>OY728132.1:101402369-102652369 GCA_963277665.1 Viscum album | reverse complement strand
ATATTTGGTTTCTAATTGCTCCAAAGTATATTATTTAAAGGTTAAGGTGGGGATGGGTCGCAATCCTTTCAACCAATATATTTTAGGTAGGTTTGGGTCACTACATTATCCTTATCATTTATATTTAACTCTTAGTTAAAAAGTTTGACATTTATCATGTCTCTTTGTATTTTTATATTATATAGTTAATAAACATACTACACAAATCCAAGAGACCCCCAAGTGGTCCATTAATGATACACCTATCATGATATAAGTCCTTTTTCCGAAAATTAGATTTTTAGTAATAGAATATCAATTAATAATATAATATTTTTTTTAAAAACTCTTTTATGTCAATTTTGACACTATTAAGTATTTTTTTGATAATTTCATAAAAGAATTATTACATCCAATAAAATTTATATAACCAATACTAATATGTCATATTAACCTGGAAATTTTTTTTAATTCATAAAAAGTATCAAATTATATTTATTTTTATATTTATAATATCAATTATTTAAATATTTCACTAATAAGATAATTACTGCATCATCATTGTGTCATACATAAATTAAATTATTTGAAGTCTAAAAATTATAAATAAAATACAATTATGTAGGAAATATTTTTAGATTTATAATTAATATTTATAATCGAATTTATCTTATTTATTACTCTATATTAGAAATGATTTAGTTATTAAGCTTCGATTTTAACTCTTTTAACTCTTCTTTGAATTAAATAATAATAAATGTCCTAATCTAATAAAATTTCACCAAAGAAGTTCATATTTTATTTCTAAGGTTGTTTTCGGTCGAATTATACTTATCCAATATAATTAGGACATGTGTTAGGGTAATAATAATATCATTTTTACCCTTAATTACCCTATTTACTTTCAACCGTGGTCAATAAAAAGAAAATGTTACTATTCACAAAAAAATATTTTTACCTTATTGAACCAAATTTTACTCCTTGATATAAACCATGTCTCTTGGATTTTCTAAATTCCACTCACATGAGTGGTAAAATTAATTTTTATGTCAATTTTCAAATTCTCCTAGGAGGCAGGTAAAAGACGGTGAAAAGTTCAATAAAATTGTTATATATCTAATGTTATTATAAACTGAATCCAATGATTTAAATTTAACTTATATAGGTTTTATGTATCTATTTTGACATAAATTAAATTTAAATAAAATAAATAATTATTTAAATAAAAATTTGGTTCTAAACAATAACTCTGTGTTTTTTCACTATTCATCAATAATTAAAAGTTTTCATAAAAATAAAAAAAATACAACCAATGATAATTTTGATACAACGAATTCAATAATGAATTCTATTTTACTAAATTAAAACATAAAATATTCATTTATTAATTTAAAATTAATTCCCGTTGTCAAAACCAAAAGGCGTATTTTTAAAAAATAAAAACAATAAAACGTTTGACACTTCTTTTTGTCCAATTTCAAAGTGAAATTACTTACAATGACCATCATTGGATTAAATGGTAAAAATATAATATATTTATACTTCTAAACCATTAAAATGTATAATTTAACAATATAAATTATTTTGATTTAAACATTTGTTTTCAGTTAAAATATAGTATTTTTCACAATTCATCCAAATATGAAAGTTATCAGAAAAATACCAAAACATTATTGAAACTAAGTTCTTAGGTCCCGATTCTAAATAAAAGTTCATTTTATCAAATTTAATATATAAAAGTTTCAAATGTTGGATTTAAAAAGGCTACGCCATTAAAAAGTAGTAAAATTTTATTTTTAAAAAAATATTTCTTTTATCTAAAAAATCTATTTGTTCTTAAATTGTCTCTAAGAATCTCATAATATGGATTCTAAAAATATAATGTTCAAAATTTATTTAATACTATTCATAACCGCTTTTTAACGTCTAGTTTGGTAAGTCATAGTGTGCTAGAATTCAGTGTTGAGTTTAGTGCAAGTTATTGAATTACTTTTAAGAAATGACGTACTGTGAAATCTTGAGGTGTTACATTCTACCCTCCTTCAATAAATTGAATCCTCGAAACTAAAAATTATTATTTTTTAAATAAAAGGTTGAAAATAGAAAATACCATTGGAAAAAACCACATCAAAAAGTATGTTAGTAAATTTTAGTTTTAATAAGAGGAAAAGGGAAATGAAAGGGTCACCACCAAATTATGATCTCTATTAGGAGAAAATTGGTGGCAATTAGAGAAATATAATTGGAGGGAAAATTTAAATATTTATAGGTAGTGATTGAGGTCATCAATCACAAATAAGTGTAAAATTGAGGGCCTTAAATTCATCAATCTAAGATGATTTAAAATACCATCGATTCAACAAGACATATGGTATTAGGATAACAAATTTTTTGTTTTAAGATCCCTTCACTAAAGTATAAGAATTAATTTCATCATATAATAAGAGAAGAAGACAAATATATACATGACAAGTAGAGTCCCATCCTTTAACTAATTTCTACCACAAACTCATCTTTAACTCTAAAATATAATAGAACTTAAAAATAATATTCTATTTATTCTATGCATATATGGTTCAATAAAAATGAATTTATAATTCATATACGATAATTTTTTTTTAAAAAAGACTACATTATTCAATCCAGGACATCACGTGGGCCAGTGGTTGGTGATACACCCTTGTCACCCTTCGGTTGCGGGTTCACATCTCATGACCTTTCCGGACGCGACGGGTTACCGCCCGACCTCCGGGTTGTCCTTTTATGGCAATCCAAAAATATTCTCAAACTAGAATTATCCAAAATACTTTTGTCAGAACTCACAACCCAAAATTTATAAGGAAGGTAAACACAATTAATATCCTTTTTTCGATGCAATAAGATGTGACAACCTTCATCATGTATTTTTCTAAAACACTATAACATCCTGAATTACCAAAATCAACCATCTCTTATTCCAAAATTACTACCTTTGTACCAGGACCATTTAATCTCAAATTACCAATGAAATAGTAATGAAGTACAATCTTTTTTTATCTCAATAATTCATGTAACCAGTATGCTGTTGATACAACAGTAAATGAAATAATTCTATAATAAAAACATAAGAACACTAATCATTCTTCTTTGTCTGTGGTAGTATCATAACTTGATTATTATCAAATAACATCGTTGCGGTATACTCTAATGAATGGGACATTAATTCGCGTAGTTTCTCAAGGCCTTACAGATGAATCATTTTACATTTGAAAACTATTTCTTACCCTTGGAATCACGTACTTGGTGTCCTTTTTCTCCAAACTTATAACAAACTCTCATTCCCTTCAATCATTTACCAAGTTGATTCATTCTTCATTTATCACATATTGGAAAATCCTTCTTTCCCTTATTCCCTTTATCCATATTTCTTTATGCCCTAATTTTCTTCCCTGGATTCCCTTCAAAGCCATTGGATTAAGATAATTATTTACTAATCTTATTAACACATGATTATATTTATTCATATGATGATAATGCATTGGAGAATATTTCCTTTATAAATGTTGGCTTAAAACCATGAATGATATGACCCTTCTTACTCTTTGAATCATACATATTGTTGGAGTTCTCATTCCTTCTACTCTGTTCCATTTCTAAACAAAGGCATACCCTAGGTCAGTTTATGAATCACAATTCATAATTCCAAACATGTAAAATACCTAACGTAAATTGAACTGTTTATGGATATAATCAATAATCACAAAAATGATTTATTTGAGGAGGTATATACTCATAAACCCTTCATAGTGTTTTGTTAATTAAAACAAGAATTATCCTAAGCATATCCACCGGGAGTGTCGTAACCAAGAGTGCAGCAAGGCCCATTGTCGTGCACCAGTTCCCATTAGAGCCTAGTTCAAAGTGGTGTTTTTGGGTTTTATCCCTAGGTACATCTGTGCCAGAGCCACCTCTACCTACTCGTATCTATACATGGATGTATTTTCATGTAAAACTCACAAAATCATTATATTACCAAAATTATAGTATGTTATTCTACACTGATCGTCAAATTCTATCTTAAGGTAATGTGCTCTAATAAGAGTTTATCTAAATCTAGTTTCCAAGGTTATTTCTAAACTTCATATGATACCAACTGTAATGCCTCGACCCCAGTTACCTAGATTCGGTGCATTATTCTAAAACATTGGCATGATTACAAGGAATTATGTCCCGAAGGACCGATCCGTTTAATAGTCTTGGAAAATAGATCACATACATGAACGTTACATTAAAATTTCAAACATAAAACACAACATAGAGAGTTCATTGGGAATTCCATTGTTCCCCAAGCATTACCCTACTTATCAATCATAATACACTTCTTGGAATCCTAGGAAAATGAAAAATAAGAAAGGGGTTTTCTCAAAATCTCAATAAGTGAAAGTAATATAGCAGAAAATGACATAAATATTAATCATGGTAAATAAATGAAACCACATGCCTTTACCAATAATAAAAATGAATAATTTTATGGAAAGAATATGAGCTCGGTAAATAATGCCATAATAAAACATAATGATGGGTATTCTACTAGTTGAATGACCATATGAACCATCAATATTATTTCCATAATGAGGGAATGTATAATGCCGGACATTCTCAAACATTTTTTCAAGGCCTCAGAAAATATGTCTAAAATTGATTAAGGCCTCGGCCAAAACCATAAATCAAATTGGGAAAGGGCCTCATCCAATTCCATGTCTAGTTGTCTCATGAGACCTAATGATGCATAGAGGAGCTATAGTAGGCTCCACCTGTCACTTACAAAGTCTGATACATTCCTCATATGAAAAGTTTTAAAAATATAATAAAAATTTGAATTAAAACTAACATAAAAAATGTCAATACATTAACCATAAATCATGAATGGAATAAAAATAGCACATCCATAGTCAAACATATCAAAAAACCTTCAACACAATATGGATATTTTGTATCATAATAAATCAACTTCCAATAAACATAAAATACAGCATAGATGAAATTAAAACCCTTTTTAGAGAAATATCTCTTTCTCTTTTGAAATACTTTTAGAGCCACATAATTATACATTAAAACATTTCCATTGAAAATATTCTTATAAGATTTTAAGGGAAGCTTCAACGAGTTTATAGTGCTAGAAAATTTCCGCACCCACCGTATAAGTTAAAAATACATTCTTACCTTAATTTTGTCGAAAAGGATAAAAAGGACCTTGCTTGGAAAATTATAGAAAGATTCCTTTATGAAAATAATATAAAAATTAAACAAGGTTATAAATTAATTTAAACCATAGTCTATAAAATATTAATATTGTTTTGAAATACATTTTTTAGAAACATGGATGTGGATGATAAAGAGGTCCCAGTTGATAATTACGCACAAACAACCTCGGATAATGAAGAGATTGTGAAATAAACCCTTACCTTGTACTTTTCCTTGGTTGAGGGTAGGTTAACCTTCTGTATAATGGTGAAATAATTTTTACTAAATTATACAAGAATCATATACATTAATATGATATCATATATGATCTTTTAACATTGATTTGTTAATAATATCCTAGTATTTTCATCATTTCGGGTGTTAACGGATTCGTCTATATTTATATTAGTTTTTATGAGAGACATATTTTTTATGGATGGGAGGTATATTATTCATATACAAAATTATATATAAGTCTTTAAATATTATTTTTAATCATCAAATAAAAATTATACTTCAATGGATACGATGGGGAGTGAATCTCATCGCATTCGTGGAGACGGTAGTCCGTACATACAGTCGAGCGACAATATCATTATTTTCATATAAACTAATATATAATTGGATGTTATATCATATATAAAGAATCATTATCATGTTATATTTATTATTTACATGAATTTCACACAATTATTATACCCATCCAAATAATAAAATTTTCAATAACAATTACACCACGACGTGGAGACTATAAGCCATACGTACGCACGTATGGTAACATGTCATTAATAGGATGGATAGAATACTGAATATTTTTGTAACATATTTATAATAACATCATAGTGTATATAATAAACTGGAGTTATTATTTTATAATGGTAATAACAAAGAAAGAAGAAGTTGATGAAGAAAGGAACATGAAAGAGTGTGGTGAAAACATTACCTCTTAATCGGGTTCTTCATTTTGATTTGATCAAAAGGGATCCATAGGTTGGATTTATGATCAAACTAAGGCCTCTAGGTCTAAGTGAGGGAAGTTTAGAGAATATTTGGGTAGGTTTTCTATGATCCAAAAGGCATTGAAGGTGTAAATTATAGATAAGGAGGAGTGCCCTTTTATAAGAGGGGTGAGGGGAACCTTTGGAAAAGCTAGAAATATTATTTTATAATAAATTAATATTCGGATTCAAATGGCTTTAAGTGGATAATTTAATGGTTATAGTGGGGATGGGTCGAAATCCTTTCAAAAAATATATTTTAGATAGGTTTGGGTCACTATATTAACCTTATCATTTATATTTAACTCTTAGTTAAATAGTTTGATATTTACCATGTCTCATTGTATTTTTATATTATATAGTTAATAAACTAACTATATACATCGAAGTGACCCCCAAGTGGTCCATTAATGATACACCTATCATGATATAAGTCCTTTTTCCAAATCTTAGATTTTTAGGAATATAATATCAATTAATAATATAATATTTGTTTTAAAAACACTTTTATGTCAATTTTGACACTATTGGGTATTTTGTTTTTTATAATTTCATAACAGCATTATTAATTCGAATAAAATTTATATAACCAATACTAATAAGTAATATTAACTTATAAAATTATTTTAATGTAAGAAAAGTCTTAAATTTCATTTATTTTGATATTTATAATATCAATTATTTTAATATTTCTCTAATAAGGTAATTACTTCATCATCATTTTGTCATAAATAAATTAAAAATATTTAATGTCTAAAAATTATAAATAAAATACCATTATGTAGGAAATCTTTTTAGATTTATAATTAATATTTATAATCCAATTTATCTTATGTATAACCCTATATTAAAATTTTTTTAGTTATTAATCTTTGATTTTAACTCTTTTAACTCTTTTTTGAATTAAATAATAATAAATGTCCTAATCTAATCCAAGTGGACCAAAGAGGTTCATATTTTATTCCTAAGGTTTTTTGGGTCAAATTATAATTTTCCAGTAGAATTGGGACATGTGTTAGGGTAATAATAATATCATTTTTACCCACAATTACCCTATTTACTTTTAACAATGGTAAATAAAAGTAAGAAGTTACTATTCACCAAAAGTTATTTTTATCTTATTGAACCACATTTTTATCCTTTATATTAACCAAGTCTCTCGGATTTTTGAAATTTCACTGACAGAAGCGGAAAAATTAGGTTTTATGTGAATTTGCAAATTCTCCTAGGAGGTGGGTAAAAGACTGTGAAAAGTTCAATAAAATTTTTATATATCTAAAATTATTATAAACTGAATCCAATGAATTACATTGATCATATATAGGTATTATGTCTCTATTTTGAAATAAAATAAATTTAAATAAAATAAATATTTATTTAAATAAAAATTCGATTTTAAACAATAACTACGCATTTTTCAGTATTCATCAAAAATTAAAAGCTTTCGGAAAAATACCAAAATTTAACCCTAAGATAATTTTGATATTCTGAATTAAATAATGAAGTCTATTTAAATAAATTAAAATAATAAAAGTTTCATTTTTTAATTTAACATTAATCCCCGCAGCCCAAACCAAAAGGCATATTTTTAAGAAATAAAAACTATCCAAAGTTTGACACTTGTTTATGTCCAATTTCAAAGTGAAATTACTTACAATGACCATCATTGTATTAAATGGTAAATATATATTCTATTTATAATTCCAAACCATAAAAATTTATAATTTAACACTATAAATTATTTTGATTTAAAAAGTTGTTTCAGTTAAAATATAATATTTTTTACTATTCACCTAGATATGAAAGTTATCATAAAAATACCAAAACATTATTGAAACTAAGTTATTTTGTCCCGATTCTAAAGACAAAGTTTATTTTTTCAAATTGAATATATAAAAGTTTCAAATATTGGATTTAATAATGCTTCACCATAAAAAAGTGGTAAAATTGCATTTTTTGAAAAATATTTCATTTATCTGAAAAATGTATTTATTCTTACATTTTGTCTAAGAAACTCATAATATGGATTATAAAAATAAAAAGTTCAAAATTTTGTTAATAATATTCATAATCGCTTTTGAACGTCTAGTTTGGTAAGTTATAGTGCGCTAGAACTCAGTGTTGCGTGTAGTGCAATTTATTAAATTACTTTTAAGAAATAACGTACTATGAAATCTTGGGGTGTTACAAGGTGGATAAAAACAAGTATACTCATATTCATACTAGGTAAATAGATGTTGTAAATGTGGAAATTCAACCACTCATTACACATTATAATTTAGCAGGGATGTAATTTTAAGTGGATGTGAGGGGGATAATATTACTAGTTGATTCATTTGAATTTATGGATTTTTTTTATTATGGGAAAATCATATTATTTTATTCTAAGAGTTAAAATATATTATTGTCTCATTTATCCTGATAAAAATAATTTTCTCCCCGGTTGGATTGTTGGGTTCAACTAGTGGTTGATAAAATTGAGTATAATCCTTTGTTAAAACTGTTTTATATTCTATGCAGTTTTTAGAAATTATATCCATCTTCTAGAATTTATCTAAAAGAGTTTTTAACCTATATAGGGCTTATAAATCATTAATTACCACATTTTCTATAGCATTTTCTCTTTTATAATAATCATAAATATGCTATAAACTATTTTTAAAATATAATAATTAATTCAAATATGAATCATAAAATTTATTTAAATTATAAATAATAAAATTAAAAATATTTTTCTAGAAAAATTTTGGTAAATGCTAAAATAATAATTCATATCAAAATATGTGGGTGGATATTAAGGATGTTTATTATAAATGTGGGTTGTTGACCATTCCAATATTAACATCTAGTTGTATGGAATATTATTGTAAAGAAAAAAACAAATAGTATTATTTTATATTGGTTATTAAATAATTATTCATCTATTGATTATTTTATAATACTAATATTTTCCAAAATAATTGTGTTAATTTTTTTCATTACTATCTGGGTCTGTGTAATGAATGATGTCATTTGGATTTAGTTCAGTAATTTCGGAATTAAAATTTTTATTCCTAGAAAAAGGTAGGTTTTGAGAATTGGGAATTTGATTGGTACAATAAGAATTATAAAATCTCTATGAGGTATTTTTGGATTATTTTTATGAAAAATGAGCTGTCTCAGTCGTTAGGGTGTGTCATAGAGAAGGGCCAAGGTAGCTCAACTATAATTTTCTATCTATTGAGAAAGTCCACACCAGAAGTAATGGGTGTTGTGGCATTGTTTATGTCATATAATAATACATATTTTTAAGGTAGTTATAGGGTAGATATGTGAAGGAAATAGACCTCAAAATGAACCCTATATGTAATATTAAATTTCTCAAGTCTAAGTAGGATCACACTGTATCCCAAGAGGCATACAACATAATGGTTGTTCATGAGGTTTGGATCACATTTAAACTGGAGTGGATTCTATATGAGGGTATTTTTAGGGGAAAATAACACCCTAATATAGGTGGAATGGGATTTGGATTGTTCCTTGGGGAAATAGTATCATGATACATCAATTGATTGGTATCAACATAGATAATAGTGTTGTACATCTGTGTATAACTAGTGTAGGTGTTTCACCGCATCCAAGTGGGTCATGATCCATGAAACCCCAGGTAGGGGGTGTAACATCGCGACCCCCTTCGTTCACCTCATATTTTGGAACAATTATAATTTTTAAAAATAGGGGTAGATCCATATTTTCAAATTTATCCCCTCTTAAGAATTAAGAGTAAAAGGGGGAATTAGGTGGGTCAACCAACCAGCTCCACCCATCCTCCTTCATCCTTTTATCCCCCTTAAAAAGGGTTTGATTTTGTTTCATTTTCCAATTAAATTATAGGTATTAGATACTCCCTCTCCCAATGTTATTATTAGTCTTGTATTTTCACTTATTTTTTATTTTTTCATTTAGATATTTTAAAATAAATTCAATCATATAATGGTTAAAAAGTCCTAAAACATGGTTTTTTTACTTTACATGGATAGAGGGGGTCATGGGAGGATGAACACACTTGGAATTGAGTCATTTTTATTAATAAATGTCACTAAAATAATTTATTTATTTATTTTCATCCATTTGAATGAAATTTATTGATAAATTGAGTTTTAATTTTGGGGGTGTGGTGGATTAGAGGTGAGGGTTGATGTCGAAGGTGGTATGAACTTTATTTCTCAATGTTAGCGCCATGGGAGATAACCCGACGAGTTTTTTATTGATTATTACTAAAGAATTTATTATCGAATTAATTGTGTAAAATTTTTATTATTGTTTAATAATAAAATAAATTGGTTATTGCTGAATTAAGTGACTCAATCTGATTGATGATAGGAAATATATTTATGAATAGTATGGGAAAAGGGATAACTACCATTGAATTAGGTTCTCACTGAATATATCCCTATGGTTAATGAATTTTATTACGACATATGATAATTTTTCTCACCAATAATATGTTTTTAAACATAAACTAATATTAATTGGTTCATATTAACCAATATGAATTTCATGGAAGTCCCTTAGGGCTATGGTAGAACCTAGGATCGCTGACATCAGATGCATGAGTTATTAATGGAGGTTGTTCAAGCCTTAGGTGTGGGAGAAGTGATATGGGAATCCAAGAGGGTAGGAACTCAATGAACTATGATATGTTGGATCTCTATTACACTGCCTTATGATCCTTTACGTTATGCATGTGAGTGATTGAGAGATATTAGCTTCATGTTTAGGGTATATGAAACTGTTTTATTACCTTAGATATCTCGACTAGTTATCTAGGTATTAATATGAGTGTTCCTCCATCATTATCATATTATTATTGGATGGTTATTCAATGGTTTGGATTTATATATAGTACAGATATTGTAGGTCACGACTTCAATAACATTAATGACATATGTGCATTGTGACATCCTTTATTTGAATTTCTTATATTATATTGTTCATGTTATTAAATAAACATTAATTTGGTTGTGATAAATTTTGGGGGATTTTATACCCATATTTTAAAAAACAATATTGATATTTTGGGTAATATAAATGGGTTCTATGAGGGGTTTATTGATATGATATAACCTAATAACCCATTATAGAACCCTAAGTCCCTTATTAGACAATCAAATGATAATAATAAAATGATTAAATGGTTGAATCCTTGAATAAATGGTATGTAGGAATAGGTTTTCAACTTGCGAAGACAACCAAAGGTAAAGAGAATTCATGATTTGGTATATTTACCAACCGTTGTGACCCAAATGATATTTGTGTGTTAATTGACTAGTTTCACTAAATATTTGTTTAAAAATGAAATGATCTATAAAATGTGAATTATTATTATTGGTATGCTAATGGTTATAAAAATTGTTACACATTACGAACCCCTTAAAACTATGAATATGAGATTTAATAATAAATTTGGGTGCGAGATAATTCCAAACATAGAAAAATGATATATGATAGGATGAAATTTGTATAATTTATTGGGAAGGAATACATACCATTGTGATGTATGTAGGTATATAGTGGACTGTTCTATAGGTTGTGAGACATACCATAAGTAGAAAGACTTTGATATGGGTTGGGCAGTCATTCCGACCATTGATGTGTGATTTTTTATGGCTTTGATGTTTTGAAATGGATTAAGTATCATTAGATCCATGTATGTGCTTAAGGTATGAGTTGATTGTCTTTCCCACTATTTCTGGGATGATTTTTTACTTTGGGAATTCGTTCTAACAATGGATGGTGAATGATTATTAATTGATATATGTTTTTGGTTGGGAGTTCATTATCACCATAGATGCTTAATACATGGAAATGAGTATAGTACGGGTTGGATATCACACTAGCCTTAGGTAGATTATTATGATATAGGATTGACATTATGCCCCCAATGGACTCTGTGATGTGGGTTGGACATAATGACTCCCAGAGATGATGATTGGTTATGACTTGATATGAAATGAGACTATACAACCTGAATAAAGATATATATATATAAGAAAAGGGACTGTGCAACCTGAATTTGAAGAATATTTGCAAGTTGTGATTGATTAATCTTTCCATTTGGAAGATGATTTTTTAAAGTTGAGTACAATAAAAAGAAAAAAAAGTAATGATTTAATCTAATTGTTTCATTACTCCAAGTACCGAAAACACTTGGAAATGTAGGGAAAATACCAATATTGAGAAAATGACTATTAAGCATTCCCTAACTACCACAATGAAGGAAAAAAACACTACCCCCATAGCCTACCCCTAATGCTAATTTACCCTCTATCTCAGATGCATCCTCAAACTATTATTCTACTAATTCTATTGAATCATCCAGTGAGGATAATGAAAATGACCCTACTTATAGGAATTCTTATCAAATAGAGGGGAAGAAGGATTTTCCAAATTATCTGGACTTATGGATAGAATAGAAGGATAATATTGTATTTAGATATTATAAAAATGGTGTGATAATAGGTGATACATACCATGATATGAGAAAGAGGATGTTCGTCAATATTGTTGAAGAGTTTAAAAAGGACACAAACATTAACTTCATTTATATCCATTAACAGTGAATTTTTAATATACCCATAGATTGATGGAACCCCTTCTGTTTTTCATTCTTCATTATGGATCTGATTTTTTTTATCACTCTCTCTGCATTTTTGGGGACATCATTAAAGATTCCCCCTTGATGAGACTATTGTTCAGGAGGACTTTATTCTATTATTTAGAGCAGAACCATGATTGTAGACTAGAATTATGGTCCATCAGAATGGATTGTTTCTATTTAGATGATTCACAGCAAATCCTTCTACCATCGATGGGTGATTGGGAGGTGATGACAGATCTGTTTTTTGCTTTGATTAATGTTGGATTCCACTGTGGACTTACAAAATCTTTAAATGAGGTTGTTTCCTAAGGCATATTCATTTATTAGACCGTTGGTTAAGATTTTTTGATTCTCGGTAATTCTTAACAAGAGGATTTATTGTTATCTTGAGGGCTATTTTGTGGTTAGTAGTGAAGAGTTGTCTTTCTAAAAGATGGTCTGATGACGCACTATTGATAATTTTAGATAAAAACACTAATTTAGGTTCCCTTGGGATGTATTTTATTTGTGATAAAAAATATTAGCAAAGAACTCTAAAGGCCATGGACCCGTTGTTTCTCACATAAGATGATTGCAATAGCTATTTCATGAGAGTATTGGTCTCTCTACAACTTTTGCAACTACCCATTGAGCTTCTTTTTTACTTGTTTCTTTTTTCTGAAATCTTTGATTGTATTCCCCTAAATCCATGCTAGTGTAATCTATGTATACATTTTATCTGTATTATTTAACTTTATTTTAATAAATTCCTCTTAGGGCATTAATTGGGAGACCAATTCATGTCACCGATTTAAAAAAATAAAATATTTACTATTTGGGGGAAACCATACTATGATGGTTTTTCCATCATGTTTATTATGATGAATGATTATTTCATAAATTTATTTTAATTTATCATCTCTTCTTCCAAAGATTATAGTTGACCCTTGGTGTCACCATGGACTCTTAATAATAGTCGATATTCTCTAGCTATAGGTAGGTGCATATGAGGTCAGACGGAGCTCTAGTCTGGTCATGGTGGAGTAACTCATATCAGGTAATGCCAAACATGTTTGAAAGCCTGGTTTATTTGATTTATTTTTTTTAATAGGTTATATAGGAAATAATACTAGTTAAAAAATTTGATTGGTGTTTTGTTTTTACCTGGACCAGAACTAAAACGGTTGAAGATTAACTTTTTAGGGATTCAGAATTAATGTTATTTCTTTTTGTTGTTACAGGTTTCTTTATGACCATTTATTATGTAATAATTAATTTATTATTTAAGAGTTTTATTCTTGTAATGGGTTGGTAATAGAGTGGGTATTCAAGAATCATATTTTGAACATTGTTTTATAAGAAATTTTCATTCTTGGATATTATTCTTATGTTAACATTCATTAATTAAATTAGTTCTAGTAATTTTATATGTCCATAATAAATAATTACTTTTTCTAGGAAATTTTATTTGGAATTATACTAAAATAAAATTGATTATTATTAATTTCTTTATATATAACGTCATAGGTTAATATCATTCATATTAATATGTACAAATTTTTTATCCTTGATGGGGTGGTCTGCTATATGGATTTCTAGTAAGATTCTACACGCTTGAGTGGGTAGTCATCATGGTTATGGGACCCCTAATATTTAAGAGTGATATGTATTAGGTTTTATAGTATCTAAACTGCATAGTGATATCTGATATGGTGTTAGAATGTTACTCGATTAATTGTGAACTATGTAGAATATGTCTTGTGAGATAGGTTTTGCGATCCAAGTGATGTTGATATATGACATAGTATTTTGGTGAGTTGACTGTTATAATTGTTTCTGTAACATCCAGAATCGAGTATCAAACACTGGTTCCCAGAGCAGGTTAGTTACATGACCTCTTATGTGCCTCCCCATAAGCTAGTGACTACCAACTAGCAGCTAGGTTCTAATATCAATCATGGTGGTATTATAACCACTTTATACAAGTACCACAATAGTTGAAGTAAATAGGAAATTTCCAAAATACATTTCCAAAATCCAAACCAAACCCGTACCACATGATGACTAATAGGAAACACAATATCTTGAACTAAATAGTGTATATGTCATTCTAAATACCTATCAACTGTCAATATGAAAAATCCAAAATTAATAAAGACACTGTAAAATCCCTAAGAGGGCCACATATAACTTCTTGTTTCCCTTATACATTATCTATCCTAAATCATCCAACTAACAAAGACTATTTTATCTTATCTTATCCTTCAAACATTAAGTCTATTTGGGTACTCATCAGGAAGCCCAATTATGATGTGAGTAAAACTCAGTAGGCCACCACCAATGGTGTGAAAAACAATATCTAGTAAATTATAGTTTATGGAGTTCCATAAAAAATAAAATAAAATCAATAAGTTAAATAATTTACATTTATTCAATTACTATTTATAAAAAACATAACTACCATATTCTTAAAGAATCCTAAACTCTCAATACCAAATTCAGACTGTGCCAGAGTCTGAGCCACATCACATATTTTTTCAAAATATATTATAAAAAATTCTATTTCATTATCAATTTCATTTCAATTAATATTACGGTCAATTGGAACCTTTATCCAATTCTAATGTTTTTGGCCTAAATCGATATGACTAAGAACACATGCATATTTGATGTAGCATAATGTGACCAAAAAATCATTTTATCCAACAATAAAAGAGTGGTCTTTTGATGATGAAGTATATAACCAACACTCATTTATTACTATGTACTTTTGATGCCACATACCATTTCCCACGCACAAATATCAATCAATTTATAACTATTGTATTTTGATGTAGTAGACCATGTCCTTCACATGAATATCGATCAATTTATCACTATGAGATTTTCATGAAATATACCATGTCCCACATGTGAATACTAATCAATCAATATATCACATTTATCACAATATAAAATATATCACATCAATAAAGGTAAATCAACATTTACCCACTCATTACAATTTTTCAAACATCAAGGTTAATCCAACCAACTAATGATTCCAATTTCCAATTAATTCTAAAAAACATTAATTGGACAAAATGATATCCAATAATTAATTAATGTAATTTACACTATCATAACATTCAATTAATTAATTTTTATAATTAATTACTTCAAATACACAATTGCACAATCATAAAAATTTCGATTAAATAAATCACTAATTAATTAGTACCAATCAATCAATTTCATAATTAAAACAGTCTCTATTAATTAATTCAACAATTAATTAATCCCAATATCCCATGAATTCAAAATTCACAACTTTCCATTAACTAAATCACTAATTAATTAATTTGATTTCACAATCTCAATATCCCATCAGACCATATATTAATTAATCGATTAATTTATTTAATTAAATTATCAAATTTATAATGTGGGAATTGAAATTTCAGAATACATACCTGAAATTAGAACTAATTACGAGAGGAATTTAATTTATACCATCTACCACATGATGAAGAAGAATTATCACCAATAGATATACCCAAATTGAAGTAGAATTTTCAATTTCACAACAATTTTTGAGACCTAGATATAAAAATTATATCTAAGATCAAACAAAAACATGATTCATTAAACCTAGATCTAAAACATTGAAATAGAGGAACGAAATACTCCTTTCATATAAAAAAGGGATATGGAGAGATAAAGAACTAATTGGGAAGAAACCACATACTAGGAGAGGTGCATATCATCAATATGAGATTTAAATCAACAAGAAAAATGGTCAGAAGGTCTTGGAATCCATCAGGGGGATTCCAAAAATGAGAGAGTTTTTTTGGGTCAAGCTAGGGTATATTTTTTGTTAATACTAGGGGTTTAGTTGTTTCTTATATAAATTTCAAGCTAAATAAAACTACTTGCACGTTTTCCTTTGTTAGGGAATACTGTTTTCCAAACCATGCACCTTCACTGTAAGCCTCTTCTTGGGGGGGTCGAGGTTTTTCCGTAGAGGGTTTAGGGTATAAAAACCCCTGAAAAAACCATAAAATTACCCTCTTTCTATTCTTTTTATTGTTATCTAGGGATGGTTTCACTGTTTGGGAATCACAAGGGCCAACTGTGCCCTACCCAAAACCCATCCTGAAACATCCAATTTTCAACCAAATACACAAAAGATAAAACCCAAAAAAATATACTCAAAGTAAGGAAAAAATACCTCTAAATGGGATCGATAAATATCATGAAAATTTTGAGATCTTATAATCTCCCCACATTATTAAAGCTCGTCCTCGATCTGTACTCCCCAGAATCTCTATGATACAAAGACAACAAGATCAAGCCACATTTCCCACATATCTACATCTCTCTCTCATGTATCCTCCTGAACACGATCTTGTTTCCACAACACATAAACTGTAGTCATGATCATTCTCCCAGGATACATTCTCACACTGATCCCACATGTATCAGATGCTCCACAAAGGACATATCTATCTTAAGATCAATATCATCCACATCAACCATAGGGGACGGGTTGGGTTGATACAACCAATGTTATGAAAAATGAGAAACATCATGCATACAATTATACCTCTATGGATGATCCAATTGATTCACTTATAGATTTATCCTCTCCAAAACCTCAAACGTTCAAAAGAATTGGATAAAAACTTTCCCTATCTCCATATCCAATGGTGACTGAGTCTATGTGACACCTGAATAAATAAACAATCACCCTCTTCAAACTCTTGGGTTAATTGATGCCTATCAAGAAAAAAATATATTTTCTATGAGGTATATCCATATAATTTCAAATAAATTGGACCTAATATGACGTCTCCAGCTTGAGAGTCGGTGCCTAAAATATGACTCACCTACTTCCATCCAACACAGAGGTGATCTGTATAGCCTACCATAATTCACCTCATATGTTTCCCTTTAAATCATATCTTGATTAATATTGTTATAATAGAACTCCAACAAATCTATGTGCTTCTTCAATAACCTAATAAAGTCTTGGATGTAAACCCAAATCATATCCTTAATAACCCTAAGAATACACTCTGATAGGTCATATGTTTGTTGGTGGGAATATATACTAATTAGCACCCATGTTTCGATTTCCATCTCAAATCCTTGAGTGATGTCTAATGTAAAATGGGTGTCATGGTCTAAAATAGTACATTGTAGAACCGTGTGAAGATGGATAATTTCCCAAACATACAATTCTCCAAGCTGCTACACTGATATATTCTCCCATATATGAATAAAATGTGCTACCTTATTCATCCGGTCCAAAATCACCCAAATAACATAATTATTATGAGGCATCCTCAGGATACCCACAAAAAAATCAATGATAATGTCATAAAACATATTTTATGATATGGGAAATGACTATATTAGACCACCATGCCATTTAGTCTTAGCGTTCACCTATTGAAAATTATAGCAGCATTTCATGAACTTTGATATATAATTTTTCATGCTCGGGCACTAAAACTGTCAATGTACGTCACGGTACAATTTAGACGCACTAGGATGCACCCCTCGCTTTGTGGTATAACATTCATGCATCATATCCCATCAAAAGCACACAGTTAAAAAACATAATTCCTAATTTTGATGATCTCATCATCATATAAGGTACAATCTTATGGTGACTCTCCACCTTCAAGGATTTCCCCCAAGGAAATTTTTTTGGATCCTCACACTTGATGTCTGTAATCCTGTTAAGAATTGTCGAGTCCACTAATACTAATAAAATATCCATCTACTAATATCTCTCCTAAACCACTGCATGCATCTCAACCAAAAAATTCTTCATCTTCCACTCAAAACATGACTCTTAAACTAGTTGAGTCTTATTTTTCCTGCTCAATGTCTTAACAACACTGTTTCACTTTTTGAGAGTATATTCCTACTCAAAATTGAATGAATATATATACTCTACCCACCTATGATGATAGAGATTAAAATATAACTAAAAAAGATATTAATTATGATATTTTGATCGGCACTCACCATAAATTTATATCCTAATAGATATTGTCTCAAATCACATCAAATAATAAACCACTACAGCTCACTCGAGGCCTTGCAAAGGGTTGTTCCATTCATGTGGCCTCATCTTCTAAGATCTATACTCCACAACACAACATCCCTACATAAATACTACTCCTATAATGATCCCGTAAGAAAAAAACATTGTATACTTCTCATTTTCGTTGAGTGGGATCAATATTGGTGTTGTTGTTAAGAACTTATCCAACTCATGGAAGGTATTCCCACATTCCTATGACCATTCAAACATTATTCCCTTTTCATCTATTTCTAATGTGGTGCTATAATGTTGGAAAAGTCCTTATTGAACCTATGATAATAACCTATTAGCCTCAGATAACTACACATATCAAAAATATTCTTAGGAGTCGCCCAAGATATAACTTCTTACACCTTTTTTGGGTCTATAGACACACCTTTCTAAGAGATGATGTGACCCAATTAGTGTAAATGTTCAATCAAGAAATAACACCTAGATATATTTTTGTATCTCTGATTCTCTCTCACTATAATTAGAATGATATCAAGATGTTTGGATCCACCATCATGAGACTTGATGTACCCCATAATTTAATCCAAAAACACTACCACAAACTAATCCATATATAGGTGAAATACATTTTTCATCAAATCCATAAAAACTACTAGTGTGTTTTTTCTACCCAAACCACATTATAGAGAAATCATAAAGGATATACATGCTTCTTAAATTGGCCATCATTATATCAAAAATTTATACCCTAAAATAATGATACCCTGATGTCAAGACAATCTTTGGGAAAACACAAGATCCCTTCAACTGGTTAAAAATATCATCAATATGTGGAAGATGATATTGGTTATTCAGATTTATCCATTTCAACATTAAATATTCAAAACATAAAAATATATTCCCATATGCATTCTGTATAAAAAACTAGAGAACCCTAAGGTGATTTACTTTGATGAATAATCCCATTACCCATCAACACTTCCAGTTGATTATTGAGATTCAAAAGCTCTATTACTGCCATTATTTATAGTGGAATAGAAACTGGCTTAGTCCTAAGAACGAGCTCAATCAGAAAATTCACATCTCTCTCAGGTGGAATACCAGTGAAGTATTAAAGGAAATAATCATTAATTATATCCACTACAGGTGGTTATACATCCTATTACATGCCTCCTTTATCTTGAAACAGACAAGAAACATGGGTAGTGAGCTCCCCCTATTGTTGATGAACTGACCCTACATGGACTACCTAGATATCCCACTCTCCATGGAAAATATAATTATTACCCTCAGGAGATGTAAAAGTATTTCTACTATGGTAGAAAATAGTGTGGTATTGATATGATACTAAACATCCCATACCCATAATTAGTTCTAATCATGAAATGACAATGTTGTAAATACCCCAACTAAAACGATACCCCCAAATATTGAGAGAACATACCTTTCAAAAATAGATGTCTCTCAACCATACTCCAAAAGGTGTATCTATTATCCTCACATCCCTCATGAACTCCACCAACAATATCAAACCATTCAAAAGTTGTGAAAAGATAAAATAATGTGAGGCCCTAGTATAAACTAAAAAACAGGATGGTGTAGAATCTATAATAATAGTTTCACTAACAATTGATAGTCTATCCACTATATCCACATGTATTTGATGAATGGAATGTAATTATACCTCACCTATTCCTTATGATAATGTCTGACTCCCTAGAGTTACACCACCATTCTAATATCAGCACTCTTTCCCAAAATCACGTCATCCACTAGAACTAATTCCCTAGCTAGTGGAACTATAACAACCATAAAGGTACGATGTAGAGGATACCATTTTCGTAATCTTGTTCTACCTAGATACTCTATCACATACCATAAAATAGAGGTTCCTACAGAACCACCATACATGTCCCATCCTACCAAAATTGTAGTACTCTACCAGGGGTGAGGGGAACTATCTATGGAAGGGTCCTAACATGCCAAAATGGTGAAAAATCACTCAAGAAAGGTTTTTTGTAACTGACCATTCCACCTAGATACTCTTATTTCTATAACACTATATAAAATTCTCATAGTGATGATTCCATCTCTTGAAAGTCATAACTGTTGATCATCCAGCAGAAACCCAATGTCTTCAACTAGTAGTTTCTTTCTGGTTCACCTCAGATATGAGATATTGATTCACCAATTCTTGAAACATTTTCAACATAAATATATTCATCTGGGAAATAATTTATTATTTTATCCCATCCTAAAACCATTTTCTAGATCATCCCCATCTTCTTCAATCACTAGAGTTAAGTGAAAAAAAATTGTAAAGTATACCGCATAGTCCAACACAAACATCCTCCCCTAAGTCAACCACATACACTCAACATATCCCTCCTTCAATAGCATCTCAGGGTAAAAGTGCTCCATGAACTTCTCAGGAATACCCATCCACTCTATATTCTCAAAAATTTCCATCACATGCCTAGATTTACCCACATTTATTCACCTAATCATATAACATATAATGAGATAACCTGACAATTTTCACAGTTGGAGTCTCTAAATGGACAAGAATTTTTTCGATTGACACAACCCAAAACACCTATACCTCAGGCCCAACCTCTATAGTAAATGGAAGATGGTGGTGAAACTAGATCTCCCATGTCAGATCAAATATTATTTCCACAACCAACAATGGGAAACATTTCATGAATTTCTTATACATAGAAATTATCTCTCGGAACTACTCCCTACCTTCCTCATTCTGTACTATTTATCCATCAGGTTCCACCACTAGAGGATAAATCACATCCACGTGCTCTTATCATCTTACAAACAATATTCATTATAGAGGCACATATCTATAACTCAAAAAATACATATTAGGAAACTTAAAAACCATTATCACATTTAAAAATATTAATTCACAAAATCCACCATAATTAATTCTACTAAACCCATCCATATGATCCAAACCAAGGTGTTATCACTACCCTTAACCATAATACATATTGGTCATGGTTAACAAGTCTAAACTCTTTTTAATTCATAGTTGTTCATTAGAAACTCATTTATTCACATATTTCATCATTTTAAAACTTTGAATTAGTATTAGGAAACCTTTTGGGAAAAAATCCCTCAAGGTATCATTGAATCATTTTGGAGGTGATTGTGTTTGTTGACAAAGTGGAAATCTGTGTTGTAATTGTTGACAATGCAAACCATGAGGTACAAATTTGTTGACAAAGGGGATTTCATGGTGGAATGTCGAGTTCAAGGGTTGTGGATAACGATCCATGTTTGATTTAAGAATGCCGACAAAGGAATGGATGATTTGGAGGCGGTTCAAAAAAGAACAAATACAAGGTTAAACCATTTTCAAGTGTTTTCCAAATATTTGGGCCTGAAAATAGACAAATGGAGAAAAGAATTTTTGGTAAAGGGACATGAATTCCATTGAATTGAAGGATAAGAAACATGTGTGCCATATGTTTTTCAATATAATAATATAAAAATATGGAAAAGAGAAAAGGGGAACCCAAGTTTTAGGGTTGGTCATGCATGTGACTTACGCGACAGAGACTTGCACGCTGAGACTTGCACATCGAGGGGAGACTTGTGCACCATCTAAAAGGGTGTGAAAATGCCTATAAATAGAGGTTTACCCCTCCTAATTCTGTATGAGTTCAACACTTATAGAAAATCAGAGGTCCCATCATGCAGGTGTGGTAGTCGCGCAAGTGGTCGTGTGGTCGCGCAAGTTGAAGTTGCGCACCAGGTGATAGTTGTGCACCAAAGGTGGTTTGGGCGAGAAAGGAAGTGTGTCACCCAAGTTTGGAGTTGATGAATGAGGTGTCATGAAAGTGGTTAAGGTGGACCTGCAAGCGAGGTTTTGAAGAAGCGCAACAGTTGATGGTTGCACGCCAATATTGTTTTGGGCATAAAAGGGTGTGAGTCGCACAAGTTTGGAGTTGCAGAAGCTTGTATCACACAAGTGGTTGAGGTGGACTTGCACGCTAGTTATAACTTGCGAGCCGATACTTATGTGTTGTCTTAGTGAATGGAAACAGGTATGGTTGAAGTACGACAGAGATTCAGGGCTGCGTGGAAGCTGGATGATTTCTCGATACCTTCGGTTCAAAGTTAGATTCATCTACAGGTGAAAGTTGTACATCAACAGAGCACCCACATACAACAGAGGATGTATTAATTAGTGATAATGAAGAGAAGTACAAGTCTATAAACTGGGAGGGGATCCTTTCCAGTGTAGTGAGAAAAGGAAGTGGTAGAAGGTGATCGCCTCCACCAGCAGTGAGCCAGAGAGAGAGAAATAGGGAGTGACCCTGGGGAACGCAGTGAGCTGACCCTAATCCTTGTAAAGGCAGTGAGCCTAGACATAAATGTGATCTAGCGTGATCTTTTTAAACAACAGTGCCCTTTTGTTGGATTTGGTACATCGGCACATCGTCGGTGTATGCTCCATGGGCGTAGCCTAGTGAGGGTGAACCATGTAAAAATCATTGTGTCTTGTGCATTCTTTAGTTTCTGTTATACTTTCCTGCAGTAAAGAGAGAGAAGAGAGTCATTCTAAACTGTGAGACAATATCAATATGGGTAGTTGTTTTAATCTGTCATACCCTGATTCACCCCCCCCCCCCCCGTCTCAAGGTATCTAACCAATTGGACATGACAAGTGGTATTCGAAGAAGGGGTTTTATCAGTGGTTCTCTCTCAAATGGAGGTCACTAATCATAAAGGTATTCTAATCTTTGATGGGAACAATTTTAAGATATGGAAGAATTGTTTGCAACACTACTTCCGATCTTTGTGAATGGACATATTCACAGTATCAATACATGCCATAACAGCTGATATTAATAGTGGTGCATTATTAGTAGTTGTACATATAGGGTTAGATGTAGATTCCAATGGAATTAATTCTTTAGGGGGATCCATATCCAATCCTATATATACAAAGGTGATATCATGAAATACGTCGCATGCCATGTTGGAAAATCTATTGAATATATATGAATGGGATACCAAGGCCAGAGAGACAAAGATGCATGTGTTGTGGAATAGAAATAAATATCTGAGAATGAACCTGAATGAGTCTGTTGATGCATTCTTTGATAGGGTAAATGTTGTAGTAAAATAAATGCGGGGTATTTGTGAAGTTATTGATGACATAAAAATTGTGAAGCGCATCTTGAGAAAACATCCACCATGGTTTAATTCGAATGTTTCTATTTTTGAAGATAAAGACCCGAAAGAGATGATATTGGATAACCTGCACATCACCCTTTTTTATATGAAATGAGAAATGATGATAACGAAGATGTGGAAAGGGGGATATCCAAAGATGTGGAATTTAAGGCCATGAAGAAGCTCACCACTGAGGATTCTCAGGAGGAAGAAGAGACAGATGAGGTAATGTCCTTTCTCTCCTCAAATCATTAATGTGGAATAGGAAAGTTCAAAGGGAAACATCCACTTTCTTGCTTTAGATGTGGAAAAGTTAGACATCTTGCCGCAAGGTGACCCAATGAGTTTCAAGAATAAAATGATGAAGATGAAGTTGAAATTACAAAGAAGAAATTTTCAGCCTATGTGATTGGGAAGAAGTAGTTCAAGAGAAATTTATTCAAGAAGAAGAATATTATTCACAAGAAATAGACAGTTCTGATGAGTCCGAGGTTGAAGAGGTTGAGGAGATTGAAAATTGTAATGATCGTGCAGAAAATGGAATGGTGGATGTTGTTTGTAGTGCTCAAGAAAAGGAATAAACCAACACTGATGAAGAAGAAGAATAAGTTCAAGGAATAATAGATATGAAAGCTGAGTTAGAGGCTTCTATTGGGGAGATAGATTTCTGAAGATCCAAAACAAAGAAAGCGAACAAAGTTGTTCGTGATGCCAAACTCTATATGCAGCAGCAGGAAGAAGAGATGTCTGAGTTGACTGAATAAATTGAGAAATGCAAGTTATCAACACTAGAGAACATAGAAACAGTTAGTGAGTATATGATCAAGATTAAATAACTGAAATGGAAGATCGAAGGATTGAATAGAAAAATTAAAGATCAAGTCAAATGTATCAAAGAACTTGAAGAAGAAGTGGTCTGTCTGCGATGAAAAATGATGGATCAAAAAAAAATCTTGACTCCCAATATGATATCAGGATGCATTTAATTCAGAAGATAGAAAATATAATAGAGGAGGCTAGTATTTCAGCAGGAAAGAAGCAGCAATCGAGCTCAGATTCTATGGCTAAATTGGGGCTTGATCAAAAACAAAAAATTATAAATATTGATGTCAGACCACAACCACATATTTCGAGAGTGAAGATATATTTGGGTATGAAACAGAATATTAGTAGATCCCAAGGGAAAAATAGCAGTGCAGAATTGACACACAGGAATACTCCTTACATTAGGTGCTATTGCTGTGGGAATATGGGACACTCAAAAAATGTGTGTTCTATAGCCAAGATATACTGAAGGGCACAAGAACAACAGTGGCCACCAAACAGAGATCAATACTATAGAACATCGTTTGAAGGAAATTGTTGGTGGTGTGGAGGATTTGGGAACCTACCTAGATATTTTACAACAATCATACAAACGAATGTGCCAAAGAAAAACTCAATCATTCGTAAGAAGCAATGTTGGGAATCGTCAAGTGAGCTGAAAACGCAAAATCGATTTGCAGCTTTATAGGATGAAGTTGGTCCATCACAATCTAAGGTATATAAACTTCTTCAAATCATACTGAGTGTGGAGTGGAGAACATGGATCAAAATAATGATGAGAAGGTAGTAGTTGTGGAAATTTCCAATAAATATTTAGATCATTCATGAGTATGGATCCCTGACAGTGGTTGCACATCGCAAATGACAGGTAACAAGGATCTCATTACAGTCATTAAATATGACAAAGAAGGTGTAGTCATGTTTGGTAACAATGAAGGGATGAAGATTATTGGTTCCAGAAAGGCTAAATTTGGGGGTAAAGAGATGATACATGCTGATGTCTTGGTAGTATAGGGTCTTAGTCATAACATGCTCAGTGTCACCCAACTATGTGACTCTGGGAACTATATCTGATTTACAAAGAAGATGTGTGTTGTGAAAATAAAAGATAGAGCAGTTGTTCTATAGGGGAAAGCACAAAGGTAAATCCTTACCTTGTATATGGGGGAGAAGATACATGCCTTTTATCAAGAGAGGAAGAAAAAAATCTATGGCATAAGAAACTTGGTCATAAAGACGAACCATCTATGAATGATTTGGTAAAGTGTGATGCTGATAGAGACCTTCCTAAACTGTCACATGATCGTACTAATGAATGTGATGCTTGCCAACAAGGGAAGATCATCAGAAATTCATATATTCCAAAGGAACAAAAATCAACCAGGGCGCTTGAATTGGTGCATGCAGATGTATGTGGACCTATATCACCATGATCTAGAAATGGGAAAAGGTATTATGTTCTTTTCATTGATGAATATAGCATAATGGCATGGGTATTTGTTATTTCCGATATGTTTGATGTGTTCAGCTACTTAAAATAGTACCGAAGGGAATCTGATAGGATGATTAGATAGAAAATTCTGAAGCCTCATACAGACAATGGTATGGAATTCACAAATAGTTAGGTTGAAGAGTATCTTTAAAAACATGGGATAAGGAATCAAGTTTCCTCAGTAAGAACTTCTAAATAGAATGGAGTGGTTGGAAGGTGAAATCGGATCATCAACAACATGGCTAGAACAATTCGTATAAGAAAAGACCTACCAGAGGATTTTTGAAAGGAAGTAGTATTGAAATCAATTTGCATTTTCAATAGGAATCTATTATGTTCAAAGGAAGAAAAGACTCTGTATGAAATGTTGTATAGAAATAATCCAAAGATGAAATATTTTCAAATATTTGGAAGTAAGTGATTCATTCTCAACAAATAAAATCATTGGATGTTTGATTCATGAGGATATGAGGGGATATTACTTGGCTACTCAGGTAAAATAAAAGCATATAAATGCTTCAATAATAGACTGGGAAAAATTGTTGAGAGCAATGATGTCACTATAGTAGAATAAGAACAAAATACTCAACGACTCAATGAACAATTTCTTGATGAAAGTGACGAGGAGGTAAGAAACGTTGGAGGAGAAGAAGTGGTTGATGCTGATTCAGAAGAAGATATTGATGATGAGCATGAAGAAGAAAAATCATCTTCAGTACAAAAGCCAAGAAGTCGAGGTGAAATTTATAGGAAAAATATCATTGTTGATCAATCAGCACCAGTTCAGACTCGAAGAATGAAATCATTAAATCAATCTTTTTTTTATCTCAGGAAGAGAAAAAATGTTTTTCTAATACATATGGGTATAGTCTATGAATAAAGAATTAGACTAGATTGAGAATAATTATACGTGGGAGATTGTTTCAAGGATAGAAGATAAGAATTCCATCGAGACTAAATGGGTTTTTTCGCAACAAGATGAACGAAGATGGCACAGTGATTAGAATCACAGCATGAATGGTGTGTAATGTATACTCCAAAATAGATAGAATTGATGTTGATGAGACATTTTAACCAGTTTCAAGGCTAGAGATAGTCAGATTATTTTTATCCATGGCAGGGAAAAGAATGATCAATGTGTTCCAGATGGATATCAAATCTTCATTTTTGAATGGGGTTATAGAAGAAGAGGTGTACATTGAGAATCCAGATGGTTTTCTCATTCATGAAGATGAGAATAAAAGTTGTCGATTAAAGAATGCACTATATGGGTTGAATCAAGCACCAAGATCATGGTATTCAAGTCTTGATCAGTATTTGAAAAAATGTGGTTTTCAACGTGGTGGAGTTTATTACAATCTTTACATCAACAATAACAGTAATCAAAGAATGATGGTATTGGTTTTTTGTCAATGAAATAATATTTCGTGGATCAGATGATGCTAAGTGAAAAAAAATTTCTGAATTCATGAAAAATGAGTTTGAGATGTCAATGATTGGTGAGCTAACAATTTTACTTGGTTTACAGGTGACAAAAGGCAGTAATGGCACATTCATTTCTCAATCCGAATACGCCAAGGAGGTTTTGAGAAGGTTTGGAATAGAGAATTCCAAGGAAATAAAGTCCCCAGTTGCTACTCGGATTAAATAATCAAAAGATGACAGTGGCAAGAAAGTTAATATCACTGAATACAGGTAGATTAGCGACAGTTTACTATACCTAACAGAAAAAAGACCAGATCTTGTTTTCGCCACATGCCTTCCAGCATGTTCCCAAAGCAATCCAAAAGAAATCCACATGCTCGCAGTGAAAATAATACTTCAGTATATCAAAGGCACCATGGATTTTGTTCTGATTTATAATGACAAATCTCAATATGTATTATTGGGTTACACAGATGCAGATTGGGCCGGATCAGCATATGACAGAAAATCAACATTAGGAGGTTCATTCAATCTTTGTGAATTGTGTATTTCTTGGATAAGCAAGAAGCAAGATTGCATTTAATTGAACACCGAAGAGGCTGAGTATATTGAGGACACTCAAGAATGCATACAGTTATTGAGGATGAAGAAGCAGCTTGAAGATATGGAAATTGAAGTGAAGTCTTTGATCAGAATCGAGTGTGATAACTCAATTTCTATCCATCTTAGAAAAAATCCAGTTCATCACTAAAGGAAAAAAGAACACTGAGATCAAATGTCATTTCACCAAGGAGAAGGTAGATCGAGGGCTTGTAAAGTTGGAGTATGTGCCTACAGATCTACAGGATGCAGATATTCTGACAAAGGCCTTACCTAAGGAATCATTTTAAAGGAATCTCCTAGATCTGGGAGTTCAGTCGACTCTCCGCACTTAAAATGTGTGGATGTGGACCCCCCTCTCCCCAAGGTATGATGTTTTTTCCTTAATGTGATGATATGTGTTCTCTACACTATTACAGACTGCAATGGGGGTACATTTGGGTTCGTTGACAAAGGGGGAGAAAATAGTGATTGTTCAAGGGGGATATAGTGTGGAGATTTGATAAATCGTGATTTATATGGGGAGAAGACGACAGGTGGAGCAGCAAAATAGGTGGAGAGCAATGATATAGGGGTAGAATATTAAATCTGACGATGCTAGAAGTGATCGATCAAAAGAATAGATATCACGACAGCTGAGGATTGTGATAAAAGCAGAAGAGTGGTGTTGGAATGCGGTAATAATATTTCCAAAAATTGTTATATGTTTAGTGTCAATAGTGGGTGTCAGAGTTGAAGTGATTCATTGATGAAATTTTTATTTACTCTTGTTTCTCACGCGCGAGCATTGTTCATGTGGGCTTAGTGTGTGTGTTGAGTAAATCCTTGATCACTATCGGAATTGCAATGGGCGAATGGTGGATGAAGAATTAAGGATGTATCTTTTTATGGAACAGTTGTCAACAAACCCAAAGGAGGATATTTTTGGGAAAATATCCCTCAAGGTATCATTGAATAAATTTTTACGGGATTATGTTTGTTGACCAAGTGGACATCTGTGTTGTAGTTGTTGACAAAGAAAACCATGAGGTACAAATTTGTTGATAAGGTATTTCATGGTGGCATGTTGAGTTCAAGGGATGTTTCTAATGATTCATGTTTGATTCAAGAACTTGCACAAAGGAATGGATGATTTGGAGGCAGTTCAAAAAGAATAGATACAAGGTGATGGAATTTTCCAGTGTTTGTGAAATTTTTGGGCCTAGAAATAGACAAATGGAGAAAAGCTATTTTGGAAAAGGGACTTGCATGCCATTGACTTAAAGGAGATGAATCTTTCGTGACATATGTTTTTCTAGATAAGAACATAAAAATATGGAAAAGGGAAAAGTGGAACCCAAGTTTTAGGGTTTGTCACGCAAGTGACTTGCGCAGCAGAGACTTGTGCACCGAGACTTGCATGCTGAGGGGAGACTCGCACGCCATCGCATAGGGTGTCCAAATGCCTATAAATAGAGTTCGACCCCTCCTCATTCTGTACGAGTTCAACACATGGATAAAATCAGAGCTCCTATCGCACATGTGTGGTGGTCGCGCAAGTGGTGGTGTGGTCACACAAGTAGAAGTTGCATGTCAGGTTCTAGTTTCACGCCCAAGGTGGTTCTAGTGATAAATGAAGTGAGTCACCCAAGTTTAGAGTTGATTAAGTAGGTGTCGCGCAAGTGGTTGAGGTGGACTTGTGCGCCATGTTTTGAAGAATCATGACAGTTGATGTTTGTGCGCCAATATTGGTTTAGGTGTAAAAGGGTGTGAGTCACGCAAGTTTGGAGTTGCAGAAGCTCTATGTAGCACAAGTGGTTGAGGTGGACTTGCGCGCCAGTTATAACTTGCACACTGATAATTGCGCGGCATCTTAGAGAAGGACTCCAGGTATTGTTGAAGTAAGACAATGATTTAGGGCTGTGTGGAAGCTAGAAGATTTCCCGATACCTTCGGTGCAAAGTGAGATTCATCTATAGGTGAAATTTGGACTTCAACAGAGCATCCACATACAATAGAGGATGTATTCATTAGTGATAATGAAGAGACCTACATGTCTATAAACTGTGAGTGGATCAATTCCAGAACAGTGAGAAAAGGAAGAGGAAGAAGGTGATCCTCTCCACCAGTAGTGAGCCAGAGATTGAGAAATAGGGAGTGACCCTTGGGAAAGCAGTGAGCTGACCCTAAACCTTGTAAAGGTAGTGAGCCTGGGCATAGAAGTGATCTAGCCATAATTTTATAAACATTAGTGTGCTTTTAGTTGATTTGATACATGGGAACATTGATGGTGTATGCTCTTTGGACGTAGCCCAGTGAGGGTGAACCAAGTAAGAATCGCTTGGTCTTGTGCATGCTTTAGTTTCTATTTATAATTTTCTGCAAGAAAGAGATAAAAGAGAGCCTTGCATAACAGCGAGAAAATATCAATAGGGGAAGTTGTTTTAATATTTCATACCCTGATTCACCCCCTCTTAGGTTATCTAATACAGTGGACCTAACAAACCCTTTTCAATTCAATTCACAGGAAAAGTAATAAAATTAAATTTCAACAACTTACAAAAATATTATTTTTCAATGTGTTCCTAAATGATGCATGTCTCAAAATAATCTTGTGTGCCTAGAATGATGCATGAATACTCAACATTTATGTAGTATCGGGAAACAAATGAAGCATGAGAAAAATTGGAAAACAATAATCACATCACAAAATAAGTGAATCCCCCAAGTTAAAATATCATCCAACTATATTAGAAACTTTAATAACAAAAAAATATCCCCATGGGTACTAGGATATTACCTTCATACGTGGGTTAGATAGTCCCATTAACGAGTTCTTGATTAAATACCAAATCATCTTATTCTCTTATTTACCTTTACCAAGTTGTATGAAAATGTAAAAAATGGAAAACAACATGCTCTAAATCTACTTTGTAACGTCCCCACCTGAGTTTCACACAGAGATGCTCTGAGCTGATCAAACACATTACATCAAGTGTACCTCCTCATACACCAAAGGCTATGGACTAGCAGTGGGAGTATAATATCTATCAAGGGGAGCCTATACCCTCTTTATGAAATCAACAATATAGAAAAAGTAATAAGAAAAAAGACAAAATATATCACTATTTACCAAACTAAACTAGAATCACATGATGTGTAAAATAAAAAATACAATATTTAAAACTAAATTGTAGATGTGTCATGCCAAATATTTTTTATTCTTTAATATTAAAAACTAATAATCAATAATGGAATTAAAAACTCCCCATGTGGGTCTGAAATAACATCTGGTTCCCTCAATCATGATCTACCCCTAATCATCCTTATAACATATATCCTTTTTCCATATCATGTCCTGCAAACATGAAATCTTTTTAGGTACCAATCAGGGAGCCTATGTTGGGTGTTTTTACAATGCAATAATCCAACACCAATGGAATCTAGAAAAATATATTGTCAAAAAATGTGTTAGGAGTTTTATAAAGAATAAAATAAATGAAATAATGTAAACAAATTTCCTTTATCACATTACTCGTTATTTAAACACATATCACTCGGGTTCCTATGGACACCAAAAACCGCAATACCTGTTTCAGCACATGATGATGTATGAATGATATCACATATTCAATTCAGAATTCATCATAACAAATGGCCTTTAATTTCAAATTTAATTTCAATTCATATTATGTCTAATCAGAACCATAATCCAATGCTAATTTTTTGGGCCTATATCACCATGACTAGGACCTCATGGTTCTTAAAAGTTTTATTCCTTGAACCACAAATCTATTATCAATCAATAAGACAAGTTACCATTTGAAGTAGTATTCTATGTCATACACAAATTTATCACTATGGTATTTTTATGTAGCAAACCATGTCCCACACATGAATATCAATAAATTTATCACTATGGGATTTTGATGTATCGTACCATGTCACACATATGAATATCAATCAATTTACCACTATGGGGTTTTGATGTATCAAACCATGTCCGACACATGAATATACATCAATAAAAATATAACATGCATCATAATATCACATATATAACACATCAATCAAGTATAATTATCACTAACCCTCTCATCATAATTTCACAAACATTAAGGTTAATCAAACCAACTCATAATTTAAATATTCAATCAATTATAAAATGAATTAATTGACCAAAAACAAAATCCATTAATTAATTTACAAATTAATTAATCCAATCTCCATGATCATCAATTTCAATCAATTAATTATCAAATTAATTAATTCATCACCACAATTTCACAATCACAACAATTTCCATTAATTAATTATTCAATTATATAATCTAAATCTAAAAATTAAATAATCAGAACAATATCTATTAATTAATTCACCAATTAGTTAATCTTAATTACACAATCCCAATATCCCATGAATTTGACATTCAAAAAATGCCATTAATTAATTAACCAATTAAATAATCCAATTTCACAAACCCAATATCCCATCAATATATAAATAATTTAATCAATTACTTTATTCAATTCAATATTCAATTGTAAGATGTGGAAATTGAAATTTCACATTACATGCATACAGTTAGAATTCATGACAATTTAAGTTGAATTTAGACAACCTATCTCATGTTTTATGATGAATAATCAACAATGGATATACCATAATTCATGTTGGATGCTCAACTTCACAATGAAGATAGAGATCTAGATCCATTACTGAGATCAAATACCAAACAAAAACTAGATTCATTAAATATAGATATAAACATTATCCAATTGAGGATAAAACATCCATCATTATCCAAAATGTGTAGTGCGATATAGATACATTTAATTAGGAATATTCCATATACCAGAAGAGGTGTAGGTCTCCAATTGAGGCATTTAATTGTCAATTATCGAGGTTAGAACGACTTTGAATTAGTCGGAGAGCCTAAAAATTAGAGATTTTTTTGGGTCCATCTAGGGTCTATTTGGGTTTAATACCATGGGTTTAAGAATTTTTAATCCAATTTTCAATCTAATTAAAACCAATCACATGGTTTCATAGGATGAGGTGCATAGTTTTCCAAACTGTTCACCTTAACCGTTCATCTATTCAATGGGGTTTCATGGTTACTCCTAAGATGGAGCACAATTTGAAAAACCCTAGACCAACCATGAAATTCCCCTCCATCAGGGGTTTCCTGTTTTGATAGGGATGGACACACGGTTTGGGAAAACAGTGTGAAAACCATGCCCTACTAAAAACCCCTAAATCATTCAATTTTCACCAAAATAATCCCAATATAAAAAAAATAAAATATTATAAAAATATGAAAAATTATTACCTATACATGAGAACAATACATCTCAGAAAAATGATAGGATCTTATATTGTATAAGGGAAAATCATATTATTTATGAAATGATGTGTTTAGGTAACTTGAGATATTGGTGTTAACCTTGGATTTCAATTTTCTCCAGTTATAGAAACAATGTTTATATTCTTCATGTTATAGTGATGGTGAGAAATCGGGGTGTGGACATGTAAGTAGTTATTAATGGGTATGAAATTGATATTGATTATGTTAGAGTGATAGTGGTGTTTATTTCCTGATGAATCTTAAATGGTGCATGGCATGGTCAACTAATTAATTAGGATAACAACCCTAAAACTGATGAGATATGAATCATGGTATTTTGATCATAGATTATTATAATTAAGGAACTAGGTTGTGTTACTACACATATATGTGATGGATTGAGAAATATATCATTAGGAAACTATTTTGGGTGTATTTTCATATGGTTTCATTCCATTAGATAAGAGAGTGAGTTTTTAATTGACCCACAAACTATGTAGACTTTCATTGCCTAATACTATCCTTATAAATGTAATATTTGATATTATTTTTGTGTCTTTATCCTTTGAAGACATTTGGGGCATGTTGATGTGAGGATTTTAGGTTATCAACATGATATATAGATTATGTAGTGAATGGTATGTGGCTCATGGAAGTAAGTTCATAATAAAGGATGGTAATTCACATTTTCGGCATGTGATTATTATATATTTTATATGTTAGTATGTTATTGGGTTATTGTAAAGACCCATGAGATCCATATGGAAATAATACATTGGGTGATTCTTATTTTTTAGGATTATGTCTCGAAATCCATTGGTCTTTGATTGTGTGGATCTATATCATGGGGTGTTGGTGGAATATAGTGAATAATCAAGCATGGGTTTTGAAATAGTATGATATACTAATAGAATGGTTTTAGGAACATCGTTTTTATTTAGGAATGGAAAAATGGTTTTGGTCCTTGATGTTATTTCTTGTATTGGTAATAGAAAGGTTTTCACTAAGGACGGTCATGCGGGATTAACCATTGAGAACTAGCGAAAGATAATATGATCAATACATGAGATGTGGTCTTATTAGTGAGATACTGAAATGGCTGGGGGTAATGAAAATGATAGAATAGCTCGTGTGTTCATATCGTTTGATAGATGAGTTTTGATCTTTTATGGAATTTGAGATATAGTGTGAGGAATATTGGGACTAATAGGATGTCATGATAAATAAGGAATTTGAATAGTTCATTAACAATGGTGAGTGGGGTTCCATATTAAATGTTTGTTTCTAGGGATACTAGGTATATTATTTAATGTATTATAATATAATAGTCATGCAAGGAAGAGTATGATCTTTAATATTGAGTAATATACATCGAGATCGGCTGTTATTGTGATAAATTATTATAAGAGTTGGGAATTAGTGGTATGAGGCATTTTAATACCATTGGACCCCTAGAGTCGGGATGTGGATGGGAACATACTACAGAAATATACGAGGGATGTGTGAGTTTATTTTTTGGATAACAATGGGTATTTGGAAGGATTGTGATTGTGGATCATAAATTTTGTAAATTTTATAGTGGAGAGTACAATGTAGATGTTCAATGAATGATTCCCTCATTTTTATTGTTTTTCAGAAAACATCAAGTGTTACATTCTAGTAGACTCAACTTATAGGTGGTTGAAATTTCATGTATTCACTTGGAATCTAGTGGTTGTGCTATGTTAGGTAAATGGTAAAAATTTATATATGTGGTTTGGTAAATGTTATTATGTTTAGTAACAATTAGGTATGAATTTTTTAGTTTTTCTCTAGTTAATGATTGGGTATGAGTTTTGAGAAATAGAATTATAGGGTGATCATTTATATATATTTCTTTATTCATACGAAGTAAGAGAAGTAAGAAAAGGCAAGGAATTGTTTCATGGATAATGTCCAAAGAGGGGATTCTGGTTATGATAAAAATAGTTTGTAGATGCTCAGGTGTGGCTTTAAATTTGTATAGTCATATTTTTCACCAAATACATTAACTAGTTGCATGATATCACCAAATGGAGAATTAAAAAATGCCTCCATTATTATGTAATTTATGTGGAGTTTGGGGGATGAACCGGTGCCACATCATGAATTCTACTAGGTATTATAGAGGTATTTGGTGTAGTCTTGGTATATGATGGAGAGATCTTCATGGGATTGGGTATAATGATATGAGACATTATTCTACCATATATTAAAGGTAATGGAAAATTTTATGATGGTTTTAGGTAAGAGGCTCTCTGGGTTTTGAGTTGTGGAGCTGGTTCAAGTACATTGTAGGAATGAATATAACCAGTAAGATATACATAATTGGACATTTCATTAGAACTCAATGACCAATACATTTCATGGGTGATGCATGAGGATAATTCGTAGGAACTATAACTATAATTATATAATGTTTTCATCCAATTTTATCATTATTAATTGGTATAACCATTGTAAATTTTAATTTTGAGTCGCAGAGCAGGGGTTGGATTTAGAATTTGAACTTGAGTTTTTGTTTTAAGAGTTGAAGAATATCAAAGTGGTGTTTATAGAAATTTATTGATGTTTGGGAAGTGTATTATGTGTTTGGGAGTGAAATGTATCATTCTATGGGATTCTAATCTATATATTTCAATTTTAGGTGATTGATCATTACAAAAATTGTTGGAGTCATAGCATAATGTTTGTAACTTAAGATTAATTGTGAAAAGAAAGAAGGTCATTTAACAATGAAGGATGGGGACCGAATCATGAAATATATGTGTAATATTAATTTTATTATTCCATATAAGATCATTACATATCTTAATGTGCTTCTTCTAATGGGGTTATAATGTGAAATGGATCATGTCACGGCCTGAGGGGATACACTCCCAGGTTTGTTTGAGGGCCAAATAACATTCCTCATTGGGTGTGTTGTTTCATGGTGGGTTATTGAGAGATTGAAGTGTTAGGATACTTCATGTGGTTATTCGTTTTGTAGAGCTGAGGGATGCACCATAGTTTATGGATAGGGGTAAGATCTATACTGCAAGCTAGTGGGTCACACCTTAGTGAAACACTAGATAAGGGTAATTACATCATGACCTTCTTCGGTGAAACAAAAATATAGATCTTTTCTAATTTTTATAAATTGTAAAATACCCATTGTAATGACCCCAAATTTTAATAAGGATATTTACTTTCAAAATATAAATATAAATATATAAATATATAATATATTTGGTAATGTATTTTAGTATAAAAAAAGTTAACCACATAATGAAATGAACAATGCTTTAAATTAATTTTAAAATTACATTTAGAGAGTAATCAGAGACAATTCATTCAAGAATAATAAATGTCACAATAAACATAGAGAAATAAAATGATAATAATGGGGAATTTCATATCACCTTGATTACCTATAATATTTACACATGTGATCCACACCATAAAAAATAAAAAATCATTTTTATTCCAATAATTTTTTTGAAAATGGAGAATGCATAATATTAAGAGGAATTTTAGTTAATGATTAAAATAAGAGGTATTTATAAAAGGTAGGAAACCTATAGGATTGTTGGAATAGTGATTTGATTGTTAGGAATAGAAACCTATCCATTTGAATAACAAACACCCTGATGGAATAGTGATATAATATATTGGGATATATTATGAAATAAAAATATGTGAAATTTATATAAGAATATAATAATTAATGTATTTGTATATGATAAAACATATTTTTGAAATAAAGAAACCATTATTATATTTTTTTTAAATAATTTATTTTTTATTTTTGTTAATATATATTTAAATAAATTTAATAATTCAATTTTTTTAAATTTATGAATTAATATACATTTGAATATAAATAAAAATGTGATGTTTGGAAATCATTAGTATTTTTTTTCAAGGGTATGAAATTTGATTGTGTCAAAAAAAAATTGATTCTTTAAAATGAAAAATGAATTTATATTAAAATATGAATTCCTTATATATATATATAAATAATTATTTTCACAATAGGGGCTTTATTTTTGCATTCAATACATTGAAATATGGTTTGGATAATGTTTCTATATTTTTCTAAAATATATAAATTTTTAATGAATAAATTAATATGAAAAATACAATATTACACATTAGAAGTCAAATAAATGATTAATTACATATGGGATATATTTAAAAATATTTTTTCATACTCAAAATAACTAATTACAATATATAGTCCCAAAAATTATCAATATTGTTAGTCTTTGGAAAAATAATAAACTAATGATTACTATATTAAAAAACACATTTCTCACACACTTATAAGTACCACCATTCACCACCTTTATTCTCCTAAAACTCTATGTATCATAAATTTAAAAATATCAACGAAAATATCCCACCTAAAAATATTTCTCGTGTATTGGGTGTTCTATTCTTTTCAAAATAACCATGTGAGGAGCCTTAGGGTGTATCCGAAGAGTGACCATAAAAAAGAAGTCATAACATTCTCAACCCGACAATTCAAATTATTTTCTTCTTCTACTCCATCTTGATTTCTTCTATTCATCATGGAATAATGAATTGATTATTATAAATATAATGAATTTTAATTATGTTAAATTATTATATAATATTTAACCTTCCTTATATTTATTCTAAAATGAATGTGTTGTTCATATTATAGTTGGCTCGCAACTTCTAGGAACAACAAATTTCATTTTCCATCACTAAATTTATTATATGATCTTAAAAACAATTATATGAATAAATATAATATTTAGGATTCTATTAACATTATATTAATATATTTTTATTATTAAAACAATGATATTGAGTAAAAAATATCATGGTATGTTTAGTCATCATGATTGAGTTAATCGGGACACATTTAGAAATTTAGAAGTGTTTTAGACCATTTATTTAACTATAATACTGTTATACTATAATAATGATAAAAAATAAATAACTCTAAATTTATATAGATTTTGGATCTCTTCAAAAAACACTTTGAAAAATCATTCACCCACCAATGTTATTTTGGAATAAGTCATCCAAAAAACCCTAAATAACAATTATAAACAACAAATATAAAACAAATGAGTAACATATAACAACAAATAGAATTTAAAAAAACTATTTGAAATGAAATTTTTTCTACATTATTAATAAATTTATTTTGATTTTCAAGGACTATAAATGAACACACTAAATTAGTTAAGGACACAATGTAAGGGGACTATTAAACCACCCTCATTACTTTTTGGTTACATGTTCATTTTTTACATCCATTTCCCAATATCTTATTCTCATTTATTTATTCCATATTATACCAATGTTTTCCTTAAATATATATCTATCCTACATTGCCTTTAATTTTTTAATAATACATTCTATTCAAGTACCCTTCTTAATTTCTTCTTTAATGAAACTTGAAAAAATAAAACTAATCTAATTGTTGTTTGTTTTGAAGTGAAATTTTATGTAATTTTTCATAATAATATATGGTTTTCAAAAACAATAATTATAACATTTTAAAACAATTTGGGTTCATTTCTGGTTTTAATGAAATATTATGATCTTACCTTCTTTAAAAAATATTTTCCCTTTTCTTATATCCCAATTAAGTTCATCATTTCCAAACATACTACTCCACTATTTTTAGGTGTTTTCATAAATAGAAAATAACTTTCTTGATATATTATTACTATTTCTTTTAGGAACATAGAAGACTTATTTAATTTTTTCCTTCATGGTAATCCTTATTATATTTTATTTTTTTATTCTCTAAGACAATATCATGTATCCCATTTCATTTTCATGGGTTTTACAAAAGCTTGTACCTTATGATTTATTTCCTTATGTGGAATACCTAGGCATGTACATGTTATGAATTTAATACATGTTAATAGAATTATATATCTCCCCAATTAATAGGGTAATGTGTCCATATCATGATATACTATGTATAGTGAATGGGTAGTTAGGTTTTAACACTATAATATGTTGTCTTGGTAAAGAACCATGAAATATGTTTATGATGTCATGTTTTATGTTTTACAAACATTCGTATGATGTCTTGATAATATGATATCATCCTCTAATTCTGTCCTTCTCTACTATTATATATGATTCCTTTCTTTAATGTTACCATGATATGCCTCTTTTCACCTTTGTATAACATGTCATCATGTTTTTTCTTATTATAACCATACTAAGATTAATAGCTCACTCTTTTAATTATATATGTCCTTATGGTATCCTATGTATTTTTATATCATTAAATGTATCTAAAAGAAAACCATTAAGACTAAAATTAATATTTCATATCTTATTTTTATGTTTTTTTATTTGATAACTAGTCTCCTAAAGACACTAAACATAAAGATATTATTGTTTTTGTCTTGTGATTTTTTATATTGAAAATCATAAAATATTTTTTATAAGGGAATTTAATTGATATAGTTGGTATTAGATAAAGGTTTAATTGATTTTGGGGATTAATACATGAAATCACTAGGTAAACCACTTGGGATAATCTTCTATATACGAAAAAATACTAATTTTTTTTATAGAGTATGTGGTCTCCTAATAATTCTGTCCCTATTTGGATTCTAAAAGTAGATGCATCCTCTTGTGTAGAATCACCATGGGAAAATAATGCATAAAAATATTTATTTGGTATTAACTTGATCTTCACATGGTGCACAAAAACTAGTCCAAACAACAAACCTAGTTTGACACTTTCATGGGATGTGCTTTAGTTGATTCATGTGTTCTTAGAAAACAAGAACTAATGATTTGAATATATTGTTACATTTGAGAACCTAATAGGAAATAGACCCTGGATAAACTATATTGAATACTATATATTCATAATTTTTCATATAGAGGTTATTTTGGAATTATTCTTTCTATTTTCATAGTTTCCTTTTTATAAGCTTGTTAAATTTAGTATTCTCATCCCTATCATTGTTTATATTTTATTGAGTTCATAAAAAATATCATATATAGAAAAGTATACTTATTATAAATTCATGATTATCAAATTTATTACATAATTATTTTTCTACACATTATTTCATATCATATAATTTTAGAAGAACTATTCAAACACCACTTCTTAAACTGATTTTTCAATTATCAATGGAAGTAAAAATGGTGTAATTATAAAATCTCAAGAATATAAATCCCCCCAATAAATAGTTACGGGATGAATCTCCTAGTCAAACATGTCATAATCCCTTAGTGTAATTTTATTATATAATGGGTGTAGATTGACAATTCTTATATAGATCAAACATAAATTAATGGGAGTGGGATTCTACTTTATATATACCTATTCATCCTCGTATTCTATACAAGTTTAACCTAGAGGATGAATCTCTATTGGAATATTCATCTTAAGAATAGATATTATTTATAGTAAAATATCATATAAATTCCATTCTTTTTATGGAAATCCATATTTTTTACCTTACAACTCAAATGTAATCATACAATACCAAGAGTATAAGGTTTAGGTTCCTTGAGTACCAGCTTAATAAGTATCATATTTTACATCCCTTATAAATATTTATCCATAATTTAGCAACATTATACTCCCTCCTATGGTTTTTATATGATATAAACATCATAATATGATATGTAAATGCGAACATAATAAAGGGGTGAACTCAAATTCTTATTGAGGGTAAGCATAATAGATAGCAATCGAATTCCATAATTGAAAAAATCAAAATATGGTCCTAATCATGATACATAAACAAATTCATAACATAAAATTTGTAGATAATAAATAATTAAATGTGAATTTTAATAAAAAAAATCATAAATAATAGTATATATACAAGAGTCATTAAACATGATTCATAAGAGATTAACACAATAATGATAATAACCATAAATTTGTTAAACATTGTTCAATAATGGAAAAAACATTATTATGGGGACAATTACATTCATGAGTCCAAATCAATTTTCCACCCTAATAAGAAATTAAAAATTACTAATGAGTTCATATCTCATAAGATATGGCCATTAAACCAATAAATTATAGGTTCATATAAGACCCAAATAGTCCCCCTAAATACATATGATTTACACTTGAAATTAGTCACTTAGCACATTATAATGATCCCATGAAAATAAAATGGGTTTCAAAACCATTCCAAATGAAAATCATTTACATTTATACAAAAAAGAACCAATGCAAATAAACTGGGTTTTATTCTACATTTTATAAAGAACATATGGATTCACATATGGAAATCATTAATAACTTCATCAATTATAATAAAAAATAAACCCATTGAAAGTAAATGGGTGTCCAATAAAATCTAGTAAATTTATAGGTAATTACTACTAAATGAATATAATAAAGAACATTTTGTTTAAATTATATAGATAAAGTGAATATAGTTATGTAAATAATTTCATCAAATAAATAAATTTATAGAATCTAGGTGAACACTATTCAATCAAATGATTCAAAAATAGGGTTATCACAATGTAAATATAAAACATACATGATCTCATTGAAAATATATAAATATTTTATATTTAAAAGAAAATAATAATTTCATTTAGAAAACAATTAAATATTAGAAATGAGGTGTCATAGAAATTGAAAAAATGGAGGAAATAGGTGTTCACATGGAATTAATACAAAATTTATTCTTTTTAAACATTTATGAATGTAACACTTTTGGAAGACGTTAAAAACATATTTAAATCCTTTGAAGAATATCAAGTGGTATAAAATTACCTCAATAAATTATTGACGTATAGGTAATGACATTTTAAAAAGCATCAACTGATTTATGACAAAGAAAAAGGGAGGTTCTTAACCAAAAATAACATATGGGGTTAGTTTCACTTTCAAGAAACAGTTTTGGTAAAATATTTGTCAAGGAGAAATGAAATATCAAGTGAAAATATAAAACCCCATTAATATACAAGGAAAATATGAGATGTTTTATAAATAATAAAAATTCTCCATAGGTATTATCATTCAAAAACAATATTTATTTGAAAATATGATTGGAATAAATACTTATTGTTTGAATATACTTTTCTTCCAAACCACTTTCAATTTGCGAATATTTTCAATCAATCTCCATTTAAATAATTTATAGAATATATCTCTCTTTAGTGACATGAATTTTTCTATGTAGATAAATAATTTTTTATGGTTTTCTCCACACAAAACACTTTAAACAAAACCAATATATATTTTCATAAGTTTCTTATAGAATCATCTGTATGATAAACTGTAACAAAATTATAATATTTATATAAATGAATATATATGTATATATATATATATTAAAAAACAAAATAAAATTCCATTGTAACATCAAACCCGATTAGAATATCTAAGAATATAATAAAATATTTTTTTAAAATAAAAATCTATTCTATAAAATGGATATGTTGTTCAATATTGACATGTTTTTTGTTAAAACAAATTTTATAAGAATATTTAATATACTAGAAATAATGATTCTCTATAAAAAACTGTTTTCATGTTATTTTAGGATACTATTTTAAAGGTAAATTTATTAGTTTTAGTATTTTAATATGATAAAATTACCATCATTTTTGGATTTGAAATGTTCATATTATCTTAAGATGAATTTCAAGGGGTTTTCTAAAATATTTGTTTTGTCAAGAGTGAAAAATATTAATTTTATTGATATCATCACATTAATTAAAATGTTTTGTTAAATGAATAAATTTAATGTTTTTAAACCTTAATACTATAAAAATATATATTATAAATAAAAATAAATCATTTTACTATACTATGTTGAATTCATACACTCATTCTCAACATTTTGAAATGTTCAGTAATGTATTAATGACAAATATTTATTAAATTTACTTTCTTTAATTATAACATGACGAAGTGAAGTTATTTATTTTATTTATTGTAAAATAAATATTATTTCAATGAGAATAATTATTTTAAATTTCATAGAATCAATGGAATTGGTAACTCTATATTAATCAAACCCATATTGGATAAAAAATAAACGTTTTCTATGATAATGAGTTGGTACTAATTGCATTCTCTAAATTTAAGATTAATTTTAGTTCACATTGAAGGATAATTTTATTAAATGATTCTTATGTTTTATATTATAATTATAATATTATTTATAGTATATTTACACTACTCACATGATAACAGTAGAAATACTGGTTGCCACTTCTCCTGAGGTGCACCTCACTGTATGCTAGAGGTTATCGACTAACATCGAGGTTCTAATGATGGTATAGTGGGGAGAAAATAACATTGTGATTGAAGTGTAGTAAATTAGAATAAGATAAATAATAAATAATTGAATCGATAATAATAACTACATTTCCAAACTCCATCCAATAAAATATCCATGCATGAACATGTCGAGTAATAATACAAGCAGACATAACACATCAAATAAATACAACATGACCAAACTAACAATGGAATAAATAAATATAATTCACCAAATCCATATGTTATCCCAGGAAAATTAACATAAAAAATCCCAAGATCAAATTTAAAGTCCTATTCCAAATCCAAAATGATAAATAGCAGACATTATAGTCTAATTCCTAACATGAAACTAGGATTTCTGTCTTAGTGCCAAATGAATCCCAAACATGGTGTCAGATAAACATTGTAGGACACCACGAATGAAGTCTAACATAAACCAATCCATGAGTAAAAAAAATAAAAATATTGTTTAATAAAAACAAATATGGAGTAAATAATATATGAAATCATGTTAGACTTTTATTCCTCAAAATACACATGATCGATCATACCTACTTTTTCATAGGCAGGTATATCTCTGAACATGTTCTATCATATGTTTCTATATACATATATTTATATATATAAATATATACACATATATATAGATATAGACGAAGGGATATATATTAACTAGTGAGGACCTATGGTATAGGAAAAAGGCATCCGCATAAGGATAATATTTTAAGGGTATAATATTTTAAATAAAGGCCAACATGGCCAAGAATCTCAATGAGTGATAAGAGGTGTCATGCTTAATACTTTTAGATTAATAAAGGGGGAATAATTCCCAATCATTTTATATAAATAATAAGGCAAATCCTTACAAAAATTCTCATATGTATGATAAGGTACATCATTCTGAATATCCAAATATAGAGTTAAGTGTTATGGGATGTCATAACCTACACCCAAATAATGGATGTGAAGCATCATGTACAACATCTCATGTATTTGGACCATGATGAGTCATTTCCAACACTTTCCTCAATTTTTTCATAACAACCAATATCAATAATATAATAATACTATTAACAATTTTCAATTACCTTTAATAATTATAATAATTCAAGAGATGGTCCCCCAACCATTTTACATATAATATATAGATATTGGTAATGATGAAAGTCTATTTCATACAACATAATTCATCTTGATCAATTAATTTATAAATTAATTGAAAAGGAATAAAGAGATCAATTTTTAAATACATGCCTCAATAAATTATATTTATTTAATCATTAATTATATCCAAAAATGATTAATTTCTAAAAGATTATGTTAAAAAATTTATTATTTCATTTCATTCATATATTATTTCTAATAATAAGAGGAATGTTCAACAAACCCAAAGGGTATTCCAATCACTATAAATTCAATCATAGTAATTTCAATTTACATAAACACGGCTTAAGTGGTGGTTCATAGTGATTTGACAACCTCAATCCATGTCAAGGTTTTTAATAACAACATGTTTACATCCACAAAGGATTAATGTCCAAAATATGGCATTCAAAAATTTATTATTTAATTTCATTCCAATATTATTTACACTATTGATGGAAATGTTCAAAACCCCCATGGGGTAGTTCAGTCACTAGAAATTCAGTCATAGTTATCAGAATTAATATAAACATAGCATATGTGGTGGTTCAGGGTATGTTGATGACTTCAAAAAAATTCAAGGTTTCTAATAACATCATGTTTAAAGTCAACATATTTAATTTATGGTATATTATATTTTATATGAAACTTCTAGAAAGTCCATCTGTTTGATCAATGGATCAGTTTAAAAATTATGAAATATTAAGGTAAAACTGTATAGAGAACATTCTTCATTATTAAAATTATTCACTCATCCAATATCGAGTTTTTATTCGAGATAGAATGAGAATAATGGAGGAAATGGAAAATTGACTTGAAAATATGGAATATGAGATCACATTAAAATAACATCTAATATGACAAGATATGTAGAGAAGAAAATGAAGAGGAATTATATACTATCCGATAGAGATTCAACATGGAAACTCACCCTTGATTCCAAGTGTGGATGAAGGAGAACTATCAAATCTTAGGATGAAACCAATGTAGAGCTCCCAGGAGGACCTGTTGTGAAAATAAGGGTGATGATATACATTTTAAGAGAAGGGAGCGGGTAAGAGGATAATTTCCAAACCCTTTTTCGAATCTCATAGTTTATAAATATCGTATGGATAACGGTATATCAACCATGCAAGTGCACTATCCAAATGCACCTCCATACCGCATTGTAACGCCCCGACCCCAGTTACCCAGAGTTGGTGCATTATTACGTAACATTTCCATGATCACAGAAGATCAAGACTCAAAATACCGATTAGTTTAGTAGCCTTGGAAACACTAGATACATTCATAAATGTTACATTACATCATAAAGTGAAAAATCGCAATAACATAGTCTCTATAGTACACACTCATATCCCCATTTGACTATCTCTGTAGGTCAGTCATAAAATATTTCATCACATCCTGGGAAAAATAAAACATAGAAAGGGCTGAGCTCAGAAGCTCAGTAAGTATAACAATACAGCATAAACATTCATAAATAAACAAAAACATTTAAGGCAATGTATAATTGAAACAAAATCCCCTTAAACATGAAATTCAGCATAATATAGAAAAAATAAAATGGAATAATTCCATTTACATATTCACATGGATATTATACTAGTCAAATAATCACATTAAATATCAATAACCACTTTCATAATGATGGAATGCATAATGCCAGACTATCATAACCACCTAGTAAAGGCCTTGGGCCAAGACTACAAATAAGATTTTTTCAAGGCCCTGTTCCAAGACACTAGTTTGTCTAATAATACCTACCGATGCATCTAGGAGCTATAGAGGGCTCCACCGGTCACTTATTGCGTCCAATTCATTCCTCATATGAATAAGATTAAACATAAAAAACCATAACATAATTGTATTACATAAAACATGAATAAAGGAAAAATTAAATTTCCATATTTCAATCACAAGATATTAATACAACACATTGATATAATAAAACCATTTTCAGTACCAAAATAAAAGAAAAGTAAAACTTGGTATTTAGTTTTCATTTAAAAAAAGTTATGTCTTGTAGAGGAAGCTGAAACTAAAATAATGGTCAAGGCAACAGAGAAGTTGTTGTCGCCGCATACGTATGACAAAAAAACATTCTCTTTTTTCATTTAGTAAAATGCTCTGTATAAAAATATTCCTTTTGAATAAACATAAAAGTAAAATGGGTTTATACACCTTATAAAAGAATGTTGTGTATAAAACAAAATATGCCTCAATGAAAGAAGATTGAGATGAAGTCCCTTACCTCATGTCTGACTTGACTCGATCATTCTTTAATCTCCTGGATAAAACACTAGAGTCAATTTATACTTTATTAAGAATCTTTTTCAATTTAATTATTCGTTTTATATCACTTATTACCATGTTATGAACATTATGTAATTATTTAAGTTAATAACGGTCGTTTTGTCCATCTTTGGTTCTTGAGTCAAAAATAAACTTATTATAATTAATAGTTGTTCTTGTGGTGAAATATCCATTATATACATAATTATATTCATGATTTAGATATCATATATATAATATATATCCATTATATACATGCATTAATAATATTACATGACATTTAGAGGTAGGAAATGAAATTCACCATTCATGGAGACGGTATGATGTACGTACACATGAACACTACATTCATTTCTATTTAGTATTTAATGGTATGAAATCATAATGATATAAAGGTATGTTATAATGACATTATAATATCATATATAATATCATGAACTTCATCCTTTATAAGTCCCACATATGGCATTAACGATTCAAATCCCTTTGAGGAGGCGGTAGTCCGCACCTCCTAAAATGAAATTGTAGTGTTTACCCATAATAGAAATCATAAAGGCATGGCATAAATGAAAAATACTGAATCATAATGAAATATAAACATAATATATATCATATATAAATATAGTTCCATCTTAATGGACACCATTATAGGTGTTAAAAGAATATTTCACAATCATCGTTTCATGAGACAGTAATTCACCACCCACAGAAAAAGAATATTCTTTAACCATTAGATGAAGGTGTGTGTAAGTGTAAATCAAATACATCTCATAAAAAAATACTTGTATATTTAACATACTGTTTTTGTTACAAAATAAAGGAATTAAAAAAGTTTAATGGGTTGGAGAAGCAAAATAAAACAAAAGAACATAAGAGAATACATTACATTAAAATCGGGTAACTCTCTTTGATTTGAGACAAAGGCATCATTGGGAAGAGTTATTCCCAAATTGAGGCTTCTAGGAGTAAGAGAGGGAAGTTGAGAGTGTATTTTTTCCAAGTTTGGCCGAGCCAAATGGCTTTGAAGGTGTGAATATGGTGGTAGTGGTGGGGGCCTTTTATAAGAGGAGAGGAGGGGAACTCTTGGAAAGTCAAGAAATGTTACATTATTATGAAGTGATTTTCGGATTTCAAAGGTCCCACAATTATATATTTAGAGGTTAAGGTAATAAGTGTTAGAAATATATCCATATAATAGGTTTTAGATAAGTTTATGTCTTAGAGTTTACCTTATCGTTTCATTTTATTTAAATTTTTCATTAATGAGGTAGCCGCTACATCATCATGGTGTCATAAATAAATTTATTACTTTAATGCCTAAAAATTATAAAAAAATTACCATGATATAGGAAATAATTTTGTCTTTCCAATTAATATTTATAGTTTAAATGTTAACTTATATAACCCCATGTAATTTTTTTTAATAAAACAACACATGTTCGTGACAATTTTATATTTACTTTAAATAAAAAGTTATTAATGTCATTTTCTTACCCATGTGGCTCATGGTGCCCACAAGTCAACCCATGGATTCTCTTGGTCTTCCATGACTCATAAAATAAGGGTAGGACAAATGTAAAGATAATTTCATATTATTATAACATTATATTTACTATAAATTACACTAACTACCTTTAATAGCGATTAATAGAACTTAAAAGTTACTATTCACCAAAATTATTTTAATCCCATTGAACCACATTTTACATCAGAATGATAATGATGTATGTAAAATTTTTGAAATTAAAATCACAGAGGTGGTAAAATTTCATTTAAATGAAAAATTAGTTTTTTAACTACCACTTTGTGGTTTCACTATTCATCAAAAATTGAAGTTTTTCAGAAAAATACCAAAAATTCACCCTAAGATATATTTGATATTCCTAATTCAAAAATGATTTGTATTTTACAAAATTCAAAACATATAAGTTGAATTAATTAATTCAATAATTAATTCACGCTGTCACAATAAATAGAGTGTTTTTATGAAATAATATATATCAAAAGATTGACAATAGTTTATGTCCAATTTCAAAGTGAAATAAATTATAATGACCAAAATTGGATAAAATGGTAAAAATATATTTTAATTATACTTTAAAACCACTCAAGATTATAATTTATCACTATAAATTATGTTTATTAAAAAAGTTGTTTTTGAGTATTTTTTCTATTCATAGAGATTTTGAAGTTCTCATAAAATTAAAAAAAATGAAACTTAGGATAATTTCGATATTCCGAATACAAAAATGAAGTCCATTTTGAAATATAAATTTTATATAATTTCAAAAGGTGGGTATTAATATTCATAACAGCTACTTTGATAGGTCGCGGTGTGTTAGAATCTCGAACTTGCGTACAATGCAAGCTATTGCATTATTGAAAGAGAAGTGTATCGTGAAAGATTGTGGTGTTACATTATACCCTCCTTCAACAAATTGCGTCCTCACAATTTGAAAATGTTCTTCGAAAATAAAAGGTTGAAAATAGAAAATACCTTTGTGGAAAACCCATATCGGAAATAGGGTTAATAAAAATATAACTTCAAAAGAAAGAAAAAGAAGTACAAAGGTCACCCGAGATAGCCCATACTAGGATTATATGAAAACATAGATATGGAGGAGAAAAAAACCATCAGGGTCTGATGGAGAGTTGTAGAAAACATGATTAGGATAAAGATAACTACAAGAAAATCACAAAATTGTGATTGGTTAAACGGTCATTGATTCCCCAGTTGGAAAAGTTAAGCGACAATGTTTTTGTTTTATGTTAACATTCATAAAGTTGAGGAAATTATTTAGGAGATTTACTAAAAACATAAGGAAATATACTTACTTGTCCTGTAGAATTTAATTCTTTAATAAATTTTTACCACAAACCCATCATTCACTCCAAAAGGTAATAGAACTTAAAAATATTATATTTATCCTAATCGTACAAGGGCACAAATATTAACACATACCATTTAGATTAGAAAACCCCTTTTGTAACAACCAAGGACTTCCTTTAGGCTACTGGTAGGTAATAAAGGAATGGCGTACTATGGTTGTGGGTTCGGTTCCTTCAGCTTTGTCCGACGTGACGGGTTATCCCCCGACCTGCCGGTTTCCCTTTTCCTAAAACTATTGTATTATAATATTCCAACAATAATCTTCTGAAATGTTTTAACCTTAAACAATACTATCCAAAGATAAATATAATCCATTACAACTTTTAAAGTTATCCAAAATACCTATGTTCATACTTTCTCTAAAATGTCTCTAAATTCCAAAGTCAATTGTTACATCAGATTCCCCAAACAATGTAAAGTATCTCTTATTGTCACATAATAAAGATATGATTACCTTTATCATATTAAAACCTTAATGAAAAAAACAAGTACTACATTACAATCCTTATATATATCACATTTTTATTATAACAATAATATAGTTCTTGAATCCAAAAAACACAAATACAATAATTATTCAACCTCATCTGTAGTAACAGCATAAGCTTGGCCTTGATCCCTTGGCCTTTTCTGAGGTATGTTTCCCTGACACTTAGGACATTCATTTGAATAATTCCCCATTTCTTTACAATTGTAGCATTCAACATTGATACCCACTTTCTTTTCCTTGCAATCACGAGTCTAGTGACCTTTTTCTCCACATTTATAACAAACTCCCATTCCTTTTAGGCAACTATCGGGGTGATTCTTCCCACAATTATCACATAATGGAAAATCCTTCTTTCCCTTTTTCCATTTATATGTCTCTTATTCCACCGTTCTCTTCTTCTCTTGCTTTACTTTGTTGTCATAAGACTTAGAGAATTCCTTTTCTGTCTTGATAGCACACGAGACTATATCTTCATATGTTGAGAATGATTGTGATACTAATGCTCGACGGAGAAATGGTTTTAACCCATCAAAGAAATAATAAATCTAAATTCTTGGGTTACTTATATATTCTTCTGCATGCCTCACTAACCCTATAAAGTTAGCCTCATACATTGTGACATTCTCATCCTCCTTTTTCCTCAGACTCAAAAATTGCATTTCCATATCCACTAGATGGTCACGAGGAAAGTATTTTTCTAAGAAAAGCTCTTTGAACTCCCTCCATTCCATATTTGATACTTCATTATATTCCTTTGTGTTTTGAATCAATGACCACCATTGATCAGCATCTCCAGTGAGGCGGTAAATTGCCATGATAACCTTTTCCCTTTCACTAATCCCCAAGGCATGGAATATTTTCTCTAAGGAATTTATCCATTACTCTGCTACTAATGGATTTTACTACCATTGAATTTTAGTGTTTGTTGCCTTGTGAAGAGGTCTAACATTTATCCTCCACACTGTGGATCAGGGTGCTCCATACAGGTAAGGTTATTATTAATAACCTGAGTGAGTTAACCCAGTATGGTGATAAGATGATGAAAACCAGTTGTATCCTCAGCTCCACTATAATTATCTTGAGAAGGAGGGAAAACCCTAAATGGAGTGCGTGCATTGATACGGTTTCCATTACTTCCACTAGGAACCATTTATAAATAATTTCATAAACTAGATTAGTTTATGAATCAAAATACTAAATAAAAAACATGCAAAACATCTAACATAAATTGAATAGTATATAGATATAATCCATAATCAAAAAAATGTTTTCTTTGAGAAAGTATATACTCATAAACCCTTTATAATTGTTTCTAAAGAAATCATGAATTATCCTAAGTATATCCCCCGGTTGTGTCGTAACCAAGAGTGCAGCAAGGTCCATTATCGCGCACCATTTCCCGTTCGATTCTAGTTCAAAGCGGTGTTTTCGGGTTTTACCCCTAGGAACTTCTGTGCCAGAGCCGACTCTACATGATCATATCCAGACAGGGATGTGTTTCTCGGAAAACTCAAAAAATCTCTATAGTACCAAAATTCTAGGAAGTTCTTCTATACTAATCCTCAAATTCTATCTTAGGGCTATGTGCTCTAATCAGAGTTTGTCTAAATCTGGCTTCCAAGGTTAGTACTAAACTGCCTCTAATACCAACTATAACGCCCCAACCCCAGTTACCCAGCGTCAGTGCTTTATTATGTAACATTTTCATGATCATAAAAGATCAAGTATCGAAAGTACAATTAGTTTAGTAGCCTTGGAAACACTAGATACATTCATAAATGTTATATTACATCATAAAGTGAAAATCTCACAATAACATAGTCTCCATAGACCACACTCATATCCCCTTCAGACTATCCCTGCAGGTCAGTCATAAAATATTTCTTCACATCCTAGGGAAAATAAAACATAGAAAAGGGTGAGCTCAGATGGTAAGTAAGGATAACAATACAGCAGAAACTTTCATAAATAAACATAAACATTAAAGACAATGTATAACTGAAACAAAAGCCTTTTAAACTTTAACATCATTATAATATGGAAAAATAAAATGAAGTAATTCTGTTTGCTTATTCAAATTGATAGTATACTAGTCAAATAATCACATGAAATATAAAATCCACATTCATAATGATGGAATGCATAATACCAAACTATCATAACCACATAGTCAAGGCCTTGTGCCAAGACTACAAATAAGATTTTTTCAAGGACTTGTGCCAAGACTACAAATAATATTTTTTCAAGGCCTTGTGCCAAGACACTAGTTTGTCTAATGAGACCTACCGATGCATCGAGGAGATATATCGAGCTCCACCCATCACTTATTAAGTACAATGTATTCCTCATATGAACAGTTTTAAACATAACATATTCCATAACATAATCTTATCACATAAAAAATGCATAAAGGAAACATAAAATTTATACATTTCAATCACAAGATATAAATAAAACACATTGATATAATAAAACCATTTTAAATACAAAAATAAAAGAAAATTAAAACTTGGTATTTATTTTTCTTTTAAAAAATTTATGGCTTGTAGAGGAATCTGAAACTCAAATAATGGTCACAGCGGCGGAGAAGTCGTTGTCGCCACATACGTACGACAAAAAAAACATTCCCTTTTGTCGATTAGTAAAACTCTTCATATAAAAAGATTCCTTTTGTATAATCAAAAAATTCAAAGTGTTTTATACACTGTATAAATGAAATTTGTTTATAAAACTAAATATGCCTCAATGATAGGAGATTGAGATGAAGTCACTTACCTCATGTTCGACATGACTTGATCATTATTTAATCTCCTGAATAATAAACTAGGGTTAATTTCTACTTTTTTAGGAACCTTTTTCAATTTAATTATTTGTTTTATATCACTTATTACCATGTTATGAACATTATTTAATTATTTAAGTTAATAACAGTCGTTTTTTCGATCTTTGGTACTTGAGTCAAAAATAAACTTCTTATAATTACATGTTGTTCATGTGGTGAAATATACATTATATATAGAATTATATTCATGATGAATATATCATATATATCATATATATCCATTATATAATGAATTTATAATACTACATAACATTTATAGGTAAGAAATGAAATGCACCGTTCATGGAGATGGTAAGCTGTACGTACGCATGAATGCAACTTTCATTTATATTTTGTATTTAATGGAATGAAATCATAATGATATAAAGTTATATTATAATTAAAATATAATATCATATAGAATATCATTAACTTCATCCTTTATACATCCCACATATGGCATTAACGATTCAAATCACTTTAAGGTGGCAGTAGTACGCACCACCTAAAATGAAATTATCGCGTTTACCCATATTGGAAACCATAAAGGCATGAAATAAATGAAAAATGCAGAAGCATAAGGAAAAAAATAAACATAAGATATATCATATATAAATATAGTGACATATTAATGGACACCATGAGAGGTGCTAAAAGAATATTGAGCAATCAGCGTTTCATGAGGCTGTAATTTGCCACCCACAGAAACAGTATGTTCTTTAACCATTTGACGAAGGTGTGTGTAAGTGTTAATCAAATAATTCTAATAAAAAATCCTATTATATTTAAGATACTGGTGTTGTTAAAAAATAAAGGAATAAAATGAGTTTAAGGGGTTGGAGAAGAAAAATAAAGCAAAAGAACATAAGTGAAGACATTACCTTAATATCAGGAAACTCTTTTTTATTTGAGCCAAAGGCCTCCTTGGGAAGACTTCTTCCCAATGTGAGGCTTCTATGAGTAAGATAGGTAGGCTGAGAGAGTATTTTGGTAGAGTTAGGATGAGCCAAGTGTCTTTGAAGGTGTGAATAAGGTGGTAGTGGTGGGGGCCTTTTATAAGAGGAGAGGAGGGGCACTCTTGGAAAGTCAAGAAATGTTACATTATTATGAAGTGATTTTTGGATTTCAAAGGTCCCAAAATTATATATTTAGAGGATAAGGTAATAAGGGTTAGAAATATTCTCATCAAATATGTTTTGTACAAGTGTATGTCTTAGATTATACCTTATTGTTTCATTTTATTTAAATTGTTCATTAATGAGGTAATCGCTACATCATCATGGTGTCATAAATAAATGTATTTATTTAATGCCTAAAAACTATAAAAAATTTACCATGATGTAGGAAATATTTTTAAATTTCCAATTAATATTTATAGTCAAAATTTTATCTTATACAGCCCCATTTAATTATTTTTTTAGTAAAACAACACATTTTTGTGACAATTTTATTTTTTACTTTAAATAAAAAGGTCTTAATGTCATTTTCTTACCCATGTGACTCCATGGGGTCTCCAAGTCGTCCCATGGATTCTCTTGGTCGGCCATGACTCATCCAATAAGGGTAGGAAAAGTGTAAAGGTAATTTTATATTATTATAACATTATATTTACCTTAAATTACACTAATTACCTTTAATCATGATTAATAGAACATAAAAGTTACTATTCGCCAAATATTATTTTAATCCCATTCAACCACATTTTACATCCTAATGAAAATGATGTATGTCAGATTTTTGAAATTCTAATCAGAGATGTGGAAATTTTTAATTTAAACAAAAATTAGTTTTTAACCACTACTTAGTGGTTTCATTATTCATCAAAAATTGAAGATTTTCAGAAAAATACCAAAAAATTCACCCGAAGATATATTTGATATTTTTAATTCAAAAATGATGTCTATTTTACAAAATTCAAAACATATAAGTCAAATTAATTTATTTAATAATTAATTCCCACTGTCACAACAAATACCGTGTTTTTAAGAAACAATATATATCAAAAGATTGACAACTGTTTATGTCCAAATTCAAAGTGAAATTAATTATAATGACCACCATTGGATAAAATGGTAAAAATATATTCTAATTATACATTAAAACTACTCAATAGTATAATTTTTCACTATAAATTATTTTTATTTAAAAAATTGTTTTTATGTATTTTTTCTATTCATAGAAAATTTGAAGTTCTCAAAAAATTACAAAAAAATCATCTTAGGATAATTTTGATATTCCGAATACAAAAATGAAATCCATTTTGAAATATAAAATTTATATAATTTCAAAAAGTGTGTATTACTATTCATAACAGCTACTTTGATTTGTCGTGGTGTGTTAGAATCTCGAACTTTCATGCAATTCAAGCTATTGCATTCTTGAAAGAGAAGCATATCATGAATGTGTGGGGTGTTACACGCATGGTGGAAAAAAAGGTTAGATAAACCATATTCCAATTATGAAAATTCCCCTCATTCTTTACACCACATCACATGGTTTATTGGGCCCTTAAAATGGTTAAATCAAACTGTGTTCCTGTAAAGTGGGCCACATGGTTTGGGGGCCATGGATAGTACTACCTTTTCTTCAATAGTTCACCACAACCTTTTTCTCCCAAAATTCAGTTTTCAGAGACTGACACATTTAAAACACATCGAAACTCCCAACACACTTCTCATGACATATAATTCAAAAAAAACTATCATAACTCTATAAGATAAATTATAATGCTTGGTTTTAATTTTTTCCAGTCCACCAAATGATAAAGTCATCACATCCAAAAATTGAGATGTTATAACATCCCCACCATACAAATTAAAATCCCTAATAATCCATGGGGAATAATGAAAAAAAATACCTACATGGGTCATGAATTCTTTATTAAATAGACATACTTTGTCTTCAAAACTAAACATGCCTTTATGATCCATTCCAAGCATATGATTCTTAATCCATTAATAAAGAGAAAAATATTGTAATCAATATTGAAACATTGATATGGTACTTAATCATGCCTATATAACATTTCCTGACCCAACCTAATCTAGGGCTAGAGATGCAACAACCCCAAGCCTACTTCAATAATCTAGTTGTGGAGACAACTACTGAATGCATAAATTAAATAGGGAGGCCTTTTCATAAGTAAATTTACACACAAACACTACAATATTGATGCAGACGAGTGAAGGGAATGATTAAAAGATGAAACACAACTAAAAATAAAACCATTCATTCATAACCTCAAGGGGGTACAAGATTACAATAGTAAAAAAATGAAATTTAACGGGAAAACATACTCACACAACCAGAAATATGAACCAACATGAAAAACTAGAAAAGTGAACTATTGGGAGAGTCTATTTCCTAAATCCCAAACTTAGACCATCATACACAGTCTAATATATCAGGTATTCCTAAGATCCTATGAAGTCAGCATCAAACTATCAGTTTTCTATAGAATACATGACACATACAAGAAAATCCCATGTAGTGGTGAGTATGTACATACCCAAGAGGGGCTCCTAAAGCTGATGGTGGATAAGTAGGAGATACAACAGGATGTATAATGATATTAAATTCAATTTATATCCAAAGATAAAATTTCAACCCCAACCAAGAGAGAATTTAACTTCATGCAATCACAATGGTCTTAACACGGTGTGTTGATAAATGACATGTTGACTCTTATCCACCTATATTAGGAGAGTAGAATCATCTAAGTAGAAGAATCTGGATATTGAAATCATGTTTCATACCCAACACTTATTCACCTCTCTTCATGGAGAGTAACCATCTTCAGGGTATGGATACAGAAGAATTTATATATCTTCTTATTCAAAGAATCCCAAATGATAGAGTAAAGATATATTCATCTCATGACTCATCCTATGAATAAGAGTATCCAATAGTACAATATTATCTACAAAAATTCCCAACATCTCAAGCATCTACCTAAAAGTTATTGTTCATGATTGACCATTCCTCATCAATATGACACATAGTCAAGGTGCACAAACTCAAAGTAGATGACTCATGCCCTAATAGGTCAGGGGGTTTCATGTTGTATGTATCCCTAGAGGACCCACACCCATGCTGATGACAGGTTCCACTCTTTATGTATTTTTAGAGGAACGACATCCATGTTGATGATGGGCTACACTATGTAAGTATCTGCAAAGGACTCGGGCCATACCGATAAGGGGTACCACTTGGGTGTCATGAGGACCCACACCCTATACTGATAGGGGGTTCCACATGGTTGGTTGAAGAGACATGTCCACGATGAGGGGTGGTTACACACTATAGTTTTAGAACCAACACCATGGTGTGACATGTGGGTTCCACTATAGTCATCGAGGACCCATGCCCTAGTGCATTTGGGGGGGTCCACTATAATGGTAGATTTAGAGAACCCGTGTTCATGTTGATTGGGGGTTCCACTCTAGTGGTCAGGGAACTATTCCCTAGTGTGATTGGGGGTTCCACTATAGTCATCAAGTACCTTCACCCTATCCAATATTAAGGTTCAACATACTTGAAGCCTATAGTGATCCTGCTTGATCACTATTTTTATTGGACATTGCCTTAGCAACCACAAATCCCAAAACATTTGAAATCATTTCTTAAAAGCTATAACCTAAGGATCCATCGCATTCTATGTATGAAAAACCACAATATATAATACTCAAGGTAAACAATCAGAGTACAAACAATGGAGGTATGAAACAGTTAAATTTCCATAAAAGGAAACAATGGGTACACAACGTGTGAGGGGACCCACATAATGTGTTGTCTCGCTCCATGCCGAGCCATGCTGCTAGCCAGAACAAAGGTCTCATCCCATGTATTAGCACATTCACTGTAAGTGGACTATATGGTATTTTCACGCTACTCGAGATTGGTCAATGTTATTTTGGCCAGGTCTATTTACCAGACTCCATGTTTTGGTATTGACCATATTCTCTTGTACTTTGGTACACGACGTGCTACTTCACATGGGGTACTGCTCATGTGATCTACTCATATCTATTTACTCAGTGACACATCAGTGCACCTAGCCATGTACATCCACATGTGATCTTTCATGTGTGATCCTTTACATGGGTTTCCCATATGATGAAGGGGTACACGACAAGTAGGAGGACTACACGTCATTCCATCCTTACCTTTTCCAAACCCTAGTTGCCACTAGTGAGGAGCTACATTGTAACACCCTGAGATTTTATGAGATATATTATTTTTAATTTCATTGAATTCTTCTATAGTACGCTACACCAAGATTAGCTTGAACTATACACAACACCGTATTAGCTTACAGTATACACCACACTATTCTTGGCTTGTGTTACAGACAATTTCATGTTCATTTTGTGGAAATTATTTTATGTAACATTAATTATAGATTTTATTTAATGTATAAATGGTATTGGTTTTCATTATGTTATACACAACAAAAAAGGGATATTTCACTACATTCAGCCTTGACATGGCTGGTATTACACGCAATCGTGACCTTCTTCCATAGCGTGTGTAGTACGCATTACCGGGTTTCACTAAACAATGATATATTATTAAAATATTATATAAACTAGCCTTTTTTAATATTAATACCCACTTTTTGAAATTTTATATATTTTATCTTTCAAAATGGACTTCATTTTTGGACTTGGAATATCGAAATTAGCCTTGGGTAAATTTTTTGTATTTTTTTGAAAATATTCAATTTCTGATGAATAGTGAAAACACTAAGTTATTGCTTAAAAATGACTTTTTTTAAATAATCATTTATTTTATTTAATTTTATTAATACCTATATAAGTTCAATGTAATTCATTGGGGTCATTTTATAATAATTTAATATGTATAAAAATTTATTAAACTTTTTACCGTCTTTAACCCACCTCCTAGGAGAATTTGAATATTTACATAAAACATAATTTTATATCTTCTATGAGTAGAATTTAAAAAATCCAAGAGACAGGGTTGATATCAGTAATTAAAATTTGGTTCAATATAATAAAAATAATTTTTGATGAATAATACCTTTTTATTTTTATTTACCACGTTTAAAAGTAAATAGGGTAATTAAGGGTAAAAATGTTATTATTATTACACTAACACAAGTTCTAATTATATTGGATAAGTGTAATTCGACCAAAAGCAAACATAGGAATAAAATATGACCCTTTATGTCCACTTGGAATACATTAGGACATTTATTATTATTTATTTCAATGAAGATTTAAAAGAGTTAACATCAAATTTTAATAAGTAAAAAAAAACTTAATATAGGGTTATACATAAGATAAATCAGACTGTAAATATTAATTATAAAGATAAAAAGATTTCATACATAATTGTATTTTATTTATAATTTTTATACATTATATAATTTAATTTATTTATTACAAAATGATGATTCAGTAATTACCATATTATTGAAATATTAACATAATTGATATTATAAATACACAAGTAAATGTAATTTGAGACTTTTTATGAATTAAAATAATTTTATAAGTTAATAAAACAAATTAGTGTTGGTTAGAAGAATTTTTTTTCTATGTAATAATTTTGTTGTAAATTTATAAAAAACAAAATACCAAATAGTTTAAAAATTGACATAAAAGAGTTTTTAAAACAAATTTTATATTATTAATTGATATAATGTTCTTAAAAATCTATGGTTTGGCCAAAATACTTATATAATAATATATATGACATTAATGAACCAATTGGGGATCAATTGATAGTGTAACATAATTTTATTAACCATATAGTCTATGAATACAAGAAGACACGATAAAAGGTAAATTATTTAACTTAGAGTTAAATCTAAATGATAATGTTAAAATGGTAACCTAAACTTATATAAAACCCATTGGTTGAGCGGATTTCAACCCATTCCCACCCTATCCTAGAAATAAGTCACTTTGGATCCATTATAAACCTAATATGAATTTATTATAAAATAATAATTTCGGTTTTTCCTAAGGTGCCCCTTCACCCCTCTTATAAAAGGGAACTCCCCCTTCTCTCTAATTAACAACTCCAAACACATTTGAATCAACCAAACCATTCCCAAATACACTCTCAAATATCCTCCCTTCATCCTAGAGGCATTCCTTTAGTCATAAAGCTGACCTAAGGGGCCCTTTTGATCAAATAAAAAGGAATAACCCGAAAATAGGTAAATATCTCCCCACCTATTTCAAGTTCCTTTCTTCATCCACTTCCTCTTTATTTTTTGATTAAATTATAAAATAATAAATCCATTGTATTCTATATAATTTGACATTATTATAAAAATTTTACAACCATATTAGTTATTTTATCCATCCTATGAATGAAAAATTCACCACACGTGCGTATGTATGGCTTACCATCTCCACGTCATGGTGTAGTTTGTTATTCAAACATTTTATCATTTGGATGGGTATAATAATGAGTTTCAATTATATAAATACTGAATATAACATTATTATGATTTTGTATACTTGATATACAATCCAATTATATACGATTTTAATATCAAAAGAATGATATTGCCTCTCGTGTGTACGTATGGACTACCGTCCCCACAAGGCGATGAGATTCATTCTCCATGTTAACCATCCAAGAATTATTATAAAGTATATATAAAAAGTAATAATGAAACATATGACATAATAATTCTTCAGTATTTATGTATATATATATGTCATTTACTTCCATTCAATTTAATAAGGAAACAAAAACATCCTTAATCCGTATGTACGGTCTATCGTCTCCATGAATAGCGTATTTTGTTCCATTTATTGATCTAATATATATATATATATTATGAATATATATTATATATACATCATGTTTTACATTATGGATGTAATTAATCATGATCTAATTACTCATATGAATAATTACAAGTCAAAACACTTATGACAAATGAAATGATTTTACCCAAAATGATGCATCAACATGGAATTGACAAATGAACAGGTAATTTGAAGTCATAAGTGAATCATATATGATATCATAAATATTATTATGTTCTATTAGAATTTAACAGTACATCTAAACCCACTATACAAAAGTCTCAGACACATACGGAAGAAATTGAACATAAGTTAAGGGATAATTTTTCAAATCTCATTTTTATATGAGATTGCTTATACATAAGTATTTACTGGGGTTATATTTTTCCTCCATGTCCATAAAAAAGTTTTTCATAAAGTGTTTAATATTATTCCTTGAATTTTTAAAGTCATTTTTACCCCTATTTTTCTTTTACATTGTGTTATGGAAGGAATCTTTCATTTGTTTACCATACATTGTACTTTTTTACTTTTCCATTAAAAGTACGAGGAGAATGCTTTTTTAACTTATACGACATTAATGGATTTTTATAGTTTCATAACGCCTTATTTTCATGAAGCTTACTCTACAATATTTCAAGATTATTTTCAACATAAATCCTTTTCTTTTAAAATTTCATGGCATTTTGTAAAAAAATTATTTTAAAGAAGAAAGGATATTTTCCTCAAGATTTCATTTCAAGTGTTTTATAAAAACTATTTTCCATATAAGATGACATTATTTAGTATGTTTATGTTTCAAGTATAATATCTATTACTTTCATGGTCTGATTTTTCTTATGATGAAATGATATCCATTTCTTTTATATGGATTAGGTTATAATGGTATGGTGTTTATGAAACCCATTTTACTCGTTGGGTTATTATGAATGATGTATGTTTATTTTGTGGCACACAAAAGAATGAATTCATTATGAGACGGATGGGACCTATATCTCCCTCCAATGTATTGGGAAAAGATTTATATCTCATGAGATAGACATGGCTGGAACGACAAGTTAATCTGGTTTAGTGATATCGGACTGGAACAAGGAGTGAACTAGATTCAGTAAGGGACTTTGTCCACTATGAAGGTCTTGGCTGCAATGCCTTGGATACTATGGAAATCATATAATGTGGTTAATGGTTTTCCATAATTACATATTTTATTTTACCATGATTAATGTTCCTTTGTGATCTATGACTTATGTAATGCCAAGATTTATATCATTGCTCATGATTTTGATGTTTTATGTTCATGTTTTTACATTCAAATGTTTATGGAATGTTTTTAAGTTCTCCATGTTTACCCTTACTGAGAATTTCAGATCACGCTTTTTATGTTTTATTTTCACCCGGATATAAGGAAAGGTTTTAGGTAAGAAAACCAAAGGGGAGAATATTTATGGGAGATGTTTAAGATCTTCCACCATTATTAGAAGATTATGTTCCGAGTTTCTAAATACACTAAACTAATACAGTCTCTGGGTGTCTATTTTTTTCATGAAATAATGATACCACAAATGTAATGTAATGTCTATATACGTCATGTGTGGGTTTCTACATACAATTCCTGTGTATGTCCCTATACATAGAATCTATTCGGGGATTTTTAGATTTTAATATATGATCATGTCTCTTTAAATAATTTCGTTCCTCCATAGATTATGCCTTCAATATATCCCAAATGAGTGTATCTATCCATGAATTGTTTTGTTTCCAGCCGCCATTCATCAAAAATAAGATCATTTTTTATTCAATAAGGTTTTCCTTATGACTTTTCCATTCCTTCATACATGGAGGAGGTTGATATGTCATTAAGGTTTTTCTTATGACTTCACAATTTATTCTTGTTTTAAAAATCACAAACACCTTATCTTAAGGAAAATTTCATTTTATTCTATGTTCTACCCCTATAAGTAAAAATTTCATTCCCTAAGGAAATTTATCTTTAACATGTTTTCTTTGGTCATATCAAAATATTTCTAAGTATAAAATACGGTTTCATAACTAAATCCTCATAATCATATAATAATTAGATATGAAGAATTCTGTTTAAGACACCGAATTCTAGATAAGAACATTTATGAAGTTCAACTACAAATTATGGTTAAGAACTCTCATGACCCTCAACTGCAAATTATGGATACGAACTCTCATGAAGTTTATCTCCGAATTCTGGTTACGAACACTCATGAAGATCAACACTGAATTCTAGATACGAACGTTGTGAAGTTCATGTCCGAATTCTAGATACGAACATTCCTGAAGTTTGACTCCGAATTCTAATTATGAACTTATGTAAAGTTCAACTATGAATTCTGATTACAAATTCTGGTTACAAACTTCTCTAAGCTATTACTTCGGGTTCTCTAAATTCAGACTCCGAACTCTTATGAGTTCTGACTCCGAATTCTCATGAACTCTGACTCCAAACTTTGTATGTTCAGGTTCTGAATTCTTATGAATCCAGATTCTCAATTTCCTTGAAATTCATACTCTGGAATTCTATAGAACTCAGGTTCTGAATTCCTAGAAAATAGAATGAGAAAATACTTGTATTATAGTCACCTAATTCATTTTTTGTTAGACTTCGAACATTCTTTTAATTACATTCCAAATATCAAATTCTATTTATTCTTATACTCGTTTTGTTATAAGAAGATGTCGTTCTTTCTGTTACTTAATAAATTTTGTTTGAGAGACACGTGTACATGTCCCTCCGAAATTCAAGGATGAATATGACCATTGGAGCTGTGACTATAAATAAGAGCTCAATTTAAGGAGCTCAAAGATTTTGAACACTGAACTTTAAAAACTATGCTTACATTCTATTGAAGTGATTTCTAAAGAGAGGGGCTCTTAAAAACTCTCAGGATTCATGCAGAATGTTTTGAATTGCTTTTTCAATCATTGCTTCATGCAGATTTTCTTAGGGCAGAGGTTCAATTTCCTTAAAATCAGAGACATCAGATTGTGAAGTCAGAGGTGCTGATATCCTTAAAAAACGAGGGCTTGTGGGGATAACAACACAGATACCAATCTTTTGATTGAGGTATTACCTTGGTTTGGGTAAGACAAACTTTTGTGAATGTATAAATCAAGGAACCTCTTATCCAGGGTATTCAGATACCCTCCTAATTCAGTTAAAAGGGTTATTACTTGTTACTTGTAATATTTTGTTTTATACTGTGTATTTTAGTTGTTGAGGAAAGTATAACTTTCATATACGTCCTTAAACTTTTACTAGGATTTTCTAGGATTCTATAAGCTTTAAGATAGAATCATAGTTTGTGTAAACTTATGTTATGTTTCATTTTTAGAATCACTTTTCCGGAATCAAGCAAGTTATTAGAACCTAGTGGTGTTGTGAATTTTGATTCTACAAAATTTCCTTAAGGATTTTTAAAGAATATAATTCACCCCTCTTGTATTTGAGTATCTCATGTTTAAATATTAGATCCTACATTTGTTATTATTGAGTATATCATACATAGACATACCATCTCAACAACTGGTATCAGAGGATTGGTTACCTCTAAATTAATCTCACAATTAAATTCAGAAGAGAATACTCAGAATTGAATTTTTGGATTCATATTTTTGGATTCATATTTTCGGACTCATATATTTCAGGTTCATTTGTATTCATAGAGATACAATATATAGTTTCATGCTTAGGATATTTTATCTTGTTTACAAACCCATACTACTAACAAGTTTGTGTGCTAAAGATTATCATAAGGATGAAATGTCTAAATGTTGGTTTTTTTGATAACCTAAATCCTTCCAGACCACCTATTTTTGATGGAAATGATTACGAGTACCAGAGAGATAGGATGAAGACTTTCATTATCAATACTAGATTTGATAACTGTCTAATGATGACTGTAGATTATAAGATTCTGGATAAGGAATTGAGAACCTTTACGAATCAGGAGAAATCAGAATATTAATCAAACTTCCAAATCAGAAATACTTTGTTATGTTCCATGACTAGGAACATCTATAGTCAAATATCATCATGTGAAGCTACAAACAATATCTGGAAGATACATGAAGTTACACATATTGGTACATCTAATGTCATAGAGATAATAAGATCTATGGTGAGATCTGAATACTATAGCTTTAGATTTCCTTATGGAGAACCTATAAGAAAAGTACAGAAAAGGTTTATGACTATCATGAATAACTTACAATCTATAGGAGAAAAAGGTTTGGATGATGAATCTGTTGTTGACAAGATCATAGATATCATTCCAAATGAATGGGAGTCCAAGAGGATAGCTATTGATGAGAACAGGAAAGCCACTCAGATTTCATTAGATGAGTTGTTTAGAACTCATCTTCAGCCTAAAACCACAATGAAGAGAGAAGCTGAAAATATTAAGAAGTAGGGGAATGGAGGAGTTTCTTTTACAACCACTTCTAAACATATGAAATCCAAGACCCGAGAAAAAGTAACTCGATTAAATACAAAGAAAGTCATTATTCAGTAAGAATATAGTGACACAAAAAAGACTGAAAATGAATTAGCTTATCTTGCTCGAACAATGAACAAAATTTTAGCTCAAAAGAACCATCCCAATAATTAGAAGAAGAAAGAATATAGAGATAATAAAGATGAATATGTTATGTGTTATGAATATAGAAGAACAAGGCATATCAGACCTAATTGTCCCTTGTTGAAAAAGAAGGAAAAGAAGGAAAGGAATCCAGAAAGGAACAAGAATAAATTCTATCAATAAAAGCACAAGAAAAGCCTTAAAGCTAATGATACATGGAGTGCTAGATTTGAAGACTCTTTATAAAGTGAATCCTCTGATTATGATTCATCTTCACCGAAGAATATGGGATTCATTGCTTGTAACATCCCAGGTAAATAAAGAATAAAACATTTTCTTATTTATTAATATTTGTTAATTAAATATTAATTTTACTTTAAAGGGTTTTCTATGTTCGATAGAGTACCCGATACGCAACTAAGAGTTTTTTTTGAAATCTTACGTTGCACACTAGTAATAAAATAATATTATTTTAAATGGTAGTTAACACGTAGTCGTTGTATTGGCCTGAATGAATAGAAACAACTAAAATAGGATTATATATGTTTGTTAAATAGTTTTACATTTTTTCAATAAAAGATAAAGGCTTAAAATAAGAAAATAATTCAATTTTAGGCATAAATACTCTAATTTTCATTAAAGGTCGACTTATCACCTTTTCATGGTGATCCTTCTTTAAATATAGTTTTGGTCACTCTTATACTTTCTATTGAACCAAATAAAATTATTTTTTATAATCGGGACATCAAAATTTACTTTGTGTAAATTTTTTGGTATTTTTCCGATAAAGTTCATTTTTTAATGAATAGTGAAAAATGATGTATTTTAATTCAAAACCACTTTTTAATATAATTTATTTATATGATTAGATTTTCATTTTAATTGGTTTTAAAGTGAACTTAGAATATATTTTTACTATTTAATCCAATAGTGGTCGTTGGAATTAATTTCACATTGAAATTGGACTTAAACTAGTGTCAATCCTTTGATAATTATTGTTTCATAAAAACACGCTATTTGCTCTGAGAGCGGGAATTAATTATTAAATTAATTCATGCAACTTATATGTTTTGAATTTTATAAAATGGAATTCATTTTTTAATTCGGAAATATCAAATATAGCTTAGGGTGAAGTTTTGGTATTTTTCTGAAAAACTTCAATTTTTGATGAATAGTGAAACCACTAAGTGGTACTTAAAAAACCGATTTTTCGTTTAAATGAAAATTTACCACCTCTGTGTTTTGAATTTCAAAAATCCTACATACATGGTTTTAATTAAGAAGTAAAATGTGGTTCAATGGGATTAAAATAATTTTTTTGTGAATAGTAACTTTTATGTTTTTAATCGCGATTAGAGGTAATTAGTGTAATTTATGGTAAAAGTAATGTTTTAATAATATGAAATGACCTATAAACATGTCCTACCCTTATTTTATGTGTCATGGCAGACCAAGACAATCCATGGGTCAACTTGGGGACCCCATGGAGCCACTTTGGAAGGAAAATGACATTAATAACTTTTTATTTAATGTTAAAATAAAAATGTCACAAACATGAGTTGTTTTACTAAAACAATTATTAAATGGGGTTATAAAAGTCATATTTTTTTACTAAAAATATTCATTAGAAATATAATAATATTTCCTACATCATTATAGTTTTTTTATAATTTTTATAAATTAAATAAATTAAATTATTTATGACACCATGATGATGCAACGATTACCTCATTATTTAACAATTTAAATAAAATAAAAAGATAATGTAAAATCTAAGACCTACACATGTCAAAGACCTATTGTATGAGTATATTTAGAACCCTTATCACCTTATCCTCTAATTATATCAATGTGGGGCCTTTAAAATCTGAAAACCATTCTATAATAAAGTAAACTCTTTTAACCTTCCAAGAGTGCCCTTCCTCTCCTCTTATAAAAGGCCCCCACCTCTACCACCTTAATTTCACTTCCACTCCTTTGTATCGGCCAAAACTGGCCCATTTTGTCTCTCCACATCCCTATATTACTCTTAGAAGCCTCACTTTGGGCAGAAGTCTTCCCAAGGAAGCCTTTGAGCTCAAATCAAAAAGACTTACCCGATTTTAAGGTAATGCCTTCAATTGTGTTATTTCATATTATTTTGCTTCTCCAACCCCCTAAACTCTTTTTATTAATTTATTTTGTAACAACACAAGTATCCTCAATATACTAGGATGTTGTTATAATAATCTTTTGAGCTACACTTACACACACCTACATCTAATGGTTAAAGAACATACTGTTTCTGTGGATGACGAATTTCTGCCTCACGAAACGATGATTGTTCAAAACTCATATAACACCTTCAAAGGTGGACATTAAGATTTAAATATATTTATATATGATATATAATATGTTTATTTTTTACTTAAGCTTCTGTATTTTTCATTTATGTAATACCTTTATGGTTTCCATTATGGGTAAACACGATAATTTCATTTTAGGAAGTGCGGACTACCGCCCCCTCAAAGTGATTGGATTCGTTAATGCCATATGTGGGACACGTAAAGGATGGATTTAATGATATTATATATTTTATTATACAGGAATTATAATATACCTTTATATCATTATTAATTTATGAGATAGAAATGAATGTAGCGTTCATGCGTACGTATGGCTTACCGTCTCCATGAACGGTGCATTTCATTTCTTATCCCCAAATGTAATGTACTATTATAAGTACTTTTATATAATGGATATATATGATTTATGTTACATATAAATGATTAATATAATTCTATAATTAAAATATACATGTCTCTCATTTAGTTTTGATTCCATTAATATGACATATAAATGAATGTAGCGTTCATGCGTACATACGGATTACCGTCTCCATGAACGGTGCATTTCATTTCATACCTCTAAATGATTATGTAATATTATAAATACAGATATATGCTGGATATATATGATATATATGATATCCAAATCATGAATATCATTCTGTATATAATGAAACCTTGACCACACGAACAACATGTAATTGTAAGAAGTCCACTTTCGACTTAAGGACCAAATATCGACAAAACCAACACTATTAACTTAAATGATTACATAATGTTTATAACATGGAAATAAGTGATAAAAAAGGAATAATGATCTTGAAAAAGGTCCTTAATCAAGTAGAAAATAACTCAAGTTTATAATTCAGGACGATAAAGAACGATCAAGTCAAATCAGACCCGAGGTAAGGGACTTCGCCTCAATCTCTTTTCATTGAGGCATATTTCGTTTTATACACAACATTATTTTATAAGGTGTATAAACCTCTTTGAATTTTACTTTTATACAAAAGGAATCTTTTTCTATGAAGAATTTTACAAAATGATAAAAAGGAATATTTCTTTTAACATACACAGTGACAACAACCTTTTCCGCCGCCACGAGTATTATTTGGTCTTTGGCTTCCACAACAAGCCGTAATGTTTTTAAAACAAAATAAATACCATATACTCTTTTATGTATTTTGGTATTGAAATGGTTTTTATAATGTATTTTTTATGTCAAAATATTTAAGTGATATATTGTGATCAAAGTGTGGGAATGTTTTCATTCCATTATATTTGTTTTATGTATTATGAATTTATAATTGTACATGGAAATTTGACGGGTGGTTACGTGATAAACCATATGATGGGTGGTGCCATGAATACCAGGACGGGTGGTTATTTTATTACCTCCAATGCATTGGGTATGGGAGTCGTCCGTATGGTTATTCCATTAAGTGATATGTGTAGAAATAAACCGTATGGTTATTCCACTTAAGTATGTTTATGTCCCAAGTTACCTTTATATGTTATGTGTTCTTTATATGGGTTTTATGGTAATATTTCTTTTACAAAAGGGTAAGTAATGATCTTTTACTCAGTGAAGAGTTTTTACTACTTCATAAAGGTGAAGGTATTACTTTGATAAGGTATACATGGTTTACTTGTTGTTTGAAAAACTAACAGTTTTCATTCTTTGTGTATCCCTTACTGAGCTTTTTATGGTCACCCCATGTTTTTTTGAAATTTTGTTCACAAGACTTAATGTTTAATAGGGTCATGGATGTGATCATGGGAAAGTCATGCTATCTAAAAAATGGAACTATACATGTTTCTTTTTAAGAGTATTTTTTTTATGGAAACTTAGTAGAAGTGTCTACTTTGTAATATTTTGAGATGTAATAGTTATGATCTGATTCTCTAAAACTCTAAACCTAAAAAGATCCTCAATGGGAATTATTCATTTAATTCAATATTAAGTAAGGTTTAAGGTTGGGGCCCTATATTGCTACTACGTCATTCCCTAATACATGTCTTATGGACAAGTTATGCTCTGATGATGCTTTAACAAATTTATCTCTTAATAAGAATTACTATTCCAAAAATAGTTTTTCTAATGATGATACTTCATCCATAGAAAATAAAGATATACAATCATATGAAGAAGTTTCTATATTTTCCAAGTTACTTGAAGCAAGAAATTTTAAAAAATTTATGAAATTAGATAAGGAAAATACAAGGGGATAAATTCTTACAAAAGAGATCTCAGATCTTTCTAGAGATCGTAGAGATAAATATGAGATTTTATAAAAACATTCTAAAGACCCCGAGATTGAAAATTTTGTTAAGGAAGAACATTCTAAAGATATTAAGAATGCTATTTTAGATATAAATGTTTGGAGGAATAATATAAATCTAAGGAAATGATTCCTAAGGATAGGAATTTAGTTATCAGACTAAAATCCAAAATATTTTCTCTTAAGAAGCATCTTGAAAACTTTTCGTCTTGGAAGAAAAATTTTGACAAGATTTATTCTCAAATTAAACCTCATAGAAACACTACTGGAGTAGATTATACTCACCAAAAACCAGTTTTCAAAAATAACTGTTTTGTTCTTTCTAGAGCCCCTTTTTGCACTAAATTTCAATGTGGTGGGCATTGGAAGAAAAAATGCTCCTTGAATAAATTTCAATCATGTGGCTTTCATAAAGCTTATTTTTCTAAAAAAATGTGGATACCCAAAATTTTGTTGTCTAACAATTCTGGATCCACGAAATTTTGGATTCCAAAAGTCTTACTCTTTTGTTTTCATGAAAATTTAGAAGGTACCAATAGCAATATGTGGTATAGGGATAGTGTATGTTTCAGGCATATGATTGGTAACAAAAATTATTTTGAAATGTTTATCAAGATGAAAGGAGGAAAACTAACATTCAGAGATAATGATCAGGGAGAAATTATTTGTATGTGTAACATTGTTCTTCTTGGAAAAACATTGATTTCAAATGTTTTATTTGTTAAGGATCCTAATCACAACCTCATTAGCATAAGTCAGTTATGTGATGAATGTTACCTTGTGAATCTTAGGAATGATAAGTGTTTAGTACAAATTATAAGGAAGAGTTTTTTCCTTCTACCCATAGGCAAGAGAATGTTTACATACTATACTTAGAAGACCTTAGGAACCAAGATATACCTTTTCCTTAGTGGAATGGAAGATCATTCTTAGTTTTGGCATAGAAGAATAAGACACTGTAACCTTAGGAAATTATGCAAACCTTCTAAGAAAATATTAGTTAAGGATGTACCAGATCTTAGATTTAATTCATCAAAAGGTTGTGACACTTGTCAATATGGAAAGCAACATTAATCAAGTTTTAAATCATTTGGTGAGGTATCAAATACTGATGCATTACACCTACAGCATAATGATCTTTTTCGTCCAACACAAACTGCAAGCATTGGGGGAAATTATAATGTATTTGTTTTGGTTGATGATTACACTAGATTTACGTGGGTCTATTTTCTAGAAAAGAAGTCTGAATGTTTTTCTTATTTCAAAATTTTTAGATCCCAAGTAAAAAAATGAGAAAAACCATCCATTGAAAACTACTCATAGTGATCACGGAAGAGAATTTCAAAAATTTTGATGTTGAAACTTTTTGTTGTAGAAAAGGAATTACTCACAACTTCTCAGCACCCAGAACACCTCAAAAAATGGTGTTGTTGAAAAAAGAAATAGAATTATTGAAGAGATAACTAGAACCATTTTGAGTGAGTATTATGTAGCTAAAAATATTTGGGATGAAGCGATATGTACTTCTTGTTATACTATAAATCGAGTTTTGATATGACCTTTTCTTAATAAAACTTTTTATGAGTTATAGAATGGTAGAAAACCTATACATTCCTTCTTTAAGGATTTTGGTTTCAAAGTATTCATTCTGAATACTAAATATAATATTCATAAATTCACACCAAAATATGATGAAAGAATTTTCTTAGGCTACTCCACAACTTCTAAGGCATATATAGTTTTCAACAAAAATAGTTTTACTGTTGAAGAGATAGTACATGTTAAATTTGATGATACTGATCCTTTTGTTTTTAAACAACCCCAACCTACATCCTCATATGTTTTTTAAAAAACTGATTATCAAACTATGATAGAAGATCATTCTGATAAAGAAAATGTCCAATAAGATACTTCGGAAACATTTACCCCAGAGGATTTCTAACCCTATGTTGATGAACATGTTTTAAAAAACCCAAATCAGTCATTTCTAAATAATAATCCCAGTGATAGTATCATTGGTGATGTGTATTAACCTGTAAGGACTAGAAGTTTCTTAAGAAATGAAGTAGAATATCTAGCATTCCATTCCCAATTAGAACAAAAAAGCACTAATGAAGCTTTAGGTGATGATGATTGGATAAAATCCATGCAAGATGAAATAAATGAATTCTAAATGAATAAATTCTAGACCTTGGATGAAATACCTAAGGATACTTCTATTATTGGAGTAAAATGGGTCATCGAGAATAAGTGTGATGAAAATGGAATCATTTTTAGAAATAAAGCTAGATTAGATACAAAGACTATAATCAACAAGAAATATTATACTATAAAAAAACCTATGCTCCAATAGCTAGACTTGACTCTTTTAGAATTTTACGTGCCTTTGCAGCATTCTTCTAATTCAATCATTTTCAAATGGATTTGGAATGTGCTTTCCTGAATGGTTATGTTCATGGGGAAGTTTTTGTTGAATAGAATCCCAGATTTGAAGATACAAAACATCTTGATCATGTTTTTAGACTTACTAAAGCATTGTATGGACTTAAACAATCCCCTCGAGCCTGGTCTGATAGACTTTCAGGATTATTTCATCAAAATAACTATGTTAAGGGAAATGAAGATCCAAACCTTTTTATAATGAAAGATAAGAATAAAGTTTTGATTGTTCAAATTAATGTTGATGACATTATATTTAGTACAATTCAGAAATATTTAACTGATTCCTTTCCTGATCTAATGAAATCTGAGTTTGAAATGAGTATGATGGGTGAGTTAACAATTTTCCTTGGTTTTAAAATTTCCCAAAAACCTGAAGGAATCTATATATACCAACATAAGTATATTAAATATATTCATAAAAAGTATGGATATGACAACACTAAAAGTATATGTACTCCCATTGGTACCTCAAACACACTTGATCTTGATATTTCTAGGAAAACAGTAGATCAAACAACATTTAGAGGTATGATAGGATGTCTACTTTACTTGATAGATAGTCATCCAGACTTAATGTTTTCAGTATGCTTATTTGCAAGATATCAATCCAATCCTATGGAATCTCACTTAAAGGCAGTGAAAAGGATTTTTTTCTACTTAAAGGGAACCATGGATTTAGGACTATTCTATACTTCTGGAAATTATTTTGTTTTAAAAAGAATTTAGGATACTGACTTTGGTTGATGTAGAATGGATAGAAAGATTACATCAGGAACCTATCATTTCTTAGGAGATTCATTAGTTTCTTGGTCTTGTAAAAAGAAACACTCAGAAGAACTTTCCACTGCTGAAGCTAAATATATAGTAGCTGGAAGTTGTTGTGCTCAAGTGTTGTGGATGCAACACACACTCACAGACTATGGCATGAGTTTTACCAAAACAAATATTTTGTGTGATAATACAAGTGTCATTGCCCTTAGTAAAAACCTTTCACATCACTCTAGTGAAAAGCACATAGATATTAAGAATCACTTTCTTAGGGATCACACACTAATAGAAGATATCATTCTTCAATTTGTCGACACTCAAGATCAACATGATGATATTTTCACAAAATATTTACCCTCCGATATATTTGAGTACATTAAATAGATGTTAGGAATGAAAACTATAAGGTAATACTCCTCAATAACTTCTTGTTGAACCATTATCATTACAGTAAATAACTCCTTTTCATAAGGGGGAGTACATTTCATAATGAAGTTTTTCTTGTTTTTCGTAATGATGTTTCTCAGGTTTTTCATAATGAAGTTTTTCATGTATTTCATAATGATGTTTTTAATGTTTTTCATAATGAATTATTTCATGTTTTTCGTAATGAATACTTTCATATTTTTCGTAATCATGTTTTTCATATATTTCTTAATGATGTTTTTTTAATTTTTCTTAATGAAGAATTTCAAAAAAATTCATAAAGTTAATTTTCAGGTTTTTTTTGTAATAAAAATTCTCGGATCTGAAGTTTTCGTAATAAAAATTCATGGATCTGATGTTTTCGTAATGAAAATCTTCAAACTGGAAGTCTTAGTAATGAAAATCCTTGGAACAAAAGTTTTCGTAATAAAAATCCTAAGACCATAAGTTCTTGTAATGAAAATCATCAGACCTGAAATTTTTGTAATGAAAATCTTCGGTCATGATGTTTTCGTAATGAAAATCTTCAAAATCAAAATTTTCATAATAAAAATATTTTGACCTGCAGTTTTCGTAATAGAAACTCTCGGATTTTATAAATTTTCTTAGTGAAGTTTTTTTCGTATTCATTTTTTTTAAAATCTAAAGTCCTTCAAAAAGAATTTTCCTCAATAAAAATAATTCCCTGAGAAATTCGAAAGGTATTATTCTTTCTTGAGTTTTTCGTAAGTACAATTTAATTTCTATTAGTTTCTTTTGTTTTTAAATTTTCATGGATTCATGTTTCCCTACATCCGAATTCTTTTCAAAAGATCGGATCCTACCAAATTTTCCATGTGGCTATTATTTCAATCGTCAGATCAAGTTAGAAGAATTTTAAGCCATTGGATTGAAATGGGAAGTTCAACTATCGCTTTAACACCTATAAAAAGGGGACCCCCGATGGTTGTCCCAGTTTAGTTTTCAAAGATTGTGTGTGTCAAAGCTCTGTCCCTCTATAAAACCCCATTCTGTATTCTTCAGAAGTTCCCTAGTCCGAATGTCTGCAAAATATCTTTCTTAAGATATGTCTACGATCAAGCCGATTCCAGAGTGGAAAATTTGCAGGGGGAGGTTAGTGTATCAAAATTTCTTCAATATATATGACTCTATTATCTCCAAGAACATCAAGCTCAATGGATGGGAAAGTGTAGAAATTTTGATGACACGAGCTCAGGATGTAGTATATCCGGATCATCATATAGAATTTTATGAGTCAGTTTCTTTCTTTAAGGAATATGGTAGAGAAAAATTCTCCTTCAAAATTTATGGAAACACATATGAAATTTCTTATACCAAGGCGTCTAGCTTGGTGGGGATGTCCTACGAAGGGGAAGATGAGTTGTGTTCCCACATGCTGCCAAATGTTCATGGAATTTTTGTTAAGGTGAAGGCTATGTAATTTCTTAGTCTTTCAGATGTCAAGTCTACAAAGATTTCTCATCTGTCTACCATCAATCGAATCATATAGCTATGTGTTCATGTATTTATCGTACCGAGGAAGGTGATAAGGACACCATTAAGAAAAGTGACATGTATATATTGGAATTTTTAGCAATCCTAAGTAAGTTCAACCTCATGAGACACATTCTCATTATTATTGAGAATAAAAAAAATGGGAATTTGAGATCTCATATTATCATGTATCCTGCCTTACTTTCCAAGACAGTTTGGTTTCATGAATCTTTTAAGATCCCCTACAGTTACAAGCCATGAAATTGCAAAGTTATGCTGATCAATGATGAAACTCTCAAGAGAATGAAGGTTGGTTTCTCCAAGGAGACATGAGAATTTTATGATTTTCTTGAGGATGAGGCAGAAGCCATTCCAAAAAATAGAAAAGAATCTGAGCCTTCAATGAAGGCTAGAAAGAAAATAATGTTGAAGGAAGTAGAAGTAGAAGTCAAAACCACTAAGTCTAAGGAAGTCTAATCAACACCTCCTGAACCCAAGAAGCAAAAATCCTACCCAAATGAATTTGTATCAAAATGGAGGGATGATTAGAATAATAGAAAAGAAGGAAAGCCATAGCTTGATTTGTATCCTGTTGAGGTTAAGTCCATAAAATAATCAACCACTGAAGATCTTGAGAAACAAGCCAGATAAAATATGATTAAGAAGAATATGTCAGAGGCTGAAATTTTTCAATCAGTTCTAAGGGATACTGAAATTGCATCTGAGAATATCCATGTTCTGAGGTCCTTCCTGGTGGAACCATTACCTGAGACTCTGGGTAAGAGGTTTATGACTCATAATAAAACCATAAGAGAAGAAATGTATAGAATTTGTACAACAACTTGAGACTAGTGGATGCTCTAATGATGTGATTATGAAATTTGAAGATTATCAGGTAAAGGAAAGTGCTTTTGAAAATTTTTCAATCTGAACTTCTCTAGAAGGATCCTTAAAACTTGATTCTCCTGGAGCTGATGAGAAGGGTGAAGAAGAGGAAGTGAATAAGTTTTCATATGAAGGGAGTCATAATCATGACATCATTCTTCCTGAAGATGTTGAAGCTGGAGATGCTAAGTAAAATGTTGATGAAGATAATATTTTACAATTATCCGGAAGTGAGCATGAATCTCATGATGAAGAATCTATTCTGAAAATCAGTATGGGTAAACAAGTGGTTGTTGATACCCCAACCAAATATATTTTGGGGAAGAAAGATGTTGGAATAAAATCTATGAGGAAGCTGGTAGAGTTATAGGAGGAAACATCTCCAAGTAATATGTTTGATCCAGAGTCATCAGCCTTAGGACATGATTTTGTTGTTCAATCTATGAAGAAGTTTGTGGACACCATTCTGATATTTCCAACAATTGATTATAGATTCTAGATGTGTCATCATATTAAGAATCAAAAGTCAGACTCCGTATCCATGGTGATGGATAGATGTGTTAAGATTGAGGTTGTTCGCAAAATTTTCCTGATCAACTATGAAGCTCACAGAAAATCTGGAAAGAAAATGACTAGATGGTCTAAGAAAATCATTGAATATTTGGAAGATCTTTATCAATTTCAAGAATATTTCAAGGAATCTTTTGATACCGAAGAAACCAAAATCAAGAATCTTACAAACAACTTTCAGGAAAAGCTAAATCTTGAACAAATTTTTTTGATTCAAGATGTCAAAGATCTGAATGGAATGTTGAGTTATTTTGTCCAAAGCTAGAAAATAGAAGAGGATCTCATGATTGAGATCCATGAAAAGCTAGTGAAACAAGATGAATTTCTGAAGGTTCAAGAAGAGACCATGAATGCTCATAAAGACAGGACCAAATCTCTAGAAAAGAAAGTAGAGGAGGATCATAAAGAGCAGAAAAAGCTAAAGACCATTGGGAAGAAGCTAATGCCCAAGGAAAAAGAAGAAAAATAAATCCCACTCCGATCTTTTGTTGAATTTTTTTACATATACTAATTTTTTCAATCGTAATGAAATTGTATATTCTTGTTTTGTTTGGATGTATATACTAATATTTCAGGTACTATATTGTTTTTTCATTCCCTGGAACTCTTTTTGTAAATCACAAAGGGGGAGAAGGAAAAAATAATTCTAAAGGGGATAAGGAAAAATATTTCTATGTATAGAAGAAATATCCCTAAGTAAGGGGTTTTTATCAAAGGGGGAGTTCTCATTACAAATATTTCCACATTCAAATGACAATTCCCATTCCTGAAATCTAGAATACGATCCTTAGTGTTCCAAAGACTAATGGGGAGTTATTCATATTTTCCATTTTTCATATGTAAAGGGAGATATGTTTTATTTACCAAGTTTAGTAAAATATTTTCTAAGTCCTTATATTCTTTTTTGTAAGGATGTTTTTGCTTTCCAAAAAGGGGGAGATTTTTGAGTCAATAATATTTTTTTATGACTTTTCCATTCCTTCATACATGGGGGAGATTGTTAATTCATTTAGGTTTTTCTTATGACTTCAAGATTCCTTTTTGTTTGGAAATTCAAAAACACCTGATCTTAAGGAAAGTTTCATTTTACCCTATGATCTACCCCAATATCGAAAAATTTCCTTGCCTAAGGAAATTTATCATTACCATGTTTTCCTTGCTCATATCAAAAAATTTCTAAGTATAATATTTAGTGTCATAAATAAATCCTCGGAATCATGTAATACTTAGATATGAAGCATTTTGTTTAAGACTTCGAATTCTGGATACAAACATTTATGAAGTTCAACTCCGAATTCTGGTTACGAACTCTCATAATGTTCAACTCCGAATTATGGATACGAAATCTCATGATGTTCAACTTTGAATTCTAGTTACAAAATCTCATGAATTTGATCTTAGAATTCTGGATACAAACGTTGTGAAGTTCATGTTAGAATTATGGATACAAACATTCATGATGTTTGACTCCGAATTATGATTACGAAAGTATGTAAAGTTTGACTATGAATTCTGATTATGAATTCTGGATTCGAACATCTCTAAGTTCTGAATCCGAGATCTCTGAATTCAGACACCTAACTCTTATGAGTTCTAACTCAGAATTCCCATGAACACTGACTCCGAACATTGTAAGTTCAGGTTCCGAATTATTATAAATCCAGATTCTGAATTTCATTGAAATTCAGACTCTGGAATTCTATAGAATTCAGGTTTAAAATTCCTAGAAAACAGAATCTGAATATCCTTGCATTATAGAATCTGAATTCATTTTTTGTTAGACTCCAAAAACTCATTTACTTACATTCCAAATATGAGATTCTAGTAATTATTACACTCATTTTGTTATAAAAAATTGTCGGGATTTAAGTTACTCACTAACCATTTTTTGAGTGACACGTGTACAGGTCCCTCCAAAATTCAAGGAAGAATATGTCTGTTTGAGTTGTGCCTATATATAAGAGCTCATTTGAAAGAGATCAAGACTTTTGAACACTGAACTTTGACAACTAAGCTTACATTATTTTGAAGTGATTTCTAGAGAGAGAGGCTCTTTTAAACTCTCAGGCTTCATGCATAATGTTTCGAACTGCTTGTTCAAACATTGTTTCGTGCAGATTTTCTTAGTGAAGAGGTTTGATTTTCTTGAAATTAGAGACATCAAATTGAGAAGTCATAGGTTCCAATTTCCATACTAATCAAGGGTTTTCGGGGATAGCAAGACAGATACCGATTTCATATAGAGTTCTTACCTGGGTTTTGGTAAGATAGACTTTCTTGAAAGTAGAAATCAAGGCGCCTCTTATCCAGGGTTGTGGGATACCCTCTTATTTGGGTTAAAATTGTTATTACTTGTTACATGTAATATTTTGTTTTCCACTGTGTATTTTAGTTGTTGATGAAATTATAACATTCATAAACTGCCTTAAAACTGTACTCTGATTTTATATGATTCTATACGCTTTAATATAGAATATTATTTGGTGTAAACTTTTTTTATGTTTCATTTACGGAATCACTTTTCTGGAATCAATCATGTTATTAGAACCTAGAGGTGTTGTGAATTTTGGTTACAAAAAATTTCCTTAAGAATTTTTAAAGAATGAAATTCAACCCACTCTTGTATTTGAGTATCTCATGTTTATATATTCGATCCTACATTTGGTTATTATTGAGTATATCATACTCAAACATACCATCTCAAAAATCCTTTCACACATGGGGGTTTTATTTATTAAATCCACACACACCATAACATTCATCAGTGATTTATTGATTTTAATTTCTCAAAATGAACATCTATGGATCATAAAAGTTATATATGTGGTATTATTTTTATGACCCAGGACATTCTCATCGATCTATTGTGATTTTGGGGGTTTGGATAGGCTTGGTACCGCCTAAAAATGTCGAACGAAGACTGTGGGGTCCTACCGGTGAAAAATTGTGATGACAATAAGGTCGAAAATCATAATAACTTTTTTTTAAAATCTGTTGACCAAGAGTTCTTGGCCAATGAGCATGAATGGGAATCCAAGGTTAGAAATAATTGAAATATCTCAATTTAAATTGGTGCATAGGTGCATGCTTAGTACATAGTTGGAAATGATCCAAGAATAAGGATTAATCTACTCAATAGATTTAATAAATAAGGATTAAATCACCACTTATATTGTATTACCTTGATATTGTATCATTCATAATTGAAGAACGAACTCACCTATAGTTTAAGGATATCCCTACATTCATTGTGTCCCGATCTACTCTGATCCATCATTATGTCATCATTGGATGTAATTTTCCAAAAAAAGGAATAAGGAGCTCTTTATATCTCCTAGGATTTATGGGGTTAACCCTAGAAAATTATTTATGGTAGTATTCTTATATAAAATTTTATTTCATTTGAATGAATATAATAAATAAATAAATAAATAATTCACTAAACATACCATCATCCCAGGAGGTGTATAAACGCCCCATGATAATCAATTTTAGGTCTCTTATAGAGTAATCAAATAAATCTAGACTCAACCATAGTCTCAGATTTCTTATATGGGCTCCAATTAAAGAATTATATTTTTTTCTTTTAGAAGCTATGTGAACACAATATAAAACATCAATAATATTTTTATAAAATTTATTATGGGCTCACTAGGCCTTAGAATCACACATCATCCCAACACCTAACTCTTGGAAATATTTATATAAATATTTATACTTATTAAATGTTAAAAATTCTTTAATTCATTCCCTCCTTCAATATTTTCATCTTCAAAAAGAAAAAACTAAATAAAAAATTCATGATACATTGTCTTTACCATGATCTCCCACTCCCATGAACTCTCCTACATGTTTCCATGCAGCCCTAGAATAAAAACCGAACTGATGTTCCATCCATGCAGGGTTATATATTTTAGTTCCTTAATATCTATTGGGTGATCCACAAATTTTGATATATCCTTGATGTCTAGATCACCCCAGTCGATGACGTGTATGGGGCCATGAATGTGTCTCCTCATTTGAAAAACATGGAAGGTGTTATGCACCCGATTCAACTGTGTGGCTAGGGAGAGGTGGAATGAACCCTCACCAATCCTCTAAAATAACTTTAACAACCCGACGAATCTAATGTATATCTTTCCTCTCCATCTGAACCTCTGGAATCCTCATTATGGGGAAACACTCATGAAAACATGGCCTTACTGATGGCAGTCCAAGGTACTAAGATGGTGATTGACATATGATTTATGTATGCTATGGGTCATCCTCATTCTCTCATGGATTACTTGAAAGCAATCCATTATCACCTTCACCATCTCTAGCCCCATAAGAGAAAACTCACCAATATTTTACCAGCACAACGGTGATCTGTAGCATATCTCAAACATGACCTCAAAATATTCAATGAAAATGGTAAGGTTGTATCTATTATTTTGTGAAATATCTACCAATGGAATGTGATCCTTCCAAATCCATCCAAAGTATATCATGAAAGACCTCACCATATCCCTCAACACCTGGACAATGTGATTGGTCTTCCCATCAATCTGGGGGTGATGGGTTGTACTCAACCCCATTTGGGTCTAGAATTACGCATATTGGGATCTCCACATACATAAAATAAAATATATTTCATGATCGAAGAAAATTATTCCTGGAACCCCATTGTGGAAAAAAATTTCTTGTACATACAACTGCCCTAAACTCTCTACCAAACTCTACTCCCTGGTAGCAGGGAAGTGTGTTAAATGCATGATCTAGTTAACTATCTCCCTGATGGAATCATTTACTTTCATTAAGCATACAAGACCTATTTCAATGTACCTGTATATGTCATCCCACTTCCACTCTAGGATCCAATGGTGATGAAAAAGAAATGCCAGAACATGGTGCCCATACTTCACCCACTGACAGGTGAGGCACTGAGAGACAATAATAGGCATGACTTACCTAATGTTGGACCATGAGAACATCCACTGATGGTATTTATACAAATTCCAAACATCAGGATTTACATCTAGGGGAGAAGAGTGTATGTCCCAAATCACCTCCTCCTATATTTTCACTGAAAACATTGTCCACCCGTGGATTAGGATTACATTATTTATTCCTTCAAAATTTCACTATGGTGTCTCGATTATGAATATATTGTTAGATAAGACATTAAAGTAAATTTCTCCTAACATAGACTCTCTCACAGGCTCTATAAGTGGATGATTCAACACAATCTACTACATAAAAGTTTTACCATCATGCTCCACTAAGGACCGATGTAATAAGCCAACTAATCTGAATCCCCCTACACTAACTGAGCCTAGGGGTTCCTGTTAAAGAAATCCGATACTACATTTCCCTTCCCAAGAGTATAGGATATCTACAATTCATATTAATACAGTAACTCCAACTATCATTGTTGTTTCATGTTCAAGCCTCTCTACATGAGGACATACCAGAGACTCTGGTTGTATGTGTAAACCCGAAAGTTCTCTCCCAGAAGATTATTCCTTCACAACTTTAGGGGTAAGACTACCACTACCAACTATATGTCATGATTCATGTAATTATTCCCTTGGGGTAGGAACTACCTCAACCCATATGTGATAAATTCTTGTCGTTGCCTAAATATGTAGCTAAGACCGGATTATAAGGCATCACCATACACTAAGAATTCCATGCCATCGTCGGGTATTCTTGCCACTGGAGCATTCATCAGCCACAACATAAACACCTCAAAGACCCTTTGTAACTACTCATCATAGGTAAAGGTATTCCATTTTAACATCATGGTGGTCAATTTGGATGTAATTCATGATAAGTCTTCCAAAAAACTCTTGTAGTACCCCACAAAACCAAGAAAGATCCTCACCTCCGACATTCTCTAGCTAGAACCCAAACAACCATTGAATCCATCATTGATAGGTCCATGGTGAAACGATTCTCATAAATAAAATTCCCATAATGTAAACCTCTAGAATATAGAACAGTCACATCAAGAGATTTCGATAAAGATATTTCCCTCCATGAAAATATAGAACCATCCTTAAGTTATCTTCATGCTCCTCCTCAAATGAAGATTATATGAGTATGTCATCATTGAATATGACCAAAATCTTGTCCATGTATGAAAATAAAAAAATATTTTGTCAAATACATAAACATATTCGGGAAATTTGTCAAACCAAAGGGCATCATTTGGAACACATATTTTCTATAGAGACATCAGAATTATAGAATTGGAATATTAGCCTTTCAAACCCTCAACATGTTGTAGCGAGAACTAAGACTGGTCTCCAGGAACTATCTCATGGCTACAATTTGTCTATGATGTCATAAATACTCTGTATGGGGTAATTGTTCATTTTTTTGGTCTAGTTCTAGTGACGATAATCCCTTGAAATCCAAAAACTCACATCCACCTTTTTCATGAACAACATCGGAGATGGCATGGGGGACACACTGGGTCTGAAGAAAACCTTCTCTCGAAGGTCTAACAACTAAAAATGGCTCACTTGGAGGTCGGTCAGGAACATTCAATATTTCGTAGAAGATATCGATGTTCTATAGGGATGCATATAGATTCAAAACACCATCTCCATCCTTGGAAGTAGCCCCAAAACGTCCTTGGTGAACACATCCATATTATCCACCATAATTGAACGAAGCTAGATTTTTCAAGACCATACTACACTAAGGGATACATTCACCAATTAATGGGTGATGGGATGCATCCACCTATAGTCAAAACTCAATTTCCCTACAATGAGATCCATATCAAAATAAAATGAAAATCATTTCCTATTATTTTGTAGGAATATGACATATCTATGGTGATAATAAATATAGGATAAGTCCATGGAAATCCAATCCATATCCAAGAATATGTCATAGGTTTTTATAGTGATGATTGTAATTTACCACATGAACCGCTCTCCACCAAACAATAGCTCTCACTACTAGTAGTAAAAAGACACAGAAGATGTGTTCCCAACTAGAACCTCAAGATGAAACTGTTGGGATTGTGCATAAACTGATATCTCCATATCTCACACCATGAGTAAATAGAATAAGGAATTAATGAAACCTATGACTAATAATACTAAATAAAGTGTAGAAAACATACAGATCATACTTAGGATCATCTCGTGCACTATTGAATTATAAACGTTCAAGGCCTATAGTTGTCCTTGCCCCTGGTCGCCAGCTTTTAGACCATGAAGTGGTCCTCCTGGTGATGCTGTTGAAAAGGATTCATAAGTTCATACATGAACCATAGATTCTCATGCTCCTCTTCCAATGTCTCCTCCCTCGGGACCACCCTATCCTCACATGGTAGATCCTTGATCATGGTGCTTCTTTTGTCATGTCTCTCCATCAACTATATGTATATACTGCTGAGTACGTATGGTTGGGATGTATCATGGAATTTAATCTCATCCATCATTAGAAATTAACCACCCATCTCAAGTATGACCTTATGATCTACACATCGATTGACCACATGCGTGATTCAGATAATGGGGAGGTCTCTTGTAACGAGAAAATAGAGCTTCATGTCTACTAGTCGATGAAAACAACTCAAATCTATGATGCCCACTTTCATCTCTAGCTATCAACATTCCATTTGAAATACATTTTTCTTTCACTAGTGCTCTCTCAAACACCCCAGAATAGGTGGGGATACACAAGTGTAGCATAATAGCATAGATCACTCTATAGAGTCCCTACTCAAACATCTGTTCTCTTACGTATCCATCATGGATCATGTCATGGGTGTACAAGGTAAGTTATGCTAACCTCACAATGTAATCATCCAGCAAAATACCTCCCATTTGCATCTCTAGATGATCCTAAATCTGAATTGATAGGAAGTATTAGGGTAGTACTACTCATGGAACTACTATAGGAAGTCGTGTATTGAGAGTGTCGACTCATCGTGTATCTACATAACAAGGATCCACCAGTTCAAAACTATTACATGGAAAATGATAACTTCTAGTGCAACCACCTGATCCATCAGGGTCCAAAAAAGTATAGAAATATAGAACACAATCTCTATTCCATCCTCTTCTTCATGTGGATCTGGCTCACTCCAGAACCTCTATAGCCTCTGGTGCTAGAACTAAAGGAGCATGATAACCATGTGTGTGTCCTCAACCAACTTTGTTGGACCAGTATTCTGGTTGATAGGTTTATGTTCTTCTACCTACCCACCTCGATGAAGGGGTCATGGGATGGACCCTAAACTAATGTTTCATTGCTGATCATATTTTCATCATGGTTTGGAACTGGCATCCTAGTTGGCTATCGTTATAGAGGCATCATGAGATTTATCAAGACGTACCATGGTAAGATCAACACACACCCATATACATATATATATATATATACATTTAACTACAATAGGGAGATGACTCGAGAAGAATAGTTAATGAATCGGTCTTAAATGATGCATCTAACATTGATAACTATAACCAATGTCTCTTTATGAAGAGTCAAGCAGCATATAATCCTGGTTTTGGTTATTATATATGTCAATCTAGGACACCACTAATGGATCACCAAGCCTGAGAGACACACTCAAGATAAATTTACACTATTTCCCTATATGCCAACGAAATACTCTTAAGAAGAATGGTCCAGAAATCCTCCCAATTAATGGACATACTTTGATAGCAATCTATTAAGATCTAATCCAATCTGAGTCTCATGATGAAACTACATGAAGACCATCTCTATAGTCTATGTGGTGGTTACGAGCACCAAAGGCATAACTAAAATAGAGTGGTATATTATTATGTACCTGTATGCATGTACACATTCATTTTGATTCAAAATTATAGAGGGAAAGAGTAAAAGATTACACACAAATAGAAAGTAAACCAATATTGAATAACTTCTATGTATTACAAAAGTAAGATAGTTCAAAAAAAATGTAGAAGGAAAAAATATGTTCCCAAGAAGAAATATGTCCCCAGTTGAAAATATTGTAAAGTTAAACAGTTGATTGAGACCACATCCAAAATACCAAGCTACGACCACCATATGTAGTCTAAAGAACAAGCTTCTCTAAGCTCCTCTAAAGTCATTATCAACCTGTCTATCATCTGTGTAAGATAAGACACATATGCGAAAATACTATGAAGGGGTGTGTATATACATACCCAATAGGATTCCCTAAAAGCTGAAGTGAGAGAATTATGAAATAAAAAATGAAGTAATAAGATAGTAAATACAAGATATAGTCTAGTAGAATAGCTCAACCCAATCCACGAGTGACTGTAACATCGACCAAACTCAAGGGGCTCGATATAGTGAGTAGATGAGCTACACATCAAGTATTCTCTACTTATAGATGGATGGTTTACTTCCCCAACCATGAGAATCTACGAACAAAAATATTATTAAAGACCCTTTATGTATTTTACTCTCTTGGAAGAAGAGTAACCAAGTACAATATGTGGATATAGAAGAACATATATATATATATATTTGTATGTATACTCATTTAAAGAAATCAAAAGAATAGATTATGGTGATCTCCATATCATAGCTCATCCAGGAAGAAGATTATTTAATAGATCCTAAAGTCCCTCAATGATTTTGAGCTTCTAACATGTCTTCTGAGTAGTAACTGTCTATGTCTAACCATGACTCAAAACAGTGTTTCACAGTCGAGGAGAACATAGTCAATGTAATAGAACCACACCCTATTACATAAGGGTAGTTCTACACTATATGTATGCATAGAGGACCCGATACCATACTTATTGGGGGTTCCACTATGTATGTTTCCATATAGGACCCTCTCTCATACCAATGGGGAGTTCCAATCATTAAGTATTTGCAAAGGACCTAGACCCATATTGATGGGGGTTTCCACTATAGTGTCATGAAGACCTCACTCTATGATGATATGGGGGTTCCACTTTATCGGTAGAGGACTGTACCCCATGATGATGGGGGTATCCCCTATATAGTTTGAGGTCCCACACCCTAGTATGATAGGGGGTTCCACTCTAGTCATCAAGGACTCACACTCTATTGCATTGTGGGGGAGGGGGTCTACATGGATGGTAGTTGTTGAGGACCTACTCTCATACTGATGGGGGAGTTCTACTCTCGAGTTTGATGTCCAAAACCCTTATGTGACATGGGGGTTCCAATATACTCATCATGTACTCACACCCAATCCGATAGGGGGTTCCACTCAGAAGAAGCCTCTAGTGATCCAGCTTTATCACTGTCATCATTAAGCATTGCCTCTGTAAGAATCATGCCAAATAAATTTCACATTATATCGTGAAGTCCAAAATTTAGGGGAACAACCTATTTTATGTTTAAAAATCTCCCAGGATCGGATACCCATGGTCTAGAATCAATGTTCAAATAAAAGAGATACGGATCCCTAATTGTTTCCTAACAGGAAAAAAGGGGTACATGGCATGTGATGGGACCCACATGGCATATGATCCTTTGGCACCTAGCTGTGTCCATGGTCATCACAGAGATACCAACCTATGAAGTAGTACATTCTATGAAGGAAGACTATGTGGTGTTTCCATGATACCTGGGATATGGTTGTGTCTTTCTGGCTTTGTCAATGTACAAGACCCTGTGTTGGTGTACTAACCCTGTGTCTTTGTACATTGGTACATATCATGTTTCTTCAAAGAGGGCATTGCCCGAGTGATATAGCTATGATAGTGTAATTGAGTAAATATCCATGTACTTGATAGTGTACTTCCACATTGTATCCCACCTGTGTGATCCTCCAAATGGGTTTCCAATTTAGTGAAGGGGAACACAACATGTAGAAGGAATACATGTTGTTCAATCCTTAACATTTCAAAAACCCTAGCTTTCTCCGTCGCTGAAGAGCTACACATCCTATGTTTGTCCCTGTACACAGACTACAGTAAGGTCTTCTCTAGATTCTCATATCTAATTATGAAACTTTAAATCAAGTCATTCTAATGTAAATATTTACTTGAACACATTTGGGATGAGTTTATCTGGCTGTGATTCGTGGTTTCCATCCATCATTCACCAGAAATCAGAACCCGTCACCCATGGTAGTTTCTATCATTCAATATACAAGCACCACACCTTCTATTAGTGATTTCGTGATCTTAAATTTTCAAAATGATCACATTTGAATTGAAATGATTCTATATTTGGACTTATTTCATCAATCTAATATTCTCTCATCGATGCTTCTGGATTCTAGAGGTCTGATAAGGCTCAGTACTGCTCAAAAATATCGAACCAAAACCATTGGGACCTACTAATGAAGAACATGCAGAAAAAAAGGGCTAAATCACAAAAAAAACATTTTTGGCCAAGAATCCATAGACAACGATCAAGAACAAAAAATCATTGTTAGAAAAAATTGAAATAACTCAATTTTAACAATTGAGTTGGCATATTCTTAAGCCACGATTGGCAGAGATCCCAAAAAAGAATTTATTATCTCGATATAATTAATAAATGGGCATAAATAACCAATTGAAGAGTTATACCAAGAGATTGTATCATTCATAATCAAACAATGTTCCTGTTAGTTTTTGAAGGACGTTGTTTCATTCGCGGGGTCACAATCTACTATAATCTGGAATTCCATCATCAACTGAGGTGATTCTCCAATGAATGAAGAATAATGAGACCTAGAATTATTCTAGGTATATATGGACAACCCTATATAATTATCTATGGTATTTTTATTATAGAACATTTTGCTACATTATAATGGAAAAAATTAATTAATTAATTAATTCACATAACGCACCACAAATGAGAGAGGACTCGGAATGCCCTGGGATGACCCATTCTAGTTCACCCCTCTGGTAAACACAACATTCTAGACTCAACCATATTCTAATATTTCTTGTTTGAGCTCTCGTTTAAGATTTAAACAATTTTAAATTAAAATATTCATTTATGTAACAGAAAATATATTTAAAAATTTTTAAAAAATATTTTTGGGTACACCTGGTGTCAGAATAACACATCATCTCGGCATAAATCTCTATAAAACATATAGAAATATTTCAAATTATTAAAATAAAGAAAATGGGTCTCAACATATCTCTCCCATGATCTCATCTTTATTTGTTCCACTGAGTGGATAATGCAGCACTCCACCATATACTCAATCCTATACCATCCAATTCCATGCAAATATACTACCACTATTAGGATTACCTACTAGATAACATCTTTACCATCGTAGAAAAAATCATGACATGTTTAGAAAATTACGAATGAGAAAACAACCCTTGGCCCTCAATTTCATTGGAATGGTGAACCTCCAATAGACCAAGATCATATGTTGTCTATAATTTTCTTTCAAAAGCCAAAAACATCCATTAAATAATACACACTATATCCAAGAGGCATAATTAATGTGGTTTCTCGTCGTCTAATGCTAACTATTTCTGCAAACTCTTGTTGAACCACCTCTGGTTGACTATATTTAAAAAACACTAAAATTCAACATCTGACATTTCACTAAACCAAATTCTAAAACCTTTATCCCAAGGAATACAAATATCATTTTGTGCACAATCTCTAAAGCCTATACCATACTTTTGACAATGTTTATTGTGGAACTGTCTCCTAATATTTTTATATTTCATGCCACTGTATGAAAATGAGTAATATCCCAAACTATCATTCATGGATTGTCACAAGCTAACCATCAACTTATCCAGACTCACTGTCTGGGGTCTCTTTAGAATCAACTAATGTTGTTCATGGATGTTATATAAGTATTTTATTACTTTAAAATTAACAAATGAAAAATCAAAACATATCTACGATGTCTACACATCAAAACTACAAACTGAGCCCAAAGGTGGTATCTCACCTGACGATCGAATTAATGAACATACTAATGTCTTTTAATCAATCTAATGAATTATTAATTAGGATTCCAAGTTTCCCATAGGATGAAACACTCTTATAAATTAATCAATATCCATGAACATAACCATTTATAAAGCAACTATTAGTTTACCTAGAAATTACTGAGAAAATGAAATATACACGATTCCATTATCCAATGTCACATAAGATCCAAATGACAGTCCAATGATAGGTATCAATGTTTCGTGACCTATTTCACATGGGTTTCACTAATAATTGATCTGCATCCCACTATATATGAATAAATCTCACGGTATTTACTAAAATACAACCTAATAACGAGGTTCAAAAAATTCAAAATTTCAATGGTTTACTCCCCACAATTTGTCTTACCTTATATCGATCATTGAGAAAAATATCTACAGAGTTCCTATCATTATACTAGAAGATGATATTTATGTTCCCCAGTGTATAGTCGATGCTCTCTCAACATAATCTAGATGGTGTCAAATTTTATGGAATGATCATATATAAAAAGGAGTACCCTATGATACCATCGATATGCATGTATGGATCTCCATAAGACAAACTCACAACCATCGGGCTATAACTTCCCATTAATAACACTAGACACCATGTCCCCTGAAAATGCATGTCCATGCTCAAACACGTGTCAATGAACATAAAATACCTTTTTCATTTACAAGGTATCCATCATCATGAATGCACATGGTATAATTTATCCAAAATCTATTTCATCTTTCCCTCAATCATCAAATTATTAACCATCTACCATCGGCCAACACTCAACCGCTCATCAATGTTCTACATGAAACAACTACCACATGAAACTGATGTGAGCTCAACATGTCTATTTACCATCTTTTAGAAGAAAATCTGGCCATTTCAAATTGTTCTTTATAGACACATTCTCACTACATAAAAGGAACTTGTCATTAGAATATGACACAATGCTCCCCACCATAAGAGTTTCATTGACATTACATTAATGAAATGGGAAACTTATCCCATGGATCATGTTCCATTACCACTGAACAAGGTTCCTAGATGTAGATAACACACTCATAACAAGAATCAATAATAAAAGGGATATGAAATTGATTCTTATAATCATGCTAGTTCAGATTCACTTTTAGGTGCACATGTGGCTCTCCTCTATATCCATGATCACATGCATCATCAACATGATAATAAAGTCCAAAATAAAACTTCTCTATATTTTTACAACACCATGTATTTTAACTGCTCATGACTACCATTCTTATGAGATGATCTTAAGGTTGACGTCACTCTTCTCTAGAGATGAATTGGTGATGTATCTTTTAATAATGTATGATCCTTTTACCAATATATCATGTATGTCCTGATATAAGGTGTTACACAGCAATTTGAATTAAAAAAATTTGATATTTAAAAAACCACTAAAAATTAAATAATGCTCGCAATATTATTTCATAACTTGATAGAATCGTATTTAGAAATGCATGCCACATATATATCATAATATAGAAATAAGAACCTTTAACTTCCAATGATTTATAGGTCCAGTAGAACCATTCATCATAGAAAAAATAAAGGATTACATTATTTAACAAAGTGGTTGATAATTTCCTAGGTGTACCTAACCTACCAAACTAGCACATTATTTGATTCTAAAACCGTTAACAAGGCTCATCATACTGAATTACTACATGTTACCTCATGAGGGTGTCATCTCATCATTATGTGTCATACTTTTGACAAGCGGCACCCAAAAAAAACCTCACGTCATAAGTTTTTCAAGATCATTTAATGATTCTTTAATTTCTATTCTCACTACCTATATAGGGTTATCCCCTTATTTATACAATTCATCAAAAAAAACAAGTTCACAACTAAAAATGTAACAATGCCTTACCACCTAACCTTCATGTCCAACGCCACCTAGGAAGAAGTCGTTAGAGGTCTATGATAGTACTCAAATTTCATTTGGATGAAACTCTCATGGAAACAATAAAAACATATCCCTATATGATCTTCCATGATATAATCATCTCTAAAAGGTTTTATTTTAAGGTATTTAGTAGATTCTCAATTTTTTTCAACATTTAAATCATCAAATATAAAAGTAACATAAAGTACCACTAATATGGTAAAATTGTACAAAGAACATTGTTATGTGGTTCCACACTGCATTTGGCAAGTTATAATATAATTTAATTTTTCGATTTTTTATTTATCCATATATTCTGATAATAGTTCTTAGTAAAAAAATATCTATTTAAATATATAGAGAAAAAATTAATTTATGTGTACTTGTAACATTAATTAATAAGATCCACATATTAAAAATGTATAAAAATATACTACTAGGTATCATATCATTTTAACAGATTTTTTTCACTAAGACAAAACCATGAATCTATTAATATTACCTTATAAGTGTTTTTATACATTAAATAACTATCCTATAGAGTAGGAATAAACCCCCATGGATTTATGAACTAAATTATTAAAGATGAAGGTGGTATATGAGTTTTCCATCATTCCAATATTGGTCAATTTAAGTAAAACCTAACAGTAGTTGATCTATTAATGATTAATTACACCCTTAGTGGATTTATAAAATATGAATATCATCCCAATACTGACAAACTCAGGTCAAGTCCAGTTTATCTCATAAGACTTAAAACCCCTAACCAGCCTACTTGAGATGATTTAAGTCTATGATCTATATATAAATGAAGGAATTTCAGAGTTCTATTTTTAACAACTTTTATATTTGTATAATGGTCTAGTTAGATGAATTACTAATCCCATGTTATAAAGACATATTCATAGTAGGTTTTAATTATAATTCATGTTACTAAAACTAGAGATTACATCTATAATATGAATGTAATAGTTCAAATATAATGTCTCAATAAGATGGATCTTTATCACCAATTTATAGAAGTAAAAAATTTATAAATTACAATTGGAATCCATGAAACACAAAATAACTAACATTTCTTCCTAGGTAATTGTAATTCATGGCTCAAACATGTCATAATTTTTCAATTAATGTTTCACCAATAAGATATTTATGATAACATCATATAGGTTGATTCATATAGTTTAACAACTAATCATATATCATGATTATAACACCTTACACTATTGTAGGGAAATTAATACAATAATCATTGAAAGCTAATACATAAAAAAGAGACACTACCATAAAATGTAGTTGATCCCCCAAGGGTAGTTTATATATAATAATGTTAAGTGACTACCCAAACATGGTATAAATATATTTATTTCAGATAATCTTGCAAGCATGGTATACAAATGATCATACTGATGACATGTAAATCCAATGTGCATAAAATTATTCCTGAACACACCATGTATCTATACCCTACTAGAAAAAGATGTAAATATCATAAATCAATAAATAGTAGAAATAAATTAATCAAAATAGGTGAAATAATAATCAATGGTAATATCTCACCCCATGAACAACATTCTCATCCCTTGCAACTTTATCATTCACCCATGCATGGGTTAGAGGGACTGACAAACAAGTAATTTACCATTTTTCGACACATTCATAGTCTTCTATATAATATATTCAAAAAGAAATATGTGGAAAAAAGATGATATGATACCACTGGTAGCTTCTCCACTTGTCTCACGTTATAACAATGTCTAAACTGGTTTCCACTTGGCCTCAAGTGTGCCTTGTCATACATGAGAGGCTACCAACTAGTAGTGAGGTATTAATGATAGTATGTTTTGGAGACTATAACCTCATGAATAGAGTGTAGTGAAATGGTAGTAAATAGATTATCAATATAATAATAAGTAATAATATCTACATAACTTGACTAATGTAAAATATATATCCATGCATGGATATGTTGAGTCATAATACATGATTACATCACACATGTGGTATATATAGTAGGAGTATTCTAATAAAGGAGTAAATAAATATAATCACACAAATCATTAAGGAAGCCTGAGTAGAGGTTTATCAACTTCTCCCATGTTCAGATGTCCATTCATTGTCCCTAATATGAAAATCATAGAGCATAGTCTAATTCCAAAAATGCAACTAGGATGTCGTCCCTATTGACAAACAGTTGCTCAAATAGGGTGTGAGATAGACTATGTAACACCAAAAATATAATCTAAGTCAATAAATTCCATGATAATAAAATGTATCTGTTTCCAAATATAATAAAAAATTGGTATTGAATAAATGTATTCATTTTGGGAATAGCTTCCTCAAAAGACACCTGGTAAACCATACCCGCTTCGACCTCATAAATAATGTCTCTAAACATGTTCCGTCATGTATATATATATTAATATAAATATATATAGGATGATATGAAATTGTAATGACTGGGACCCAAGAAGTAAGACCAAAGCATCCACCTAATGATAATATAATAAGGGTGTCAAATTTAAAGAAAGGGACACCATGAAAAGAAATATCATTGAGTTATAATGGATTTCATGCCCAAAAGTTTTATATTAATAATAAGGGATATCATGACCAATAATTTTAATTGAATAATTTGGGACATCAGTGCGAATATTAATAGATGTATGATATGTTATTTCATGCCCATAATCAAAATAAAGGGGTAAGGGATGTCATTCCCAACTCCAAGATGAAAAATGTGAATCTTTATGTCTAACATCTCATTTATAGGGAGTGTAAAGAATCATATCCAATAGTTACCTTAACCATGTCACAATAACCAATACCCTATATCTAATAGTACTAATAATAATAAGACATTACCTTTAATATTATACAATATTCCAATATATAGTATCCTAACCATTTAATAATGAAGATATAAATAATATCCAAGAGGAATTTACCTTCCATAAGATAGGATTCCTCATGATCATTTCGTTTATAAATTCATTTATATGTAATAAAGATATTAATTTTTAAATACATGAATCAATATAATTCAATCGATTTAATAAAAAAATTCTATTTTTAAATTGATAAATAAAAAAATTCTATTCAAACATTTAGCATTTCATTTTATTTAAATATAAATTCCACTAATACACAGCAGTTCAAGAAACACATGGGGTGATTAGATCATAAAGAATCCAGTGATGGTTATAATAATTTACTTGAGCTCACCATATTTGGTGGTTTGGGGTGAATAATCAACCTCTAACCATGTCAAGCAGTTTATAAAAATCAAGGTTGTGGTATAAGGATTAATTTAATATGATTTTAATTTTACAAGAAAATAAGGAAAGTCTAGAATGTAATAAAATGGTTTATTTTATAAATGATTCATCTTTAATGGGAAATCATATGTACCACCTACGTTATGATTATGATGCTTCACTGATTTAATACTATTATTTGAATCAATGAAAAATATTATAAATTAAAGATACATAAAATCACCCTGAAAATAGGGAATATGAGCTTTCATGGAAGTAAAATATAATATGTAAAGTTAACTATTGAAATTAAGGAATTGGAATGATAAACTATATGAGGGAGATCCAACATGACCGACAACACTAGTTTTTCAGTGTGACTGAGGGAGAACTACAAATGCCTAATGGGAAACAAAGAGGGAGATACCATGAGTCACTATTATGGAAAATTTGGGAAGAAGATGAAATATGTTTTTAGAGAAAGGTAAAAATGGTAATTTATATCCCCTTTTAAAAAATGCTCAATTTTTCCTCATGATTTGGCTAACAATGTTCCAACCATGTGAGTTCGCTATCAAATTTCCCTCTATCCATCAAGTTCATAGTACAACATAAGAAGAATTATGCACAACCTATGCAATTACATGTGATAATATGAATATTTTCACACACATTATTAGGTTTTTTATAGTTAAATCAAACCATGTTCCGGGTAAAATGGGCCACATGGTTTGGGGTTCATGGTTAGATCTAACAATGCACCTAATATATACCCCAGCCTATTTCTCCACAAAATATGTATTTTGAGCCCAATTCTTCTAAAACTTTTTGAAACTCTTAGATACATCCTAGTACATAACCCTCATCCACAAATAACATGTGTAAGTGACCCATTATTACATTCCAAATATTGGTTTTAATTTTGGATTGTCTACCAAAAATAGATCAAAATCCTTTGAAATTTTAAACACAGCTTAAACATGGAACATTTAATTATCTAACATGGAAAATTGAATTCTTGGGAATAAAATTTATTTTTTTAGGATTGATTCTAATTAACATGATAATGGTGAAATTTTTACTTTCAATTTGTTATTTTATTAATAGCAATGACTTTATACTAAGTCAATTAAATTTTAATATTTTAGATAGTGAATATAATTTGATTTATGAACACATAAAAAATATATTAACACCAATTAATTAATAATCCATAATAAATAATATTATGAATCAATAATGATAAAAATGTAATTTTTCTACAAAAATAACATTTCTACCATTAATATGTTTTGAGTTAAAATTTAAATTATAATACTTATAAATTCAATTAGATTAAATACAGTCCAAATTTCTATTAAGAGAATTCACATTGTTAATAATAATTTTATTATATTTTTATTGACAACATAATTGACATGATTAATGTTTAATTAAAATTAATAAGTTTTCAAATTAATAATCTATATTTGATCAAATCTTCCTAAATTAAAATGACATTTAATTATTCAAGAAAAATACTATTAGGTTTTAAATTATAACCAAAATTCATTACCAACCGTACCTAACCTAACTCACTTAACATTCATATTTTTCTATTAATAACCCTTACACACCATTCTTTTTTAATGGAATAATTCATCTATCTTACTAATAAAAGGGGGATCACTTCAAATTTTACAATACACTAGTCCTATTTCGAAAATTACTTGAAAAAATTAAAAACTTTCCACCCCTTGAATTCATTTACACTCTCTAGATCCCCTACTCAAAAAAAAATTCCTTAGTCCATCAAATCTAATTTCATCATCAAGAGGAAGTTCAAGGCCAAAACCTATGTGTCACATCTTTCTTAATATTTGTGTCTTATTATTTCCTATATAAATAATAAATAACCATAATATAATAATAAACACTTCATAATTATTGTGTTGAAAAGTTATTGTAATAATTTTACAACCATTATTTATTTTGTTCCATATACTAAAAAGATAAAAAATCTCGTTAGTGTTTGTATGCTGATTGTCTCCTCCAGGATTTGATGATTTCATCTTCTCATCACCACACCTCATGGATGGACTATATGATGGTTTTAAAAAATAAATAAGATTTATATAAGTTATTTATTATTTATAAATGATCACATATTATCCATATTTACCCCTCTAATTCATTGTGTAACATAAATTTTACTCATGTGTTGTGTGGACTACCACCTTCATGAATAAAAATGTTTCACATTCGTTCACCTAAGAACATAGATTGTTTCAGTTTATAGTGTATTAATATATAAAAAATATAAAGTTATATATATTTCTAATATGTTTGTTTTTTTAGAATAGAAAATTTTATCACTGTTATGAGGTAATCTGTTAATATTAGTAAATAACTAAAAACTAGCTCATTACTTTTTTGTTTTCATGAATCATGAATAAAACTCCCATGAATTTGTATTATTATATTATAAGTCCATATAATGAAACAATTTTTATACCTTTAATGATTTTTCAATTTTTGTATTTTTAATAAAAAGGAATATAAAAACATCTTTTGTGAAACTTGATCAAAATGATTTAGATTATTAAAACTAGATGTTAAAAGAGATAACAATAATGTAGTAAATGAATATAATTTTTCTCATTATAGAGTATAAATTGAAATATATAATAATAAGGTACTAAAATATGTAATTAAGAAATTCATTTTTTATGATACATGAGCTTAAAACATTCCATGTAAATCAAGGGTACTATTAAGGGACATGGATTCTCAAAATAAAATATTTGACACATTTTATTATTAAAAGTCATATTTCCAAGACATTACATTATCATTGTTTTTATTTAATTATTTCTATGGAAAAATTGTTTAAAAAAATTCATGTATGGTATTCTTTGAAATTTCTCTTAATTAAAAGGGTAATTTTTTAAAGGGAATGTATACCAATGACTATAAACTAAAACCATATATGTTTCATGTATTGTATTCTATGTGTTATTTAAGCTATAATGTTGATTAATTATAATTGGAAAACATATGTATAGAACATGGTGGATGGGGGACTATATTTTCATTCAATAAATTGGTATATTTGTTATCTCATGAGATATCTAGGAATGGAAATATTTTATTTTTTAAAATATTAATTAGCATGAGAATGATGGGTTTGCTCAAATTTTAATTCATGGAAATAATGAGTATGTTCACATAGGCTTGGGAATAATGGGTTTATTAACACATGTTTTCCTATGCATATGGATGTAAAATATTATCATATTTATCTTGTTATGGAATATTTACTAGTTTTTTTATCATGTTATTCAAATTTTTAATATATATTTTATTTTTATTAAATTACTGGTCTTAATGATTATGACTTTTCAGGTATCCATCTCATTACGTCTATTACACATGTAATATACTTTATCAGTTATGTTTCCGTAACAATATTTGTATTATATTATGTGGTCTCATCATGTTTTTTAATTATTATACATGTTATTATGATCTCTTATTTAGAGATTTATGTTTTACTCGTGTTCTTCTCATTATTATGATCTAATACTTTATGCTATGTTATTCAGTTACTGATCATTTGTGTTCACCCCTTTCTTATATTTCTATTACCCTAGTTATTAATACTATTAAATCTTGTCATATTCTAATGAAATTTTATAGTAGAGAAAAATAATGGGAAATTTTTTTCAAGGAATATGAAAATTAATATGTTTACATAACTAATTTACAAGTCACAAAACATTTTGATCATTGGATTGTAAGACTATTATGTGATGTATTATTTAAATCATGATATTATTATTTAGTATAAGAGATATTTATCTTGGGTTTCGATAGATGTTATCGGAGATGGGTCTTGTTATTTTGTAGTTCAGTTTATTTTATCTGAATATATTTGTTTTTTAGATTTGTTTAGAGAACCTTAGAAGAAACTATAAACTTAAATCTATATTCAAGATTATATACTTGAATTTTTGTAATCTCTTGAGTATATACTCTTCCCTAGTAATATATTCATGTATGGATTTGACATGTCAAAATTTTTTCGGCATATATGCACCTATAGTTAATCACCTCGACTAGGGTAGGTTGAGAATTAACTCAATAATCACTCTGATGCATGACGAGTGGGCCTAATACTTCACACATAGTTTTACACTTTAGTGGGGATATGCTTCAGTGGACCACATTCTCTATAAAAAATGATGTAAAAAATAGATATCATAATTAGTATTAGGGATTATGTTTAGAACATAGGATAACCAAATATTAAGTAATCTTGGCCAAAAGAATATTGATATGTTCAAAAAAATGAATTAAAGATCAATGTGGCATTACAAAAGGATAATAGTATTTTAGGATAATTTTCTTTTATTACTATGATTACTCCCATTTGTTGTTAATTTTTTTCAGTTAATTTCTACCCTTTTTATTTTAGTGATGGATTGAACAAGAATGAAATTAGTTAACATTGTATGTGAAGGATAATGTGATGATTACCTCAAAAATAAACCCATTAGAATTGGAAATTGACAATAAAATTTTGTGATTATACAAAAAAAACTATACAAAAATAGGATTACCAATATAACCATATTTGAAATCATGAGTGCACCAAAGAAGAGTAGGATGGAGGCTCAAGAAAATTCCAGAAATGAAGATTAATAAATTATTGATATTTTAAAAACTATATGTCAAAAATTTGGTAATAATAATTGAGGAAATTTTCTTAAGTTGATTGGTAGATGGTTCACATGTGGTAAAGGAGGTCATCAAGCAAAAAACTATCGAGGGGAAATGATGATTTCAGTGAACATGATGAATGAAGATAGAAATCATCCTAACACACCACAAATAGTTTGTGGCTTATGTGTATATAACTCATGCATTAAAAAATAATATGACCTAATATAAGGATTATTGAGGATTTAAAGAATCCATAAACTCATACACCTAGGAATTAAGTAAGAACCTATGAAATGGCTATTGATGAAGATGATAGTGGTAATTAGTTATACAATTAACCTCCACAAAGTATTAGTGGATTTATTTTTATTTTAAAAAACTTTATAGTATCTAGAATGATTTATTAAAACAAAAAGTGATCATTTTTAGTGTTTTTTATTTCAAGAAAAACATTTTGTGGTGTTATTATTATTCTTGTGGAAATAAAACTGTTAGAATCATAATATATTTTGGAAAAAAATATATATTTGACATATATTGGATATTAACACGTTGAATCAAAAATAATTTATAGAATATGGAAAAAATAACAAAACATTTTTTACCTTCTATTAGTGTAAGGATATCTATGAAATATACAAGAATAAAACTTAATCATTCACATAGGACTTAATAAATTTTAATGAGATAAATTTCCTTGAAATTGTAAGGGAAAATAACTATTTTCTACTCTCCCCTGTGATATTTAAGATCATATATCATTTAAGATAATCTCTTTTGAAAATTCTATATTTTCACTTCCTTTATTTGTTCCTAAAATTAAATTATAAATAAAATGGAAGAACACAATTTATTTAATAGTTTTGAATGTAAGGACCTCACTATTTCTCATTAAATATAAATTATGCTCTGTGGGTTTCCCCTCATTAAACATAAAATAAAAACCAATATAGATTAGAAAAAATAATACATTGAATTAGAATTTATAAAAAGTTGTAATAGAATTTTGAAATATAAATTAATAGATATATATATATATATAAGATTAAAAAACTCCTTAAACATCGAACCCAATTAGTAAAGTTGTGAAAATAATAAAATATATTTTTATTATTAAAATAAATTTTATAAAATGGATATTTTTACATGTTTTTTATGATTATTACTAATTTTATAATAATATTTTGTATAATAATAAAATGCCCCCCCTTAAAAATATGGTTTCCATGATATTTTATGATTTTAATTTTTATTTATAATTATCAATTATATGATGGGAATTTGAGGAAATTAAAATCAATTTTTATTTATCATGGTTATCTTATCTTTATATTAATTTTATTGGTTATTCTAAATTAATTTTTTGTCTAATAATTAAAAATACATATTTTATTAATATCATTATTTATATAAATTTATTTTATCACAATAATAAATTAAATTTTTGAGAACCATTTTCCAAAAAGAATGAATATAATAAACTAAAATAAGGAATTTTAATTTACTATGTTTAATTTAAAAACTTGTTCTCAACATTTATGAAATTTATATATCATTTTAATGAAATATATTTTTCAAATTTTTGTTTAATTAATTGAAACATGATGAAATGAGGTTTTTCATTTCATTTATTTTTAAATTAACTTTCATTAAATTATAATAATTATATTAAATTAATTATAATAATCTTAATTTATAACTATATCCTAATCAGATTTATTTTTTTCTTAAAAATAAACATTTTATAAGAAATGTGTTTTATCAAGTTACATGCTCTAAAAATATTATTAATTTCCCTAGATATAGAAAATTAACCTAACAAAATGTTTTCTATTTTTTAGATAATAATTATCTTATTATCTAATAATACCAATTTTATTTTTGTGTAACAATTTTTTATTGTTAGCATTAGTGTTAATTTCCACTACATTGGTGACATAATTATTTTATATTTAATGTTTTACTAATATTAATGAATCTATATTCAATAAAATAAATTAAAATACATTTTATAATGAATATAATATATTTTATGAAAACATAAATAAATATATTAAAACCACTTAATTTATCATAAATACTGAATTATTTTAAGAAAATACAATGGTTAAAATTCCATTTTTCTACTAAAATAGCATTTCTATACATTATTTGTTTTAATTTAAAAGTAAATTTTATATTATTTAGAAATTGAATTAGATTAAATATTTCAAAACATATTTTTCACAATTTAAGTTTTTTTAATAAGGTTATAACTAAAATTATAGTAATAAAATAATTTCCAATATTAAATTTTAATAAAGATTACTAAGTGTTTAAATGAATAATCTAAGTTGGACCAGATTTTCCTAAATTAACATGACCCTTAAAACTTCGGAAAATATTTTTCATGGTTTTAATGTTTTATGTACATATCATTCAAACCATTTAACACCAAAATCACCTAAATTTAAGTCCTTTCAATTCTTACCACGTACAATTATTTCCCTTGTAAATGCCCCTCGTACTTACTTATAAAAGGGAAATAAATTACACTTTTTCAACTCACCATGCCCATTTAAAAATTTTCATGATAAACTAACCATATTACCTTTACCTGAAGTCCTTTATAAACCCTAGTTCACTCTGTTCAACACAATGTAGCATTAGTCCCATAAATATGAATCATTCGTCCGAAGGAAGTTTATGGTCTCTACATAAGTTTCAACTCTTTTTGAATATTTATTTATTATTTTTTATTTTCTAAATCGACTATATAAATAATTTAATAATAAACAATATTAATTAGTGAATTTTTACTTATTATAATTAAATTAAAACCATTATTTATTCTATTCGGTATACTAAAATCAATCATTCTCATTTTTGTGGGTGTGTGGATTACCACCTCTATGTAATGAGGCTTTCATTTTTCCATCACAAAACCACATAGATATTTTTAATGATGGTATTAAATAATTAATATTATTTATAAAATGTGTTTATGATTTCTAAATGATAACTTTCTATCCATATTCACACTTTCCATTCATTGGGTAGTATAAACATTAATCATTCTATGTGTGGATTAATACCTTTATAAACAAATATGTATCCATTTCATTCACTTCCAAATAAAGATGTTTTTAATTTATGGTGAATGAGTATAAATAATATGTAAAGTAACATATATTATTTTTTGTTTATAACATGAAATTTATGATCGTTATAATGTAATCTATAAATATTGATAAATAACCCAAAATTTGTTCATTACTGTTTTCATTATAATAAAATTCAAGTAAAACTCCCATGTAATGGTATTATGTCTTTATAAAACATTAATTTAAATAAATTTACTTATTTTTAAATTATTTCTGTTTTGATAATAATGAAGATCAATTCTTCATGTATGAACCTATTTAAAATTGTTTTAGATTATTAACATCCAATGTTGGAAAGAGATTATAATAATATAATTCATGAAGAGAATTTTTATAAATGGATTGTATAAATTGAAAATTATATTAATAGGGTTATCAAATAACTAATTATAAAATTTATATTTATGATACATTATTTTAGATAATTATTTGTAAATTATGGGTAATGTTAAGGGTCTTTGTAGCTCAAAATCCTTTCTTTGACAGAAATTTTTATTGAAAATTATATCTCCAATACATTCAATTATGATTGATGTTATTTACATATTTCTAGTGGAACATATTTTTTAAAAGAAAAATAATTTCTTGTAAGGTATTATTTTAATGTCTCTTAAAAATGTGAATATTTAAAAATAGTCAGATAACTATAACTTCTAAAATAATGAAAAAATATGTTTTCAAAAAAAGATTCTAATGATTTGGTTCTCACTGACATCACATGATATATCTTATTTGAAGTGATTTTTAATAATTTATTAGGTTATTATCTCATTTTGATAATGATATTTAGATATCATATGTCTTCTTAATAGATAATTTTTAATATGTTTAAGAAACCCATTCTTTTTAAAATTTGTAATTTAAGTTATGATGGTGATTGCTTATTAATGGAACCTATATGTATGGACTATGAATGGAGGGGTTCTATATTTACCTCCAATTCATCCATATAATTTTATATATCATGACATATTTAGGAATGGAAAAAGGGTTTGTTCCTAGAGACATGTGTATTTTGAGTTTTCTCGCATTTTCATGTAGGGGAATAACGAGTTTGTTCACATAGGTGTGGCCATAATGGTTTTAATCAAACATGTTTTCCTATGATTATGTATGTGAAAATGTATCAAATTTATCATGGTATGACACATTTAATAGTTTTTTATCACTTTATTCTTTTTTTCAAGATGAAATTGATTTCCATGACATTAAATGTTTTCATGATTATGACTTTTCATGTATGCTAATATTTATGTTTTGTCCACATGGTATATGTTTTATATTTTTTATTTAATTAATATTATTTTTATAATCATACGTTTCTCTATCATATTTTTTATTATCATATATAGTTATATGATCAATTATTAAGAAATATATAAATTTCTCAAGTTCTTCCCATGACTATGATATAAAACATTATGTCATGTACTTCAGTTACTATGATTTTCATTATCACCTTTCTTATGTTGATATTATCTAGGTTATATTGATCATTAAATTATTTTATATTCCAATGAATGCTTCAATTAAAGAACAAATATAGATTTTTATTCAAGGGTTGAAAAATAATATGTATATGTAACTAATTTCTGAGACAATAAAGATTTTAATCCTTCGATTATATATCTGTTGTGTGGTGTATTATTTAATCATTATGTTATTATTTTATATAATACAAGTATAAATTTGGTCACTAATGTCAGTCTCATTGGTGGCTCTTGTTATTTTTTATATTTGTTTAGTTTTTTTAATATTAGTTTAGTAATTTTGGTAATTACATTAGACAACCTTAGTAAACAATATATACAAGAGTCTATGTATAGAATGATATCCAAAAATTTAGTAAATTATTGAGTAGATGGTCTTACCTATAAATATATTTATGTTTGTATTTGAAAATTGGATATGGTTGTGGCATAGAGAAACCATGGGTAATCACTACAAAAATAGTTGTTTGAACATTTACTTGATTATCACCATGATGCACGATGAGTGGGCCTAATACCAGAAACCTAGTTTCACACTCTATGGGTATATTATTGATTAGATACAATTATCATTACTAACCACTATGATGGATTTATTTCCTAATTATTTTGATGGGAAATGTAGCATAACCCAACAAAAAACAATCTTGGTCAATATTATATTGATATTAGTAAAAATTAAGTAACTAAAGACTATTGTTACAATGTAACATTAAAATAATTTAATAGATGAATTCATATTATTAATTTGATAAATCCCATGTATTATTATTATTTTGTAATTAATGACAACCCTTCATAATTTTAATTATGTTTGCAACTAGAAGGAACTGAGTTAACCTTGCATATGATGAATATTGTGAGGATAACATCAGTAATAAACACATTGCAGTAGAGGATAGAATAAAACTTTAGTGATTATTCCAAACCAACAATCTGAAATGATGATTAAAAATGTAACCATAGTTGAAATCATGAGTGAACCAATGAAGAAAATGATGAAGAATCGTGAAAAATAAATCACTAAATATGATGATTGTATTGATATTTAATAAAATTTATGTCAAAAACGATGGTAGAATCATCAAAATAAATTCATCAAGTAGAATGGGAGATATATTAATTGTGTTAATGGAGTTCATCAAGAATCAAAATATCTAAGGGAAATAAAGAGTTTATTAAATATTTGGAAAGAATATAGAATCCATACAATTATATCACTAATGATTCAATGTCTTATATGTGTAGAAATCGAACATTAACAAATTTAATTCCCTAATTGAAGGTTTGTTGAGGATTTTGGGAATACATAACCTCCTAGACCAGGAAGTGTATGTGAACATATGAAATGACTATTGATGAAGAGGATTGTTGTAATTAGTTGTTAACATATACTAAACCTATAATTAGTGTATGTATCTTGGTTCTATTAAACGTATAGTATCTGTGATGCATTCAAAAAACATTAAGTCACGACCCTTAGTGTTTTTTATTTTACTGAAAATAGTTGGTTGTACGATTATAATATTTATGGAAATAAATATTATTAAAATCATAATATCTTCATAAAAATAAATTATATTATTGAAATGAAATTTATATCTTCAATTCGAATACAAATTAATTAATTGAATATGAAGAAACACCTTTTAAATCCACGGTGACCATCTATTACCATCATTCCAGCTATGAACTATCTAATAATGAAAATAAATCCTTAAAATGGGCCTTAATCATTGGATATGAGATACATTTCATTAATATGGTTAGGGAAATAATATATATCTAGTATTCTCTATGATATTGAGGATCATATCTTATTAGAGATAAAATATTATTGAAACTCAATATTTTCAATACCTTTAGTTGATCTTGTAAGTAAATGATAATTAAATTGCAAAAAAATCCAATTTATATAAATGGTTAGAATGTAACAACCTGATTATTTCTCATTAAATAAATAAGTTTCTCTACGGGTTTCTCCACATGTATCACTAAAAACAAAACAAATATAGAATATACTAAGGTATACATTGTATTGAAAAGTTTAAGTAGTGGTAAAAGAAATATGATATATATATATATATATATATATATGAATATAAATATATATACAAATAAAATAAAATTCTCCATACAAATCAAAATCAATTAGTATAGTTAATAAAATAATAAAATCACTTTTTCTGTTTAAATGTATTTTATAAATTTTTATTTTTCAATGCATGATATAATTATGAATATAAATAATTTTTGAAGAAGATATAATATAAGAAAACTATAATTCCCCATAAAAATATGTTTTCTATGATATTTTATGATTTATTTTTAATATTAATATTTTAATATTAGAATTTGAATTTGAGAAAATTTACATCACTTTTTTATTTATCATGGTCATATTATGTTTATATGAATTTTTATGGCTATTGTAAAATATTAGTTTTTTTAGTCGATGATAAAAAATACAGATTTTATTAATGCCATAAATTATAAGAAATTGTTTATTATATGAATACATTGAACGTTTTTGAAACCATTTTCCAATAAAATTTTAAATTATATTGTAAAATAACTAACTATAAAATAATATGTCCATTATATAACCCATGCTAAACATTTTGAAAATTTTTGTATCAATTAAATGAAAATTATTTTTTGACCATTTTATTTAATGATTTCTAACATGATGAAATGAAGTTTTTGATTTATTTTATTGTCAAATAAATATTTTTAAAATTATAAAATTGATTTTAAATTCAATTGGATCAAAGAAATTGATAACTCTTTCATAATCAAAAATATTTCTTTCAAAAATATGATCATTTTCTAGAAACAAGTTTGTTCGTGTAACATTCACTTATAATAAAATTATTATTCCTATAATAATAATTTTATCTTGATATAATTATTCAAATATTTTATATAATAATTATAATATTATATCATAGTACCGATTTTCTTTTTGGATATAATTTTTTTGATGATTAATGTTATTTATCACTGTAATCATGAAATACATATTTTAAAATTATTTTTTTATTATTATCAAATAATTTATATTGATTAAATTAATTTTAATTAGATTAAATAATAAATCTAAAATTATTTATAAACAACTAAAAATATATATATTAAAAATATTTAATTTTTATTTAATACTATATAATATTATGAATCTATAATGGTCAAAATGACATTTTTCTACAAAAATAGGCTTTCTAAGCATTATCTGTATTAATTTAAAAGTAAATTTTATAACATTTAGAATATGAATTACATTAAATATATCAAATATAATTTTTTTTAATTTTAAAATGTTATAATAAGTTATATATTTTATTTATAGTAATAATATATTTGACAGTATAATATTTAATTATGAGAATAAGATTTTAAATGACACAACCAAGTTAGCTCAAATTTTACTAAGTTAACATGAACATTAAACATTATAGAAATATTTTTTTTTTAAATTCTTAAATAAATTTAGTACCGACCATACCGTTACCCACTAAACTAGCATTCATTAGTTTACATTCATAACCTTTAAATACTATTCTTTACCAAGGAAAGATCCTTCCTCTTCACATATAAAAGGGAGATCACATCCAACATTTCAATACATCACTCGTATTTAGTAATTTCTATAAAAATATACTATTAATTTATCTTCTATATGTCCTTTTCATACCCTAGTTCCCCTGGTAACCAAAAATTATCTTAAGTCCATCAAATATATGGCCTTCATCAAAAGGTATTCCAGAGTCTCAATAGAGGTGTCAAATATTTCTTAACATTTTTTTCTTATTACCTCAATTATAAAAAAACCCTGACCATAACATAATAATAACATAATAATAATTTGGGTGATAATATGTTATTATAATAATGGTATAATAATAATTCATTTTATTCTCTCTATTAAAAAAAGTGAAATCGTTGTTAGTGTCGGTGTGCTGGTTACCGCCTCCATGAAGTGATGCATTCAATTTTTCATCACCACCAATAATGGATGGTGTTTATAAATGTATTTAATAATAAATATTATTTATATAATTTTTTGATTATTTTTAAACTATCACATACTATCCATATTCACCCCTCTTGTTCGTTGTGTAATGAAAATGCAAATCTGGTGTTCTACAGACTGTTGCCTTCATGAATAAACATCTTTTTCCTCATTCACCTATAAAATGGATATATGCAGTCTATAGTGGATTATTATATATAACATATATCATTAATATATATCATTAATAAATTTTTTGGATAACATGAAAATTTATTATCATTATTCATAATCAGTCAATATCGGTAAACTACCCAAAATAGGTTCTTTACCATTTTCGGTTTCATAAAACATTACTAAGAATAAAAATTGTTTTTTTTATAAAAATATAATTAATATAAATCATAAATTCATTTACCATTAATTGTTTATAAATGATTATTTATTTGATAAAATTTTTGATCAACACTGTTATTCCAAACCTAGTTCAAAATGGTTATGATTATTGACACCTGATGTTAAAAAGAGATTGCAATAATATAATACATGAAGAGAATTATTTAAATTGAATAATATAAATATAAATATATGAGAATATTTTTATAAACTAACATATTAAAGTATTTATCTTAATTATACTCTAGGTTAAATAATTACATGGAAATCAAGGGTAAAGTCAAGGGACTTAGTAGCCTAAAATACTTACTTTAAGTTATGCAAATTAATATTGAAAATCATATTTATAAGGAATTGCATTTTGATTTATGTTTTTTATGTTTTTTATGGGTGAAATAGTATTTTGTATCAAAATAAATTTCATTTATTTTAGTATTGTCATTCCTCTTAAAATAAAAGTGGACTTTTTGAAAATTTACATCTTACTATGACTTTTACAAAAATGGAAACAAAATCATTGAAAAAACACATTCCATAATTTGGATTTCATTATCATAAAATTTAATATCTCTCATGATATGATATTTTATATTTTATTATGTTATGAAACCTTTTGAATAATTATATTTTTTTATCTTGTGACTTATTAAGTTCATGATCTCTGATATATTTAAGAATCCCCTTTTCCCATGGGTTTTTTATGACACAAACAAATATATATATATATATATATATATACATATGACAATGGTTGGAATCCAATATATTCCTATAATGTTCATGATGGGTTTTCTCGCATTTTCAAGTATGAACATAATAAGTTTATTTTAATATTCATTGGTGTAATGTGTTTTCCCAAACATGTTTTCATATTCTTATAAATGTTCCACATTATAAATTTATAAAAATTTTGAAACATTTCTATTCTATTGATCATTTTATTTCGTGTTTCAAAATGTGTTTCATTTCCAATAAATTCCATGTTTTCTTGATTACTTCTTTCCAAGTATCTAGCTCATTGTGTCAACTTCACATGTGATATGTCTTATCTTTTATGTTTCCTTAATGATATATTTATAATCTTATGGGTCTGAAAATATTTTTTATTATCATATAAGGTATTATCATAACCTCTTTAGATATTTATGTGATCCTCATATTCACCGAATTATTATGATCTGGTATTTTATGATATTCTTTTTCTGTTACTGAGTGTTTGATCTAACCCCTTTCTTATATTTCTATTACATGAGTTATTAAAAAGATTAAATCATGTGATATTTCTATTAAATGGTCTATACGAACATAATTATATATATATGTTTTCAGGGGTTATAAAATAATATGTTTATGTACCTAATTTCAAAGACACTAAAATATTAAAAAAATAGATTATATGAATGTTGTGTGATATATTATTTAAATAATGAGATTATTTTATTACTGAAGACATGTTTATCCATATTCTCTATATATGGTATCAAAGGAGATTTTAGTTATTTTGGATATTAGTTTTGTTTTTTGGAGATAAGTTTAAATATTTAATTTATTTGTATATAAAAAATTGTAAAAAAATCTAGAGTTGAGTCTCAGTATAAGATGATATCCTAAAATATTGGTAATGTCTTGAGTAGATGGTATTCTATAGAAATACATTCATGTCTAGATACTACATGTTGATGTGGTTAGGTAACTGATCCACGTATGTGTAATAACCTTGAAAGATATTTTTTATCATTAACTTTATCATCAACATGATTCACAATGAGTGGGTATAAGACTACACATATTGTTTTTCACTCCTGTGGTAGATTCGTTATTTGATGACGTGCTCAGTAAAATTCACAAGAAACAATTAATATTCTCAATAGTTTCCTCCACATAAATCATGGAAAAAAACAAATCATGTTGGGAATAAGTAATATATATAATTAGAATCTATAAACATGGGTATCATATTTATAAAATTTATATAAATGAATATATATATATATATATATTTATGTATATGCATAAGCATAAAAATAATCCTTTTAAAAATTGAACTCAATTAACACAACTAAGCAAATATTGGAATTTATTTTTATGCTTAATAATTATTTTATAAAATTATTTTTTTCCAAGATTAAAATATTTATTATTAGAATAAATTTTATAAGAATATTTATTATATAGAAGATAATACATCTATATAAAAATTGTTTATCATGATATTTCATGGTTTTATTTTGAAGTTAAATTTAACAATATTAGGATGTTAATTTAAACAAAATAACATAATCATTTTATTTATTAGGGTAAAATTATCTAAAGTTTAATTTTTGTGGTCTTTCTAATATATTTTACTTTTATTTGAATTGTAGAAAATAACAATTTTATTATTTTCATCATATTTATGATGTTGTTTTATCATATGAATAAATTGAATGTTTTTAAAATATTCAAACAATAAAATTATATTTAGTAAAGTATATTAAATAATCCTAAGTTTTTATTTTTAATTTATAAACTCCTTCAAAAGATTTTATAAATTTATGTATTGTTTTAATGAAAATTATTTTCCAACATTTTTGAATGATTAATTATAACATGATGAAAGAATTTTTTGAATTATTTTATTTTAAAATAATTACTATTATAATTTTCATAATTTTTTTGATTCATTGTAATCAATTATATTGATAACTCTATCCAAATCATAAAATACTTTTTCTTAAAAATAAACATTATCTAAAAATGGGATGGTTTGAGTTATATTCACTAATATTATGATTAATTTTTCCACTCATAGAAATTTAATAAGATAAAATGATTAATATATTATAAATAATTTTTTAAATTATCTAATATTTAAAACATCATTTTTGTGTTCTAAATTTATATCGTTGGAACTAATGCTAATTTAAATGGAAATACTGAATCAATTATTTAAACATTATAGTTATATTGATATCAATATAAGTATACTAACTAAATGAAATTGAAATGCTTTGAATAATGAATTTAATACTATTTATAAAATCATAGATAAATATATTAACAATATTTGATTTTTAATCAAAAATAAAAAATATTAAGAATCTATAACAGCCATAATATCATTTTTCAATTAAAACATTCTATCTATACAATACTTGTTTTAATTTTAAAGTCAATTATTTATAATATATATATATTTTATTGGATTAAATAAAACCCAAATTAATCTTTATAATATTTAAATTTCATATAAATTCTCTAAATTAATTTTTAATAATAATATACTTTACATGATTAATATTTATTTAATAATAGTATGTTTTTAAATGACAAATCTAAGGGGCTTGAATTTTCCAAAATTAACATGTCGTTTAGACAATATAAAAATATTTGTTTGGTTTTAAATTATTGCATTAATTTTTTAGAAACCTTACCTCACCTATCCCACTTACCATTCACGAATTTCCATTATTACAAATGACATACCATTCATTTCAATGTAAAAGTCCTTCTTCCTCACTTATAAAAGGGGGTAAAATTTACCCTTTGACTACTCCACTCATATTTTGATAGATACATGAATCCCTCCACAAATTTCCTATCATGTAATTCCTTTACACATCATATTATGCCTCTAAATGAAATATTATCCTATGTCCCTCAAATATAAGACCTTCATCAAGAGAAAGTTCAAGGTGTCAGTATAGGTTCCATATCGTTCTTAATGATTCATTATTATTCATTTCATTATAATCTAACAATAATCAAAGAATAATAAAAACATCATAATAATTATTCAATTTATATATTATTATAACAATGTTAAACCTATTACTTATTATATTTTATCTAATAATAAAATAGAATAGTCGTTGGTGTTTTTCCATGGATTACCACTTCCATAAATCATGCTTTTGGTTTTTTCACACCACCCCTCATGTGTAGTGGTTATTATGGTATGGAATAGTAAATATTATTTATATAATTTATTCATGATTTTCAAATTATCACATTTTATCCCTCTCTACCACTCTCATCCATTAGGTACTATAAACACTAATCATTCGTTGTGTGGACTACTCCATCCTTGAATAAATCTGTTTTTTTTTCTTCACTTATAAAATTAAAGGATTTATTTTATAGTGGATGAATATATATTATATATTTATTTATTTATTTATTATATATCATGAATATTTTTATATTTCTATAACACATAATTTGATGCTTTCTATATGATAATCTGGAAATATCCAGAAATAACCCAAAAACTATTTCATTACCATTTTTCATTTTCATAAAACCTAACTAAAAGTACCATTTAATGGTATTTATAAATTAAAATAATATATATAACATCAATTTATGTGTTTATAATTATTTTCAAATGAAGATATTTGGGATAAAGTGAAGGATGAAACTCATTTTATAAATCCAGTTCAAAACTATTAAGATTATTAACACACAATATTAATAAGAGATTATATAAATATAATACATGAAGAGAAGTTTTTCCAATAAAGATTAAATATAAATATATAAGAATAATTTTATGAAATAGGTTGTTATTATTTTTGTTTTTATAATATAAGTGATTAAATTATTATTTTTACATAAATGGTAAATGTAGCCGACATGGTAACTCAAAATCATTTCCTTAATTTATATAATTTATTAATGAAAATCATTTATCCAAGAAAATCAATTTTTTTAAATTATTTCTCAATAAAATGTTTTTTTGAACCAGAATAGATTTCTCATAAGGTTTTCCATTCATTTTTATTAAAATGGGACTTTAGAAAAGGAGTTTGTTTCTATGAATTTTACAAAAATAAATAAAAAATGGTTCCAAAATAATCTTTTCATGATTTCGTTCTCATTGAATTAAAATGATCAATCTACAATGAAGGGATGTTTTAAATATTATTAAATTATAAACCCTATTAGATAATGATATTTTTATATCTGAGGACTTCTTATGTTCATGTTATGTGATATGTTTTAGAAACCCATTTTTTTTTGGGTTACTTAAGTTACAATGAAGTTTCATTTTTAATGGGAAACATATGTGTGGATGATAATGGGTGATTTACAATTTCACCCTCCAATGAATTGGTATATTTTTATTTCTTATGATATATTTAGTAATTGAAATCAAGGGTTTTTCACACTTGTGTGGGTATGACGGGATTGCTCACATTTGTTTTCATGGACACAATGAGTTTGGTCTAATATGTCTAGGTATAATGGGATTAATAACACATGTTATCAAATTCTTATGTATGTAACAAATTATCAATTTTATCATGTAATGAAAAATTTCTATGTTTTTTATCAATTTATTCCAAGTTTCAAGGTGCATTTCTTTCCCTAAACTTTCATGTTTTTAGGATTTTCCATTCCAAGTATACTTCTCTATATATCATGTCAACATGTTACATATATTAATTTTTTGTGAATATTTAATGTTTATTATAATATTAGGTGTATCAATAAATTTTTTATTATCATTCATGGTAATATGATATTTTATTTTTATCTTTTTGTATTCCACATATTCTACTCATGCTTACGATCTAATACTTTTTATATATATTTTTTGTTACTGAGAGTTTAAGATCACCGATTTTATATGTTTACATTCCTAATGTTATGATGATAATTAGATCATCTAAAATTTCTACTGAAAGGTAAATATTATATAAATTATGTAAATAAAATTCACAGGTTATAAAATAATATGTTTATATGACTATTTTCTAGGACCCTAAAACTTTCAACAATATGATTATGAAATTGTTGTGTGTTGTATTATTTTGATCATGAGATTAATATATTATTTATGTAATGTTTATAATTCTCCACTATAATATTCAATCCACAAGAATATGGTAATATAAATTTATTAGGTAGTAATCACACCATATTAAAGGTATGAGGGTTTATATGTAGAAGTGTGTATCAAGAAATTAAATATGAGACAAATACCAATTTACACTTATTCTCTTTTATATTAATGTGATATAAAGACAAAAATATTTTAATATAAATTTTAAAAACCCTATTAATAATCATTAACCTCTCATATAATTCATTTATTATGATTTATTAGGAATATATTAGTTATTATCTCTTATTTTACCAACAATGTCAAGAACTTTTGATTGTTTATTTCAAAAAAAAATCATGAAGTTAGGGTAGATTCCCACTATGTTGTTTCGAGTTCGTAAATCATAGATAATTCATGATATAGTAATATTTTTTTCATTAATTACATAAGTTGCTTTGTCATTAGGTAAAACACATGTATATACCTTGTGAAAATGTGGATCATGATGAATAGGTTTTCGACATGTTTAATGAATAAAAGATGGCAATTTTATAAAACCATTCCCTGATAAATAAATAAATAATAGATAAATAATTTTTATATTTTATTACAAATAAATGAAATCCCATAATAATTAATGTCATCATCATTATAACATAGATTATGAATGTGGTCAAATCGACCCAAATGGTAATGCGGTTTAATGATTGAATGAGTGAGGGAATGTATTTATATAATGATGATGTTGTATATAATAAATATTAAACATGTAACAAACATAATATATCCTAATTTAATCCATTTTAGAAACAAAAAATGATTTGTGGTGATGGAAAATGAAATTTAATTCTCATGTAGGCATTAGTCTTCATGTACACACAAATGATGATTTTTTATTAATGGATGAGATAATTGAAGAGATAATTATTATATCCTAAATATATAGAAATTTAATTATATAAATTATACCAATATATTAATATTAGTATTGATAGAAAAAATTTGATTGAAGATAATTAAGATGAAAAGCTATGTAATTGATAATACTCATATCAAGGAATTGAATATTCATTCAATTTATCCATGTAAATAAAACTATTATGTTAACTAATAGTGAAATAAATAGTTTGAATGATATATAAGGTTATATGAGTATTTATTTGTCATATTTTTTAAAAAAAATATTAAAATATTGGTGTGACTTGAATTGGTGGAAGTGTTACCCATTTATAAGTGAAGGGAATGGTAGTTTTATAAGTAACAATTATATTTTGAAGAATATAATGTTAATATTAAAAATTTAAAATTATAAAAAGTGGAAAAAAAATTGAGGGTAACATTTTATGGATTTATATACTACCCAAAAAATAATTTTTGAGACAACATATGTCTTGTTTATACTTTTTCTTTGAACTTGTTAACTTTTATCCTAATTTAATTTTAACATGGTAATTAAATTTTTACCGTAGTAATTAGGGTTAATGAAAATTATTAAGATTAAAATTTTGACAAATTTAAAAGTTTTTTTTTAAAATTTTTAATCAATATTGTAAAAAAAATTGATTTTGAAACCGTAATTACAAAATAAACGCACATAACACATTAAAACAGTTTTATGGAAATGTGGATATTTACATTTAAAAATTTATGTACTATAGAAGATTATAATAGAGACTATTTTTATGAAATAAATTTGTTTATTATAAGATAACTATATATTCCATGGCATTAATAAAAATATAAAATTTAATTACTTAATCAAACCACCTAATTAAATGAAAAGAAAAAAAATTTCCTTTATTATATTATTTTTTAAATTCATTACTATAAAACATGGGAATAGAATTTATAAGTTCAAATAATATTTTAAAATGAATAATTTAATTCCTTAGATAATTATTTAATTTATAATTTATTTAATCTTATACGATATGATTATGTACTGATTAATTATTAAAAAATATAAATTTCAGAAAAACCATATTTTGGACGAAAAGAATATTTAAAAAAAACACAAAAATACATAAAAATAAATTTTTTTCATCCTAAATACAAAAATGGAGAAATTTTTATCTAATCAAGATTATAATATTATGAAATATATTTTTTAAATTAAAATATAATATATGGAGAAAAAAATAATTTTTCAAAAAAAAATTTATGAATTAAGTGTTCTTAACAATATTTTATATCAATTTCATATTTAAGTGATGTTAATATATTAGTTGATATAAAATAATATTTTAAAAGCGTCAAATTTTATCTACTAGTTTAAAATATACAATACTTAAAGATTAATTATTTGATAAAAAAAATATTAACTTTACAATAAATGTATTTTAGAAAATATCATTAAAATTATTTATTAATATTCTATAATTTATTTTTAATAATCCATATATATTAAAATATTATTTTTTATTTTATCATATCCTATTTAAATAAAATTAATAATATTTATACATAACTATAAAATTATATATTTAAAGTAATTTAATATCGAACTTTTATTTCAGGATAGGTTATAGTTTTATAAATTTACTTATTATCAATTCAATAAATAAGTATACCTAATGATATATGACAAATGAAATTTTTTTTTGACCATATATTCAATTACCATATTTGAACATCCATTTTTCATTACTATTTATATACAATAAATCATCTGTTCATTAGACTCTCACATCACAAGGCATAGTTCATATATCATTCTAAATATTTTGTATAATGATTTCTACTTTCATAGTGATAATCCTCTTTATAGGTTTTTTTTGGTAATTAGTGATCCTAAATGATGAATATAATCCAAGTGATTCTTTATTCAATAATTTTTAATTATTTACTATCTGTTTTACCTTATTTATATATGAAATTTTAATGGATGTATTTTATCCCCGGTGAGTAATAATAAATGGCATGAAATACATAGTATTATGTATATTTTTGTAAAATTCGGACTATGAATGAATAAATTTTTTTAACTTTTATTTTAAATATTGTATGACTTATTTCCAAATAATTTCCAATTCCTATAAATAAATAAAAAAATTATGGTATTGATTTATAAACATACTGTTTATGAAGATAAAATGGTTCTAAACAATGTGATGCATTAAATTATTTCCTTATGGGAAATTATATATCTAAAAAATGATTCATACAAAGGTTAGGATCATCCTTCAATACATGAATATTATGAAAGAATATGTTGAATTATTCATTAATTAGTTTCATGGTCTTCATCCTAGAAAATAGGTAGAGTTCTCAATTGAAATTATTCCAAAAGTTATTCTAGTATCCAAGAATATATAGTTAATGGAAACCATTAAACTTGAAGAACTCCTGAATATTCAATAATGGAATTTAGATAATGGATTTATATTCCATATTACTTCACTATGGGGTGCACCAGTCCTTTTTTTCATGAAACAACATGAGTCAATGCATCTCTATTTTAATTATCATGAAGAAGAAAAGATCATTATAAAGAACAATTATCCCCTTCCAAAAATTGATAACTTGTTTAATCAGCTATGGGGAGTCTATTAATTCTATAAAGTAAACTAGTAGTCAAGATATAAAAATTTGAAGGTGAAAATGAGAATATTCCTATGAATTCCTTTTGAAAAAAGTATTGAAAATATAAGTTTATAGTGATTACATTCACACATAGTAATACTCTAGAAATCAAAAATGACTTGATTAATGAAGCATTAAAAAATTAAATCCACAAATATATTATAGTATTTAATGATGATATTCTAATATATAGATAATAAAGGAGGGACATGAGTATAAAATAATTATTATACTAAAGAATTTCATCAAAAAGAATTTATATACAAAGTACTATAAATGAGAGTTTTTAAAGAGAAATAAACATTCTTGGGGAATTTTATCTCACGTATATGAATACTTTCAAACCATTTGAAGGAAAAACTTCTTAACTAATGACCTGGATGAAAATTTCAAATAGGGATACAAAATATCCTTGAAATAGATGTGTATTGTTAGTGATTTGGAGAAACTACTCTGGATTTTAAAACATTCTAAGCATTATAACTCCAAACATATAATTTTTTTGGATCAATGAATAAAAATAAAGCATAAAGGAGTTAAATAAGAGTAATATCACTACACCTTTACTCACACTAACCAAAGGAGGGGAATGATTTTTGATCAACAATGATGCTTCAATGAAGGGATTTGGTTGTGTACTTGTGAAAAATGTTAATGTGATATCCTATGTCTCTCGATAATTAAAGAGCAGTTGGAACAACTATATGACGTATGGTGTAGTGTTTTTTGTTGTAAAATATCATTAATGATTTGGGGAAATTATCTATAAATATATATGTTTTTAAAATATACTTATTATACGATTATCAAGTATACTGCAACATAGAACAATATAGACATGTTCCAATGAAAGTTGCCAGTGCTGATCATGGGTTATAACAACTCAATCCATTGCCACACTATGAGGAAGAATTAAGTATAACATTATCTATGTTTAGAAGATCATAATACCTTATAAATGATGAGTATTTATATGGATACAATATTATTTTATATATAATGAATAGTGGTGGGAGACATAAATGAGGGAACCACATATTAACTTGTTAAAAGGACTGCTCAACTATACAAACCAACCTTATTCAAATAGACACTAATCCTTTGTCAGTCAATCATGGTGGTGAGGTGAGACAAAGATAGTTGAAACAAGTCTTGAATAAATAAAAAAACAAAAAAACAACAAGTGTATAAGGATAAAGAAGGTGATACATCCAAGATCCAAAAATACCAATCCAATCTAGCTAAACCATAAAGTATGATAATACAAGACCCACATGTCTTCGTGTGAATTAATTTACACTCTAAACCATCCCATTCCAAAGGCAACGACAACATAAGAATCCAACACACCACAATATGCCCTTATTTTACCTAGATCTCGCAATATAACATTTACAACCTCCCAAAAGAAAAATTACCATGTGAGTAAAAATACAAGGTGGATACTACCATAGATAATATTCATGGTCTAATAATAATAATAATACAATTATTATAGATTTTAAAATAAAGAAAAGTTTTACAATGAATTATCATAAAGCCAAACCCATTTGTATATCATTTCCTTTGGTTTTATTAAAATATTTTCATATTAAAAAATCCCTCAGTATTTCAGGTACAAGTTATAAAAAAATAATATACATACAAAAAAATTTAATCAAGTAAACACATATATATAACAATAACATAATGAAAATCCATGTAATACAACCTCATGAGAATACATGTGTGTAATAATACCTAAAAAATATTCATCCTAAGATAAAAATCCATAAATTAAAAAGAACTCTATTTTTGTCCCAAGCCTATAGGTATATATAATATAGATAGAAGATCTTACAAGAGGTATATGTTGGTAGGAACCAATATTGATTCTTTCCACTATACATTAGTATCTCAAAAGTAATCCTAGTGGTTCCACACACACTAGGATCACCCATGGCCCTTTCCCAATGCACCCATTGTTCACAAATTTCCATGTTTGTAAAAATACATTTCAAAAATATGATCATAGATTACAAAATAATTTAAAATCCAATATAACACTATTTGGTGTTTGAAAATAAATTTCTGAATCAAAACCACAATTCATGCATTTAATCAAACACAGAGTGTGTAAAAAACTATTTTTAAAATAAAACCCTCTTTAAAAAATTGTATTATTTAAAAAATCTATTAAAACGAAATATCACTCATACCTAATAATTTTTTTACAGCACTGTTAATATATTCATAGAATTATCCCTCTATATAGATACACCTACATGAAAATTAAGGTAGAAGAAAATTCCTTCGACAATAGAAACTAGGGAAGAGTATATTGGGACCTCATAAACCTAGATCCATAAAAGACAACGTTAATCCTCTATCAAAACCATTAGATCCAGCCTAGAAACTAAATTGGATACCAAAAAGATTAGTGGATAATTGATTTAGCCTAGATCAACAATGAAGTTGGGAAACTAGATACAAAGTGAAACGTGCCTCAAGTTGATCTATCAAGGATGATGGAATCCCAAATAAAATCCTATATAGGGTCATATAAATCATTGGGGAAGGTTGATAATGTACCAAAGTGCTATTATTGGGTGAGTATATGTAAAATTGACCAAGTTAAAATGGGTAGAACACCATTTTTTAAGAGTTCAGGGGGGTCACACAGTTTCCATGAAATGATGCATGGTTATACTAACATTGCTGATTAACCATATCTCCATACTATCTATTCATGGTGAGGGGATTTTTTAGTCACATAGTTAGTTTATCCATGAACCGACCATCAAACTCAATGTTTCAAAAGAGTTCATGATTTTCACTGGGAACCACATGGTTTGGGAAGACTATGCTCAAACCACGTGACACCCCTTGAAAACCACTAAACACCCTGCATGGTTCATAGGGGATGTCACACAATATTCATAACCATTATCATACGATGAAAAATGACACAAGAACCTTGTAGAGGCATATTTCATCATAATAACATGGCTAAAATAACCATTCACCTCACCCAAGAACCTTTCTAGTTTTTCTCAAAAGCCTTTTTTATCAAACTCTGGCCTCCGAAACCATTCTAATACCCTAAAGACTAAATCCAATTCTCAACTAAAAATTACCTATGACCTATAGGGTTTCACAATTCTCTCCACCATAATCTCTTTTTGTCCACATAAAATCATCAATATCATATACCTAAAATGAAATAATATTACTACTACTACCTCACCAAAATTAACTAATCCCATATCCAATGGCTATACTGTATACACTTCGAAAGTACTTGAACTAAGGGAATCATTTTACCGTGTAGTACATTATCCTTGAGATCCAAAATCTAAATTTTTTTTCCAAAAAAATGATGGTATTGGGATCAATATCAACATCCTCGAATTCAATCACATGGGATAGATTCAGGTAATAACTCATCATTTAAGAAACATGAAATCATCATGAATTTTAGTCATGTTATATAGTAAGTCCATTAGATATACCACCTTTCTAAGTCATTATATAACCTCAAAAGGGCTAACAAACCATGGTGATAAATTACCCTATATACCCAACTAACAATTTCATATGATAGATAAATCTATGAGGAATAAATAACCACTAACCTCAAACTATAGTGGCTAATGATGATGGTCCATGTACGATTTATGATGTCCATATACTCTGTCCAACCTATTTTAGAAAAACATAACCATATTTATTGTCTCATGAATAAGAATCAACCCAAACAAGAATCTCTCCCCCACATCTACCAAGAAAAATCAATATGTACATGGCCATCCATAAAATGTTTTAAAGGAATCACCTTTTATCGAATCGTGATATCTTTTGTTATAGAAAAACTCAACCAAAGATAAATGATTATCTAGAGATCCTCCAAAATCAAGCACACAAGACCAAATCATATCCTCAATAACCTCTATAACTCACTCAATCTACCCATATATCTATGGATGATAATTTTTTATCAATTTCATTTGGGAACCCATCAAATCTAACAAAACATTACAGAACCATTATGTGACCCTCATGATCCTCTAAAAAACAATCAAAGAGTAGATGCTAAGATGTCTCAAAATCAATTTGATGTATAAATATCTATGTTTTTTGCACATTCATTGTCTCCATTAAAGGTATAAAATGTGATTATTTTTTAAGTCAATCATTAATCCCAAAATTTAAGCCATACCTATAAGATTACTTGATATATAATAATGAAATCCATTTAAAAATTATTCCACTTCCTTACCATAATAGGTCATGAATGGAACAAACCAACAGTTCTTTGGTGTTCAACCTTAATTCGCTAACAAGTAAGTCACAATGATACAAAATCTAAAATTGATCGTGTCAATTGTGGCCACCAATACAGATATCAAATTTCATTATACATCATGGTATCCCTAGGTTTTATAGACCAACATGTCCTCTCCCCACTATCTATTAACTCGTGCCACAGAGAAAATGGAACAACCAACCAACAACGAAATAAAAAATATCCCATGGGAGACCAATACCACTCACCCGAGGTCTTCCCAGAATAATGTTTTTACCAATGATTTTTCACTTAGTTTTTATCATATTCATGAGATAAACTCACCCATCAAAATACAAGTAAAATGTCATCAAATTCATGAACTTTTTTCCAATAACCTCTTCCACTCCGACTCTCATCTTGGAAAAAATCTCTTTATAGAACACTCCAAAAACAATTCTATATTGTCTTGTGTCATTAATTTTGTACTCAATAGATCTCAAACCATATTCCATCTCCCATAATTTCACATAATTTCAAAATTAATTTCATGAAGATACTCCACCTAGTGTCTCTATCAAAAGTTTATATCCATCTAAGTAAAAATATATTTCTGGATCTTATGATTAGAATACAATGTATACCACTACCCAAAGATATGTTGATTCCACATTTTTAGTGAATTCATAACTAAGAGAAGCACACGATCATGGTTAGGGTAGTTCTTCACATGAGGGTGTAACTCTTAAGATACATGAGACCCCACATGTTTCCCCTACCACAATACACTTTCGAAACCAATACCAAAATCATCACATCAAATGTCAAAAAAACCAAACCTGGTTCCAGAAGAATCAAACCCACTGATGTAGTAAAGCACACTATCATCTCTTAAATATATATCTAAAATTATTATTTTCATTTAATCATTACACCATTGTGTGTTAAAACAATCATTGAATATGTGATATTGGGTAAATCATGAATAAAATTCAATAGCAACCAACTGAATTCAATAATATATGGATCTTAAACACAATTTGTGGATGCTCCTATGAAATAATATCTAGTTCATTCCCAATATCCATTGGGACTCCCCTCTCAAATATCACCTCAAACTAAAATTTCACTTATCATATCCAATATAGAAATTTTTAAATCATAGCATATAGATGATTTTCCTTCACAATATGATGAATGATATCTAAAAAGTCCACATGATCCTCCTCTGACTTAGAGTACACAAAATCATTATCCATGAACACTACAACAAAATAGTCAAATAACTGATGAAATGATTGGTTCATCAAATCCATAAATATAATGGTAGCATTAGTGGGACCAAATGTCAAAACAAGAAACAAAAAATTCTCATATTGGCATCTAAATATTTTCTTAGGTATATCCACTTCCTAGGATCACAACTAGTGTTACTCTGACCAAAGTTAAATCATTGAAAACCAAAAATCCCCCTAAGTTGATAAAAAATATCATCAATACTAAGAATGGAATATATGGTCTTAAAGTTAACCTAATTCAGCTTTTGATAATCCACTCAAACATGATATGATCGCCTTCCTTCATATAAAAGAGGATAGTTGATTCCCATGGTGACATGTTAGGATGAATAAATACATTAGACTATAGATATTCATGTTGGAATTTATGTTCTACCAACTATGTAGGTTCCATTCAATAAGATGTAATAATAATGGGAATCATACCAGGGAGAAGGTCAATGGAAAACTCGTCCTCAATATCTATAGTGGTAAATTAAAAAATCATCTAGGAAGAACTCAGGGTACGCAATCAACATTATGAGAAGTAGTCTACAAAAAAATCTCAATAACATCGGAAAAAATATCTAATAATTTTCAGGAGATTATCCAAGAATATATAAGAACTAGCCCTTCCCATCTTGATAGAGAGTCCCAATCACCCAGAAAAATATTGGTGACTCCATTAGAAGATAAAAACTAAACTTGGTGATGATAACAATCTATCGATTACATAACATTGATCATCCAGTCCGTGAAATATATCATGTCAATGATGTCAATATAAAGTATCAAAAATTACAATATCACCCCATGGTCGGCTATCATCAACCAACATGTGGGATGCTTGAAACCCTATTCGGTCCTATTTCCCAATTGTGTTGAAAGATCAAAAAATTATGGCATAAGTTTTAAATGAAATCCCCATATTTCATCAAACATTGATGATATAGATGAATTAGTAGCACTTGTATCAAGAAAAATATCACCATTGAATATGATATAAACATTGTACCTCTAATAGTTGTTATCCCTGATTCATATTTCAGGATCTCATACAAAATTTTATAAATTCATTAATTATTAGGAACATGACTAACCCCCTTGAACAATGAATTATACCCACCATCATTGTATGTATCAGAAAAAAACTATGAGCCCTTTGTACGAGTGCATCCTACTTTACTTCCTTTTGATATACTTTTACAAAAAATTATTAGGTTCCTAGAATGTAAAAAATTGTGATAGCTCTTAGGATCTTCCATAGATTTAGGTTTGTTATTACCATTCCTTCCACACCAAAAATAGACAAACTTTTTTTATGATGAAGCACCTAAAACTGCTTATGAAGAAAAATGACCACCATTGTTCTTCCTTTTCTGGCCAGAATACACACATTGGATAACAAAATCACCAACTAAAGCTCCACCCAAACATGTATTTCCTTCTATGTCTACCTCATCTAAATATTCTTTTCCAAATATCTCTGTGAAAGTTGAAAGTCACAAGAGTGTCAACATCAAAAAAATTTCTATCTCAAATCCCAACCCAAACCATTGATCCTCTAGGTAATCATTAGTGACAAGCTTTGGTTCCAAAGGAAGCAGTTCAGAAAACTAATGGACCTCAGAACACCCTGAGAGGTAAAGGGTGAATCAGGGTGTTAAATTTTTCTTTTCAAAGTTGTGGATATTGTTCCCAAATTTGTAGGAACTTATTAAATTTATCAAAAAAATGAACATAGGAAGTTGAAATAGAAATTTTACTTGGGTCACCACAAAGGGCTATGTTCAAGGAGCATGTATTGAAAGTGTTTCAGTCATACCAAAATCCACTAATCTTTACTAGTTTATGGATTATAGAATTTGGTCACATTCACTCTATGTTTGGAATACTTCCTTTACAAAGGTTTAGGGAACACTCATTGCATCCCATGGATCACTTCAATCTGCTTTCCTTTCTTTACTGCCATGAGAGAAGTCAAACTCAGTTTATCGACATGAAGGTCTCTTCAATAGAATTTCATTGAAGTATTTGTTTCTCTTCATACGGAGACACTTCTTGCATCAAATTTCTAAAAATATTCACTTCAAATCATAGAACCACTGAACCAGATATTCGGAACGTGCAAACAGGTTACACTGATGATTTCACGCAACACCTACCCTTTGCACACAAGATCTCACTTTTGTGCACCATACATGATTTTTTCACAAAAAAATATTTCACGCAACACCCCCTTTATGAACAACATTCACTTTTTCATGCATCCTCAAATTTTACATGCTTCTTTGACTTTTTCGTCCAACATCAACTTTTACGCGCAAATGCTAATTTTTTTTGCACAACGTTTTCATTTTCGCGCAGCTTAAACTTTTTCATGAAACTCACTTTTTGTGCACCTTTTACACACATCAGAACTTGGGTATTCTATAAGACATCAGTTGTACCAAATGAGGGGGGTCACCTCTTATTTATAGGAATCACTGCCCCCCATGAAAAAAACCAGCCGTGTCGCGCAAAATACCCATTCTGTGAGCAATCCTTTTTTTGCAGGAACAAATTTTTGTGCGCATATCCAGATTTTTCATGCACCACAGGCCTTTTCCATTTTTCTGCATTCTAATCCTGAAACACATTTTGCACGAGAATACAAACCTACTTTCACTATTGCGTGCAAAACCAATTTAGGGTGCAATCCATGTTTTTCACGCACCACTCTAATATTTCGTGCAGCTCATGCCTTTTCCATTTTCAGCGATCTAATCCTGAAACATTCCTTACACGCAATCTTCCAACACACCTTCCCTTTTATGCACGAGTTTCTTTTCCAAACACCCATTTTTCCATTTCCCGAATATCATGCCCAAAAATTTGGCAAACAATTGGAAATGATGCCACCTTAAATATTATTATATTCTTAAACTGTATGATCAATTTACTGGAAAATATTCTAAACTTCTAATAAGGATTGACATCAAACACAAACCATAATCCAATTTTTACATAGAATGTCCATGGTTGCAAACAAAACTAGGTGGAATACTCCCTAACAGTAGCCCCCTTTCTCAAAGGATAAAATCTCATTGATTTTTTTCCACATATAATATCTCAAGTTATAAATATTGATTGATGATTTTTATGAAATAAGATCATTTAAGACCCTCTCACAACTTATCTGTAAAAATAGTGTCCCACTATATATTTCATAGTCCCTCAAAAATGTACACGGAAAAGCATACTTTATATTCCTCAGTATTATTAAATAAGTTGAAGATCCCCCCAATCCATTCAAGCCACTCTTTAGATTCCTAGGGTCCCTCATCACAATGAAAGAATGGAGGATGTTTCTTAGTGAATTTGGAGCCACGATCAATGTCACATCCTTGGTTACCAAAAGTCACTTGACCAATATTATGAATTATTTGGATTACAGAATAAACCAAAGAAGGAACCACTATAGAATTCTCCCATGGATCCTATCCCAGATTTTCCTCTCTTTTATTTATAATATTTCTTCATAGAGTAATAATCCTTGAGTTATAAGATAATGATCAATAATCATTAGATCATATTCCAAAATATTCGAATGAAATTCATGAATTCGTGTCTATGATTTAAGAAATTCGGAATTTTTGTGATCATGATTTCTATGTATGAAAAAATGATTTAATAGGGAACATATCCATTAAAATAAACTCCACATCTAGTTCATTAAAATGAACAAAACTCTATGTCTTAGACTAGGTAGAACATTTCTGACCACCCATGGTAACTTGAGTTCATACACAGTAGTGATCTCATCAGGAACCCTCATGTACTTACTACCCAAAATTTTATGTTCCTAAATAATTTCAACCTAAGACACCAAATCAAATATATCCAGTGTTGACAAAATCCTATATAAGTATCTCTCAGATAAAATTATTGGATAAACCAACCCGAGTCAACTAGACATGCCACCTAAGATGGCTCGTCCCATTGTTGAGTTGAAAAAATGATAGTGGAAAAAATCTATAATATAACAAAAACAAGGAAAAAATCCAACATAAAATGCATAAGAAATAGAAAAATCTGAGATCTGAACAGTCCCTTCCAAACTAGATATACTAGAAATTATGAAAATAAAATACCAAAAAGGCATTATGTGGCCAAACATCACCTCTAAACCCTCCAAAACTATGGAAAACTACAATAATATAATCCATAATGATACTAGGTAACCATATCTTTAACAGTATCCTATAATATATCATCCAGAAACTCCAAATGTAAAAAGTAATTTTTGATCACAAAGCCCAAAAAAATACCTCTAAAGAGTGTATACAATTTCTAATAACAACAATCCAATAGTTATAGATTTTAAAACAAAAACAAATTTACCAATATTTTTCACAAATACAAACCCATTTTTATATATTTTCCTTTGCTTTTCAAAAAATAATTTCACATACAAAAATAAAAGAATATGAAAAGTATAATTATTAAAATATAAAATCATATCCATACAACATAATATATTAAATTTAAAAAAATATTCATGAAATAGTCTATAATGTGAATCTATGTGATATAACCTCATTAAATAACATGACGACAACAATCCATGACAAAACTCCATCATCCAATAAAAAAACATAAAACAAAACAAAACATAGTTTTGGGTTCTATACGATAGGAATATTTAATAGATATAATATATCATAAACTAGGAATATGTTGTTTCTAACCTATTTTGAGTCATACCACATTCCATTAATATCTAAAACGTATCCTCAAGAGGTTCCACACACTGTAGGGTCATTTTTGTCACATTCTCATGACACCAAACGATCCCAATGTTCCATGTTTTTTAAAATCCATTTTAAACCAATAATAATAATTTATAAAACATTTTAAAATCCAAACCAACACACTTTATTGTTTGAATCCCCATCTCCAAATCAGGACCATGATTTAGGTATTTAATCCAAAATTTGGTTTGAAAAAACCCATTTTTAAAGAAAAACCATTTAAAACATGAATCTAGTCAATAAATAACTAGAAAACATAAATCAAATAAATTAAATAAACACACAAAAGTAATTTTAAAATAATCATAAGAAAATCATATAATTAACCCTTTCTATAGAAATACCTACCTTAAAATGGTGGTAAAAAATGCCTTAAACAATAGAGATCATGGAAGAGTATATCAATTCCTCATGATCCTATATCCATAATAAATAACATAAATTCACCATCAAACCCATTATATTCAGAATGTCAACTAAAATATGTTCCAAAAATATTATAGGTGAAGAGATCTAGGATAGTTTTACACCGACGAGGGAAAATTTGGATGAAAAATGAAATATACCAAGTGTAGATCTATTAAGAATGATGGAATTCCCCCTAGAATTTAAGGGTAGAGACATAAAACCCACTTTTTAAGGTGTAATATGATCTAATATGAGTTAAAGGGGTGATTATACATAAAATAGTACAATATAAAAATTGAAAATTCCATTTTTAAGAGTTCATAGGGGGTCACATAATTTCTCAAGGAAAGACACTTAATTATAATATCCATTCACATTAGTTTCTTGCCACTATTTCCATTCTAGGTGGGAGTATGGTTTAGAAACCGAGATAATTTAAATATACACCAATATTGAAACCCCCTCTATCCAAAAGGTGAACAATTTTCACTAGGAGTCAAATAGTATGGGAAAACCATTCTCAAATTGTGTGAGACCACAAGAAAACCACCAAAACCCCTCATGGTTCACAAGCTATGTTGATTGTTTTGAGTATCCATGCTAAAAACAAGTAAAATTCCACTAGAAATTTATAGGGGAATACCACATGACTATTTCATTGTTAAAATAATTGTGTTCCCTAACTGATTTCCATGCCATTTTCTCTCAAAACCCATTATTTCAACCTATAATCCCTTAAATCTATACAGAACCCAAAAAAGAAAAAACAAGAATAAAATATGGAATACCTATGAAATAGGGAACATCAAATCAACCATCTATTATAGATAATATGAAGAAAACTCAAAGGTATTGTATGTAAATATAAAAAACTAGATTCTATAAGAAATGTGAAATCATAAGAGTTCAAAATAGATGAAGAAGAAGTTGCGAGATTTGGGACAAGAATTTGCATACCGTCAAAAATGATATAAAAAAGGATATATTGGAAGATTTATACATCTTGATATTATCTATCCACCTAGGGAGGGAAAATATGTATAGAGAACATGGAGAGAACATATGATGTGAAAATATAGAGAATGATATTGTTAATTATTCAAAAAAGTTTCTTCTCTATCAATAGTTGGAGGAAGATATGAATAATTACACAGGGATGATACAATCATTATCCTTATATAAATGGAAAGTTTAGATCATTATCATGTATTTTTTCATAGGACCACTAAATAAATAGAAGAGAAATATTTCAATATAGGTTATAGTGGACTATCATGAAATGTATTATCAATTTATTTTTATATAAGAGGACTTCTCACTCGATAAAATTCTATGAATATATATCATAGAAGTGTAGAGGTTGTATAGAGAACCATTATTGATTGTATTTTACCAACATATGAGATTCACCTCGATGATCTTTAATAGACTTCAATATGGATTGAACATAGATTTGAACTTCACCACAACCTAACACACCCGCACTGATTTCCAATCTAATGATACTATTCAAACACATGAGGATATATTGAGAGACTTTCGAATGGAATTTAAATAACATTGAAATCAATAACAACCTCCATTAAATATCCCATACAATAGTATTTTTCACTCTATCCTTTAGATAGATCCTTATGAATCCCTCAATAGAAATAAATTAAAAACACCACCATGTTTGGAGAAAGTTAAATGTAATTTATTGAGATAAAAATGGGATTAAAAACTGACTACATATGTAAACACTAATCTACATTACATCAGGTAATCTTACAATATAATTAATAGATATGCTAATAACCATCAATGAGACTTAGAGTTTCAGGTTAGAGATAAACTGTTTCTTTGCTTGTCTCCGGTTAACAGAGTCATGAGGTTTGGGAAGAATGTAATGTTTTGTCCACAATATCTAGGGCCCTTTTATAGACATGATTTCATTGAGCTATGACGTATAGACTATCACTGCCGATATATTTATCTCAATCACATCACATGTTTCAAGTGCCACTATTGAGAATATACAATACAGATTCATCAAATGTAGTAAATTGATAGGTCGTAAAATCAAATAATATTCCTTCTTAAGATAAATAGTTAGTTAATGTAACACCCAAGATTTCATAGAGTGTTATTTCTTCAAAATAATTCAATAACTGTCACTACATGCAAAACTAAGATCAAGTGCACCATGACATACCAAACAATCTGTTCAAAAGAGGTTATGAATAGTATTAACCAAATGCTAAAATTTATATAATCTTTATAATTGTAGAATCCATATTATTAGTTTCTTAGACATAATGTAAGAACAAATTCATTTTTTCAGATAAAAGAAGTATTTTTAAAAAATGCACTTTTACCAACTTTTAATAGTGAAACCATTTTTTTAAATCCAATATTTTAAACATTTATATATTCAATTTCACTAAATGAATTTATTATTTAGAATTGGGAAATCAAGAATTTACGAGATAACACCCCAAGCTTCCATGGTTTGTTTTTCTTTGAATAATACAGTAGCGTGTGTTGTATGCAACTTCGAGTTCTAACAAACACAACAACCAATCAAACTAGCCGTTATGAATAGTAGTACCTACTTTTTGAAATTTTATAAATTTTATCTCTCAAAACGGACTTCATTTTTGTATTAGGAGTATCTAATTTATCTTAAGGTGAAATTTTGGTACTCTTTGGATAACATTCATATTTTGATGAACAGTGAAAATTACTAAATTTTAATTTAAAAAAACATTTTAAATAAAAATAATTAATAGTGATAAATTATGAATTTTAGTGGTTTTAAAGTATATTTATAACATATTTTTACAATTTAATACAATTTTGGTCATTTTACATAATTTCACAATTAAACCGGACATAAAAAAGTGTCAATCATTTGATATTTATTGTCTCTTAAAAACACACTTTTTGTTTTAACAAAGGGAATTAATTTTAAATTAATTTCTGCCACTTCTGTGTTTTGAATTTGAAAAATGGATCCCATATTTGGAATCAGGATGTTCAAATTGTGTAAATAGGTAACTGTTTTCTTTAGACATTTTGAATAATTACTTCGGTAAATATTTTATTTACCATGGTTAAAGGGTAAATCCGGTAAATATTAGTTAATAAATAATAATATAATAATAAAAAATTACCCTAAAATGTGTCCTAACCTTATTGGTTGTTACATGTCCGACCATGGGAATCTTTGGGTCGATTTTGGGACCCCATGGAGCCACTTGTAAGTGATAAGGACACTTTATTTTAATTAAGTTAAAATTAATACAAAAATTACATAATCATATATCTTTTAGAAAAACAATTTTTATATAGTGTTATATATGTTGGATTTTCATCTATAAATATTAATTAGAAAGATAAAAAGGTTTCCTACATAATGGTATTTTATTTGTAATTTTTAGACATTAAATAAGTTAATTTACATATGATACAATTGTGATGGAGTAATTACCTAATTAATGAAAAATTAGAATAATTGATATTAGAAATACCCAAATAAATGTAATTTTAGACTTTTTATAAATGCCAATAATTTTCTAGGTTAATATGACATGTTGAAATTTATATAATGAACTTTTTTCTAAGTATTAATTCTTTTATAATTTTTAAAAAAATCAAATTTTTAATAGTGTCAAATTTGACATAAAAGAGTTTTCAAAATAAATATTATATTATTAATTGGTATTGATTTCATAAAAATATAAGGTTCATCCAAGAGACTTATATCATGATATTTGTATCATTATTGGACCACTTGGGGGTCTTTTGGATGTATATAGTATTTTTATTAACCATATAATATAAAAATATAAAGAGACATTGTTAAAGTGAAACTAATTAAATAAGAGTTAATACGTAAAGATAAGGTTAATATAGCAACCCAAACCTGTCTAAATCCTATTGGTTGAGTGGTTTTTGAACTATAACCACCTTAACCTTTACATAATTAACTTTGGAGCCATTAGAACCGGAATATGAATTTATTATAAAATAATATTTCTATCTTTTCCAAATGTCCCCCTCACCTCTCTTATAAAAGGGCACTCACCCTTCTCACTAATTCACACATTCAAAGCCATTTGGTTCGGCCAAACCCTACCCAAATACTCTATAAGATCCCCTAACATAAATTTAGATGCCTTAGTGTGAACATAAATCCATCCTATGGAGTCCTTTTGATCAAATCAAAAGGAAGAACCTGAAGAAGAGGTAATGTTTTCACCAGCCTTTTTCAAATTCATTTCTTCTTCAACTTCTTATTTCTTTGTTTTTTTTCATTATAAAACAATGAATCCAGTATCTCCTATATAATGTAATATTATTATAAATATGGTACTGCCATATTCAGTATTCTATCCATCCTTTGAATGGCATGTCACCATACGTGCGTACGTACGGCTTACCGTCTCCACGTCATGGTGTAATTGTTATTCAATATATTAATATTTGGATGGGTATAATAATGATTTTTAATTCATTTAAATAATAAATATAACATGATAATGATTCTTCATAAATTATATATCATACAATTATATATTATTTTAATTTCAAAAGAATGATATTGTCGCTCGTGCGTACGTACGGACTACCGTCTCCACGAACGTGATGAGATTCATTTTCCATCCTATCCATTCAAGTATAATTCTCATTTGAAGATTAGTAATAATGTTTAAGGACATAATATCATTCTGTATATGAATAAGATACATCCTATCCATAACAAACATGTCTTACAAAACAAAACATATAAAATAAAATGAGTAAGTTAACACACGAAACGACGATAATTCTAAAATATTATTAAAAATCAATGTTAAAAGATCATATATGATATCATATTAATATAAATGATTCTTGTATAATTTAATAAAAATTATTTCACCATTATAAAGAGGGTTAACCTACCCCAACCAAGGAAAAGTACAAGGTAAGGGTTTATTTCGCAATCTCTTCATTATCTGAGGTTGTTTATACGTAATAATCTACTGGGACCTCTTTATCATCCACATCCATGTTTTTTAAAAATGTATTTCAAATCATTATTACTATTTTAAAGACTATGGTAATTATTTATTTATACCCTTTTTGACTTTTTATAAGAGTTTTATAAAGGAATCATTCCATCAATTTCCAAATAAGGTGTTTTTTAACCTTTTCAACAGAATTAAGATAAGAATTTTTTTTAACTTATACGGATGGTGCGGCTATTTTCCACCATTATAAAATTTTCGAAGCGTCCCATACAAGATTATAAGAATATTTTCAAATTAAATGTTTTATTTTATAATTATGTGACCTTTAAATGATTTCAAAATGAATATTTTAAGAATTTGTGAAAGGTACTATTTATCAAGATCATAATTTTAAATGTTTTAAAGATTTATCTATCTAAATCATTTTAATTAATGTCCATGTTTTCAAAATGATTTGAAGGATTTATTTATATGGAAATTAATATTTTGAAATTATATTTCTTTTCAAAAGTTTCAATGTGGTATGAGACACTTTGATTCAAAATTCTCTTTTAAATTACTTCCTTTATAAATGTGTGACTTTAAAATGATTTTAAAAAAAGAGATATTTCTCTCAAATAGTTTAGATTTCATCTATGTCAACATCATTTGATGGATTTTAAGATTATTTGAAGTTGATTTATTATGAAACCAAACTTCCATATTGTATTGAAGGTTTTATGATATGTTTGACTGTGGTTGTGTTATTTTTTATACCATTCATGGTTTATGGTGAATGTGTTGATATTTCATATTCTAGTTTTAATACGAATGATTATGTTATGTTTAAACCTATTCATATGAGGTATGCATTGGACTCAATAAGTGACGGGTGGAGCCCAATATAGCTCCTCGATGCATCAGTATGTCTCATGAGACCAACTAGTGTCTTGGCACAAGGCCTTGATAAAATCTTATTTATAGTCTTGGCATGAGGCCTTGGCTATGTGGTTATGATAGTCTGGAATTATGCATTCCATCATTAAGAAAGTGGTAATTGATATTGCATGTGATTTTTCGACTAGTAGAATATCAATGTGAATAAGTAAATGGCATTATTTCATTTTATTTTTTCCGTATTTTGCTAAAGTTCAAGTTTAAAAGACTTTTTTTTAGTTATACAATGCCTTAAAAATGTTTATGCATATTTATGAAAAATTCCTCTATATTGCATACCCTTATTGAGCATTTGAGATCACCCCTTTATATGTTTTATTTTTCCCAGGATTCTAAGAAGTTTATTGTGATTGATATGTAGGGTTATGCCAAGGGGATTGTAACACCCCAAGATTTTATGAAAAATATTCTTTTAATTTCATTAATGTCTTGTGTTGTACGCTACACCAAAAGGAGCTTTCACAACACGCATCCCTGACTTCACTTTCATTACATGCAAGCGCGACCTTCCACGATAGCGTGTGTTGTACGCAATACCGTGTTTCGTTAAACAATGATATGCTATTAAAATATTATTAAAACTAGCCGTTATGAATAGTATTACAAAATTTTTGAAATTTTATAAATTTTATTTTTGAAAATGGTCTTCATTTTTGGATTCAGAATATCAAAATTAGCCTAGGGAAAAATTTTGGTATTTTTCTGAAAACTTTCAATTTTTGATGAATAGTGAAAACACTGGGTTACTATTTAAAAACCGACTTTTTATTTAGATAATTATTTATTTTATTTAAATTTATTTTATGTCAAAATTCATTCATAATACCTATATAAGTTCAATGTAATTAATTGGAGTCATTTTATAATAATTTTAGATATATAAAATTTTTATTGAACTTTTGACCGTATTTTACCCACCTCCTAGGAGAATTTGAAGATTTACATAAAACATAATTTTACTAATTTTTTGAATGGAATTTCAAAAATATGAGAGACATGGTTGATGTCAGTAAGTAAAATTTGGTTCAATGAGATGAACATAATTTTTGGTGTATAGTAACTTTTTACTTTTTTTTACCACAGTTAAAAGTAAATAGGGTAATTAAGGGTAAAATTATGTTATTATTATTACCTTAACAAATGTAATAATTCTATTGGATAAGTTTAATTAGACCGAAAACAACCTTTGGAATAAAATATGACCTTTTAGGTCCACTTGGATTAGATTAGGATATTTATTATTAATTTATTTAAAGAAGGGTTAAAAAAGTTAAAATCAAAGTTTAATAACTAAATAATTTTAAATATAGAGTTATACATAAGATAAATTCGACTATAAATATTAATTAGAAATATAAAATTATTTCCTACATAATGGTATTTTATTTGTAATTTTTAGACTTTAAATAATTTAATTTATTTATGACACAATGATGATGCAGTAATTATCTTATCAATGAAATATTGACATAATTGATGTTATAAATACCCAAATAAATGTAATTTGAAATTTTATGAATTAAATGAATTTTCTATGTTAATAGGACATGTTAGTATTTATTTAATTACTTTTTTTCTAACTAATCATTCTGTTATGATTTTCACAAAAAATCAATTACCAAATAGTGTCAGAATTGACATAAAATAGTTTTTAAAACAAATATTTTATTATTAATTGTTATTTTATTCCTAAAAATATATGGTTCGGAAAAAATGACTTATATATGTTTATATATATTAATAATAAACAACTTGGGGTTATTTTTGCTTGTTATAGTAAGTTTATTATTCTTATAGTGTAAGAAAACAAGAAGACGCGGTAAAAGTTAAATTATCTATCTTAAAGTTAAATCTAAATGATAAGGTTAAAATCAATACCTAAACATGTATAAATTCTATTGGATAAGATTATTTAGACCCATCCCCACCTTAGTTTTGAAATAACTCAATTAGGTGCTATTAAAAACCAAATATGACTTTATAATAAAATAATATTTTTAGTTTTTTCAAAGGTGCCCATCTCCTCCCTTATAAAAGGGCACCTCCTCCCTCTCTTCCTCACACCACTTTGAGCCTTCAAGCTCATCCAAACCCTGAAAAATTATCTTCTACACTTCCCTAGAAACATACTAGATGTCCTGTTATTCTTGAAAGACCAATTTTAGTTCCCTAAGAGGAGGTCTCAAAGAGGCGCTTCAAAGAAGAGGTAATGTCCGTTACTGATTCTTTCAACTTTATTTCTTCTTACACTTATTATTCTTTAGTTGTTTCATTATGAAGTAATATCATCAGTATCACTAATATACTGGTATGTCATAATAAGTATAAAACAACCCTATTTCACCATCTATCCATCCTACGGAAAACGAAATCACCGTGCGGGCGTTCGTACGGAAGACCATCTCCACGCCGTGGTGTAATCTATTATCCACCACCACCTTACTTGGATGGGTATAATGGTGTAAATAATAACTATATATTATTATTTAAAAGTGATATTGATTCTTAAATATTTTACATACACATAAATACAATTCCATGATCATGGGAATGATATCATCGCTCATGCGTACGTACGGACTACCGTCTCCACGACGCGATGAGATTCATTCTCCATGTTAACAATTCATGAATTATTATAAAGTATATACAATAAGTAATCATGAAATATATTACATAACAATGATACTGGATTTATGTGTATATATATTTATTTCATGTACTTAATTTCATTCAATTCAATAAGGAAAAGAAAACAGCCTTCATGCGTACGTACGGCCTACTGTCTCCATGAACGGTGTATTTCATTCATTTTATCGATCTATAATATATATTTATATGATGAATATATATTATATATAAAACATGTTTTACATTCTGTAATTATGTAACTCAGAATATAAGTAATAATATCAAGAACGACAATTCGAAACACATACGATAAATTAAATGATTTTACCCCAAACACTCTTTAACATGAAATTTACTAAAGAACGGGTAATATAAATTCATAAGTTCACCATATATGATAGGATAACAATGAATATGATTCTATAATAAGTCCATCACCTAATTTAAATCTTTATACAAGAGGTTGGGATACATACGAAGCATGTCGTACATAAGGTAAGGGATAATTTTGCAAATCTCATTTTTATCCGAGATTTCTTATTCGTAAGTATTTACTGGGGTTATTGCTATTATCCATGTCCATGTTTTATAAAAGTGTATTCATGTATGTTTAAATTCATTTTTAGCCATTTTGACTTTTACCCCATGGTATGGAAGGAATCTTTCTTTTATTTACCCTACAAGGTACTTTTTGACTTTTCCGACAAAAGTATGAGAAGAATATTTTTTTAACGTATACTGCATGAAAGGATTTTTACGGTTTTATAAAGCCTTATTTTCATGAATCATACTCCAAAATATTTCATGAATATTTTCAACAAAATAATTTTCTTTTAAAATTGAATGGCATTTTGTGAAAAGAAAATGATTTTCAAGATGAAAGGATATTTTCCTCAAGAATTCATTTCAAGTGCTTTATCAAAACAATTTTCCATATAAGATGACATTATTTCATATGTGTATGTTTCAAGTATAATATCTATATGATTTACATGGTTTCACTTTTCTTGTGATGAAATGATATCCATTTTTTTATATGGATTATGTGATGATGGGATGATGTTTATGAAACCCATTTTATTCTTTGGGTTATGATGAATGTTTTATGTTTATTTTGTGGAACAGGTAAGAATGATTTCAATATGAGATGGGTGGGACCTATATCTCCCTCCAATGAATTGGGTAAAGACTTATATCTCATGAGATAGACATGGCTGGAATGGTAAGTTAATCTGGTTCAGTGTTACAACACTGGAAGGAGGAGTGAACTCAATTCAGAATGGGACTTTGTCCACTAAGATGGTCTTGGTAGCAATGCCTTGGCTACTGTGGAAATAATAACATGTGCTTAATGGTTTCCACAAATACATGTTTTATTCCCATTCTATTTTATCATGATTGATGTTCCCTTATGATATATGCCTTACGTACTTCTAAGATTCATGTCTTTGCTCAAGATTTTGATGTTTAGATTTTATGTTCAAGTTCTTGTATTCAAATGTTTATGGATTGTTTTATGTTCTCTATGTTTACCCTTACTAGGCATTTGACCTCACCCCTTTTATGTTTTCTTTTCCCCAGTATATAAAGAAAGGTTTTAGGTAAGAAAAAAAGGTAGATTGTTATGGGAGATGTTGAAGATATTTCACCACGATTAGAAGATTTTATTCTAAGTTTCCAAAGAAACTAAAGTATTACGGTCCTTGTGTGTCTATTTATGTTATGTACTAAGTATTCCGCAAAAATAATTTAATGTCCATGTACGTCAAAATTTGGGTCTCTACAGTTGGTATTAGAGGAAAGGTTTAGTCAACCTTTGGAAACTAGGATGCGAGAACTTTAGTGAGATTCATAGAGATATTTCTATAGTATGTATAGGGATGTCCATAAGGTTAAGTATAAGTATAAGTTATAGTCCTAGAATTACGGTAACGATCTTAGAATTAAACCTAAGATGTTATATATTTAAGGTACTCCCTATTTATTATGTTGTTTTCCCTATCATGATTTTTTCCTCTCACACTATTCTTTTTGGTTTTTAGAGGATGGCTAGAACCCGAAACAACCGTGTCAATCAATGTAATGGAAAATGAAATGATTTTCATCCCGAACAAACAAATGTTATGGGAGATGGAGTGAAAAATCTTATTCCTATACTTACACAATCTATGAATCACTCTGGACTTCCAAATGATCAAAGAAGGGAACAATATTCTATTGATTATTTCATGAGGCAACGCCCACATTATTTCATTGGGTATTCTGATCTAGTTGTTGCTGAACAATGGATCAATACCACTGAAAAGATTTTTTCAGTTCTTCAATGTTCTGAACATGATAAATTTATCTTAGCAGTATATCGTTTGGAAGGTGAAGCTGATCAATGGTGGAATCTTATCAAGAATACGAGGCCAAGAGATGAAATTGAGTCCATGGAATGGGATGAGTTCATGAACTTTATTTTCAATAAGTACATCCCTCGTATTCTTCGAACAAATATGGAGAAGGAGTTTCTTGAACTAAAGCAAAAGGATGATGAATCTGTTGGTATATACGAAGCTAATTTTACAAGGCTTGATGTTGAGTCAAAAGTCCTATTTTGACTTCTATGTTTTGTTTTGGAAATCACAAATGTCTTGTTAATCGGACTAACCATGTGTATCATATCGTACTGACCATATTGATTGTACTGATCATGCTGATCGTACTGATCATTCTGATCATACTGATCATGCTGATCGTACTGATCATGCTGATCGTACTGACCATGCTGATCGTACTGACCTTGCTGATCGTACTGACCATGCTGATCGTACTGAACATGCTGATCGTACTGATCATGCTGATCTTACTGACCCTGCTGATCGTACTGACCCTGCTGATCGTACTGAACATGCTGGTTGTACTGAATATGTAATTGTATTGACTCTGCTTCTCATATCTTTTATTACATACTTGTTTTGGTAATTTTTCAAAAACACATGCTTCATTTTAATCGTACTCTTAATTATCTTATTCATAAATATTGTTCTAACCATTAATATGTCGTTGAGTTAGTTACAAACTAATCAAAACGATGTCGTGTTTTCTGTTTCAATATGACCATTATGATGCCAGGTGTCCAAGTCCCTCCGAGTTTTTTAGGGAAATATGACCATTGGAGGAGATGTGACCATTGGAACTCGAGGCCTATAAATAGAAGGTCATTTGAAGCTGAGAGAAATATAGAAAATGAAGAACAATGCTTCTATTAAGATCTAGAGAGAGATACTGTGACTTCCCTCATGCTTTGTGCCTTGTGCGTCCGATCATCGTATCGAGGGCTTTCAAGTAATTGAAAGACAGAGGTGCCGATTACCTACAAAATCGAGGGCTTCCAAGGATAGGCAGACAGACGGTCCTATCATCGTATCGAGGGTTGCTGGGGATATGTAGACGGACTGTCCGATCATCGTATCGAGGGCTGCCGAGGATAGGCAGACAGGCGTACCGATCATAGTATTGAGGACTCACCAAGGTGTTAGTGAGACAGACCTTTTTATCCTAGGTGAAAGGATAACCCTTCTCTTTGGGTTAAAATAATTGTAACTCTTTTACATTCCCGCTGCTAATTGTATTAGAAAGGAAATTGTTTTTGTTTCCTTTTCTATCTCTTATACATTTGTAATTGTTTCAATTACATCCATTCTATTACATATTGTATTGATTCTATACACTTTAATGTATAATCATTCATCTTTATATTACTCTGATTATTGTATTCATCTTGAATACAATTGTTTTACATTTCATTAGTATTATGATACATCATACCTTTTTATATTAAATACAATTGTGGGTGTTTGTATTTGTCTTAGTTTAAGTTCATTTAAACTAATCGCATAGTTTCTAAAACTCAAAGGTTTTTTAAACCTACAATTCACCCCCATCTTGTATTGTTCCATCTAATAGACATACATCTATTTATTCGATCCAACACTTGAAAGGTATGCATCTAGATTTATCATCCAACCTGAAAGTGAAGTTGATAGATTCTTCAGTGGCTGAAAACCAAATCTTCGAAGGGCATTAACTATAAGAGGCTTCAGTAGCTATGAAGAAATTGTGCGTTGTGCTATCAAGGTAGAAATGGAAGTTGGTGTTACATATCCATCTCATGGTTTTGACAAGAAAAAAAGATGGAGTTCATGGAGAGATCTTAGAATAATTGTGAAAAAAAGTTTAATGTTTCCTTATGCTCAAAGTGTGGAAAGAATCATGGTGTAGATTGTCTTAAAGGGACTATAAAATGTTTTAAGTGTGGAAAGGAAAGTCATCGAGCAGATGAGTGTCGAAGTAATGGAAAAAGGGTTGATAATGATGTGAATAAAGAAAATAATGCACAGAAAGCACCACCAACACTTCAATGCTTCAAGTGAAATGAAATGGGGCATTATGCTAATCAATTCCCTAATCCAAGGGTTAATGATGATCGACAAGAGAAAACACATAAGGCAAAGGAAAAAAGTGAAGTCACATGCGATCAATATTGGCGATGTTGAATATGAAAACGATGTGGTGGAATGATTAAGTGTTTATGTAATGGGATTCCAAAATAATGTTGTATATAGTATTGTGGAATATTGGAATATTTATGTATTGGTCTATTGTGTTTTTTCAATAATTTTATGGTACAGGTAACAATGGAAAGTGATTGAGATATTTTTGGAAAGAAGATGATATGCGCATAATGAAGGGATAAGGAGAAAATGAAATGTTTGACAGTATTTATGAGCTCATGACTGATATAAGGAAAAAGTTATATCATGGTTTGAGTATATAGAATTTTGGAGTTTTGGTATGTGGAAACAGATAACTTTTGACAGCACACATGTTTTCACTAAGATTCAATGGGTATTCATTTTTTCAAGAGAATACATGATTAAGGCCTTCAAATGTTTGGAATGTGACCAACAAGACATATCTTATTATATATGGGGATCAAGGATGGTATTAACATGTCTGTTATATGAAATATCTGGTAATCATTTTCACTATAATATGAGAGTGGACTGCAGTATTATGGATAAGCCTAAAGTTTGGAATGGATTATGTTGTACATAAGTTAGTACTGTTTAAGGATATAAGTTTTTTTGATATTATTGATGTGATGCAGTTTTAGAAAAAGGACATCCTGCTGGATGGGTGACAGCCCATCGCATCGGACAAGGCTGTGGGAATAGAACCCACAACCGAAGTGCGACTGGCCTTTATCGCATACCACTGGCCTACAAGAAGTCCCTAGTTAGTTGAAACTATTTTTAATTTTATTAATAGGCATGATAGATTAATTATAAGTTCATTTTTGGAATCGTATACGATTAACATCACCATAGATGGACTTATGTATATTTGATAACTTTTTCTAACCTTTTGTTTGAAACAAATGGAATGACCCATCATTCTATCACATGATCTGTTAACACTTCACGAATAAAAAATTCAACTTCATTTCTTTCAGAGATGAAGTTGAAATTGTTCAAATCACGAACAACAGTGATATTGTACCAAAATCAAGTAATAATTTCTTCTAATTAAAAATTTTCAACTTTAGGAAATGATATTGAAAACCAAAAATGTTGTCCTAGTAGTCTTATATCTGATGAATCGGATGATACCTTAGATCATCACAAATTTAGGTCTTTGTGATTGATGGCTTTTTCATATCCATGTTCCCTAACACTCTCCATCAGAACATGATGGTTAGATTTTTCATCCATATCCATATTTTATCCTATGTTCTCCTAAATAGAAACTCAGTGATGAGTTACTTTGGGTAATCTTTACATTTCATACTTTAGTTATTAAAATTAACTTTTAGTATTCCTTTTAAAATGTGGGTTTCTATTAAAGAAACTTTCGAGTAGTAAACCATTTATAACCCCGACAAATTTTGAGGGCGAAATTCATTTTAAGGGGGGTAGAATGTAACACACCAAGATTTTATAAAAAGTATTCCTTTAATTTCATTAATGTCTTGTGTTGTACACTACACCAAAATTAGCCTTCACAACACGCATAACTAACTTGGTTTGCATTACACGCAAGCGCGACCTATCACAATAGCGTGTGTTGTACTCAATACCGAGTTTCTTTAAACAACGATATGCCATTAAAATATTATAAAAACTAGCTGTTATGAATAGTAATACCCAATTTTTGAAATTATATAAATTTTATTTTTGAAAATGGACTTCATTTTTGGATTCGTAATATCGAAATTATCCGAGGGTGAAATTTTGGTATTTTTCTGAAAACATTCAATTTTTTATGAATAGTGAAAACACTATGTTACTATTTCAAAACTGACTTTTTATTTAAATAATTATTTATTTTATTTAATTTTATTTTAGGTCAAAATTGATACATAATACCTATATAAGTTCAATGTAATTCATTGGATTCATTTTATAAAAATTTTAGATATATAAAAATTTTATTGATCTTTTGACCGTCTTTTCCCTACCTCCTTGAAGAATTTGAAAATTTACATAAAACATAATTTTACCGCTTTTGTGAATGGAATTTCAAAAATCTGAGAGACATAGTGGACATTATTAAGTAAAATGTGGTTCAATGAGACGAAAATAATTTTTGGTGTATAGTAAGTTTTTACTTTTTTTACCATGATTAAATGTAAATTGGGTAATTAAGGGTAAAAATGATATTATTATTACCCTAACACATGTCCTAATTCTATTATATACATGTAATTCGACCAAAAACAACCTTATTAATAAAATATGACCTTTTAGGTCCACTTGGATTAGATTAGAACATTTATTATTAATTTATTTAAAGAAGGGTTAAAATAGTTAAAATCAAATTTTAATAACTAAATAATTTTTAATATAGAGTTGTAAATAAGATAAATTCTACTATAAATATTTATTAGAAATATAAAAATATTTCCTACATAATGGTAATTTATTTGAAATTTTTAGACATTAAATAATGTAATTTATTTATGACACAATGATGATGTAGTATTTATTATATTAATGAAATATTGACATAATTGATGTTATAAATACCCAAATAAATGTAATTTGAGAATTTTTATGAATTACAATAATTTTTTATGTTAATAGGACTTGTTAGTATTGATTTAATTATATTTTTTTGCACTAATCATTCTGTTATGATTTTCACAAAAAATCAATTACCAAATATTGTGAAAATTGACATAAAATAGTTTTTAAAACAAATATTATATTATTAATTGTTATTTTATTCCTAAAAATATAAGTTTCATAAAATGACTTATATAAGGTTATATAAATTAATAATAAATAACTTCGAGTTCGTTTGTCTTGTTATAGTATGTTTATTAACCTTAGAGTGTAAGAAAACAAGAAGACACGGTAAAAGTTAAATTATCTAACTTAAAGTTAAATCTAAATGATAAGGTTAAAATAGATACCTAAACTTCTCTAAATTCAATTGGATGAGAGGATTTAGACCCATCCCCACCTTATCTTATAAATAACTCAATTTGGAGATATTAAAAACCTAATATGACTTTATAATAAAATATTATTTTTAGTTTTTCCAAAGGTGCCCCTCTCCTCCTTTATAAAAGGGCACCTCCTCCCTCTCTTCCTCACACCACATTGAGCCTTAAAGCTCGAAAACACCCTACCAAATTCAATTCTACACTTCTCTATAAACATCATAGCAGTATTGGCCTTCTTAAAAGACCAATATTAGTGCCCTAAGAAGAGGTCTCAAAGAGGCGTTTCAAAGAAGAGGTAATGTCTGTTACCGATTGATTCAACTTTATTTCTTCTTCCACTTCTTCTTCTTTAGTTGTCTAATTATGAAGTAATAACATCAGTATCACTCATATACTGGTAGGTTATTATAAGTATTAAACACCCCTATTTCACCATCTATCTATCCTACAGAAAATGAAATCGTCGTGCGTGCATACGTACGGAATACCGTCTCCACGCCGTGGTGTAATCTATTTTGCACCACCACCTTACTTGGATGGGTATAATGGTGTAAATAAAAACTATATATGATTATTTCAAAGTGATATTGATTCTGAAATATTATAAATACACTTCAATACAAATCCACGATCATGGGAATGATATCATCGCTCGTGCGTACGTACAGACTACCGTCTCCATGACGCGATGAGATTCATTCTCCATGTTAGCCATTCATGAATGATTATAAAGTATATACAATAAGTAATAATGAAATATATGACATAATAATGATACTGGATTTATGTGTATATATATTTATTTCATCTACTTAATTTCATTCAATTCAATAAGGAAACGAAAATAGTGTTCATGCGTACGTACGACCTACCGTCTCCATGAACGGTGTATTTCATTCCTTTTATCGATCTATAATATATATGTATATGATGAATATATAGTATATATAAATCATGTTTTACATTATGGAATTATGTAAATCAGGATCTAAGTGATAATATCAAGAACGTCAAGTCGAAACACATACGATAAATGAAATAGTTTTACCCAAAATGCTCTTTAACAGGGAATTTACAAAATAACGGGTAATATAAAGTCATAAGTGAACCATATATGATATCATAAATATGAATATGATTCTATAATAAGTCAATGAAATTATTTAAATCATTATATAGGAGGTTCGGATACATACAAATCATATCAAACATAAGGTAAGGTATGATTTTTCAAATCTCATTTTTATCCGAGATTGCTTATTCGTATGTATTTATTGGGATTATTGCTATCATCCATTTACATGTTGTATAAAAGTGTATTCATGTATGTTTAAATTCATTTTTACCCATTTTGACGTTTACCCCATGGTATGGAATGAATCTTTCTTTTATTTACCCTACAAGGTACTTTTGGACTTTTCTGACAAAAGTACGAGAAGAATGTTTCTTTAACATATATGGCATGAAAGGATTTTTACGGTTTTATAATGCCTTATTTTCATGAAGCATCCTACAAAATATTTCATAACTATTTTTAACAAAATCCTTTTCTTTTAAAATTGAATGTAATTTTGTGAAAAGAAAATGATTTTCAAGATGAAAGGATATTTTCCTCAGGAATTCATTTCAAGTGCTTTATCAAAACCATTTTCCATCTAAGATGACTTTATTTCATATAAGAATGTTTCAATTATAATGTCTCTATGATTTAGACGGCTTCACTTTTCTTACGATGAAATGATATCCATTTGTTTTATATGGATTATTTGCTGATGGGATGATATTTATGAAACCCATTTTATTCTTTGGGTTATGATGAATGTTTTATGTTTATTTTGTGGCACAAGTAAGAATGATTTCATTATGAGATGGGTGGGACCTATATCTTCCTCCAATGCATTGGGTAATGATTTATATATCATGAGATAGACATGGCTGGATTGGTAAGTTAATCTGCTTCGGTGTTACAGGACTAAAATGAGGAGTGAACTCGATTCATAATGGGAATTTGTCCACTAAGATGGTCTTGGAAGCAATGCCTTGGCTACTATGGAAATCATAACATGTTCTTCATGGTTTCCACAATTAAATGTTTTATTCCCATGCTATTTTATCATAAATGATGTTCCCTTATGATATATGCCTTATGTACTTCCAAGATTCATGTCGTTGCTCAAGATTTTATTGTTAAGATTTTATGTTCAAGTTTTTTCATTCAAATGTTTATGGATTGTTTTATCTTCTCTATGTTTACCCTTACTGGGCATTTGAGCTCACCCCTTTTATGTTTTATTTTCCCCATGATATAAAGAATGGTTTTAGGTAAGAAAAAAAGGAAGATCTTTATGGGAGATGATAAAGATCTTTCACCACGATTAGAAGATTTTATTTTGAGTTTATAAAGACACTAAACTATTACGGTCCTTGTGTGTATGTTTTTGTTATGTACTAAGTATTCTGAAAAAATAATGTAATGTCCATGTACGTCAAGCGTTGGGTCTCTACAAGAATAATGGCATTCATAAAGATTATTTATGTTGTTTTGTATGTCTTAATGTGAAATGTAACATTCATGTATGTAATCTATTTTCCAAGACTGCTAAAAAGATCGGTCCTTCAGGACTTGATTCCTTCTAATCATGACAATGTATTAAAATAATGCACGGAATCTGGGTAATTGGGGTTGGGGTGTTACAGTAATGAACTTTGGATATAGAGATAAAGGTCAATGGACCAAGACAACTCACCTTTTTATTTACATTGGTGGAACCATAAGTATGATAAATAAATATGGAAACACAAGGAAATAACGAAACATAAGAACCATTATATTCATTCAGCATAGTGTGTATAATGACATTTCCATGGAAATTTTTCTTTTGAGAAGAAAAATGTAATAACTCATAATTTTAATAATAAAATTTCTATTCTAACTATATATGTTTGTAGCATATATAATAATGTGTTATAATATAAAAAACCTACACCGCGTAGTGATAATAAATAAGAAATTATATTAATTTGAAAATTACATTTAGAGAGTAATAAGAGATAATAAAATTTAAAATAACATATTGAGAAAATAAACATAGAAAAATATTGCAACTTGAATGGAGTCATTTGAGTCTATATAGTCACGTATAATAAATACATCTATGAATAAAACAGTAAAAAAATAAAAAATAATAGTAATATTATTGAAATCTTGAAAATTTTGAATGTAGAAATGTAGAATAAATATAAGTGAATGAAGGAAAGAAGTGGTAGTTGTAAAAGGTAGGAATACTATATTAACCTGAGAATCATGATCTGACTATCAGAATAATGATCTACCTTTTAGGAATATTAACATTATGATCATAATATTAACCAAACTGGGAAAACTATAAAATAATATATTGGATATCTTATGAAATAAAAAAAAAATTAAATTTTTATAATAATAAAAATAAATACATTTGTTAGATATGAAAAATACAATTTATTTACACTAAAAATACATTATTATATTTTTGGAATATATATATATATATATTACATTTATCACAGTTATATTTTGATAAATTTTAAAATAAAAAATATTAATTTGTTTTGAAAATTTATTCTCCTGAATAAAAATAATAATATTATTATATGAAATAGAAAGTATTTTTTTCTAAGGGTTAGATATTTGACCGAGTAAAAATATTTTTAAACTTCAATAAATAATGATTTCTTCTAACAATTAAATTTAAATTATTTATAAAATTATATTTATAAAATGGATTTAATTTTTGGTTTCTAAAAAATTAATAAAATTTTGGATGAAATTTAATTATTTTTCTAAAATAGTTGAATTTTTAGTGAATAGTGAAATATAAAAAAATACGGTATTCAACAATTTATGTTTAATTAATTATTACTTGCATATTGGTTTCTTTAAGAAACAATTTTATCCAAATCCTATGCAAAAAATATTATATATATTCCCATGAATCAACACTATCGGTAGTCTTTGGAAAAAATAATGTATTACTGAATATTATATTCAAAAACATCCCTCTTATCCCCCTATATGTTCTACCCTTGACCACCCCTCTTATCCTCACACTCTAATTTTCTTATAATGAAAAATATCTACCAAATTCTCACCCCAAAAAATTTTACCATAACCATTAATTTCTTGTCTTACCAAAATAAAAAACTAAGGAGTCTTATGGTTTATCCTAAGAATGAACATCAATATATGAGGTAGCATTCTCGAACCACCTCTTTATGTCATTTTATTATTTTATCCCTTTTTTATATCATTCATATATCTTTAAATAATATCTTATATATTATAAAGATACTAATATTTTATCATTTTAATGGAATATAAAATAACTAAACTTCTCTTTCATTTTTTATGATGGAAGTGTTGTTAATATTATGGTTAGGTCACCACCTACATGAAAAACACACTACATTTTCCATCACCATCATTCCAAGATGATTATAAAAAAGGATTTGATGAATAATTATGTTATATATGATACTAATGACATTATTGAAATATTATTTGATCATTACATCAATTATATTAATAATAAATAATCCTGGTAATTTTAACCATAAATACCAGTCAATCGGGACACATTTTAAAATTTGGAACTACTTTAGACCATATATTTACATTTAACACTCATATAAAATTGTAATTAAAAAAAAATAAATATAAAATTTAGGATATTTGTTTAAATTATCAAATATTCCTTAGTCCCTGATAAATTCACCAAACCAGTTGTGAAATAAGTCGACCAAAAAACCCACAGTAGTTGACATAAACAAAAAATATATAATAATTTAATACCATATAATTATTCAAGAAGCTAAATGGAGTTACGAAACAATTCAATTACACAAGGTATGAGATCTTTTTAATGACCCTTGTTACTTTCATATTACATGTTCTTTTTATTTTTCATCCATTTACATTTCATTATTTTAATTTATTTCTTATATATTATATTTATTTGTTCCTTAAATATATTATTATCTTAAATTAACATTAATTGTATGGATATTACAAGTTATTGTAGTTACCTTTTTAATTCCATATTTTAAATAAACTCTCTAATGGGAAGTGGTTTCATTCATATCTCATTACAACTACCACTTAATCTAAGGTGTTGAATCTATTATTGCATATAATAACACTTATTATTTCATTCATAAATATTCATTTACTTTCCAATTTTATAAAAATATTATACTCATACCTTTTTTAAATCCTCTTAAACATTTTCCTAAAAACCCTATTAGTAGTTTCATATCCAAGCATTATTCCCCACTATTTTTAATCCTTGTTTTAAATTTAACATCATGTTCATAAAGGATTATACTTATTTCATTTATGAAAATAAAACAATTCTTTATTTATTCTTTTATGATAATATTTATGATATTTAATTTAGTTATTTTTTAAGATAAGATTATGTAACCAATATTATTTTCAAGGGTTTTACTTATGCTTAGGCCTTCTGAATGATTTCCTTAAATGGAACACAAATATTTATACATGTTATAAATATTATAGGTGGGTCTATAATTATATATATCCTTATTTAACAAGTTAATATTTTTATCTCATGATACATCTTGTATGGTTCATGATTGATTACGCTTTCAAACAATGTTATTTTGTCTTGGTAGCAGGCATTGCCTTATGCTTATGATGTCATGTTTTATATTGTTTCCACATTATTATGATGATATGATATTATGATATTATATTATTGTGACATTAATAGATTTTATAAAATATGAATCTCACAATTTATGTTGTCTTGATCATTCCCTTTTCTCCCACGTATTACTTATCATCGTGCTTTACACAGATAATTCTCTTACTAGGTCTAAAGCTCAAAGATTTATTTATGTTTTTCCTTAGGTATCATATATTTTATTATAATATTAAAGGGATATAGAAGCATATAAAATATATTAACATATTGATTATTTATTTAGGTTTATATTTCTGTATTTCATAATTTATCTCCTAAGTAAACAAGACCTCCTCATCTGTTGGGTTGTGTTTTATGGTTTTTTATATTAGAATATATATATATATATATAAGAGACATAGTGTTATATAACCTTCATTTATATGTCATAAACTCTTATTATTTATATGTTAAATGGTGATTATGGAGGGATATTCATCCAACCCCTCTCCACCTACATCCTACTTTCATCCCCATTGAAGAGGGTTTGATTTTGAGGAATAATTCATTGTGATTTGTGGTATGAAATCATCCCTCACCATAAATTTTAATTAATCATGGATTATCAATTAGATTTTATGATTTTGGTTTGGTATTTGAGTGAATTTTCTACCAGGTCTTGGTGGAATCATCCAAAAACATTGGGATTCTATTCTTCTTGGCTATATGGGATCCGGAGAGGATGAACACACTTGGTATTGCATTGTTTCTCTCTAGGTATATCACTGATTTTAATTGATTGTTTATTTCTATTGATTTGGAGTAAATTAGTGCATGAATTTATATATTTTATTGGTTTTTATGTACAGGAGGTTTGAGTGGATTTTTTTTGGTATTGTGCACCCTTTTACTCAAGGTTTCAGACATAATAGATTGTCGAGTGAGTATTTATTGATCATTCCCATATAATAAATTATTAATTTTTTATGGAATTAGATTTATTTAATTGGTTATAATTGGTTTATTATTAACTAATAAATTTATCTATGTATTTAAGGACTCATGTTTTTAGATTATGGATGTAACAACCACATGTCACTCTGTGGTGAATTATTTAATTATTGTGTTTTTTTTGAGTTTCAGGGTGTTTTTTTATTTTTTTCATGTATTATTGAACCCATAAACCCTAAGTGGTTTTTTGGAAATAGGGAGCATGATATATAAATTTTAAGAGGATATTTATCCAAAATATTTTTTTTTGTGGTGGGAAAGGACTACTCCACATCCAATATATTTACAGAGTGGAGGGAGATTCATAAATTTTTACGCATACAAAAATCCATGTGTGTTGGTCGAGGGGAATTTTACATGAATGTTCATTTTGGATGCACATAGGGGTATCTAATAAGGTTAAGATAAGGGTTTCATAATGTTGGTAATGTTGTCCATACATTTGGGATTTCAGTTAAAAATATGTTAATGAAGTGTAAGGTTGGGATGAGTTCATAAGGTTTGGACTACATAATGGTTGTTATCATATAAGGTTACCCGATTAATGTTTCATTGGTGTTTCATAGACGTGGGTCCCTGATGTATGTGGAAAAATTGTAGAGGGGTGTTAGGTGCATAATGGATTGAAAGCAATATCATAGAGGGATATGTTGTGGGTTAGGTATCCTTTCCTTTTTATAGATAGTTAAACCATAATTCCTAGACCATGCGAGAACATGGCCTCATTAATTAGTGATGTATCATAGTCCATGAATCATACCACAACCCCTATCTACCAATTTGTTAAAAATTTGAATAGGAAGACATATAGTTATTGATTTTATGGGTTTTTTCCATCATTCCTTTCATATTATAGTTAACCTAGTGGGGAGAAAATCCTTGGTTTTTTACCTCTTTCCCCTCCTAATTTACAGTTTCCAATATTATATTCTAGGTGAATCTCTTAGGGTAAACCACTAAATTTCCATTTCATTTCATTTTTCTCCCTCCTTCATCCATTTTATCCTTATGTGACATCCTACATAGAACCCTAGGGGTTATTGGTATATAATTATGTTTTGGTGGTTGTTATAATGTGGGTATTTTTTTAATAATTATAGGGTTCATCTCCCCTCATGTTTTAGTGTAAACCATCAAAGGAAATGTTTAATGGCATGTTGTAAGGGGGTTTCTGCATGCAATGAGGTAGGTGTTTTTATATAATCTATTAAAATATCATTCCATGGTACTCTTGAGTATATTCAATTTTTAATATCCGTAATTAATCATATATGTGATAATTTATTTGGGTTCCAAAATGGGTTTGAATTAATTTGTTACCAAGTATAAAATGGTATTATATATTTTCTTAGATTTTTTTGATTTTTTTTAATTACATGTACCATAGAAAATTTTTATACATTATTTTAATAAAATAATTTTATTTTTTAATCGATTTAAAACCTTTGGGTCAATAAATAAATAATTATATTTTTAAAGAGTTATTTGAAAATAGAAATTGGTTCTATAAATGAGTTTAATTGTTGTTTTACAAGTAATGTTTTAAGATAGGTTTTATAAAATGTTTTTCACTTTATAAAATAAAAATATTTCTCCAATTTAGTTATCATGATTCATATTTTAGAAATTTTATATACTTTTCAGAAGGTGTGGGTGTTTGAAACTCTCTTGGTGGCCCTTCTTCCTATTCTCCCTTTTACGGGTGGTGTTTCGGGTATGTAAATGATATGTAATGGATAAAAAGTGGGGTTTTCTTGAATGGGAGTTTCATATGAGATTGATATTATTTATTATTCTTTATTATGGATTTAATAGTTACATATTTGTTCACCATTATTTTTTTTGTCAACAGAAACTATTTATTTATGTGGGATGTCTATATATATGATACACTTGATAGTTTCATACTATGAGTGTACCCTCAATTTTGCTATATTCTAGGTTTGTTCGAGAGTACCATCGATGTCTCTAGATGTAATCTAGTTGGGTTGCTTGTGTTAGGACACAACATAGTATGGAAGCTTGGCATTTGTATAGTAAAGTATTGGACTGTTTCATTTTAGTACCATGGGTAGATCCAAAGACACCCATTCAATTGTTAGTGGTTTTATGTAGTGGATTTACTTGACATGTTTTATATCCCCTATTTATTTATGTTTGTGGATCCCTGAATTTATTTATCTTATTTATTTTATTTGTTTCATTATGTGACATGGTGTATTTTGATTGACTATTATTCATGCAGTGTGTGTAGGTTTTATAAATGGTTTTGGAAAAAAATTATAAAGATATATTTTAAATGAATGGATGTTTTACATTTAAATGGGTTGAAATTTATAGTGTTTATGATTTCTATGAAATTTTATTCAATGTAATTTATTTTATTTAAAAAGAAATTGGGATAAAATTTATAAAATGGTTATTGTTCTGATGGTTTTTCTTAATTTCATTATATATTAAATCATAGAAATACTACATTTTATTGTATTTAAGACTATTTAAAATGATATTCCCTTTTAGTGTAATTTCACAAAATCTATGGTGAAATCCCACGGGAAAATTTTTTCACACCATTCATATACCAATAGATATATACAGCCCTTAATGTTTCTATTAATGTATCCCAGGTCAGGTTTCTTTCTTTTTGGTCGAATCATAAGAATATATTGTAATGGCGGTTTATGATTTTGTGGGAATCTATTAGAGGAAAGGTTATACATTTTAACATTTTGGTTTTTGAGTTTTTATTTTTGTATGTGTATGAATTGGATACACTGGATGAGAACTCTCGTTTTTCTATTTTATGTATTTATTTATTTTTTTTGTTTCTTTTATACTCTGTTTATTGATGGTTGGTTGTGTAATCATAATTAATTTATGTTAGTTATTTCATACATCGTGTGTCTAGTATTTTTGTTATTAGTGTGGGTCATGGAATTTCAATACAAGAATGTAGAACAACTAATATTTAAGTTTAATACCTATATTTCATTATATTTTCATTAGTGGAAATCAGTTCCATGTAGGTTTCTCTAAAGCTCTAGAACTACTTGTCAGCCCATAGGGATTCGCAATCCCCTTCAGGGCATTTCAAAAATAATTTCATGTGATGAGTCATATTGAATTGGTCTGGTTAATAATAAAAGGGCATTATATCATAGTTTCTTCAAAGGAGGAAAATGTTGTTGAAAACCCATAATTATATTTTTGTGTGTTAAGATATAAATTATATTATGATTATGTTGTTACTCGAGAGGTACATTACAAATATGTGCATTATCCCCACCTATTGGGATGAAACATGATTTTCCTTGGAATTATGTGGTTTTTAATTTGATTTGGTTTATATTTTATAATATTTTATAGATCTAGAACCCCATGTGGGATTTTTTGAAACTATTATATGATTTTTTTTGAAATAAAAATGATAACTAAACATTTTTTATATCCTATATTATCTATAAAACTACATGAATCCCTTAGGAACATGGTTATGGGATTTTTGTGGAGGTTGAAATGTAGTTTTCAGTTTATTGGGAAAAAATGAAGTCAAACATTGCTTGAATCCTCACACATTTCAGGTTATTAATTAACCAATTTGGGGTCTTAAATTGATTTTGATGGTGTCCATCACCATTTTGACGTGAATCTATTGTAGTTTTTTCATGAAATTATTGTTATTATATTTTGTTTTGATTAGTTTATAATATTTATAATTTGAACTTAGTATATAAAGGTACATTTTGTGTCCAGGAAGCCAATTTTTAAATAGAATAAGGTAAATTTCATTGTTTTCCATTAAATTTTTTTCTTTTATAACATGTTTTCAAATTAGTGGTGGTGTATCGTTAATGACGTTTCTTATTTTAATGAAAAAAATTAAAATTAATTTTAAAAATGTTAGCGTGCATTTCAATTTAATGTTATATGTTTAAAAAGGGGCATGTTTTTCAAAATGGAAGAGTGGTGGTTTAAAAAAAATTCAGTAGGTGTTTTCACAATGTTTGGGTGATTTAATTGGGAAGAATTTATAAAATGTTCTAAACATTTTTTTATAAAATATTCATTTACATGGAATTACTTGATTCATTTTTTGAATTTTAGTTGGATGAGTTTATTTTCTCTTTTTTAGATTATGCCATGTAGATAGTAATAAATGAAGATTAGAAAAATTTATTATTAGTCTAATCACTAGGTAGTTTCCCCTCATCACATAGGATTGGCGTTCCTGATTACAGACTCTATCCTAATTCAATATTGATTGGTGGAGATGAAGTTATTCCTACATATCAAATCCATACAATTTTTTTCTAAATCATTGACCAATATACTTGTGAGTAAATTTAGGTCATTTTATGACAATAGAGTGGTTAGATTGGAATGAGAAAGTATTCTTTTCTCTCAAAATTATAGATGATTTAGATTAGGTTGATTTTAGTAGAGATTTATTTTTTTGGGGTGTAGAAGATGATAGAAACTGAGTGGGAAGGGTTGGTTGAGTAAGGTTAATAATTAAATAGGATAAAAATAATTCTTATGTTTGTTTTAATTAAAATAAACAAGTGTTTTGAAATAATATTCATTGAAATCAACACACTTTTGTCATATGTGTGTCCATATGGGCCATCTTCATTGTGTTTTTGAAATGATGTATCAAAATAGGAGTTTTCAGGGGTGGTTTCACCATCCAATTAGTCATTTTGTGGGGTTTCTATAATAATATTTCATGGTTTTTTTGACCTTTTTGGTTTCACAACTATGTTATGGATGTTTACGAATGTTATCCTATTGATATAAAATGTTTTTTACGATTTTTCTATCATTCCATGGTGGCTTCAGTTTCATGGATATTTTAAGATCTGAGTTAGGAGGCTGGAGGTGTGTTTTATATTCCTAAACTCTTTTTCAATATGAGGTACTTCTCTAATGGTTGTTGTGTTCTCTCTTTTGATAGGTTCATTGATGTTTAATTTATATTGATAGGGAATATGATAAACTATTGGGTGTATATTTGGTTAAGAAAGAAATTAATATTCATTATCTAGTGGATCACTTGATTGTTTTGTTTTTATATTTATTTGATCATCATGAGATGGTACTCTATAGTTTAGGTCCTGGATTTTCTTATTATTTTAACCTAGTATAGATATCATTCCATTATTTTGAGGAAGGTGTTTGTTTTTCTCTCCATCTATGTTTGTGTTTATGGATCCAATTTTGTGTCTTTCTCTTGTATGGTTGTTTTTGGTTGATGTATAGTCGATTCCCTTTGGGTTTTTTTGAGGTTTTTCAAATTTATTTCATCCCCACATCTCACCATTCCATATGAATTATAAATTGTGGGTATACCTAGGTTATGTATTTGAATATTTTGAGTCTCATGATTTGTGGTTGACGGTTGGTTAATTCCCTTTAGGTTTTTGTGATGTTTCTCTTATATCTTTTTTCCTTGAATCTCACTATTCTAGAAGAATTAAAAATGTGTGGTGCACCTAGGTTGGGTCTTTGACAATTATGAGTCGCATGATTTTGTGGTTGTGTTTTTATTGTTCTTAAATTCATTTGGTAATTTTTATGAGATAGATATTTCAGTATAAAGGAATGTATTTGTTTTGTGTATTCATTTTCTTTTAGATATTCTTTAGTTTATTTCTCACAATCATACATCTTGATAGGAGATTTCATGGTCTCCTTCATTTTATCTTAGTTTATTTTCATAAATGACTTTTGGAAGAATAAAGTGAAATTGTGTGAAGTATTATAATATCCACATGCGATTGTGTGGTAAGTAAATTAATTTTTTTTGTCATTATATTTTTTTTGGTGTTTTAATTTTGTTTTTAGGTGTTTTGGATGCCCTAAACACCTTGTGGTTTTGAGGCTTCACACTACAGACTTCATTGTATAGGCTGTATGACACACCACAACCTATGGTTCTGAATATTTATTGTATGTTGGGGCGGGGAATTCCTTATCCAAATGATTTATAACATTTATTGGGATGTGTAAAGGTATATCCTTATGAAAATACATTTTTTTTCTAGTTGGGGAAATTCTATACATTGTATGATTGTGGGTTGTTTCATAGGGGGAATCACATAAGGTAAATGTTTTTAGTTATGTAAATCGGAGAATGGTAGAAATTACACAATGTATTGGGATGCATCGTAGTAGAATATGTGTGAATCTGAGACATCATTGAAGTTATGGGTCTATTTTTTAGAGGTCTCCATGTAATAATACCACACAAAAGTGATGTGGGTGTTTTGTAGAGGTAATACCATGACATATAGGGGAGTTATTTTAACTATGTCTTGGATCCCATGTTTGAGAGGTATTTAAAGAAAGATGAGGGATTCCTACCATTTTATATACAACTATTTAATACACCCTAAATCATGTAGTATAATGGAATCAATGTAAGTGTTTCACTGAAGAACCTAGACAACTCCACAACCATTTTTTATCTAGTTCTTGAAATGGTGAAATCATTGTCTACCCCAATTTACTTTAACAGTTTAGAAGTTGTTTCATCCTTAGTCTCATTTTACCACGAAGGGAGAACATTCTAGGGGTTCCCCCTCATTCACCACTTCATTTATTGATCATTCATTCAATCTTTGTCTCCAATAAAATCTATTAATGTAAAGACTCATTTTATCTTCCATTACTTAATTTTTCCTTCATTATCCTCGTATATACCACTTTCACTTCATAAAAAAACATTGAGTATTTTTGGTCAAAAAATATTTATTTTTTTAGGTTCTAATATGTGGATTTTATTATTTATGTGTTGTAGGGGTTATTGTATTCCTTGTTTGAATGTTCTCCATTGATGGCCATGTGTTGTGTCTTATTTTGAGGGGTTTCCTCTTTTTAATTATGTATCGGTTTTGTAAAACCTTTTTAATTAGTATTTCATATTTTTATTATTTATTTTAAATGTTTTCCCTATTAAAATACCTATATATTTAATAGTTTTATTGGTTTTAAAATTGTTTATAATATCATTTATAACTTTTAATAAATGGGTATTTAACGATTTCTTCTTTTTTAAGGTATTGTTAAATAAAAAATGTTATATAAATGTTCTAAAATGTTGTTTTAATAAATAATTATACTTTTGAAAATTTTTACATCATTTGGGTCATTAAATGAATTAAAAATGATGTTTTCGGATTTTTTAGGGGAGTTATAAATAGGTAAATTAGATCTCAAAATGGTTTAATTTTTGGTTTAAATAGAAAACATTATGAAATTTTTTATAAATTATTTTTGAATTTATAAAAGAGAATCAAAACTCTGAGTCAGTTTCTAAGAATTCATGTTTTGCAGTTTTAGGTAGCTTTAAAATTATGTGTGTGTGTGAAAACTTCTTTGTTCTTATTTTAATTATTTCCCATTATATATTTAGTGATTGATGTGTGTGGATAATATTTGATGGATCTAATGGAGATGTTTTTTTATGAGGGTGTTTTAGATGAGGGTGAAATTAGAGTTTATGATTTAGGATGATTAATTTGGTTACTTATTTTCTTAACCTAACTTTTTGTTGACATAGTAAACAAGGTAGCTATGTGGGAAGTCAATATTTATGCTATAGTAGATAGTTTCTTGATACTAGTTCCCCATAGTTTTTTTGTATTATGTGATAGATTGAGGTACTCTTATTATTTCAATGTTCATGTTGGTCTAGTTGTATTTTGTAGGATGGATATTAGGCATTATGGTCGGACCATGTTTAGTAATGTCTTGGACAGTATCATGTTAGGTCCATGGGTATAACCCATGAAACTACATTGTTGGATTGTGTTTTCAAGTAATAGATTACCATAACATCATTATATCATCTATTTATCAGAAATGTGTGGCACCCTAATTTGATTCCACTTATTTCTTATATTTGTTTCATTTGGTGACATGGGTCCCTCTAATTGAAATTATTCATATAATGTAGGTAGTTTTTCAATAATACTTTGGAAATATTTTAAAAGGTTTTGTGTCACAAAACATCCTCTGGACCCATGTCGTGACAACCCCAAGCTTTCCATCCACAGGCCAGGGGCTGGCGACTAGAACCAAAGGAGTAAAACCCTAAGCTGGGAAGGCATTGCCTTTATAAAATTAAACACACACAATCAGTGCACACAACTGGAAGAAAACCACTAAGAAAAAACTGTATACAAAATGTGTGCTGGAAATTAAAAGCGGCCAGAAATACAAGCCCAAATTTAATGTACATGTACAACTGAAAAAGGGACAAATAACTAAAAGGTAAAGAGAAGATCCTAGATCGTCCTCTGTGCTTCCTACCTTAAGGGTAGGTATAGATGGCCACCTCATGACTCCACGTCCATCAGACTCCTCTATGTACCGACTCATCGTAAGGTCCACCTCCGGGTATCGTCTAGTCCTGGTGCTCTCAACCTCCGTCATAGCTTTCCATCATTTGCATCTGACACAACGAGGTGCGGGCATAGCCCGTGTAGGGGTGAGTATAACAATACTCAGTAGGGACCTCGAGACCCTCTAGGTTTCACAATATCCAACAAGGATAAACACAATGTAAATTAACAACATATAACCCTTACGTAGGTATATGCCCATACATATACCAAAGTTATCTAGTAACCCATCTCAATCATGAGGTAAACACACAATTCATTTACTTAGATAAACCAAGATTTTATTCTAGTGGGAGTATCAATCTGAACCCTCGGCTACTGGAGAACTCCTTCTCTATCGAGTACATAGGGCATGCAGTGTCACAAAGAGGCGCTTCCAACTAACATAGACTGCTGAGGTACTTCTCCTGTCGAGTACTATGGGTCTGTCATGCTCACACAAAGGTGCTCCCCACCGTGGGTCTGCTGCACTCACATAGAGGTGCTCCCTTGGTAGCCTATTGAGGTACTTCACATGTCGAGTATTGTGGGTCTATTACACTCACACAAAGGCGCTCCCCACCATAGGTCTACCACACTCACACAGAGGCGCTCCCCACTAGGCTAGTCGAATCCCTCCGAGTAAAATCGATCAGCAGTCATCATGTCTCATCCAGAAACTAGGTTCCTGCACAAATGCCTGCTTATCTCTGGAAGATCCAATCCACAAGCTGCGTATCGATAACACAACTATCACAACGTCCCAAGTAGAATTATCTAAATGTTTCGCCTCATCATAGATGTCAACGCAACAGACGTCACGTCAATCGGACGCCCAATTTGTGAGTTTTTGGCATTTTCATTCTAGTGTCGAGTTGGATTAGTGATTGATCCTATATGACCATACTCCGTCTCGAGCCAAATCTCTAGTGAGGTATACTCAAGGAACTGTCTCGCTCCGAGAATTCCATCGCCGCTGACGGTTCATCAAACGGACACCCAGTTCCAAAGTTATGGTGGTTTGTGGAGGGGTGCATGGTTTGTGCATGGTATAAACAACCCATGTGGCCAGGCTGTGCGAAGTCTCTGGGTGAGACAGTAGCAACTGCAAGGTTAGCGCAAGGTTTGAAAAACTATGCATCCAAGTCGTGCGATGTCTATGGGTGTGACAGTAGCAACCACATGGTCGGCACACTGTTTGACAAACCCTGCGTCCAAGCCATGCGAAGTACCCAGGTGGGACAGTGGCTACTACACGGTTGGCACACGGTTTCCCAAACCATGCTTCCAAGCCATGCGACCACATAAAATTTCTTTTTTATGTCCTGGTCCTCTCAGGATTTCCCATCCATCCCCCATTCTTCCTCCCACTCATGCCTCATGCGGGATTTCTGGGTTTTCAGAGGTTGGGGGAGCTCTTTAGCTCATTTTCGAGGCACATCGAAGATGTTTATTGTTGGATCAAAATGGGTTCTCCATTCATCACAGCAATTCAAAGCCACATCCTTCCATCATGAGTAACACACCATTAATGGGGAATGACAGAGTGTTTAGTCCATGTTAATTTAGCCTACACCCTCCGCAGTAGAGTGGTAATAGGTGGAAGAAAAAGAACATAAAAGAAGATCATCAAACTCTATCATCCTGCAAATATTATTCCAAAAACACAAAAGAATACATATGAATTATTTTTTTTAAATAAAATAACTTTGGAATATAATCATAATAAAATTCAACCGCTACTTCATATGATGGTAATCGTTGATGAAGTCGAAGAAAGGCAGACGTCGTTCTATCCATGTCGGGAAGCGTTCGGGGTAGGAGACCGAGGAAGAACCGTTTTCGACGTTCTTCACGGTCGGCTCCTTTTATTTTGTCTTGATCAAATATCGAAGAAATATTTCTTTGTTATTCGGTGGAGGATGAAGAGTCATTCTTCGCGTTCTTCATTGAGAGATAATTCTCCAAGGGTTATCCAAGTTCTCTCTCAAAGCTCAACCAAATGAGTAGATTCCAACCAAAAATAAAATAATAGATTCTTATATTATTTAATTGTTGGAATGAATTCAAAATAATTAAAAAGGTTCCAATTAATTAAATGAAGGAGTTTAATTAATTAATTGTGAGGCTTGGCACCTTAAATTAATGGGGGAAGGTGAAGTGTTTTCTCCCACATAAATGGGGGTTAAAGGGAGTTTAATGACCGCTTGAGCCCCACCAGGGATATCCTCGCAAGGGAGGTTATGTCCGGGTGGGACCCACCACCATAACCTCTCATGGGAGGTTATAGTGCGGTGGCCCCGACCACTAACCTCCTCTTGGAGGTTTTAACCACCAGAAAAGAAAAATAAGCTACACTTATTTTTATTTAACTTATTAAAAATCCGAAAATATAACTTCCATTCTCGATAGAACGCAACTGCAGTGAAGGTCTCACAAAGTAATCACTGACGCTGTGAGTTCATCGGTGCCCCTGGATTTCAATTCCGAGCATCGATTCAAAATTTATAAAATCCCGCTCATACATTTACTGAATGTACCCGTAAAAAACATCAAAAATTGATTCCAGGCACACTGGGCCTTAGAATCTGGCGCCGTCAATTTTTGCGGACTCATAAAAATCACATGAATATAAGAAAAAAAGTCCACAAAATTTTCAGGTATTTAAATTCTACCCACCTTAGGGATTTTTATCCCTGTAATCTACAAATCGAACTAAGAGAACAAATGGGGGTACTGAGCACACATCTGAGCCTCCTGCTCCTAGGTGCTCTCTTGGAGATTATCGTGCTGCCAGTGAACGTGCCCCATAGGTATCAACCGTCGAAAAAGGACCCACTCCAGTCGATCCCCAATCTCTACTAAATCCTCCATGAAGGTCTCCCCATCATTGATATCTAGCTCTCCAAGGTCTATGATGTTGGATGGGTCATGCATGTATCTTCTCAGCTGAGATTCATGGATGATGTCGTGTTCCTGATGAAATTGAGGTGGAAGAGGAAGGTGTTAATACACCTTTCCTAATCTATTGAGGACCATAAAAAGTCTGATGAATTGTGGAGATAACTTTCCGCCTCAGCCAAATCTCTGTAGTCCTTGTCGAGGTGAGAACCGTAGAAAGACATGGTCACCATCCTCAAACTCCAGAGGTCTCTTTATCCTGTCGGCATACGACTTTTTCCTACTCTGTGTAGTCTTCATCCACTCCTGGATGATTTTCACCTTCTATGTGGTAGCCTGTACCATCTCTAGTCCCACTATTGCGGACTCCCCTGGGTCTGTCCAGCACAGTTTTGATCTGCAAGGTCAACTATAAAAGGTCTCAAAAGGATCCATACTGATGGTGGAGTGGTAGCTGTTGTTGTATACAAACTCCATCAAAGGAAAGTGGTCCTCCCACCTACGACCAAAGTTGAGGACACATGCACTGAGCATGTCCTCAAGGGTATGAATAGTCTGCTTAGTCTGACCATCTGTTTGAGGATGGAAGGCATTGATCAAGCGTAGCTATGTCCCGAAAGCCTCTTTCAACCCCTTCCATAGCCGGGAAGTAAACCGTGCGTCGCGGTCGGAGACAATAGAATAAGGTACTCCATGTAAACGCAAAATCTCATGCACATAGTGGTTTCTCAAGATCTCTATTGAGCCCTGATCTCTGATCGGTAGGAATTGGGCCGACTTGGTGAGTCGGTCAATGATCACCCATATTGAATCATGACTCCTAGATGTACATGGAAGACTTGTCATGAAGTCCATGGATATCCCATCCCACACCCACCCTGGAACGTCTAAGGGATGAACTAAGCCTGCTGGTACCTGGTGCTCCACCTTCACTTGCTGGAAAGTGAGGCATCGTGAGAAAAACTCTTCTACTGCCATCTTCTTACCTGGCATCCAGTGCTGTCATCTGAGGTCCTGATATATCTTCGCCACTTCTGGATGTACTGCTAAAGGGGAAGTGTTGAACTCCCTCGATACTTATTCCTGAAGTGCAATTGGTACCATGATACATTCCCTAAAGAGGATGATGTTCTCCCAACCATTAGAAAATCCATCATGTACCTACCCTATGTATATCTGATCACGTCATGTCTCACTGTCAGTGTCTCCATGTTGCGCCTCCCTGACTCGCTGAAGTAAAGGGGGAGTGACTATAAGAGACTGTAGATAGGTTGCCCTATATTTATCCACAAAGAATATCTGTAATGCTGCCAATAGCTCTGTCACCTCTTATAGAAGTTGTATACCAGATATCTAGCTGAGAGCATATGCTACAATGTTTTCCTTCCCATGAGTATAGACTATCATGAAGTCATAGTCTTGGAAGAACTCAAGCCAATGCCGTTGTCTCAGGTTCAGGTTCTTTCTGAGAGAAGATATACCTGAGACTCTTGTGATCAGATTACACATTAAAACGTTCGCCCATCAGATAAAGTCTCCACATATTCAAGGTGAAGACCACAGCTGCTAACTCCAGGTCATGGGTAGCGTATTATTTCTCATGTTGTATTATCTGCCTATAACCATATGTGATCACTTCTCACTCTTGCATCAAGACACACCCAAATCTAGTCCCTAATGCATCTCAGAAAACTACATACCATACTCCCTCCTCTAGAAGCCTCAGGATTGGGGCACTAGTCAGCCTCAGCCTCAGCTCTTGAATGTTTTCCTGGCGTCTCTCTGACCACATAAAGGGTTTCCCCTTATTCATCAAGGATGATTGTGGTGATGCAACTTCAGAGAAGACTGGAATGAATCTCTAGTAGTATCCAGCCTAGCCCAGTAAACTCCGTACCTCCATCACACTCCTAGGTGGCTCTGAAGAAAGTACCTCCTCAATATTCGTTGGATCTACTACAACTCCAGCCTCCGAGATGACGTGTTCCAATAAGTGAACCTCATGAATCCAAAACCCTAACTTCGAGAGCTTACCATAAAGCTGATGCTCCATAGTGTGTCTAGTATTATCAGGAAATGTTAGGCATGCTCCATCTCAGTAGTCGAGTAGATCAGAATGTCATCAATGAAGACTACGACAAAGCGATCGATGTAGGGCTGGAAGATCCTGTTCATGAGGCACATAAACACTACAAGAGCATTGGTTACACCGAAAGGCATAACCAAGAACTCTTAGTGGTCATACCGACATCTAATGGCCGTCTTCTACACATCCTCGTCTCAAACTCTGAGCTGGTGATAGCCTGATTTGAGTTCTATCATCGAAAGCCATCGTACTCCCTTGATCTTATCAAAGAGGTCGTTAATCCAATGCAGTGGGTACTTGTTCTTCAAGGTCACATGGTTTAGGAGACAGTAGTCAACACAAAGCCTCAAGATCCCATCCGCCATCTTGGTGAACCAAATCAGGGATACCCAGGGAAAAACACTGGGCCAAATGAATTCCTTTCTATAAAAGTCCTCCAGTTGTATCCACAGCTCACGAAGCTCAGCGGGAGCCATCCCATATGTTGGAGTAGATATCTGTTCCATCATAGGGTACATGTCAATGTAGAAGTCCATATCTCTACGAGGAGTTATTCCGGGAACATCGTCAGGGAAAACATCTGCTTACTTTTCCACCACTACCTGATAAGTTGGACTCTCCACATCAACTGCTCCGAGGCTATGGCATGCCAACTAGTGAGTGATCAGTTTCTCCCTCCTTTGTGTAAGTCCATCTTGCACTGCAGAGGTTCCCTTCTCCCTAGTAAAGGTGAACCCGATACCATCCTTATAGAAACACAGCACTTTACGCCTAATACAATCAATCTAATCATGGATTGTATATAACCAGTCCATACCCAAGAAGATTTCATAAGGCCTCAACGCCGCTATGAGGAGATCCCAGTCGAAGCTCTCGCCTCCTAGAGTAAGCTCACATTTCCAGCATCAGTGTGTAATCATCGAGTCTACTCCTGTAGGAGTCTCGAGACGTAAGGATTGAGCCAATGGCTCTGTCGGAATATCCGAGATCCGAATGAGGGAAGTGGAAATGAAAGAGTGACTAGAACCTATGTCTATAAGAAATGCAGATAAGGGGGAGTATACATAGATCGTACCTTGAATCATATTTGGAACACCATGGTCGAATTTCTCAGTTTCCTGGATCCGAGCTCTCCCATGTCCACCTACTCCCTGCGGTCAGGGTGGTCCTCCTAGTTGTGGTGGTGGAAACGCCTTGAAACATCACCGACCGCCTAATGCATGTCTAGATCCTCTGCCATGTCGGCCTGCACCCTACAGACTGCCTCGATCAAATCTATACCTCTTCCTGGGGGGTCATTAAACTGCCTACTGATCATCAGATTGGTGGGTCAGACAGTCACGATCCATGTGACCCTGCCCACCGCATGAGTAACAATGCCTTCCACCAACATGTTTGTTCTGCTATGTGTGCCCCGCACAACCAATCATGATTCATGCGGTCGATCACCTATGGGTCGGGTATTCGTGGACCTTTGCATCATCTGTCTGCTTCCAGCTTCAGAAGGCTCCGTTGCATGTCAACTTGTAGTGGGTATCGCTATTGGTGACTGCTTAGCAAGGAAACTATCCCCAATGAGGGATCTCTCTAACACCCATGCCTATGTCGAGATGCTGAGGGAGATCATCGAGGCTCTGAGCTCTCTCCTGATCCTCTGATCGAAGGCTCGGGCCATGAATAATGGGTCCCGAACCATATCTGGGGAGTAGGGTGAGAGGTCGGTGAACCTCACTAAGTACTGCACCACTTTCATGCTACCCTGTTGTAGATACGGTAGCTCTTATATTCGCATTGCTCGAACGGTGGCTAGAAAAAACTCCACCAGGAATAGGCTCATGAAGTCTGTCTAGTGTAGAGTCACCGCATCGTGGAGTGGGAGAATCAGGTGCCACCATATTACTCCTACTCCCTGAAGGAGACTGGTAGAAAGGATCACCATGTAGTCTGCTGGTGTCCCTACTACCCTGAAAATTCTCACCATAGCCTCCATCCAAACCTCAACTTCCTATGGGTCAATCTCTCCCCAGAACCTGGGTGGCCTCTGGCACTGGAACTCGTGAAATGCGTTGAAATGACATGTATCATCTTTTGTTGGGGCGGGTGGCATCGGTGGCCCAATGGGTAGTAGTACCACTGGTGCCTCCACTGGAAAAGGGTCCTGAACTGGGGCCTCATTGCTTGGTGGGCTATCAGAGCGTACGAATCTTAGTGCTCTACAGGGAGTCATCCTGAAGAAACAGATGCGACATGGTCAAAATATTATACCTGGTGAGCTGACTTGGTTGATATGAATTTAGAAAACCTTTAATACACACGTGCAATCAGTGTTTTCATGCACTAAGTCAGAAATCAGTTGTCAAGGTCCTCGTGTATGGATACTTCGGCTGGCTACACCAACACTGGACTCCCTAAACTGAAAACCAAAGTTAGTAACATTAACACTATTGGTTAACCAAAAATATTGATAAGTGTCCTATGTTCTGTGGTAGAACCAAATCCTCTTTGTGAGCGCGGCAGACCCATGGTACTTCACACGTGGAGTTCCTAAGCAGGCTACCAGGGGGAGTGCCTCTGTGTGAGCGTAGCATACCCATGGTGGGGAGCGCCTATGTGTGAGCACGGCAGACCCATAGTACTCGACAGGAGGAGTACCACAATAGTCCAATTTAGTGGGATGAACCTCCGTATGATGCGGCAGGCCCACTGTACTCAATAGAGAAAGAGTTCTACTACATCCAAGGGGTCAGATTGATACTACCCCTAGAATAAAATCCAGGTTGAGTTGGTTCAATGATATTTGTGTTTACCTCCTAATTGATATGGGATACTAGATAACTTAGGAATATGTATGGGAATATACCTAAGTAATGGTAATCTTTAGTTACTTTATTTTGTGGTTATCCATGTTAGATATTGTGAGACCTTGAGGGTCTTGGGGTCCTTACTGAGTATCTTTATACTCACTCCTGCACGGGTTTTTCCTACACCTCATTGTGTTGGATGCAGATGACGGACAATGCTGACAGAGGTTGAGAGCGTCAGGACTGTATGGTACCTAGAGGTGGACCTTAGGACGAGTTGGTACTCAGAGGAGCCTGACAGACGTGCAGTGCTGAGGTGGACATCTGTACCTACACTTCAGATAGAAACCCCAGAGGATAATCCAGGAGATGCTCTTTAACTTTCAGTTGTTGTTCCCTTTTTCATTTGTACTTGTGCTTTATAGTTGACCTTCTATTTCCTTCCCCTTTTACTTTCCAGCACACATTTTGTATACAGTTTTGGCATAGTGTTTTTCTTCTACTTCTGTGCTCTGATGGTGTGTGTTTATTTTTATAAAGTCAATGCCATTCCATCTTAGAGATTTTACCCCTTTGGTGCTAGTCTCCAGCCATACGCCTATGGAAGGTGGGGTTGGGGAAGTCACGACATGGGTCCTATGGAATGGTTGTGAAAAATTTGTATCAATGTAACACCACTGAGAAAGGTAGACATAAAAGGCTAAATGTTACTACCCCTATCAACAAGGTGCAACTTTTTTTTCGAGAGCCTACCTAATTAGAACTTCAAAATTAAGCATTCTTAGCATGGTGTAGTAATCAGGATGGGTGAGCCTCCGGGATGTTTCTCAGGGTGTGTGTGAGTGAGGACAAAACAAACCGAATGAACATGTTTTGACCTTTGGGGATAGCCATTAGTCTGATAAGCGACCCTAGTGACCCTAGAGAGTAATAGCCTATGGTTTGCTGGGATGGGAACCAAGGTTTTACAGGAGACCAATGGGGTTCGATGACAAGGTTCATGGCCTGGGGAGGTGGGTCATGATAGTATGTTTTAAATCGATATGGGATACCATTGATGGTGTGTTTTTTATCGATGGACATATTTAGATTGTGATTGTTTTCATTTAAAATAAATGTGAGATAATATTTGTGATGATATTTATTTATTTATTTATTCATAAAATTATAAAAATGATACATGATTATATTATTTAGAAATATATCAAATGAAATATTATTTCAATGAAATTTACAAACTCTTTGGTGAAATAATAATTAGATCATTCTTCTCACATCCTACATATAAAATGGGTATCTTAATCCCCTATTGTTCCCTTTCAGGTTTCCCAGGATGGGGTCTATTTTATTGTTCATTGATCAAGATGATCTGGTGGTGGTAGATTAGGATGTTGGGAGTTTAAATGTGTTTCATGTACATTCATTGTATTTTTTTGGTTTTTGGTTTTTATTTATGGATTTGGATATACTAGTTTCGTTGTTATAGAACTGTCATAAAGTTATTCTACTTATTAATATGGTGATTTAGTTTCCTTTTTAATCTATTTTTTAGTGGATTTATATGTGATTATTTTTAGTTTCTAATACTTATTACTTTTATTTTATTTTCTATTTTTTGTCTTATTGGATAGGAGAACAGAAATTTAATAAATGGATATGTTATGAAATATTTTTATTTTAAGTCTTGTAGTTTATTTTCTTTTCAATGGGGGAATTCATTCCCAATTGCATTTCTCTTATTTCATGGAAAGTGTGGATAGCCCAAGGGGATTGAGAATTCCTTTAGGCCACGTCATTATATGGGTCAGTTGATGGGTTAGGTCGACCATTACTGGTTCATGACAATGGCCGAATGAGGATGTAGTAGGATGGTGAAAGGGGATGAATCTATTTGAAATATGTTGTCCCTAATAATAACCCTAAGGTTTATGTATTTGGTATGTGACATTTGTTTTGATCTCTCATTTCTCATGTGTGGTTGGCCCATAACTAATATTAATTGGTTCCCCAAAACACATATAAATCATATGAATTTTTATTATGTTGTGATGGACCCTTATATGACTAAACATAATTTTCTTGGCCACAAATTTTCATTTTTACAACCTAAGTTGTGAGATATGTGATATGGGGACCCAAGAGGTGTACGTCCTTAATGAAGCAATATATTATGAAAATTATGCTGGAACCTATAAGATCCTCTCATTTGACGATATGAGTAGCTGAGGGAAATTAATTTATTGTAAAGAGTATATAAAACATGTGTGTGTCATTTGATATCTTGACTAGTTAATAAGATCTTGAGGTGAGTGTTCCTCCCCCTTTATAATATTGTATAAGGATGGGTATTCTATGGTTTTGATTTATGTATAGGTTAGATGTGGGAGGTCTAACGTAGATCTACATTAATGAAATATCAGTGTTATTCCCTCTTTAATGGACGTACTTATCCTATGTTGTTCATGTTATTGATTATTAAATAATTATGGTCTAAAAAATTAGAATATCAAATTTTATGACATAGCATATCGTAGAGTATCATAAAAATATGGAAACTTTTATATGTATGCTGGAATATCATATTTTATGATATGAATATATTTTATAGAGGCTACATGGGAATATCATAATATATGATATGATCGAGTCATAGTGAAATGAAAAGAAATTTTCAATTATTTGGCACTATCATGACCAAATCACCCTTATAAACGTTTAAGAATATTCATTTGAGTCTCCAAACACATCTTAAATCATTAAATACATTAAAGTGTTAGTGTAAAAAAGCTTCATGATATTTAGTTGAATGAAATACTCATATGTTTGAATAATGTATGAGTAAATGCTTGGATTGGGGTGCGTCTCCATAGCCTTTAGAGTGGATACTTATACTTGGGTCTGGTTTTCATGAACAATTTAAGAAATAATTGGATGAAACACTTTCCTTCATGATGCTCTCTTTTTATTTGTTTTCATAACATATAAGATAGTTGAATATCATGAAAAATTGGAAGTTCCTTCCCAAAGTGATTGATTTATTCAATGTAATCTCTAGATACACCTCGAAGAGAATATCATTTCTATTGTTCCTTATATATCTTTATCAAACAATAAATGATGGTGATTGTAGCTAGAATTTTATGATTTCAGGTATATATTTTTCATTTCCAAAATCATGTGATTTTAGCTTCAATGGAATGGCGTTCTTGGGTTTTAAGGATTCTTATCACATTAAATTCATTATTCAATAATTAATATACTTTTAGAAACATTTTAGTAGTATTGGATCCTTTCCATGATTTTTATTCATGATATATTTTGGGAAATTAGGTTTTTCAAAATTACAATGCTTTTCATTTTTCGAGACATAAAATATGATAGAATTTTTTTTGTTCAAATAGAATCACAGATTAAAATACTAGATATCATAACATGGGACACATTATTAGAATTTTTATTTTATATAGTATTGAGTATAAAATATATGTATTTTATAACCTATAATAACACTTACACTTGATTCAGAAACTTTGTGTCGTATCATTTTTATGATATCCTTATATACAATATAATATGAATTCATATCATATTTGACGTTTAGACTATTAGTCATATATTTGTACTGATTATTTGTAAATATTTTATGAGTAATTAATTATCAATTGTTTCTTATAATTGATCAAAATCATTAAATATGATTAAATAAAAAATGGTATTTTCAATTTTTAACGAATTTATATTATTTATAAATTATCTATAAAATAAAACAAAAGCTGTTTTGGGATATTTATTAATTTATATAATGTTTTTAATTAATTAATTAATTTTTTTTTGAAGAATTTATTAATATATGTTCTAAAATATTATGTATTAATATTAAAATACATTTTAAATACTATATTGAATGAAATACAATTTGGATATAAATTATTTGTATCCAAATTATTGATGTAATTTATTTAAGGTTATAAAGAAATTATGGAGAAATATAATTTTTTTATATTTAATTATTGTTCACAATATAGAGTTTCATTCATTAAAATTAAAAGGCCTTATTTGGAAGTTATTTAGACCACATTAAATGTGTTTTGATAAATGATATGATCAATGGTATAAATAATATTGACATATGATATTTATATTATTTAAAAACATTACATAATTAATATTTAAATATAAAATTATTGTATTTCATGAAATATCGTATATTAAAGTAAAATGATATATAAAGAATAATATGAAATAGTTCATATTAAGAATAATTTTAAATAGTTAAAATTTTTCGGATTATAGAATGTCATTAAAGAATTATAAAATTTATATAGCATGTATTTGCAAGTTGTTAATGAATATATATCCCCTATTTTGAAAATAATTAAAATGTTTATTTATTTATTTATTTAATTCTTTTTTATTATTAATGTTTATAATTTTTTATGAAATGTGAATATAATGTATTCTATAATTTATGTGGTCAATTTATTCTTATAAATTTATATGATTATTACGACTATATAATATTTAATTTTCAACTTCCTTGAGTTCTATTTTTAATTAAAATTATTATATAAAATTTAGTTATTTAATATATTTTGTACATATTTGGTGTTAGAATTATGATGAATTGAACTATCTCATGAGTCGAGTATCTATGTGTTGGGGGACTTCGGTTCAGACTTTCCACTTTCCATGAAGCATCGGCTTTTTTCTAGAAAGTTGGGGGTTGACTATATGTGTCTTTAGGCTTACTGATAAGGATATTATAATTTTCATATAATTTGAAACATTTACATGAAAAGTTCATGTAACATTTGTATAAGATTAATTTGGATATTTATTAATATGTTTGGATCCTATTTTAAGGTGAGTAATAAATACTATGGGTTATGTAACGAGTTACACATTAATATTGCGTGAACCTATTAATTTTATGGGTTGAATAGGGATTCAAAAAATAAATCATTTGAATAATTCATGTATAAATGAATAAAACAGATAATAATAAATATTTATTTTGATATAATGGATATAAATTTAATATGATTGTTTTTTATATTAAATTGAAGTGGCATTTAATGAAAACCCAACTAATATTAAGTGTGAGATACTTATAAAGAAAACATATATCATTACCTAGAAAATCCAATCAGGTTGGTTTTTCCATAGATATTTCTTGTGGATTATATAGTGTAAGGAAAAGTGGAAATGTATTACACAAAGAGTTGGGTAAAAAGATCCCATTGTGCGATTTGGGTGGAAATTACATTGGAAACCCTATAAGTTATGACACCATACAAATAATGTTGATTTTAAATCCTTATGTTTGATTTGGTAAATGTTTTTTTCCATTTAAGAATCATATGTGATATGATTTGCAACTTTTAAATCCAAAATAACTACATGCTGAGATAACCTCCATAACTCACCAATTACATATTGATGTATCGATCTTGGGTTACTAGATGAAAATAATGCATGAGTTTATTATTTCAGTTAGATTACATTCATTAAAATAACTTAATTATTTTTTTTTAAATATGATATCGACTTATAGATGTGTATTTTTTTATAGATTATGAAATATATCATGTATATCACTTTGAGATATCTTATAGGAATTGACTATAAGGAAATTATAGATTGGTATCCATGTTTGAAAATATTTCGTAAGGAAAACCATTCTCAGTATATGAATATGAGTGTTATATAGATCATTTTTTCATACTATGAAACAAGCATATTAGAAATTGGGTGTGAATTAAAATTTTTTATCGATAAATATATACATAAAGACAAGATAAAATTAAAAACGTTAAATTGGTTCTTCATGCTAGAAATTGAGAAATGTTTTCTATATTATAACTGGTTATTAGTTATATAAGTCTACCTAGTGGATTAGTTGTATAATTTAAAATTGGTGGTATATTCTAGCAATTAAAAATTCTATTTCTATATCTTGATTGTACAATATGGGATTTCTTTCATTATTAAGATCAAGAGTTCGTATATTTATATTAATGATTTTTTATTCAATTGATAATATAATAACTCGTTATCCATTCGGGATATTCATAATCATATCTATAATATTAATAATAAGAAGGTTAAAGTTAATTTTAATCAATTATAATTTTAGTATATTCTCTTTGGACAAATTAACGAGAAACACATTAAATTTTTTATATAAATGGATAGTTGGAATCTTTTTATTATTAATCTTCTGTCAAATTTGAATATTTCTTATTAATAAAAAAGTCCAAATAAACATGTAGTGAAGAAATTTATAGGGATAAAAGATTTTTAGACATCATAATAAAGTGTTGTATGTACAGTAAAGAGTAATAAATAAAATAATAGGTTTGGGTTATCTTTTACCTTTATTGATAACATTATTTGATATGGGTATGTTTATATAATGAGATGAAAGTATGGATTTTTTTAAAATTTTTAAAGAGTTTCATAATGATGTTCAAAATTAATTGGACAATGTATTAAGATTACCTAATCAGATTGGAGTGTTGTATACTTGATCTAAGAATTCACTTATCATATGAAATATTATAAAATTTTGCAACAACTCACTCCACCTAGAACTCTATAGTGTAATGGTGTATCTTAGTGGAGAAATCATACCATATTATACTTGGTTTAATCAATGATGAGTCAGTGTGACATTTCTATTTCATTCTAGGGATATAATTTATATTCTAAGTCATTCTTATATAATTATATTCAATCTAATGTAGTCATAATGACACTGTGGTATATGAAATTTTCATGTTTTTATTTTAATATAATTTATTTTTATGATGTACTTTTAAAACTATTGGTTTCTAATATGATTTAATATTATTTTAAAAAGTGCTTGTTTTATTCTATTCCAAGGAAACTAAGTGATGTTATCTCTATAATCCTACTATGAACATTGTGCATGTGGCTATATTTCATTATTTTTGAGAAATAATATATCAATTGAAGAGTAATTAGAAGTAAATTTGAGCTTTAATATGTTCATGATCAACAAATATTATGTTTTTCTAAGATGGTAGTTGAGTCTATTCCACAATGATTTGTGAAAGAAGTGTTGACTCAAGTTACACAATACCTTCAACATTTTAGTAGGATTTACCATTATAAATAAATATATGGATTTACTGTGGTAGATTATAATGAAGTAATGTTCATAGGTGATGAAATTACCACCAATGTAGTTTCCATTGAGTGTTTTGATTATGAGAGAAGTGTAAAATCAATGGATTCTAAAAAGACTCAATGTACAGTAACAATGTTTGGAACATGGTGTATGAACATGAAGGGTTTATACCCATAGTGTAAAAGTGAGTTTTTCATAACAAAACAGACATGGATGATAGTGTTTCTACACAAAAATCTCTCCTAATAGAAAACAATTACATAAAAATTCATGGAGTTGATTTAAAAGAGGCCTTTTTACGGCTTGTAATTATAAATTCCCTTTAAATATTTCTTTCTATAGAAGATCATAATAATTATGTGATTTATCAGATTGATGTCAAAACCACTTTCTTTAATGGGAATTTAGGTGAGGATGTCTATATTCTATAGCCCAATGGTTTTAAATTCCTAAATGTTATATTATGTTTTTCATGTTTCAGTGATCGATTTATGGATTGAATAAATCTTCTCAGAGTGGGAATATCTTGTTTGATGATGAAATCAAAGAGTTCTTTTTCATCAAATTTATAGATAATTCTTGTGAATAAAAGTGGATTAGTTGGATTGTGATGGAATTTATGATATTGTATGTAAATAAACTATTTATATTATAAAGGATGCCATGAATTTACACATTGTAAATTTTAAGTAGGGAAAATCATTCAAAATGAAACATGAGGGGGAAGAATCCTACATTCAGGGTGAGAAGATTTATAGAGATAAACCGAAATGGTTTCTCATCCTTTATCAGAGCACATATATTGGTAAAATCATATATTTTTTTATTATTAGTCACTCCAAAAATGTGTCTTTATAAATTTTTCATGAAATGAATCCCATGGAGATTCATGACCCATATAATTATTTATAAAAAATTGATTTAATTCCATATATTGTTTCCATAACATCAGTCATGTATTCCTTGTTCTGTAGTCATCCCAATGTCTCTTATACTTTATGAATGACTTGTAGATAACATTACAATCTTGGTGAGTATAAATGGATTAATTTTATGAACATCCTTAAATACTTAAGAAGATGTAAGTATATATCACTCTAACTGGTCACATAGATTCTATTTTCCAATCAAACAAAAATGGCATGATAACTCATTCTAGTTTAATGTATTGTCAAAATGTTGGAGTTATAGTTAGATGATTTCTAAAAATAAAACAAATAAATCTAAATAATATAGGTAGAGTACATAATTATATTAGATGATGTGAATGAATTTATTTAGATAAAGAAGGAAATTTTTGAACATGGGGTGGTTCCTTGAATAAAAGGATAAATAGAACTTTTTGTGACAATAATAGAGATATTTCTCAGGAAAATGAACCCTAGTTTTACTAAAGGTGAAAACACATCCTTTTTCTATAATATCACATTCATTAGATCATTGAGAATTAAATATATTTATTTTTTGAGGAAATAGAGGAGAATATAGTGGATCCATTGAAAAAAACTTTAGTGTTGAAAAATCCATTTTGGTTATGTTGAATCTCTTGGTATTAAATACATGAGATATTGAACTTATTTTTTATAAATTATATGTTTATTTTAAAATAAATAAAATATATATTTATTATTTATGAATTTATATTTTAAATTTATTATATGAAAAGTGTTTTGATAGTATTCCCATAAAGTATAAATTTGAATCACCCCTAATGAATGAACATCACAAAGTATTATTGGTTGTGATGATATAGTATGATAAGAATGAATACCCAGGTAATTAATACCAATAATTAAATATTATAGACAAATAATATATCGATGACGTAATAAGACGAGAATTATGATTTTGTATGACCCAAAAAATTGTATCACATGGATTTTTTGAAGTGTATTTACTAAAATTTAATAAAGGAAATTGGGTTCTCTCTTATATTTCACTAATAAAAGTGTTCCCTCTTATTTCAATTCTCAAAACACGTTTTATTATACATAATACATACCATGTATTTAATTTATTTAAATATTGGTCTCTCTAAAACAATTTGATTTAAAAATGTATGTGTTTAATTTCAAATGATTTCCATGGGAGGGAACTTATTAAAAAAGGTTTGTCCACTAAGGGGTGTATGGAAATTTTTAGAATTTTATTCTAATTTTTTTAACCCATTGAGTAGTGTTCCTTGATTTATTTTTAAAAGAGTGTTTTTATAACATGGTTTCATAAAATATATTTCAATGACCTAGTTTTAACTTTATAAAGTGGTTTTCTTGATGAAAACGTACCCTTGAAGTGAGACCCCATCATGTTTCTTTTAAAAATGATAAAGTGATTTTTCATTGATTAAAGTGGATGAAAATATTCCCAGTTGGGGGAATAATTTATCATATTTAAATTATTGATAAAAATGGTATTCTTATATGAATGGTGTTCATAAGTGAGGGCGTGTAATGATTTTTTCCATATTGTATATTGAATTATTTGATTTTCTAATTACTCATCTATATTTTATTTAATGGTATACCATTCATATATAGTTTTTAAATCTTGGTATATGTACTGTAATGGTTATGAATAGGCACTAAATTGTGACCCCACGTTAAGATCACACCTATATTCATGTATTTTTTCCTTTATTTGGGATAAATAACAAAGGAAGGGGAATTTGTATTCATATATAAAATAAAATAATGAATATTTTATCTTTTTTAATATCATATTTTACAACCACTTTTAATTTTAATTCATTGATATTATTTCCTTGATTTTTTTCAATGTTGACTGTTATAACATCATTTCATAAAGGGTATGTCAAATTTCTATATGAAAATTAATAAATAGGTATTTTGGTGTAAATATATGTATGATGTTTTCCCATTCATGTTGTTTAAAGTAACAATAAATTTATTTCATTACAGTGTAATGTGGATGGAAATTGTCTAAGTTGGAGGATACATTTATTAAATTGAAAACCAGGATAAAAATGAAATGCCTTTGTAAATGGTGTTTGAAGGTGACGGTGAGTTGTGATTTTTAGTTATTGTATGTAAATATATATAAATCAATGATTATTCACTTAAATTTATTTCATGAGAAATATAGGTATATTTAATGAAAATTCCTAGAATGAATAGACATGACACTAGACCCATCTTGACACTAAGTCTGAAGGGTTTTCCCATTTCACACAAACTGGAAACTATTACCTTAGTATCGTGAATTTTCCAGGGGAATGGTTTCATCTGTAGATATCAACATAAAATATAAAAGAATAATAAATGATGGATAAATCACCAAAAAGGAATAATTAAAAAATAATGATAAAAATAATACAACTAAAATAAATACAACAATCAAGTAGATATAAGTAAGCATCCTAGAGTGAATGGTTGATACAATGTATCAAAAGAAATAAAACGAAGTTGAACTTTCAAATATCTAGAATCACCACTACCGGCCCTTGTTAACTCACCATAAACCAATATCCAACCTTGGACCAAACTAAAATATCTAGAACGGAATGTAATTATTCACCTGAAACATAAAAATAAGACCTTCATATACACCCAATCATCGGTGTGTATGTATAGTGTGGGATAAAAATTCATATTATGATCTTATAAAGGTGTCTCTATAAATCCATTCATAATGAAGCCCATAAACTGATTGATTGAATATAAGGAATAAAATTGGTTCACATCATTCTTTATAAACCAAATGCAATATCATTCCACATAATCATTTCACATTAACCAATATTTTTCATAAAAACATGGATGGGTAAAAAAAATTAACAAAAAATTTCAAACCATTGAATGAGGACCTTTGAAAATACAAGAAAAAATTTCCCACTCACCTTTTATCCTTGTTTATAAACTTTTGTTGAAAAAATCCATTTCCATAAAGAAAATCACTAAATGCAATTTCTTAAAACATAATTATGAAATAAACAAACAATTTCCTTCAAAAACACACTTCCCAAATAATTTTTAAATAAAAAATAGAAATTTAACCAAAACATTACCCATAATAAATGTATAGAACTACATGCATCAATGAATCAATGAGTAAGGCAAAAAATAATGATCAACAATGGTGACTTATAATTTAAAAAGATAGAGCAATTCAAAAAAGAGGTAAAATTCCCTATAAAATTAGTAAGAATGACCAAATCGTCATGTGAAACACATGAAGACTCAAGTATCTAGATCATTACCTTGAGACAATGATCCTAGGATGGAAATAACATAATTTTACATGTCCATGTAGTCTTGAAGAACCTATCAGGCTATATCATTATCAGTAGACTCGATATTAATATTAGTAAATTCTAAAACATATGGTGCTACAGAAGCTATCTTGTTAGTATAATCGGTCAACCTGGTCATCTTAATCTATTCAAAATGCAATTTATTCTAGGATTTTCACTCATATGAATCCCAGATTAGTCTTCTAGGAATCACATTACATGTAAAACAATGAAGGTGAGAACTAATGGAACAATAGATCATTGCACAAGAAAATCAAGAATTTGAAATTAATCATAATCTCACTATAATGACCCACCAATTCTCATTGGATTTAGAGTACCATGAGTTATTACTAGGCCCTAAGCGACATCCCTAAGGAACCGAAGGCTGGTAATTAATGTTGAAGGGTTTCAAGTATAAATGTGGGATGATTTACCCTTTATTACATAACCCATAAACCAAACAATCATAACCAAACATTCCATAAATGATTAATGAACAAATGAATAACCACTAAATAGCTACATTTATGTCAAACCACATCATGTACACAATAGCGGAAGACCAAACTAAGCATCATGGTACACCAGATGAACAACTCAAGACTCTCAAAAGACACAATGACTCTGTGATCCATAATCTCCAAGCTCCACAACATCTCCCAAGAATCACCATGAGCCACTAGCAATAAGATGCATTACCTTTACCTGTGTCCCAGAATAAAAAAACTGCAAAAGCACCAAAGTTCCAAAGTATGGGTGAGTATAAAACACAGTAGGTTTCCCTAATGACATCCTTACTCATGATACTAGGATAGGAAAGTTATAAACATTTATATATAAACATTTTATATAAAACATTTTCTCAAAAGAAGTTTATAACTAAATATAAACATTTTTCCAATCCATTCATAACCAAATTCAATTCAAGAGAAATTAAAAAAAAATTCCAACATGTTATTTTTACAGAAAAATAACCAAACAATATTAAAAACCATTTCACAAACATTCATTTTTGGCATACCAAACCATTCCCCAAACCAATGCAACCAACCATGCATGCTACCTAGATGATGGGGAAAGACTTAACCCTTATCCATCCCAAAAATTATGGGGGATACTTCTTACCCTTATCCAACCCAAATGCATATGACTATTTGATGGGGGAGATCCCTTACCCTTATCCATACCAACACTGATGGGGGAGACTCCTAACCCTTATATGTCCCGAATGCGATAAGAATTTTTGACGGGGGAGAGATCTAACCCTTATCCATCCCAACATTTATGGGGGAGACTCTTAACCCGTATCTGTCCCGGATGCAATATGAATACACACCACATCTTCCCATCAATCATGCCCAAATTCCCTTTTAATAAAAACACATTTTTATTGAAAACCATTTCCCTCAAAACCATTTCAATGTCAAACCATTTCAACGTCAAACCATTTAAATAAAACACCCTTTTTATTGAAAACCAATTTTTCAACAAACCATTTACAATTTCATCAAATCCATAATTTAAAATCAACATTTTAAATTCATGAAGCCAAATCACTTTGCACAAAAATTCACCAAGATTTCACAATTTCATTGAAACCATAAATCATCACTAAATAAGATTTATTCTATTCTTTTCACAATCAATTCCACACCTCACACTCAATTTGAAATCATGCCAATCATTTACACTAATTGTAGTTGATAATGAATCCCCCAACCTCAATGGTTTTGAAAAAAACCACAACGGTCGAAGAACACTCAAGAAACTCTAGTTGATTCTCCAAAAACCCACCTTAGATCTCTTCTCCTTGAAATATCAAGACCAAATCTCATCATATTTGGAATCCACACACATATAACTACCCATATTAGGCACATATCTAAGAAAATGAGAGAATATGAGAAGTAGATCTAATTATATCTAAGAAAATGATCAATAATGATGAAGAACGATCATATATATAAAGATTATGGATTCGATTCACCAAGAGAAGCCTTTGGATTGACTCCAGAGTGATGGGAGAACCCACTTTGACCTTAATAGAAGAAAACTCTCGAGTTATGGCTGTATAAGAGATTAAAAGAGGCACTTAGAAGAAAAAATGAGTGAGATCCCCTTTTATAGGATCTCATTTAAGTGGATGCACTGTTTGTTCACACGGTTAGACAAACTGTGCTCTAACTGTGTATTTTCCACTGCCTCGATAGACCCTTCACTCACAGTTTGGCTGCATGGTTAGACAAACCATGAACTACCCATGCTGAATCTACTGCCTCCAATACCAACTACGCATGGTTTGGCCACACGGTTTAGACAACCCTTGCGCCACACATGTGAATTCCCATTTACCTCAAGACATCATTTAATGTTCTCTCGACTCTCCCGTTCATCACCCACAACATTATAACCATTAAAATCATCAAGAAAGGGTTACATAATAGAGACTGATGGTACTAAATTCTTCCCACCATTGGTCTTTCTGTCCTCGGAAACTAGAATACCTTCACCCAACTGAAAGAGTTCTGGACACTGCTCTTTCATTTCCTATTCACGTTCCCATGTCTCATCCTGAATATGACCATGCATCCATAAAACCCACACTAGAACGATGATTTTTTCCCACAAGAAATTCTATTTCCTACCCACAATTTGTATTAGGATATGTATCAATGAAGCATCTGTCTCTTGTTCAATGTGATCCCATCTGATCACATGTTAAGGATCAGGCCGATACTTTTTCAACTAAGATAAATGGAACACGTTATGCACTAAACTAAACCATGCTGGTAATTCTAATCGATATGCCACCTATCCAACTAATTCCAGTATCTCAAATGGGCCAATGTATCTTGGAGATAACTTTCCCTTTATCCCGAAATGAAGATGTCCAATCCTTGGAGAGATCTTCTAGAAGACATGATCCCCCACAACGAATTATAACAGTCTTCGATGGTGATCTGTATAAGATTTCTGATGACTCTGAGATGTCTCTGTCCTCTTTCTAATCAACTGGATCTTCTCTATTGTCTCTTAAACAAGGCTTGGCCCGACTAGTGATGTTTCACCAGCTTCACCCAACATAGTGGAGAATGACAAGGAAGCCCATACAATGCTTCAAATGGAGCCAAGCGTATTGAGGATTGACAGCTATTATTGTTTGAGAACTCCACTAAGGTTTTATACTCCTCCCATGAGCCAAAAAAATCCATTACACAAGCCCTCAACATGTCTTCCAACATTTGTATTGTCCGCTCAGATTTCCCAACCATCTGGGGATGATATTCCGTGCTCATAGTCTACTGAGTTCTATGGGTTTACTATAATGATTTCCAAAAAGGAGATGTGATCCTTAGATCTATATCTAAGACTATAGACACTGGTACACCATGAATATTTACAACTTCTCAGATATAGATTTTTGAATGATCTTCAATCATATGGGTTTCACAAATAGGGATGAAATGGGCCGACTTGGTTAGAAAATTCACTATCAACCAAATGGCATCGTGTTTCCTGATCGTTCTTGGAAGACCTATAACAAAATCTATTACTATCTGATCCCATTTCTACACTAGTATAGGTATTGATTGTAACATACCAGCTGGTCTCTATTGCCCTGCTTAACCTGCTGACAAGTTAAGCACCGCGAGATGAACTCATCCACCTTCCATTTGATGCTTCTCCACCAAAACTGTGCCATCGATGCCTTATACATCTTCCATGTATCGGGGTGTACAGCCCATCTTGAATGGTGGTAAGCATAAAGGATTTGTTCTTGAAATACCATAGGTACAACCATCTGATATATGAAATACAAAACTGAACCCCCATCATGTTCTCAGTCATCAATGGTCTCCCCACCATTTATTTTTGAACTTAAAACAGAAATTCTACATCAGATGTTTGTGCGTATTTGATAATATTTACTAAATCAGGAATCAATGTTGTTGAAAAGAAAATAGTAACATCATCTCGGTCTTCACATTCCACATGCATGTCGGCTAAGACCAACATCAACTGCCATTCATTTGAAGCTTCTTTCGCTAACTGAGCAAATGAATTTCTACTCAATGCATCCGGTGCCGAATTTCCACTCTTGGTTGTGTACATCATGTCAAGGTCAATCATTTGGAGATACTCTATCCACCTCCTTTTCCTCGGGTTCAAATCTCGCAATGAGAAAATGTGTTTCAAGATTTTCTGATCCGTAAACATAGTGAATTTATCACTAGAGATATATTGTCTCCATGTTTTCAATGCATGGAAGACTGCAACTAACTCCAAATCATGTGTCAGGTAATTATTCTCATGAACCCTCAACTTCCATGATCCACAAGCAATCACATGATCTATTTTCATGAGAACACAACCTAACCATGATCCCAAAGCATCACAATACACCACATACCCCTGTCCTAATTCTGGAAATATAAAGATAGGTGTCGATGTAAGCTGAACTTTCAGTTCTTCAAAGAATTTCTGACATTATTCTGTCTATTGGAAGAGATCATTCTTCTATGTCAGAGTGGTCATTGGTGAAGCTAGTCATGAGAAATCATGCACAAAGCATCATTAGTAACTAGCTAGACCTAGAAAACTTCATATCTCGAACACATTATTCTGTGGTTTCCCTAAGATAACATCTTCTATCTTTGTAAGATCAACAGAAACACACATCATAGAAATGACATGGCCAAGGAAACGTACTTGTTGTATCCAAAAATAACCCTTTGATAATTTTCCATACCAATGATGATCTCTCAATATTTGTAACACTATTTCTAGGTGCACCTCATGATCAGACATTGTCTTTGAATACACTAAAATTTCATCTACATACACCACAACAAAAGAATACAAATATTGTTGAAATATCCAATTAATAAAATCCATGAAGACTGTTGGGGCATTTATTAGACCAAAATGCATGACGACATATTTCCAGGGGCTATATCTGCTTCTAAAAGATATCTTTGAAATATCCACCTTCCTAACTCTCAATTGGTGATATCCTAATTGCAAGTCAATCTTGGAGAACCACAGAGCTCCCATTAATTCATCTAATAGATCATCAATGGGTGGAAGTGGATATTTATTCTTTATCATAACATGGTTAAGATTATGATAATCAACACACAGGTGAAGAGTTCCATCTTCCTTATTCACAAACTACTCTGGTGATACCCCTGGAGAAGTACTTGGTCGAATGAAACCCTTTCTTTCTAGCACCTCTAATTGCACGTTCAATTCTTGTAACTATATTGGTGCCATCCTATATGATGGAAGGGAAATAGGACTAGTCCCCGGAAGGAGATCAATCATAAACTCCACTTCCCTTAGAGGTGGAAACCCTAATAAGATCTTGGGAAAGACATATGGAAATTGATCCACAACTGCTGGAAAACTGTTTTCCTTGTTCTCTTCTATTGATGCCAAAGTCAACACTACCATTTGGTAAGAGATCGTTCCCACCATTTTTTCCAACATGCTCTTTGCACCTCTCTTTACCATCCTCTATCCTCTGAAGAGATAGTCGATTCCATCCTCATTTGTGAAACTAACTGGTATCCTATAACAGTCGATGTCAGCCTTAAGCATTGTCTTCCAATTCATACCCAGGATTACATCCTAGAAATCCATGTCTATCATTGAGAGGTACCATTTTAACTCAAATCTATCAAAATTTATAGAACATGCTCTATACACAAATTCTTGACATTCTATTTCACAAAGAAAATTTTTAAGTTTCAAAATTGAAGGCATCATTTCCAGTTTTACACATATCAAGTCAATTGCACGAGAATCAATGAATGAATGTGATGAACTAGTATCGAAGAGAAATTTTACAAGGGTCGATTTCAAAAGAATCATACCTCTCATAGTATATGGTCTATCCTGATCATGGACCATCATCTGCTCAACTCCATACAATTTCTTTGTCGCTACAATTTTCTCCTCGTTGCCTTGCTAAGATTTCCCTAGTTGAGGATTCATGGTATTTAAGGAATCACCATGGCTAGATTTGTTACGTTGATGAGATTGATTCTGCTGTCTACGTCCTGTCAAAGCATATGATTCTTGCGATGCCTTATGGGTGTCATGCACACCCAACCTTAGTGCATTCCTAAAATAGTGTTGTAGTTGCCCCATCTGCTTGAAATTGTGACATGATCTTGGTTGATCCATACAATATCTCCTTTTTTGGTCAAGTGAACCACATTGAAAATAACCTGCTTTGATCTAGGGTCATGGAGGATGGTTCACTGATCCTGCTATTTGATAGTGATTTCCACTTGCACCATGGAAATTGGTGTCCCTTTTCCTCTTGTTCCCATAGGTTGAGTTCCCACTGTTTCCTGTAGATATAATCATTCCTCTTCCTATAGATACCGAGATATCACTTTTAGCAATAGTCACTATGTTCACCATCTCTGTATAATCCGTAATAAAAAGCTCTGCAATCTTCGATCGAATCTCCTGCCATAGTGCTGATTCAAAGATGTGTGCTTTCAATGATGCACTTGCCATGACCTCTGGTAAAAAAAGAATAAATTCATGAATTTATCTACATACTCTGTGGCAGAGAGAGTCTCTTGTTTCAAGATAAATAAGTACTTCATTTTCTGGATCTTGAACGTGTAAGGATTTAATTGTTTGTTGAACAATTATTAAAAATCCTCCCAACTAAGTCTTTTATCCAATTTATCCTGCACCACTAAATCCCACCACTGATGTGAAAGATCGGGAATAATATACATTGCCAACATGACATTGAGATCTAATGGTGTTCCGATGAAATCAAAGATATGATTCATCCTACTTAGCCACACCTCTGCCTTTTCGGGTTCAGTATCACCCTGATGGTTCGGTGGATTATGCTTCATGAGCTGGATTTTTTGATCCACATGCCTTGGTTCATTCCTTTGGTTCCCTGTATCCATAACATGAAAAGTCTAGAAAATAATCTAAACCAGCTCTTTTTTAACACATGGTTCTGGTGAAACCACATTCTCTACAGCCTCTTCGGGTTGGTTTCGACGTTACCTACCGGGTGCCATTTTCTAAACCAACAACAAACTCCGTCAATCTCACTCTCTAGCAACTGATGGATTAGTATTTAAAATTATATCACATCATCTATCATGAAATTGTTTTCAAAACTACCTTTTTCCCATGTGCAAACATTTTTTAAAACATTCCTCATGCCTTTTGAAAATCAACCCATTTTCAAAATACACCAAATTCCTTGTTTTCAAAATCATTTTCATGAAAATAGTTTCTTAATTTATGGATAATTCTCACCTTGCACAAAATCCTTAATCATTCTTCATAAATGTAACACCCCGAGCTTCCACGATACGCTTCTCATTCAATAATGCAATAGCTTGCATTGTACGCAACTTCGAGTTCTAAAACACCGCGACTAATCAAAGTAGCCGTTATGAATAGTAATAACCACTTTTTAAAATTATAGAAATTTTATATTTCAAAATGGACTTCATTTTTTTATTCGTAATATCGAAATTATCCTAAGTTGAATTTTTTGTAACTTTCTGAGAACTTCTAAATTTTTATGAATAGTGAAAAAAACTTAAAAACAACTTTTTTAATCAAAATAATTTATAGTGATAAATTATAATATTTAGTGGTTTTAAAGTATAATTAGAATATATTTTTACCATTTTATGCAATGGTGGTCATTAGAATTAATTTAACATTGAAATTGGACATAAACAATTGCCAATCTTTTGATATAAATTGTTTCTTAAAACACGCTATTTGTTGTGACAGCGGGAATTAATTATAAAATTAATTAATGCTACTTATATGTTTGGAATTTTGTAAAATAGACATCATTTTTGAATTCAGAATATCAATTATAGCTTAGGGTGAAATTTTGGCATTGTTCTGAAAAACTTCAATTTTTGATGAATAGTGAAACCACTAAGTGGTAGTTAAATAACTGATTTTTCGTTTAAATGAAATATTACCACTTCTGTGATTTGATTTTCAAAAATCCGACATACATGGTTTTCATTAAGAAGTAAAATGTGGTTCAATGAGATTAAAATAATTTTTTGGTGAATAGTAACTTTTAAGTTCTTAATCGCGATTAGAGGTAATTAGTGTAGTTTAAGGTACAAATAATGTTTTAATAATATGAGATGAGCATGACACTTGTCCTACTCCTATTGGATGAGTAATGGCCGACCAAGACAACACATGGGTCAACTTGGGGACCCCATGGAGCCACTTTAGTTGGAGAATGACATTAATATATATTTATTTAATGTTAAAATTAAATTGACACAAACATGAGTTATTTTACTAAAACAGTTTTTAAGTGGGGTTACACAAGTCCAAATTTTGACTATAAATATTAATTAGAAATCCAAAAAGATTTACTACATCATAGTATTTTTTTTATAATTTTTTGACAATAAATAAATTAAATTATTTATGAAATCATTATGATGCAGCGATGACCTCATTATTTAACAATTTAAATAAAATGAGAAGATAATGCAAAATCCAAGGCTTACACTTGTCCAAAGCCTATTGGATGAGGAGATTTAGAAACCTTATCACCTTATACTCTAATTATATAAGTGTGGGACCTTTAGAATCCGAAAATCATTGTGAAATAATATAACATTTCAATCTTTCCAAAAGTGCCCCTCCTCTCCACTTATAAAAGGCCCCCACCTCTCCAACCTCATTTACACTTTCAAGCCATTTGGCTCGGCCAAACTCTGCCCAAATACTCTCCCAACTTCCCCCTATTACTCCTAGAAGCCTTACTTTAGGCATAACTCTTCCCAAGGAAGCCTTTGGCTCAAATCAAAAAGAGTTACCCGATTTTGAGGTAATGTCTTTTCTAATGTTGTTTTGTTTTATTTTTTTCTCCAACACCCTAAACTCTTTTTATTCATTTCTTTTGTAACAACACCAGTATCCTCAATATACTAGGATGTTTTTATAAGAAGTATCCGAGCTAAACTTACACACACCTAAATCTAATGGTTAAAGAACATACGGTTTCTGTGGATGGAGAATTTTTGCCTCACGAAACGATGATTGTTCAACACTCATATAACACCTTCAAATGTGGCCATTAAGATGTCACTATTTTTATATATGATATATAATATGTTTGTGTTTTACTTATGCTTCTGTATTTCTCATTTATGGCATACTTTATGATTTCCATTATGGGTAAAACGCGATAATTTCATTTTAGGAAGTGCGGACTACCGCCCCCTCAAAGTGATTTGAATCGTTAATGCCATATGTGGGATGTATAAGGGATGAAGAAAATGGTATTATACAATATATTATACTGGAATTATATTATACATTTATATAATTATTATTTAGTTCCATTAAATATGAAATTGAAATGAAAGTAGCGTTCATGCGTACGTACGGCTTACCGTCTCCATGAACGGTGCATTTCATTTCTTACCTCTAAATGTTACGTGACATTATGAATGAATGTATATACTGTATATATATGATATATATGATATCTACATAATGAATATAATTCTGGATATACTGGATATTTCACCACATGAACAACTTGTAATTATAAGAAGTTTATTTTTGACTCAAGTACCAAAGATCGACAAAACGACCGTTAGTAACTCAAATAATTAAATAATGTTCATAACATGGTAATAAGGGATATAAAAGGAATAATGAACATGAAAAATGTTCTTAAGTAAATATAAATTAACTCTAGTTTATTATTCAGAAGGTTAAAGAACGGTCGAGTCAGGACAAGACGCAAGGTAAGGGAACTTCTTAACCCAACTTCCATTCTTTGGGTTAATCTCCTACATTCAAATTATGTCATGATATTATTATGTCCTATTTTTTATTTTTACTTTATTTATGTGTAACTATAGTGAATACACATAATAGACCAATTTTATTTTAAAAATGATCTTTTTAAGGACTTCGTTTCAATCTCCATTCATTGGGGCATATTTTGTTTTATACACTAATTTCTTTTATACAGTGTATAAACCCCTTTGACTTTTACGTTTATTCAAAAGCAATCTTTTTTATACGAAGCGTTTTACTAAACGACAAAAAGGGAATTTTTTTATTTCCGTACTTATGCGGTGAAAACGACTTCTCCGCCGCCGTGACCATTATTTTAGTTTCGGATTCCTCTACAAGCCATTTTTTTAATGAAAAATAAATAAAAAGTTTTAACTTTCTTTTATTTTGGTATTGAAAATGCTTTTGAAAGAATTTTTATTATATCAATGTGTTGTATTGATATCTTGTGATTGAAATGTGGAAATTTTATGTTTCCTTTATGCATGTTTTATGTGATACGATTATGTTATGGTTTATGATATGTTTAAACCTATTCATATGAGGAATGCATTGGACTTAATAAGTGACGGGTGGAGCCCGCTATAGCTCCTCGATGCATCGGCAGGTCTCATGAGACAAACTAGTGTCTTGGCACGAGGCCTTGACAAAATCTTATTTGTGGTCTTGGCACGAGGCCTTGACTACGTGGTTATGATAGTCTGGCATTATGCATTCCATCATTATGAAAGTGGTTATTGATATTGCATGTGATTATTTAACCAGTAGAATATCCATGTGAATAAGTAAATGGCATTATCTCATTTTACTTTTGCCATATTATGTTTAAGTTCATGTTTAAAAGGCTTTTGTTTTAGTTATACATTGCCTTAAATTTTTATGTTTATTTATGAAAGCTTCCGCATTATTGTTATCCTTACTGAGCATCTGAGCTCACCCCTTTCAATGTTTTAATATTTTCCAGGATGTGAAGAAGTATTTTATGAATAACCTGCAGGGATAGTCTGAAGAGGATAGAAGTTTGGACTATGGAGACTATGTTATTATAGTTTTTCACTTTGTGATGTAATGTAACATTTATGAATGTATCTAGTGTTTCCAAGGCTACTAAACTAATCGGTCTTTCGAGACGTGATCTTTTGTGATCATGCCAATGTTACGAAGTAATGCACCGACTCTGGGTAGCTGGGGTTGGGGCATTACAGTTGGTATCAGAGTCAGTTTAGTACTAACCTTGGAAGCTAGATTTAGATAAACTCTGATTAGAGCACATAGCCCGAAGATAGACTTTGAGGATTAGTATAGAAGAACTTCCTAGAATTTTGTTATTGTAAATATTTTGTGAGTTTTCCGAGCAATACATCCCTGTCTGGATACGAGCAAGTAGAGGCGGCTCTGGCACAGATGTACCTAGGGGTAAAACCCAAAAACACCTCTTTGAGCTAGACTCGAACGGGAACTGGTGCACGACAACGGGCCTTGCTGCACTCTTGGTTACGACACTCCCGGGGGATATGCTTTGGATAATTCTCATCATCTTTATAAACCACTATGAAGGGTTATGTGTATATACTTCCTCAAAGAAAAATTTTTTATGGATTATATCCATAAATAGTTCAATTTATGTAAAGTATTTTACAAATATGGAATTATGTATTTTATCTCATAAACTAATCTAGTTTATGCAATTGTTTAGAAATGGCGCATAGTGGAAGAAATGCAAACCGTATCAATGCACGCACTCCATGTAGGGATTTCCCTCCTGCTCAAGATAATTATAGTGGGGCTGGTGATGCAATTGGTGCCGATCAGCTAATCACCATACTGGGACAACTTACTCAGGTTATGAATAATAACCTTACTCATATGGAGCACCCTGATCCGCAACGTGGAGGATCAATGCTAGACCGTTTCATGAGGAAACAGCCACCAACCTTCAATGGGGGTACAAATCCGTTAGTAGCTGAGAAATTGATAAACTCCTTAGAGAAAATACACCATGCCTTGGGGAGTAGCGAAAGGGAGAAGGTTGTCATGGCAGTTTACCGCCTCACTGGAGATGCCGATCAGTGGTGGTCGCTGATTCAAAACACAAAGGAAGATGATGATGTATCGAATATGGAATGGAGGGAGTTCAAAGATCTGTTTTTAGAAAAATGTTTTCCTCGTGACCATCGAGAAGATATGGAAAGGAAATTTATGAGTTTGAGGTAGAAGGAGGATGAGAATGTCGCAAAGTATGAGGCTAACTTTACAAGGTTAGCGAGGCATGTTGCCGATTATATACGTAACCCAAGGAGTAAGATTGATCGTTTCTTTGATGGGTTAAAACCATTTCTCCTTCGAGCTTTAGTATCACAATCCTTCTCATCATACGAAGATATTGTCTCGTGTGCTATCAAGACAGAAAAGGAATTCTCTAAGTCTTATGACAACAAAGTAAAGCAAGAGAAGAAGAGAATGGTGGAACAAGAGACAGATAAAGGGAAAAAGGGAAAGAAGGATTTTCCATTATGTGATAATTGTGTGAAGAATCACCCTGGTACTTGCCTAAAAGGAATGGGAGTTTGTTATAAATGTGGAGAAAAGGGTCACCAGGCTCGTGATTGCAAGGGAAAGAAAGAGGTTGTCAAAGTTGAATGCTACAATTGTAGGGAAACTGGGCATTATGCAAATGAATGTCCTAAGCGTCAGGGAAACTTACCTCAGAAAAGGCCAAGGGATCAAGGCCAATCTTATGTTGTGACTACAGTTGAAGCGGAATAATTAATGTATTGGTGCTTTTGGACTCAAGGATTATATTCTGGTTATAAGAATCATGTGATATATATATATGGATTGTACTACAGTACATGTTGATTTCATTAGGGTTTTAATATGATTAAGGTAATCATATTTTTAGTATGTGACAATAAGAGAAACTTTTCTTTGTTTGGGGAATCTAATGTTACAATTGATTTTGGAATTTAGAGACCTTTTAGAGAAAGTATGGACGGAGGTATTTTGGATAACTATTAAGGTTGGAATGGATTAAGTTGATCTTTGGATAGTATTGTTTATGGTTAAAAAATTTATGAAGATTATTTTTGGAATATTATGATACTATAGTTTTAGGAAAAGGACAACCTGCAGGGTGGGGCATAACTCGTCGCGTCGGACAAAGCTGCAGGAATCGAACCCACAATCATAGTGCGACATGCCTTTATTTCCTACCACTAGCCTACTGGAAGTCCCTGGTTATTACAAAATAATTTTACTATTCTAAATGGTATGTGTTAACATTTGGAACCTTATACAATTAGGATAAGTATAATATTTTTGAGTTCTAGTATCTTTTTGAGTGAAAGATGAGTTGAAGGTTGAAACACTAATTGTCAAGCATAAATATATATATATATACCTATCTCTTATTCAATGAATAAATTAATTCTTAAACTTTAGTAAAGGTATATTAAAAAAAATGTGTTATCCTAATACCTTATGTCTTGTTGAACTGATGATATTTTAAATCAACATAGATTGAAGGCTTTGAGGACCTCAATTTGACAGTTGATTGTGATTGATGACCTCAATCACTCCCTACAAATATTTACGTTTTTCCTCCAATTATATGTCTCCAATTGCCACCAATGTTCTCCTAATCGAGATCATAATTGGGTGGTGACTTTTTCATTTCTCTTTCCCTCTTATTAAGGCTAAATTTTATTAATCTTATTTCCGATGTGGGTTTTCCCCAAAGGCATTTTCTCTTTTCAACCTTTTACTTTCAAAGAAAAATTTCAAATTGCGAGGACGCAATTTATTGAAGGAGGGGAGAATGTAACACCCCGAGCTTCCACGATACGCTTCTCATTCAATAATGCAATAGCTTGCATTGTACGCAACTTCGAGTTCTAAAACACCGCGACTAATCAAAGTAGCCGTTATGAATAGTATTAACCACTTTTTAAAATTATAGAAATTAAATATTTCAAAATGGACTTCATTTTTGTATTCGTAATATCGAAATTATCCTAAGTTGAATTTTTTGTAACTTTCTGAGAACTTCTAAATTTTTATGAATAGTGAAAAATACTTAAAAACAACTTTTTTAATCAAAATAATTTATAGTGATAAATTATAATATTTAGTGGTTTTAAAGTATAATTAGAATATATTTTTACCATTTTATCCAATGGTGGTCATTAGAATTAATTTAACATTGAAATTGGACATAAACAATTGCCAATCTTTTGATATAAATTGTTTCTTAAAACACGCTATTTGTTGTGACAGCGGGAATTAATTATAAAATTAATTAATGCGACTTATATGTTTGTAATTTTTTAAAATAGACATCATTTTTGAATTCGGAATATCAATTATAGCTTAGGGTGAAATTTTGGCATTGTTATGAAAAACTTCAATTTTTTATGAATAGTGAAACCACTAAGTGGTAGTTAAATAACTGATTTTTCGTTTAAATTAAATATTACCACTTCTGTGATTTGATTTTCAAAAATCCGACATACATGGTTGTCATTAAGAAGTAAAATGTGATTCAATGAGATTAAAATAATTTTTTGGTGAATAGTAACTTTTAAGTTCTTAATCGCGATTTGAGGTAATTAGTGTAGTTTAAGGTACAAATAATGTTTTAATAATATGAGATGAGAATGAAACTTGTCCTACTACTATTTGATGAGTCATGGACGACCAAGAAAACCCATGGGTCAACTTGGGGACCCCATGGAGCCACTTTAGTTGGAGAATGACATTAATATATATTTATTTAATGTTAAAATTAAATTGACACACACATGAGTTATTTTACTAAAACAGTTTTTAAGTGGGGTTACAAAAGTCCAAATTTTGACTATAAATATTCATTAGAAAGCCAAAACTATTTCCTACATCATAGTATTTTTTTTATAATTTTTAGACAATAAATAAATTAAATTATTTATGACATCATTATGATGCAGCGATGACCTCATTATTTAACGATTTAAATAAAATGAGAAGATAATGCAAAATCCAAGGCTTACACTTGTCCAAAGCCTATTGTATGAGGAGATTTCGAAACCTTATCACCTTAGCCTCTAATTATATAAGTGTGGGACCTTTAGAATCCGAAAAGCAATGTGAAATAATATAACATTTCAATCTTTCCAAAAGTGCCCCTCCTCTCCACTTATAAAAGGCCTCCACCTCTCCCACCTCATTTACACTTTCAAGCCATTTGGCTCGGCCAACCTCTGCCCAAATACTCTCCCAACTTCCCCCTATTACTCCTAGAAGCCTTACTTTGGTCAGAACTCTTCCCAAGGAAGCCTTTGGCTCAAATCAAAAAGAGTTACCCGATTTTGAGGTAATGTCTTTTCTAATGTTGTTTTGTTTTATTTTTCTTCTCCAACCCCCTAAACTCTTTTTATTCATTTATTTTGTAACAACACCAGTATCCTCAATATACTAGGATGTTTTTATAAGAAGTATTCGAGCTAGACTTACACACACCTACATCTAATGGTTAAAGAACATACGGTTTCTGTGGATGGCGAATTTCTGCCTCACGAAACGATGATTGTTCAACACTCATATAACACCTTCAAAGGTGGCCATTAAGATGTCACTATTTTTATATATGATATATAATATGTTTCTGTTTTAATTATGCTTCTGTATTTCTCATTTATGGCATACTTTATGATTTCCATTATGGGTAAAACGCGATAATTTCATTTTAGGAAGTGCGGACTACCGCCCCCTCAAAGTGATTTGAATCGTTAATGCCATATGTGGGATGTATAAGGGATGAATAAAATGGTATTATAAACTATATTATACTGGAATTATATTATACATTTATATAATTATGATTTAGTTCCATTAAATATGAAATTGAAATGAAAGTAGCGTTCATGCGTACGTACGGCTTACCGTCTCCATGAACGGTGCATTTCATTTCTTACCTCTAAATGTTACGTGACATTATGAACGAATGTATATACTGTATATATATGATATATATGATATCTACATCATGAATATAATTCTGGATATAATGGATATTTCACCACATGAACAACTTGTAATTATAAGAAGTTTATTTTTGACTCAAGTACCAAAGATCGATAGAACGACGGTTAGTAACTCAAATAATTAAATAATGTTCATAACATGGTAATAAGGGATATAAACGGAATAATGAACATGAAAAAGGTTCTTATGTAAATATAAATTAACTCTAGTTTATTATTCAGGAGGTTAAAGAATGGTCGAGTCAGGACAAGACGCAAGGTAAGGGAACTTCTTAACCCAACTTCCATTCTTTGGGTTAATCTCCTACTTTCAAATTATGTCATGATATTATTATGTCCTATTTTGTATTTTTACTTTATTTATGTGTAACTATAGTGAATACACATAATAGACCTATTTTATTTTAAAAATGATCTTTTTAAGGACTTCGTATCAATCTCCATTCATTGAGGCATATTTTGTTTTATACACTAATTTCTTTTATACAGTGTATAAACCCCTTTGAATTTTACGTTTATTCAAAATGAATCTTTTTTATACGAAGAGTTTTACCAAACGACAAAAAGGGAATGTTTTTATTTCCGTACTTATGCGGCGACAACGACTTCTCCGCCGCCGTGACCATTATTTGAGTTTCGGTTTCCTCTACAAGCCATTTTTTTAATGAAAAATAAATACAAAGTTTTAACTTTCTTGTATTTTGGTATTGAAAATGGTTTTGAAAGCATTTTTATTATATCAATGTGTTGTATTGATATCTTGTGATTGAAATGTGGAAATTTTATGTTTCCTTTATGCATGTTTTATGTGATACGATTATGTTATGGTTTATGATATGTTTAAACCTATTCATATGAGGAATGCATTGGACTTAATAAGTGACGGGTGGAGCCCGCTATAGCTCCTCGATGCATCGGAAGGTCTCATGAGACAAACTAGTGTCTTGGCACGAGGCCTTGACAAAATCTTATTTGTGGTCTTGGCACGAGGCCTTGACTACGTGGTTATGATAGTCTGGCATTATGCATTCCATCATTATGAAAGTGGTTATTGATATTGCATGTGATTATTCAACCAGTAGAATATCCATGTGAATAAGTAAATGGCATTATGTCATTTTACTTTTGCCATATTATGTTGAAGTTCATGTTTAAAAGGCTTTTGTTTTAGTTATACATTGCCTTAAATTTTTATGTTTATTTATAAAAGCTTCCGCATTATTGTTATTCTTACTGAGCATCTGAGGTCACCCCTTTCAATGTTTTAATATTTTCCAGGATGTGAAGAAGTATTTTATGAATGACCTGCAGGGATAGTCTGAAGAGGATAGAAGTGTGGACTATGGAGACTATGTTATTATAGTTTTTCACTTTGTGATGTAATGTAACATTTATGAATGTATCTAGTGTTTCCAAGGCTACTAAACTAATCAGTCTTTCGAGACTTGATCTTTTGTGATCATGTCAATGTTACGAAGTAATGCACCGACTCTGGGTAGCTGTGGTCGGGGCGTTATAGTTGGTATCAGAGGCAGTTTAGTACTAACCTTGGAAGCTAGATTTAGATAAAATCTGATTAGAGCACATAGCCCGAAGATAGACTTTGAGGATTATTATAGAAGAACTTCCTAGAATTTTGTTATTGTAGAGATTTTGTGAGTTTTCCGAGCAATACATCCCTGTCTGGATACGAGCAAGTAGAGGCGGCTCTGGCACAGATGTACCTAGGGGTAAAACCCGAAAACACCTCTTTGAGCTAGACTCGAACGGGAACTGGTGCACGACAATGGGCCTTGCTTCACTCTTGGTTACGACACTCCCGGGGGATATGCTTTGGATAATTCTCATTTTCTTTATAAACCACTATGAAGGGTTATGAGTATATACTTCCTCAAAGAAAAATTTTTTATGGATTATATCCATAAATAGTTCAATTTATGTAAAGTATTTTACACATATGGAATTATGTACTTTATTTCATAAACTAATCTAGTTTATGCAATTGTTTAGAAATGGAGCCTAGTGGAAGAAATGGAAACCGTATCAATGAACGCACTCCATGTATGGATTTCCCTCCTACTCAAGATAATTATAGTGGGGCTGGTGATGCAACTGGTGCCGATCAGCTAATCACCATACTGGGACAACTTACTCAGGTTATGAATAATAACCTTACTCGTATGGAGCACCCTCATCCGGAACGTGGAGGATCAATGCTAGACTGTTTCATGAGGCAACAACCACCAACCTTCAATGGGGGTACAAATCCGTTAGTAGTTGAGCAATGGATAAACTCCTTAGAGAAAATATTCCATGCCTTGGGGAGTAGCGAAAGGGAGAAGGTTGGCATGGCAGTTTACCGCCTCACTGGAGATGTCGATCAGTGGTGGTCGCTGATTCAAAACACAAAGGAAGATGATGACGTATCGAATATGGAATGGAGGGAGTTCAAAGATCTGTTTTTAGAAAAATATTTTCCTCGTGACCATCGAGCAGATATGGAAAGGCAATTTCTGAGTTTGAGGCAGAAGGAGGATGAGAATGTCGCAAAGTATGAGGCTAACATTACAAGGTTAGCGAGGCATGCTGCCGATTAGATACGTAACGCAAGGAGTAAGATTGATCGTTTCTTTGATGGGTTAAAACCATTTCTCCGTCGAGATTTAGTATCACAATCCTTCTCATCATACGAAGATATTGTCTCATGTGCTATCAAGACAGAAAAGGAATTCTCTAAGTCTTATGACAACAAAGTAAAGCAAGAGAAGAAGAGAACGGTGGAACAAGATACAGATAAAGGGAAAAAGGTAAAGAAGGATTTTCCATTATGTGATAATTGTGGGAAGAATCACTCTGGTACTTGCCTAAAAGGAATGTGAGTTTGTTATAAATGTGGAGAAAAGGGTCCCCAGGCTCGTGATTGCAAGGGAAAGAAAGAGGTTGTCAAAGTTGAATGCTACAATTGTAGGGAAACTGGGAATTATGAAAATGAATGTCCTAAGCGTCAGGGAAACTTACCTCAGAAAAGGCCAAGGGATCAAGGTCAATCTTATGTTGTGACTACAGTTGAAGCGGAATAATTAATGTATTGGTGCTTTTGGACTCAAGGATTATATTCTGGTTATAAGAATCATGTGATATATATATATGGATTGTACTGCAATACTTGTTGATTTCATTAAGGTTTTAATATGATTAAGGTAATCATATTTTTAGTATGTGACAATAAGAGAAACTTTTCTTTGTTTGGGGAATCTGATGTTACAATTGATTTTGGAATTTAGAGACCATTTAGAGAAAGTCTGGACGGAGGTATTTTGGATAACTATTAAGGTTGGAATGGATTAAGTTGATCTTTGGATAGTATTGTTTATGGTTAAAAAATTTATTAAGATTGTTTTTGGAATATTATGATACTATAGTTTTATGAAAAGGACAACCTGCATGGTGGGGCATAACCCGTCGCGTCGGACAAAGCTGCAGGAATCGAACCCACAATCATAGTGCGACAGGCCTTTATTTCCTACCACTAGCCTATAGGAAGTCCCTGGTTATTACAAAATAATTTTACTAATCTAAATGGTATGTGTTAACATTTGGAACCTTATACAATTAGGATAAGTATAATATTTTTGAGTTCTAGTATCTTTTTGAGTGAAAGATGACTTGAAGGTTGAAACTCTAATTTTCAAGCATAAATATATATATACCTATCTCTTATTCAATGAATAAATTAATTCTTAAACTTTAGTAAAGGTATATTAAAAAAAATGTGTTATCCTAATACCTTATGTCTTGTTGAACTGATGATATTTTAAATCAACATAGATTGAAGGCTTTGAGGCCCTCAATTTGACAGTTGATTGTGATTGATGACCTCAATAACTCCCTACAAATATTTACGTTTTTCCTCCAATTATATGTCTCTAATTGCCACCAATGTTCTCCTAATCGAGATCATAATTGGGTGGTGACTTTTTCATTTCCTTTTCCCTCTTATTAAGGCTAAATTTTATTAATCTTATTTCCGATGTGGGTTTTCCCCAAAGGTATTTTCTCTTTTCAACCTTTTACTTTCAAAGAAAAATTTCAAATTGTGAGGACGCAATTTATTAAAGGAGGGGAGAATGTAACACCCCGAGCTTCCACGATACGCTTCTCATTCAATAATGCAATAGCTTGCATTGTACGAAACATCGAGTTCTAAAACACCGCGACTAATCAAAGTAGCCGTTATGAATAGTAATAACCACTTTTTAAAATTATAGAAATTTTATATTTCAAAATGGACTTCATTTTTGTATTCGTAATATCAAAATTATCCTAAGTTGAATTTTTTGTAACTTTCTGAGAACTTCTAAATTTTTATGAATAGTGAAAATTACTTAAAAACAACTTTTTTAATCAAAATAATTTATAGTGATAAATTATAATATTTAGTGGTTTTCAAGTATAATTAGAATATATTTTTTCCATTTTATCCAATGGTGGTCATTATAATTAATTTAACATTGAAATTGGACATAAACAATTGCCAATCTTTTGATATAAATTGTTTCTTAAAACACGCTATTTGTTGTGACAGCGGGAATTAATTATAAAATTAATTAATGAGACTTATATGTTTGGAATTTTGTAAAATAGACATCATTTTTGAATTCGGAATATCAATTATAGCTTAGGGTGAAATTTTGGCATTGTTCTGAAAAACTTCAATTTTTTGATGAATAGTGAAACCACTAAGTGGTAGTTAAATAACTGATTTTTCGTTTAAATGAAATATTACCACTTCTGTGATTTGATTTTAAAAAATCCGACATACATGGTTGTCATTAAGAAGTAAAATGTGGTTCAATGAGATTAAAATAATTTTTTGATGAATAGTAACTTTTAAGTTCTTAATCGCGATTAGAGGTAATTAGTGTAGTTTAAGGTACAAATAATGTTTTAATAATATGAGATGAGCATGACACTTGTCCTACTCCTATTGGATGAGTCATGGCCGACCAAGACAACCCATTGGTAAACTTGGGGACCCCATAGAGCCACTTTAGTTGGAGAATGAAATTAATATATATTTATTTAATGTTAAAATTAAATTGACACTAACATGAGTTATTTTACTAAAACAGTTTTTAAGTGGGGTTACACAAGTCCATATTTTGACTATAAATATTCATTAGAAAGCCAAAAATATTTCCTACATCATAGTATTTTTTTATAATTTTTAGACAATAAATAAATTAAATTATTTATGACATCATTATGATGCAGCGATGACCTCATTATTTAACGATTTAAATAAAATGAGAAGATAATGCAAAATACAAGGCTTACACTTGTCCAAAGCCTATTGTATGAGTATATTTAGAAACCTTATCACCTTAGCCTCTAATTATATAAGTGTGGGACCTTTAGAATCCGAAAAGCATTGTGAAATAATATAACATTTCAATCTTTCCAAAAGTGCCCCTCCTCTCCACTTATAAAAGGCCCCCACCTCTCCCACCTCATTTACACTTTCAAGCCATTTGGCTCGGCCAACCTCTGCCCAAATACTCTCCCAACATCCCCCTATTACTCCTAGAAGCCTTACTTTGGGAAGAACTCTTCCCAAGGAAGCCTTTGGCTCAAATCAAAAAGAGTTCCCCGATTTTGAGGTAATGTCTTTTCTAATGTTGTTTTGTTTTATTTTTCTTCTCCAACCCCCTAAACTCTTTTTATTAATTTCTTTTGTAACAAAACCAGTATCCTCAATATACTAGGATGTTTTTATAAGAAGTATTCGAGCTACACTTACACACACCTACATCTAATGGTTAAAGAACATACGGTTTCTGTGGATGGCGAATTTCTGCCTCACGAAACGATGATGGTTCAACACTCATATAACACCTTCAAAGGTGGCCATTAAGATGTCACTATTTTTATATATGATATATAATATGTTTGTGGTTTACTTATTCTTCTTTATTTCTCATTTATGGCATACTTTATGATTGCCATTATGGGTAAAACACGATAATTTCATTTTAGGAAGTGCGGACTACCGCCCCCTCAAAGTGATTTGAATCATTAATGCCATATGTGGGATGTATAAGGGATGAAGAAAATGGTATTATACACTATATTATACTGGAATTATATTATACATTTATATAATTAAGATTTAGTTCCATTAAATATTAAATTGAAATGAAAGTAGCGTTCATGCGTACGTACGGCTTACCGTCTCCATGAACGGTGCATTTCATTTCTTACCTCTAAATGTTACGTGACATTATGAATGAATGTATATACTGTATATATATGATATATATGATATATACATCATGAATATAATTCTGGATATAATGGATATTTCACCACATGAACAACTTGTAATTATAAGAAGTTTATTTTTGACTCAAGTACCAAAGATCGACAAAACGACCGTTAGTAACTCAAATAATTAAATAATGTTCATAACATGGTAATAAGGGATATAAAAGGAATAATGAACATGAAAAAGGTTCTTAAGTAAATATAAATTAACTCTAGTTTATTATTCAGGAGGTTAAAGAACGGTCGAGTCAGGACAAGATGCAAGGTAAGGGAACTTCTTAACCCAACTTCCATTCTTTGGGTTAATCTCCTACTTTCAAATTATGTCATGATATTATTATGTCCTATTTTTTATTTTTACTTTATTTATGTGTAACTATAGTGAATACACATAATAGACCTATTTTATTTTAAAAATGATCTTTTTAAGGAATTCGTCTCAATCTCCATTCATTGAGGCATATTTTGTTTTATACACTAATTTCTTTTATACAGTGTATAAACCCCTTTGAATTTTACGTTTATTCAAAAGGAATATTTTTTATACGAAGCGTTTTACTAAACGACAAAAAGGGAATGTTTTTATTTCCGTACTTATGCGGCGACAACGACTTCTCCGCCGCCGTGACCATTATTTGAGTTTCGGCTTCCTCTACAAGCCATTTTTTTTAATGAAAAATAAATACAAAGTTTTATCTTTCTTTTATTTTGGTATTGAAAATGGTTTTGAAAGCATTTTTATTATATCAATGTGTTGTATTGATATCTTGTGATTGAAATGTGGAAATGTTATGTTTCCTTTATGCATGTTTTATGTGATACGATTATGTTATGGTTTATGATATGTTTAAACCTATTCATATGAGGAATGCATTGGACTTAATAAGTGACGGGTGGAGCCCGCTATAGCTCCTCGATGCATTGGCAGGTCTCATGAGACAAACTAGTGTCTTGGCACGAGGCCTTGAAAAAATCTTATTTGTGGTCTTGGCACGAGGCCTTGACTATGTGGTTATGATAGTCTGACATTATGCATTCCATCATTATGAAAGTGGTTATTGATATTGCATGTGATTATTCAACCAGTAGAATATCCATGTGAATAAGTAAATGGCATTATCTCATTTTACTTTTTCCATATTATGTTGAAGTTCATGTTTAAAAGGCTTTTGTTTTAGTTATACATTGCCTTAAATTTTTATGTTTATTTATGAAAGCTTCTGCATTATTGTTATCCTTACTGAGCATCTGAGCTCACCCCTTTCAATGTTTTAATATTTTCCAGGATGTGAAGAAGTATTTTATGAATGACCTGCAGGGATAGTCCGAAGAGGATAGAAGTCTGGACTATGGAGACTATGTTATTATAGTTTTTCACTTTGTGATGTAATGTAACATTTATGAATGTATCTAGTGTTTCCAAGGCTACTAAACTAATCGGTCTTTCGAGACTTGATCTTTTGTGATCATTCCAATGTTACGAAGTAATGCACCGACTCTGGGTAGCTGGGGTCGGGGCGTTACAATAATGAGATATACAATCCTAGTGGGAATTCATTCCTCCAAAATTCATGTCATGCTCGTCTCACTGGCTAAACCCATGATAATGAGATTTCCAACATTCTAGAAGTGTATCCAAAACCCTTATGTACCCAACACCCAGGTAACTTGAAGTTCAACGTAAACAGGTTAGATAAGTCCTTTTATGCTATACATTTCATGTTCTTACAATCCTACAACTGTATAAGATTTTAACCCAAGGAATAGACACGAAATAATTTCCACTCCAAGACCAAGAACATCGATGACCACTTGTTAGGAAAGGACCAAACAAGTTGATCCCATTTGTAGTGATCTGCCAATTTTTATTGGCATGAGAGTATCACGAGTCATTAATAGACCGTATGTGACATCCTCAAGGTTCCAAAGGCTGGAACTAAATGCCAAAGGGTTTCAAGTAAAAGTGGGGGAAAATTTACCCTTAATGACATAACCCATAAACCAGTAAAGAATAACCAATCATTCCCTAAATGATGCATGAACAAATGAATGACCAGTAAAAAACTTCATTCATGTCAGACCACATCAAGTACATAATAGCAGAAGACCAAACTAAGAATCAAGGTAAATTAGATGAACAACTCAAGACTCTTAAATGACACCATGAGTCCATGATTTACAAGATCCAAGCTCTAGAACATCTCCCAAGCATCACCACAATCCACTAGTAATAAGATTCTTTACCTTTACCTTTGTCTCGAAATACAACATCTATAAAAGCCCAAAAGTGCCAAAGAATGGGTTAGTATAAAACTCAGTAGGTTTCTCCAATGACTTCCCTACTCATGCCACTAGGATAGAAAATTTAGAAATATTTATATAAAAACAGTGTATATAAAACAATTTCTCAAAAGCAGTTTATAAATAAATACAAACAAGTTTCCAAAACCATTCATAACCAAAGTCATTCTAAGATCTATTGAAACCAATTTTCCAGCAAGATATTTTTTTCAAAAAATAACCAAACATGCTTAAAAACCATTTCACAAACATTCCTTTTTGGCATACCCAACCATTCCACAAACCCATGAAACCAACCATGCATGCTACCTGGAAGAAGGGTAAATCCCTAACCCATATCCATCCCAACAATGATGGGGGGTAATTATTACCCTTATCTAACCCAAATGCACATGAATGTTTGACGGCGGAGAGCCCTAACCCTTATTCATCCCAACACTAATGGGGGAGACTCCTAACCCTTATCCATCCCAAATGCAATATGAATGTTTGACGGGGGAGAAAATAAACCTTATCCACTCCAACACTGATGGGGGAGACTCCTAACCCTTATCTGTCCCGAATGAAATATGAACACACATCACATCTTCCCATCAATCATGCCAAAACACCCTTTTAATAAAAACACATGTTATGGAAAACCATTTCCATCAAAACCATTTCAATGTTAAACTATTTAAATAATATTACCTTTTTATTGAAAACCCATTTTTCATCAAACCATTTACAATTTTCGAAAATCCATAATTTAAAATCAACATTTTAAATTCAAGAAACCAAATCACTTTGCACAACAATTCACCAAGATTTCCCAACTTCACTGAAACCATAAATCGTCACTAAAGAATATTTATTCTATGCTTTTCACACTCAATTTCACACAACACACTCAATTTGAATGCATTCATATCATTTCTACTATGTGTAGTGGAGAAATAATCCCCCTACCTCAATGGGTTTCATGAAAACCACAATGGTCGAAGAGCGCTCAAGAAACCCGGTTTGATTCAACAAAATCCTTCCTTAGATCTCTTCTCCTATAATGATCAAGACCAAATCTCATCATATTTGGAATCCACACACTTAAATCAACCCATATCAGGTGTAGATCTAAGAAACTGAGAGAAGAGGAGAAGTAAATCTAAGTTGATCTAAGGAACCGATCAAGAATGATGAAGAACGTTCACATACCTCAAGAATCTGGCTTCGATTCAAAAAGAGATGCCTTTGTATCACCTTCGGAATGATGGGAGAACCCTCTTTGACCATAGGAGAAGAAAAATCCCGAGTTATGGCTAGTTAGGAGCTTAAACGTGGAACTTAGCAGCAAAAACGAGTGAGATCCACTTTTATAGGATCTCATTTAAGGGGCCGCACAGTTTTTTCACACGGTTAGACAAACCGTTCTCTAACCGTGCGTTAGCCACTGCCTCAACAGACCCTTCACACATGGTTTGGTCGCATGGTTACACAAACCGTGTGCTGCTTGTGTAGAAGCTACTACCTCCAATACCAACTATGCACAGTTTGGCTGCACGGTTTAGACAACCTATGCGCCACCCGTGCGACTTCTCCTCTGCCTCAAAACATCATTTAACATTCTCCAGACTCTCCCATTCATCACCCATAACATTAAACCCATTAAAAGCATCAATAAATGGTTAGAAACCAAAAACCGGTGGCACTACACTCAACTTCTACACCCTCTCCTGAAACAGCCCCATTCACATTTATGCATTGGAATCAAATAATGAAAAATCAAATTAAACCAACCACTATAGGGTAATAATCCAATAAGGATATATAAATAATCACATGGGGATCAATCGATGATCATAATTTTTTTATAATTAAAATATTTAAATGTCCCAATAGGGATTTTAAAAAGGAAGTTTAAATGCTAAAACATTGCATGACATCTTAATTCTCATTTACAAAAATATTTTTAAATACATTTATCAAACCAACACATGAAAAAAAAAATTTAAACCCAAAAATATTTCGCGAATACACTTTTAAACAGAAGAACATCTTTATTTGAAAATTTATTTGTGTCGTGCACTATTTTTCATTTCCAAAACCATAATTCCCTATGTATAAACCATTACAAACCACCTAAATACCTAAGAGTCCCAATGTTTTTAATGGAATTAATTTTAACCCCATAATATTATAATACATCCCCTTAAATCATCACACATCCCCTTTTTACAATGGGACAAACATCAAACATGCTTTCAAGCATTTAAACTTATTTTGACAAGACACTATGTAATTTTGAAGAACAATTTTCATGAATTATATATCCATGAAACTTGTTTAAACCATTAAAAATCTATTAAAATGAAACAGTAATATTTCATACACATATAAATTCAAAATAAATAATTTTAAAGCTTACCAAAAAATTATTACATGTATTACAAGTAAATATCAATGAAACACCTACTTCATTTCAAGAAGGACTCATCCAAGAAAAGTCACCTTTTTAGGTGAACACATAATTGAGTCAAGAGATAACCTCTTAAATCCTAAAAAACCAATATCCCCACTTTTTAAACCATTTAGACCACTATTTACATCCTAAACAGGGGTTAGGGTTCATCATTGAGAGGAGAAACGAAGGAGAGTGAAAGTATATAAATAATGATAAGAAAAGCGGAAGAAAGATGGGATTTCTTTGTTGAAATTGAAGAAGATAGGTCCCAAAATTTAGATATTGAGAATAGAGTATGGTCTCACACACACCCCATATTTAGTTAAGGGGGTTCGATAGGAGGTACAAAGGATTATAAATATTAGGGGGTGGAAATGGTGGTTCACCGTTTTAATGAAATATGGGTACACCACGTGATTTACCTGTATGGTTTTTCAAATGGTGCACCAACTGTGTGGATGGAAATTCTTAATCAAATAATACTTTAATGGTTTATATAAATGCTTTAAAAAATATTAACTAATAGAGAATAATAAATCTATTAAAACTACAAACTTGTTCAAACACATATACAAGAGTTTACTCTAACTATAAACAAGCCATTCCCTAGTAATATAATCTTAAAAGGGCCCCCCATGGACTCTACCAAGACATTAATTAATTTTATAAAACCATAAAGTAACTATGTATTGTAATAATGTACTAAAAAAATTAATTAAAAATAATCCCATACCTGTATAGTTTTATAATCTTTTCAAAATATTGCATGAAAACTATTCACAATAATAGAAATTTAAAACTCTAATTTTTTAGACGAAAATTCTCAAAAACATAAATTATCCTTGATTAATATAAAATAATATAACATATAAACTTAAAATAACATTTTGGAATGATAATTCTCCCCACCATGCTACTTTTTCCCCTAGAAATTCCATGGTAAAAATAGTGGTAATGGCAGAATAGAAGAAATGTCATTACAACATTCCAAAAAATAAAAGGGATGGGGTTGAATCATAAGGTATTAATACAAAAAAAATCAAACACCATCTATCCTCAAATGATCCATAAAAATTATAAATCAATATCAATCAATAATAACCCAAAAAACCTCAAACAAAAAATATAAACCATGGAAGAAGGATTGAGGGTCTCCAATAATTTAGGATCAATCTAAAATATTGAAGCAAAATGACATCTCATATGATTGGAGTAGTAATAATATCTAATATTTCTAAAAAATCAGTAATAAAATATGAATGGATTCCACATTCCATGGACATTCCCCAAGCTAGTTCATCTCTAAAAAGTAATTTCAATCTAAGAGATACATAGTAGACCCCAAATCAAAGTAACATCCAAGATGAAAATATCAACTATCCAAAATAATCCAATACCATCACCTCTAAAACATCAAATGGCCACAATAACATGTTACCAAAACCATGGAATAATAAAACATTTATGAACATAGTGACTAAAGAAATGAATTAATAAAAAACTATGTGGGGTCTAAGTTTGGGTTAGAAAACATAGTGGAATGGGGGAAGTAGGACCACACACAAACGTTAGTCTCTTATTGAGATTCCAAAAGAAATACAAATTGCACTAGTTAGTTCATAATCATAACAGGTTAAATACTTATCCTATCAATCCCAAAATCACACCCATGGTCATCCCTATGTCCAAAATATGAATAAAACTCTTGCATGGACCTCCCAAAAGGCACATAATCACCAAAGCTTTTCACACATGGTACAAAATATCAATTAGGCATGATAATTTAAAAACAAAAATCCTTCCCCTTGGAAAAACCAAAAAAACATGGCAATTCAACAGAAATCCAATGACACCTTAAGGCCATAACATCAATAAATCAGACCATCACCAAATAGTCCATGTTGATTAGACATTATCAATTCAACTAACTAGATATCAAAGTCTCACAAATCCTAGTTTCACAAAAAAACCAATGGATGAAACATCACTGCACAATAGGAAGGGGAAAATTATTCATACCACTATTTTATTGTCTAGGAAATTTTCACGAAGGAGAAAAGTATTACCTCTAGAGATAAACACCCTACATTATATTGAGAACATTTTAAGGGGAATTATTTTAATAGAACAAAACATGATCCCAACATGATCATGTTTGAAAACCTAAACAATTTTTTCCAAACCCACATGGAGGGAATGAAATTCAAAAACTCAATTAAAATAAGGGAAAACTCAAGTCCAAAATCCCATTATTTTAAAAATAAAAAAACTAATATAAATCAAACCCATTTTCTAAAAAAACAACATTATTTCAATATAACAAAACCATTTTAAAATTTTCCCATTATTTTAGATACTAAATTAGCCAAGGAAATTCCAAAATATTTATCCCACCATAGAAAATAATTACATTTTAAAAAAGGAACCCCACATGAGAATCCCAAAGATAAAATTTTAAAACATTAAAAACACTTCACTCCCATTCAAAAAAATTCATAAAAATCCAATACTTTATTTTAGTTAAATAAAACAATAAATTTTGGAAACATACTCTAGAGGGTCAAAAATTCAATTCAATTAATCTAACTACATGCTTTAAAACTAAAAAATATTCTATAACTCCACATAAGATCATATTTTTTAATATATCAACAAAACATATTCCATCCAAACCAAAAAATCACTTCTCATACAACAATCCTTTATAAAAAGTTCTTGATTTAAATTTAATATATAAAAAAACTTGTAATATAACCCCATGTGATTCAAATTATATACTATAATAACCATTCAAATTGGTTTTAAATTTAGAATAAATTATTTAGTTTATTATAAGTTAAAAAAATTCCACAAATAATGCATGAAAACCAAATCCTTTTCACAGTGATCCCCAACAACTTCATTTTTTATTTTGAAAAATATTTCATGAAATATTTCTTTTTACACAAAACCTAATTTCTCACAATGAACAAAAAATGAGAGGTAAACCACTAATATCTACTATATAATGGACATCTAAACATGGATCTTTTGATTCATCCCCCATCACTAGGTATCCCCTAAAATAAGACTAATAAATTATCAAAATGAGAGGTAAAATTATATATGAATCGACAATATGGTTTGATGGGTCACAGCCCATCAATGAAATATATTCTAAGATGCCTCTAAGACTACGTCTTTGGTGACTAGCTAAATTGTTAGGATGTTCAGACCAACCTCACACCACTAATCCCATTTCCATTTTCCCCAAATTTTACCACCACTACTAAGGAAACTCACACCCTTTGTATGGACTAAAACATAATCCGTAATAATAAAAAAGAAATTCGAAATTCAAATATTTAAATCCCACTATACATGGTAAATTGGGTTCCATCACAGATGTTGGAGACCAATAACTCAATCATAACAAAACTCATGATTCTTGATGATAATATTAAGTCGAATACACATTGGCACACCAAAATTGAAAGAGAGTGACTATATAACCTAGGTATCTACTAAGAAACTGAGGCTATAATACCATTTGTAAGGAACCGGGCCTGGGAGAGACGATATTTCATCAAACCTAGCTAGAAATTACAACTCAAGGGTTTTTATTATCCCCATGGGATGGAAACTAGTTTCTCGATATTAAATATTCCTAATGGGAATGGTTTCAACCTCAAATATCAACATATAATATAAAAGTGGTAGAGATGAAGGATAAACATCCAAATCAGAAATAATCAAAAAACACACATAAAAATCATTCAAATGAAAAAAATATATAGTAGGAGAATCTAAACGTAAGAATACTAGGCCAAATAGATTTTAAAATATCCCAAAATAAATAAAAATATGTTGAAAAAAATAGCTCCAACATAACTACTAGTGACCCATGGTCACTCACCACAACCCACTATCCAATGATAGACTGACCTGAAAGCATGAGAAGGTTATAGAACAAATCACATGAAATGGAAACATAATCACTACATATGAACCTAGGTAATGGTATAGATGTAGGTTATGAGATAAATATTCCTCGAAGAATATCACAAAGTAATATCAATGAATCCCATTATTATCAAGTTAATAAATATATAATTTTAATAGAAGGTAAAAAATATATTATTTAAATTATTTTTAAAATCTATCCAATAACATGCCATAATCAAATTTCTAAACAAACACCATTTTCCTCAAAATAAATATGGGTAAAAAAATTAAATAAATTATTTTAAAATGCGGTAAGAGGTAATATAGAAAAAAAATAAAACAATCCAAATAACCCTTTATAAAACATTCCAAAAATTTCTTTCAAAATATTATATCCATAAATTAAATCACCCTAAATCATTTCATAAAACTATTTAATAAAATTACCAAACAATTTTCTTTTAAAAAAACATTCCAAATCAATTTTTGAAAAAAATTGTTATTATGAAAAAATATTACTTGAAATCAAAGTAAACCATCCATGCACAACAAAATCCATTAATAATAGTAAAATATAATGATAAATTATGGTTTCATATAATCATAAAAGATAGGTGAATACAAATGAAAATAGATAATATCCCATAAATTGTCCATATAAGGACCAAAGAGTCATTTGAAACATCCTATGACACAAGTATCATGTACTTAAATCGGATAAGAGGAACCTCATCCGGTACTAACGAACCTATCCATGTCTTGGTAGTATTATAAAAATAACCATGGTCTATCAAGATTAATGATCTCAATAGAAACCATATGCACTTTTAGAATTTTAGGTACCATGGATTCTAGATCCTAATCTTACACATTCTAACTATGAACTTTACCCTAGTCATTTCACAACCTATTCTATGGATTTCATCCATATACCTACTTATTATCCTATGAATCCCATGAAATTTCAAATAATGGGGGTGAACAGTAATGGAATAATATAACATCACATATCATTTAAAATTAAACACCATCTCACATTCTTCACTATTACATAAAACAACCCATTTATGCATTATGAAATAGAAATTGACCAATGAAACATCGATATAAATCATACCCTAATAGGTTAAAATCCATGAAAAGCATGAAAATAATCACACTGATCCCAATTATGGGTCTCACAAGTTTTTCGAAATCAACGCTTTATAAGTTCCATTAAGAATATTTGAAAAGTACCTCAGAATTCCAAGATATATCATAACATTAGAAAACTCATTTTAAAACTTTTATTGGTATCATTATATCTAAAAAATATTAAAAATAATTTATGAACCCAAAAAACCTTTACACAATTTCCTCTTTTAAACAATAACCGATTTCATTGAAAATTAATTGGTCCTATAAATCCTTTTTATTTCCAGAACCAAAATCCCCTTTTAATAAACCATTTCAAACCATCATTCATCCAAAAAACCTCAAAATAATTTTAAAATAATGATGTTTAACCCACATAATTCAAAAATCAAACTATTAAAACATCTAAAATCTATTTTCTAAAACGGGACTAGTAATAAACCTGTATTGATAAAAACATTTAGAATTATTTATAAAATCCACTCAGACATTTTGATGGAAAATTCACATGCGATGGAAGTCCATGAAATGCTTTTAAACTAAAATATATATCCATTAAGACATAAAAATAATGTTGTGTATTTATATAAAATCATAATAAAACAATTTATAACACATGTTAAAAAGGGATTCCAAAGATACAGCTTCCACATTTCTTGTATAACATATTTGAAACAAGTCGACATCAATGGAGTTCACATAGCCAATCCAAGGTATATTCTACTCTACCCAAATAAATCCAAATTTACATCAATTGGAGCATATAAAACCTTAATCCCAACCTAAATAGTTGTTACGGTTATTAGATGAGAGGGAAATTTATGGGGATATACAGGGTAAAATATAGGAAAATAAAATGGGATTAAATAAGGGATTACCCCCCATGAAATCTGAGAATAAGTGACCCCAATCAAATGAGAAAAAGTAATGAATGTCCTATTCACACTATAGGTTTATTTTAGAAAGGTGATGAGAACAATAGTTTAATGAAATAAAAAAATTGAGGGGTATGAATGTTATTTCATCATTTTAATAAAAAAAATAAGAATACCATGTGGTTTTCAAAACTATGCAGAGACTATATAGATCGAACTATCTATGAAAAGAAGCCGCCCATTATTTAACCACAGAGATTATGAACTACGTTCCTACTAAGAAAAAACACAGTGAGAACTAAAAACCTATCTTCATGCATTTCAAATAGTTTCCTATATCCATTTTCATGTCATGTAACCATACACCATGTTTAAAATGGACTCACATTATTTTCCCTAAGATTCAAATTGTTTATATTAAATCATGTACTAGACATAACAACCAACCATGTAATGTAAAAGATGAATTAAAAATACTACAAACTATGGGAATTCACATGGTATCTAGTAAACCATGCATGCAAACCATGCACATATGGTTAAATTATATATTGTCAAAGTTTGGAGCAAAAAATTTTCAGAAACATAAATTATAACTCATTAAGATAAAATAATATAAGGTAACACAGACACATGGGTATCAAAATTCTCCTCTTCATTCCACTCTCTTCCCCTATAAATTCCCTGGTATATATAAAGTAAATGGGGAAATAGTACAACTAATAACCCCTATATAAGAAGTGAAATGATATATTAAAACTCAGAAAGACCTAATACTGAGAAAACATCAAACACCAACCATCCTCTAATGATAGATAAAATTACTCAATAAACCTAAACAAAATAAAGTATGTAAAAAAACATATATATTATAAGAAATAGTAAATCAAGGGAAAATAAATTATGGCGTCTTCATTATTTATGATTGATCTTTAATGGTAATGAAATGGTGACCTCCCCTATTCTAACATAATAAATGAAAATTTTGATTTCAATGAATAAATAATGTAAAAAAAATAGATTCCATAGAAAGATTGGATGAGCCCGTAAGGGGCGCAGTGGGGTTAGGGTTTCCCCTGTCGCTGCCTTCCCTTCCCTCTTCTCCAGCGGGCCACGTTTCCTTTCTCGGCGCTCTCTGAGCGTGCTCGCGGTGCGGTGGTTGTGTGGATGCGCGCTCTTGATTTTCTGGCTTGGATCTTGTGTCGCATGTTTCTTCTACGGCGTTGCGGCTTCCATCTCTGTGGCGTTCGTTTGGGCTCAGATCTGGCAACGTGGGGTTCGTCCTACAGCTGTGGGGTGTGATCTCCCTCGACGAGGTCTCTTGCGGCGGCGTGGTCCTTCCGCGGCTCATTTCTGGCATCACGGCAGGGTGTGTTCTTCCTTGGCGAGTTTCTAGGCAGCGGCGTGCTTCGGTTGTGGTGTGGGTTTTGATTCGTGGCAGTTTCTACCGCGGTGAAGCTTCCCGGCGGCGGCGAGGCTTGTTCATGGTTCAGGGTAGGGGTCTTGGAGGGGCATGTTTCTTTCACAGTGTTATCTCAGGGTGGCGGTGGTCTGTCTGTGCCTTGGATCTGGTGCGGCGGGGGGTTGTGCGTCACAGGCGAAGGAAGCGAGCTTCCGCGGTGTTGGGTGGTCCGCTCTACCATGGTGAAGGTGCCGCGTTCTTGATCTGCTGGGGCGAGGGTGTTCGGTCCTTTATTCCGTGACGGCATGCTCTCCCAATAGTGGTTTGGATGGGTGGTTTTTCCTGTCTAGGAGGTCGTCAGTATTTGGGTGGCGGTGACTGGATTTGAGGCATGCTCATGTTTGAGGTCCGAAGCAGTGGGTTCACTTCGGCGGAGGCTGGTAGGAAGTCGGTGATTTCAGATCTGTTTTAGATCTGGTTTCAAACCAGATCTGGTTGGACAGCGGCAGTTCAGATGGAGAACTTCGGTCTCGCGACAACACGGTGTCGGAGGCGTGATGGGGTTCAGCAGCGGTCGGTGGCTTTTTTTCTGGTCATGATCTACAGATCTGGATGGATCCGTGAGCCTCGTCGTTGACGGGATCCGTTGCGGGCGGCGGGCTCTACCGGCGGTCGTTCATGCGGGTCTGGAGGCGCATTGCAGTGGTCGGTCGCGCAGGTGGTTTTGGTGTGGTGATGCGGCGTGCGTCGACCTAGGGTTGATGGTTTGGTTCCGAAACCCGTGCGGTATTCGACGGTGGTGATGTGACAGGGTTCTGCGGCCATCTGTATTCAGTGGTGGCGGTATTACGCGGCCGCGATGTTCGAGTGGCCGTGTCTCCGTAGTGATAGCTTGGACTTGGTCTGCTAGGTCTTCTGGTTTTGCCTTCGGGTTGTTTTTCCTCTTATGGTGCCGGTGGTCACTTGCCATGGGCTTTCCCATTGGGCTCTTATGTTTTGGGTGGTGTCTCTGATTGGGATTTGTCCCACTGGGCCTGGGGGCTTGTTATGGGTTTTACCTTACCCATTCCAAAAGGTTTTACTGTCCTTTTTCTTTTCTTTTAATAAAGGGGCTTGACCCCAAACCTTTCTGCTAAAATAGATTCCATAGACCACGGTAATATGTAAATATATCTCAACTAATAAAAGTAATCTTCAACCAAGAAACAATTTAAAGACCACAAATCGAAGGAATATCCAAGCTCACATGATCATGTCTAAAAAATTATCCTTATATATTACATCTAAAACATAGAGAGGTCATGATAGCCATTTACTAAAACCATCGAAACTCAAAAACATCTAGGAATAGAGTGAATAAAAAAATGATTTGATTAAAAAATATAGGATCTAAACATGGGTTAGAAAACTACGTGGAAGTGGAAAACTAGGACATCACACTCTGATTTCAACCCTATGGTGAACAAAACAAAATAAAACAAAAACCAGCCAGTTCAAAATCCTAATTATTGTCATAACTATCCGGGCCACTAAAAACACACACCCAACATTGTCCCCACATCTAAAATTGAATTAAATATAATGAATATAATTCACCACAAGGACAGAAGCACCAAAAGTATCCACCCTTGTCATAGATTAAAAATGAGGAACGAACATTCTGGAAAACGCCACACATATAAGAGAAACAAAAAGAACATCGAAATACCACACCAATCGAATGCCACCTCAAGGAAACAACTTCCTTAAATAAAGTTATCACCCACAATTACAGGGTATCAGACATCATCAAATCACCAAATGTATATCCAAGTATAACATATCCTAGTCTCAAAAATCATACAAATATATTGTACGTAACCACACCATAGTAAGGGAACAACAATTATTTACACTCTTTTAGAGTCTAAGTAAGTGTCAACAATGAGAAATGGATTTTCCATAGAGATAGCCACATTAATTTTATATAATGCCATTCATGTAATCATACCATAAAATAAAAGGAAACATGAACCCAACTCAGTCATTTTTTTCAACATAAATCATTCGGTCACAACCCACACATTAGTAAAATTCAAAAACTCAAATTAATTAACGAAAAACAAAGTCCCAATGTATAATTATCATAATAACTACCAAAAACCTGAAACATTAAAAACCAATTTCTAAAAATATACATTCCTTTAAAACCACCCAATATTTTGAAAATTTCCTCATTCAATTAAAATAAAAATTCTTAAAGAAAATTCAAAAACATTTAACCATACATTAAAAACCACCAACTCCATTACAAAGATAGAAACCCACCCAAAATTCTCAATTATTTTCTATTAAAAAATTCAAAATAATTTTTATCCCTTTTGAAAAATCAAAACCATTCACTAATTTATTTCCCTTAAATGAAAATAATCACAACTTAAAACACCCCCACGAGGGTCCAAAATTCTTTACACTTGAACTATAATCGAATTTTTAAACCAATTTTTTTAAATACTTCCCATAAATTTAAATATATCTTATAAATATGACCAAATGATTCTTTTCAAAAAAAAACATTTCACATAAATCAATCCTTCAAAATAATTTCCGAATATTCATTTTAAAACCAACCACCATTAGAATCACACCCCAAGAGATTCAAAAACCATTGAAAATTTATTTAAATATTAAACACATTATATATTTCGTCTTAAATCCATAATTTATGAAAACATTCTATTAAAACATACTTATTTTTATAATAATTATCAAATTACACATTTGTAATTCCAAAAAAAATCATGAAATATCCCTTTTTACACAAAACCCAATTTGTCACAACTATCCCAAAAAATGGATCAAACCATGAATATCAATATCCATCATCAACATATCACTAATGCTCTATTGATGCATCCCCCATCACTGAGGATCCCCCATGAGAATTATAACTAGTAATATAGGTGGTATGTTGGAGGATGATGAACTCTATTATATGGTGTGATGGACTATAGGTCAACCCTGCAATAACACCTGAGACATCTCTAAGACCAAAAATTTGGTCACTATCTAGTTTATCAAGCCATATAGATCAACCTCATGTGAATTATTAGAAACATTTTCACCCAAAATTCAAAACCATGCCCTTATTGAAACTACACCATTCCATAAGGATCAATGCACTATCAATGATAATGAAAATAAAATTCAAATCTCATGGCCTATGGTAGCTCAGGAATCATCCAGATGGATGGTGATCAAGAACCCTCTCCTGAATAACCACCAGAGTATTTATGAAATTCTTAAATAAAATCTATTATAACACACCCAAATAGTAATAGAGTTATTGTAAAACCTAAGTCCTTATTGTGAAATCTAGGATATAATTCAATTTGTCAAAAACCGTCTTGATAAAACATAAAATTCCACCCAACCCAACCCACTATTAAGATCAAAGGTCACTCCCAATCCCCACATGCAAGAAACAAGTTTCTAGGAATCAATATTTCTCATTGGGTAGGGTTTCACCCCTAGATATCATTATAATGTTTTCATATAACAGAAAAAATAAAAAAAAACCAAATAAAGAATAGTAAATAAAAACCCAAAAAAATCATACATTAGAAATAGATACATTACCGAATTAGATACTAGTAAGAATATCAACATGAATGGATGGCACAAAATTCCAGAATAAATAAAATTAAAGGGAACCTTAATTTCTCATTGATCAACACTAGTTAACCCAATTCACTTACCACATCCCACTATCCAATCATAGACTGAATGTAAATTTTGATAATATAATAGAACGAGGCATCAAAAATAGAAACAAAAGATCTAGAAATGCCTTTGGGAAACTATGTGTATGTTGCGTGTAAGGTAAACATTCCCAATAATATTTGACCAATAATTTTTTATGAATACCTTAGTAATATAGTTCGTAATGTTTTAGTTTGATCATGTGTTATTCAATGTATTTTTCACATTCTTTATAAACACAATCCAATAGTTTTCCACATAAAAAATTATAAACAACAACCATTTTAGATAAAAAAAAGTACGGGTAAACATTTTAATACGGTGTTTCAAAAAAAGTAAATCAGACCATTGAAACTAAAAAAATAAATCATATCACCAATTATCCCACTTTCTAAAAATTTCATAAAAAATCATGTAACTAAACTTTAAAATTCATTTAAAAAAATAAATGTTAAACAAAACATTTATTATAACTAAAATATATACGGCATTTATTGAGGAATAAAAAAATAATAATTAATTAGAAGCATCAATGATGTTTCCATATAATCAAGAATTTATGGGAATTAAAATATCAAGAGTTAGAATCCCCTAATTATTATTGGTAAAGACTAAATCGTTATGGAAAACATTTGGAGACTCAATTATCTGAGTCCTAAACTATTTATGATAAAACTAGTCTAAAAATGATCCTTTATATGTATCATTAGTCCAATATAAATTAATAGGATCTATCATGGTTATGGAGGTCAATAGAAACCTTGGGCCCCTCTAAAATATATGTGACCAAATAAACAATCCCAGTAGCTCACTATGTCTAACCATGAGTTGTACCCTATTTAGTGAACAATATACACATGGAATTTCTCACATATGGATCCATAATTAGTATCCTAGGACTCCCATGACATATCAAACAATATAGGTGAAAATAATAGAGAAAAATATTATCACATTAATAAATTTATTGTATTTAAAATTCACCCTCATATCACATCCAACACAATCACATAAAACAACCCCTTTTCACAATCATTTATATACACCAAATAATGAAAAATAAATATAAATCAATCCTAAATCGGTCATAATACACTACGCTTATAATTATAATCACATAAAACACAATAAAGGGTCTCAAAAATTATTAAAAATCCACTCTTTAAAAGTGCCAACAAATCTTTAAAAAATTCTCTTCAAATGAAAATACATTTCATACAATTTGAAGTGACATTTAAAAACATTTCCTGAAAAAATTTATCATACCCCACCTGAAAAATCATTTTGAAACCCAACTTAATTTACACAATTCCTTTTTTAAAATCCTAAAACCATTATTTGAAAATAAAATGACTACCGACACCCTTTTCCTATCTAAAACCTCAATTGATTCTTTATAAACAATTTCAAACCACAATGAGTTCCAATAGACTCAAAACAATTTGAAAATAATGAATTTCAACCCATATTTTTTTCAATGGTCCCATTAAAACATTACACTAACCATTTTTCAAATGGGACTATCATCAACAACACATTCAAAAAATTTAATATCATTTATTAAATCAACATAGGAATTTTGAAAAACACGTGTCATTTGATGGAAGTCTGTGATAAGTGATTAAAAAAATAAAAGCCAAAATAAACCCAAAATAATACCCCATACACTAATAATGCACTGTAAAACCGAAGATAATTTTATAAAAAGTATTAAAAGGTAATTACAAAGAAAAACCTGCAACATTTCAAGTGGGAATTAATCGAAACAGGTTTCCTTTGATGGAAAACACTCAAAAAAAGAGAAGAAAATACTATTAACCCCCAAAAAACATAAACCTATACCATTATAATCATTATAATCACTATATCCTACTTAAAAAATGGTTAGGGTGCATATATTATAGGAAAATTGATGGATAAGAGAAGTATGGAAGATAAGAGGCAAATGAGGAAAAATAAGTGATTATATTCTTGAAATTAGTGACAAAGGAGACACAAATCATCTGAGAAAGAAAGGAGGAATATTCAATCCATACCTTATGTTAATCAAAAAATTTGGAGACAAAATGGAGTCAAAAGGCATAAAAACCCTAGTTTTAGAAAGTAATTTCCCAATATGAATGAAATCTGGTAAGAAAGCTCAGTTTTTCAAATCGTGCACCAACCATGTGGATGGAAATCCCTATGAAAATTTTCCTCACATAGTATGGATTAAATATTTAAAAAACAATCACAAATCATGGAAACACACAATGTTAAAATTTCATAACATCTCACATAATCATTTCACAGTTTCCCCTAATAGTGCGTAATTCATGTGATAATAATCCTATCCCAAAAGAGACATTCAAAATTTCCACTTTTCATTGTATTATTTGGACCAAACCATACACTACAATTATATTAAAACCACATGCCGAAAAAAATGAAATAAAAGTCTCACATATATGGTAAATCACCTAGTATCTATAAAATCGTTCATGAAAACTACATTCATAAGTGAAAATTATTTATTCTTCACGTTTCTTGATGGAACATGTTGAAAAATTAAAATTCTCATCATTATGATAAAATAATATAAAATATATGTTAAAAGTTACATGTTGGTGTTAAACGATATGTATTGCACAAGTTATAATAACACACTGGTTAATGTCCCCAAGTCAGTATTTCACATTGATTAATAGATTTTATCAATTAATTCATGTTTTTATGGAAATACTGAGATTTCTTATGATTTAATTACATCATGAACGAGTTATATTAATTTTTTTGGGGTTTTCATAGATTTTCTCTCATCTCCTAGTTATCCCCTATAACGATCTTTTTTATATCGACCCTTCTATGTTGAATTGTTTCTATATTATGATGTTTTATTATTTCAATCAACTTGAAATCTATTTTAGTGTTTATTAATATTTGAAATTTTCTTTATAAAGTCATGAAATTGTTTCCTTATCAAATGAATACATTTCATGGGTGATTTGATTCAATTTTCATTATTTCAAATATCATTTCTACATGACATTTTTTAAAAGTTTGTCTTTGTTAACAATATATATGTTATTTAACATAAGAAAATGGGATTGAAGTTCTGACTTAATGTGACTTGTTTTAATAAAAATAAAATATTACCTTTATATTATATTCCAAAATATAACAAAATAGATTTCATTTAATGTTTATTTTTTTGTAGGGGGAGGTTACTTGTAATTTTTTATCATTCCCATCATAATAGAATTTATGTATTAGTTCTATCTAGATGTATCCATTTAACTTTCTATTTATGGTCTGGGTATATATATGGTGAAATGTGAAGATGTTATACATTGTGCATGAACATGGATGGTTGTGGTTTATATTTTCAATTTTTTATTTTTTATTTTTGATATATAATGTAACTTTGTCTTTTTATCCCAAGTTCTCTATCCATCCTTCGTTGATTTTGTATCTAATGTCTACATTTTATAATATTATGGGTTGTATAGAATATTTTTATTTTTTTCTTTGTTATTATAAGTGGGGTATTTCCCTCATTCATTCTTTGTTTTTTGTTTCCTTTTATATTTTTTTACTTATAGAACACTAATATATTAAGTGGTAATGCTAGAATTATGAGTGGAATTCGCTTGTTTGTTACATATTTATTAGGTGGAATCATTCTCCCTGGTGCATATCTCAATTCCTAGGAACACGTTTCCTACTCAAATGGAAGAGAATACCCATTGAACCATTTTACAAACTAACTTGGGTACGTAAATTAGGGGTAACATTGGTAGGTTTATAGAAAAATAGAATCAAAATCTAGTTTTAATGTGGGGAGTCTTGGTAGATATGAGATATAGTTTCTTGTACTCAAGCGGTAACTGTGAGTACGTTTCTATACATCACTTTTTTGTATTGATACATGAGATTCTGGGGGTATTTATGATATAGGTCTCTCGAATTCAAACTTCAATCTCTATATGTTTAGTCATTCATTGATTATTCCTATTATATATTGATACTAAAAGACAATTTTTGGGAAAATCCATGCATTGTTATTAATTAAATGATGGATCCCATTGTCACATGGTTATATTTCATGGTTTGTAGAATTATGTGTAGACCATGAATGCTGATTATGGTAGCCACCAGCTGATTGTGTGCAGTAAGCATATAGTTCACTGGACCGTGCTGCTAAACTGTGCATAGTTGTAAAATTTTCAATTATTTTAATTAATGATTCCATAATACATTAATTAATATAATTCTCATCCTTTATTTAATTTATTATTTAATGTTATGTTATTATTGGATTATTGATTTCACCTTGCATGGATAAATTCAGTTATCATAGAGGGCTTTTTTGGACCTATCTTTCGAAAATTGAGTATTATGATTTATAAAAGATGTAATAAATTGTTTTTCTGGAATTATAAATCAGGGTTTTATAAAATGATTTCGAGTACAATATTTTAATTAAAAATTGGAAATTTGATGGGGTGTTTCGTATAATTTTTGAGTTTGGTTGAAGGTTTCGGTTTGTTAATATTTTGAAAGTGCGTTTACATTTTTTGAAGTACTAAAAAGTATTTGGAATGACTTAAGAAGATGAAATTTCATGGTTTTATTACATAATTCGTTATCTTCTTTTGTTTATGTTATTTAATATGAAAGTAATATTATCTAAAGACTTGGAATATTTTATTTTAAATCATTTTTCTATGTAGATTATAATAAAAATTAAAAAAATTAAATATTATATTTATGTTAGTGGGAATATAGTATTTTATGATATAAATTTATTTTATAGAGGTTGTATGAGCATATTATTCTATAAAATATGATCAACACATTGTTCTATGAATCGAGTGATTCGATATATTTATCAATATAATGGCTTAATATAACTTCCAAAATTAATGAGTTAATGTTTAAGTCTCCAAAACACACCAATTGGTAATGTAATTAGTGAGTTAATTTCCAAGAGTTACATGAGATGTAACTGAACTCATTACTCATAAATTTGACATATGAATGAGTAAATTCATGGATCATGGTTTATCCGCATATCATATTTAAAAGATAATAGTCCATTTGTCTTGGGTGTGAGATCTCCTAAAGTGATCCCTGGTTGAAACTCTTTCTTCACTAGAACTATCTTCTTCATTTTTTCATTTCTCTTGAGATATTATCATATCACGAAGAATATGAAGGTCCTACCAAACGTGTTTTGATTATACAGTGTTGCTTTTGGACACAAATCAGAGGGAATAACATTTCAAATTTTTTTCTTTGTTCTCTTTATCAATCACAAGTTGAATGTGACACTAGTGCTTATTCTATGATGTATGGTATAGGATTTACATTTCTAGTATTACATAATTTCAGTTTCCATGGTATAGTGTTTTGTCTTTTCATGGTTTCTTTGAAATTTTGTTACTTTTACAAATAATTAATATATTCTTATAATCATTTCATTGGTATTAGTTATTTTCGATTTAATGGTATTCATGAAATCATTTTATAAATTATGTTTTTCAAAATCTAATTCCATATTTTATTTCTTGTCATAAAATATGATATATAATTTTTTATGGGAAATTGAATCGTAGATTAATATATGCGATATCATAACATGTTGACACAATGTTAGTTCGATTATTTTTTATAGTGATATCATATGATAGAGGTATATCCCATCCTTCAATATCACTTCCACGGGATTCAAAAACTGAGAGTCATATCACTTTTATGATATCCATATGTATCTTAAAATATGAATATTTATAATATTTAATGAATACAATATCAGACGCACAACATTAATAATAGTGCATAAAAAGTTTATATGTGATATATTATTAATCATATCCTATGATTGAATAGAAATCATTAAATGTGATTCATTATGGGAAAAAATTCTTTATTTTCCATTAAGAATTGATTTATATAACTTATAAATTTATTATAGATTGTAATAATTGGTATGCTGGATATTTAGTTTTTATAAAAGTGTTTATAAAATTTTTAATTATGAAATATTTATATCTAATTTCTTTAATGTTTCTTAAATTATTATAAATAAATAATCCATAATATTAAGTATTGACATTAAAATACATTTTTTTAAAATGTATCACATAACATAAAATTTAAATAAAAATTTTTCATATAGAAATTATATGTTTAATTTATAAAATAATTATAAATTAAAATAATAAGAAAATATATAATGTATTTATATTTGTTAATAATTCATAATGCTTCATTTGAAAGGTTCAAATTAAAAAGAACTTATTTGAAATTTATTTAAAACACATCAAAAGTTTTTTCAAAGATGATATGATTAAATGATTAAATAACACTGATATGTAATTACTATTTTATCTAATTTTTTTACATATTAATATATGAATTATAAAAAATTTATATTTCATAAAATATATAACACCCTATGATTTAATGGTTTGTGCCTTTTTAAATTTATATTTTTTATTGTTTACATTACATTGACCATAGCGATTTAAGAAATGATTAAATATTAATATTTAATTTTCAATGTTATCAACTTATTATTGGAATGGTGGAAGTGAAATAAATTATTTATATTATTAAAATATAGTTTTTACATGTTTATAAATTTACTTCACTAGTTTCCAATGAATTATAAGTGAAAAAAAACCAATTGAACATAAATGATGTGTTTTCCTAAAAAAATATATTTACGACCATGGTGAAATTTTGTGTTAAATTAATAACTATTATTCAAATATATTTATGATATTTTTATATTATATATTCAATAAAATATTTTTAATTTCAATCAATAATATTGAAAGACATAAGATAAGAAAAAATCCAATTATAAGCATAAAAAAATATATTTTCTTAAAGGAAAATTTATTGCCTTTTAATATCTCACATATTTAGAAACTAACTATTGAATATTTTATAAATTCTATTGAAAAAAATAAAATCCATTTTTAAAAGAGGCATGTCAAAAATTGCTTATTGTGAAATTTTGGTATCTTTCTTAAAATCTTTATTTTCCAGTGAATAGTGAAAATCTAGATTTTTATAAAATTTTCAGTTTCATTATATTAATAGTATATTAATGATTTCAATATTAAACTAAATTATTGAAGTGTAAATAAAATTTAGGTGACTTATGAATGAAAATATAATATATTTATATCTGGAAATAAGTTAATAAATATTCTAAAAATTATAAATCAAGTGTCCGTATTTTTTTGTAACAAAAATGTTTATTTACAATTTTATAATTCATATTATGATTTAAAAGAAAACATATTTTTATAAAATAAATTCATGATTTAATTTTTTCCCTTATTATTATAAGATAATTCTATAAGACCTTAATTAATTTTACAAAGTGTTATAAAATTTGTTATAAATTTAAAATCGATATTTATCAAAAGCATGATGATATTAATTAATAATTAAATTTATCACATTTAGAAAAATATTTTCATAAAATTCAGTACTCTTTTTGATTCTATATTTTTAAAAAAAGGTTAAATTTTAGGGATTTTATAAAATAGTAGAATTTTTAATAGATAAATACGATAATTTACTATATATATACATTATAAGTTAAATAAATTATTTCATGATTTAATGATGATTTAATGACCATTATATAGAAAAATAAATATCAATTTATTATATTTATTAATGGTAATCAAATCTATGAATAGTCTTGAGCCCAAATAATAAACTAATGTTTAAAATAATAAAAAAAACACCCCACTAATCCATTATAAATATCTCCCCTTATCCTCGCACCTACAAAGTATTTAAGGTTGTCCAATTACTTCATAATCAATATTATATAAATCTCCACCACATTCTAGTGTTTCTGATCTCACCCAAAGGACCATTTAACATTTCATTAAGGAGGTTCTCAAGGAGGGGAATTCAAGTGGTAATGTCCCTTTACGTTCTTTTAGTTTTCTTCCAATTTCTTTTCTTTTCATATCCTTTACTTACCTCCTCTGTCCAAAAACAAATTATTTGTATAGTATATTATATATACATTAATATTATTAGGATTTTGTGATATCAACCATTAATTCTTTTCTCTTCCCCTTTTTCCCAGAAATGAAAACCTCATCTGTGAGGGGCCGATTCACCACCATCGTGGACTATGATTCTTTTGTTTTCTAATACGAAATTCAAGGCTAGTCCTAAAACCATTTATATGGTAAAAGGAAAATTAATATATGTAATATAAGTTATTTAAAGTTCTATAACCAGTATATATACATGATATTAATTCATAATGCAAAATTAGTTTGTGATGATCAAAAAAATCGAAAACATATCTAAATGGTTATCCATAATGCTTTTTCTAATGAATCATCCTCACAAATTGAAAAAATATATATAATACTATTAAATCGCAAGCATATTCATTAATAACATATCATTCCAATTTTGTATTAATGTTTCCATTTTAAATTATATTTTGTACATGAATACAATTGAACCAATCATGAAAAACAATAAAACAGACACTCGTAAATGATGAAATTGAATCTTATAACTCATAAAAATAGGAATAAATGAACTTGATAAAATTATAATTAATAAAATAATTGTTTTATTGGTTCTAAATTAAATTATTAATGTATATAATTTCATTATCTAGGAAATTATGTAAAAGTATTGAACACTTTCAGACATAAGGTAAGGTATTCTCCCTGAACCTCCATTTTTCATTCAGGTTACACTTTATCTCGCTTTAATCCAATTTAATTATTAATTATTGTTATTTAATTCTCCAATATTCTGTGTTTATTTTCAAATTATATGTTTATAATTTAAATCATCTTTAATTTATGTGTAATTATGTGTTTTATAAGGTTCCTTTTTCAATTCCTCCTGATGAGAAATCTTGATTAAAGAAAACATCTCAATTTTTTTTACCCTTTTTCTTGTACACTCTATAATATATTTTAAGCACATAATATTTTTCTAAAATAACTATTTTTATCATTAAAAACTATCTCATATCATTTCTGGATTTATGAAAAAAACATTCTTTTGTACTCTTTAAATACTCTTTTATATTTACCCTTAAACGACACTAAAGTGGCTCATTTTAAAGTTTCTTAACCACTATTTCAACATTATTTCTCTTATGTATCCAAATTTTAGTATGAATGTTTTTCTAATATTCCAAAAATATAATTTCATTCCCTTTATTCTTTGTTATACCTGTTTACAAACTTTCTTTTAGGGAAGATACAAATGATTTTCAAAACGAACTATTATATCCAAAGGAAAAGGGTATTTCTCTCAAGAATTTATCAATGATTTTATTTATGTATTTTCACATAGTTCATAAACCATTGTGGAATCCTATACTATATTGATATTGATCTCTTCTTTTACAGTATACCATATTTTATTGAATGTTTTATGATTATTATGACTAGGGAAGTACTATATTTATATCATTATCCAAAATACTATGGGATGTTATTCTTATTAATTAGGGAAATTATTGAAATTTCATATTCCGGTTTCAATATTAATGTTTATGTTGATTATATTTGTAAAGACCCATATTTTTTCATGTAATTTTTTTTTCTTAATTATATGGAATTATTTTGAGTCTTTGAAAATTGATGGTGCGTGATTGAAAGGCATGTTGTGGCTGGAATGAATTTCTGATCTTTTTTTCATGTACGTTCAGTAAACATGTCAGCAGTATTTTCTAACTTTTTAATCGTTGCTTGGACTTAAAATACATGGGCACCATTGAATATATAGAAAGAGGATATCTTTAAGGGAGGATTTACATTGACTATAGTAGGCTCTGAAGAAAAGTTATGTTTTATGACTTTTTCTAAATAAAATGAAATAAAATAATTTTTTGTTATTTTATTTCATAATCCTCTAACATGCCAATTAAAGGGTGGGGTGATGGTGTGTTAAGACATTAAATGGATTGAACTCTCAACCTTAAGTACTGACAACATGGTACATATTAGGAAGATTCATAATTTATGAGCACCATCAACCCCTCGTGTTGTTACTTACACTCGTCCTCTCCTATAAAACTTGAACATGAGGGGAGATGTATTGGACAAGCATTGTCATGAAATGATGTTCTTTTGAAGTGACATAACACCAAGCCTTTAGAGGACGAATTAAACCCTAGAAAAAGGTGACATGTGACACCGTATCCCCAAATAGGAGTGTGAATTTTGAGCGGTGGTGAGGACAGCTTGTTGCGGGGACGGTGAACAACAAGACTCCCTCAACTGCGAGCACTCTCCAATGTTTCAAGGTAGGGGTTATTTTGTTTGTGAATTTTTTATTCCCTCTTATCTATTCATGAAATTATATGAAGAACATCAGTCAACAAACTAAGAAGTTGACCAACGATTCATTCATCTTTTCCAGAGGTTATTACGGGGAATATTGTGGGGTTAATCTTGTAGTTTAATTCAATTATTATTAAACCCTTAACCCCCCTCATGTTCATAAGCTATCTCAGAGTGTGCGGGCCTAAAGAACCCGACCCAAACCCTCCACTATCTTTCTATCCTTGTGCCACCGTGGAAAAACATGATTACATTGATGCACGCCGCAAGAAGAAGGTCGTGGATTATCAGCCATGGTGAATGGAAGAGGTGGCCGATATGACGGCCGGTGGCAGGAAGGTAGGTGTCGTGACTGACGTGCTGCTAGTGAATGGAAGCCGTGACCAAATCCATAGTTGAGGCCGAACCCACCTCTAGTGGGTTCTACGTTGACCAAGTGATGCCCACGTGGTGTCGCCGCCTCACCATCTAAATGGCCTTCGGGCCATTCTGGAATTTGGGTGATCGGGGGGTTACACCCCCACCCCCCGCATCAGACCAAATCGAGTTGATACCCTCAGACTGAGTCGCTGCCCTCATGTTGGGCCGCCGCCCTCGGAGCCGGGCCACCACCCCCATGGGCACCACCCCGGGACCGGGCCACTTCCCTTGCAATCCGCCTCCCCACATGGGTCAGGCTGCCCCTATGTGGGCCACCCTATTTGGGTCGGGCCGCCCTTACAGGACACCACTCTTGTGGGCTGGACCAGACATCAGCCAAGTGGTTTGAGTACAACTTAGCCCTTCCCAGATCGGGACGGGCTAGGTCGGACTAGACCCGGGCCCAACCAGGCCCAGAAACACTCAAAGGGGATTATCTTGAAGACTATACTCTTGTTTGATGAACTGTTTGTAAAGTTCGGCCCCTATGAGAAAGACAATCCTTTTCCCTTACTCCAATAGAGTTTCAGAGAAACGTGGAGTTTGGTCAGGTTGGATCGCACCCCAATCTAACTGGGACCTCGGCACTGGAATGCCAATAACGCACAGAACGAGAATCCAACTAACGTGTTGTATGTTGCGTTGGAACCCTTATGACATGGCGGATCCTCGGGTTACTTCTTTGTGATACATTGTGCTGGTTGATATACAACTGATGGTTTGGGGATCGAGTCTCCCAAGCGCACTATGTATAGAACCCTGCGACTGGCTGAGACGTGATGACTGGTGACTTTTCAACTCAGAGTGACTCGATGGTCATGGTATCCGATGGGGAGAAGTACCTTAGAAGAACCCGATGGATATGGGGAGGTTCTGTGTGACCTAGCAGGACATAGTGGGGAGTATCTGTGGTACACGATGGTTAGGAGTACCTTAGTAGACAACATTGGGTGGGGGGACAACTCTGTATGACCCAGCAGACCCACAATACACGATGGGGAGCAGTACTTCAGTAGTTTAAGGTTACTGGGAAGCGGCTCAGAGTGACCCGACGTGCCCACTATACTTGATAGATGATTTCTCCAGTAGTCGAGGCTTTCGATGTTGTGACTTAGGATGTTACTTGTCACTACCCCTAGAATAAATCCTGGTGTGATCTATCTTTACTTTGTTCTTGTGATTGAGGTTATGTTAGGTGGTAATATATTTGTGGGATACATTAACTTTGTGGTGTTACCCTATGGTTTTTTGTATAATTATTGGAGAACTTCGGGGTCTCGGGGTCCCTACTGAATATCATTATACTCACCCATGCATGGGATTTTCCCGCACCTTGTTGTGTCTTGAGCAGAAAACATACAACATTGATAGAGGCTGAGGGAGCCAAAATAGTATGGTGCTCGAAGGTGGAAATTTGGCATGACATGATGCGGAGGATATGGGCAAATGTAGAGTACTGTGGAGGGGTTCTGTACCTACCCTTCAGCTAGGATCTGTGGTGGATGATCCAAAATCTTCTTTTCACCTTTTAGCTATTTTTTACTTTTCAGTTGTACTTGTACTTTTCTAGTTGGGCTTTCATTCTGGCCCCTTTACGTTTATTACACCTTTACTACAGCATTTTAATTCACAACTTTTTCTTATGGTGTTCTCAGACCATGTGTTTGTACAGGTTTAAAGGAAAATAATTCCTTTTTTAGGTAATATGTCTTTCAGTGCTGGTCACCAACCCCTGGCCTATGGAAGGTTGGCTTGGGGTAGTCATTGCTTGGTCCCCGGGGACAGGTCGTGAAAAATTGGTATCAGAGGAGTTCGATTCTATCGAATAACTAGGACTCTGATCTTTTCTATGTGGATATAGGGTTATGTGTTTTGAGTGTGGTTTTTAGTTCGGGGAGTCTAGTGTTGGTGTGGCAGCCGACGTATCCATGCACCAGGACCCTAATTTTTGATTTCTGACTCAGCACATGAAAACACTGATTGTGTATGTTTTGAAAAGTCTTTCTTGTGTTTTCTTGAGTCAGATCACCAGGTATAACTTTTAACTGTGGAAAACCTATTTCTTTTTAGGTTACCAGTATGAAGACATCCACCTAGGTTTCTTGAGAGAGTTTGCAATGACGGCCCACCAAGCGATGAGGCCTCGATGCAGGACCATCTCACGGCGTTAGCACCTTTGGGTGGTATACCAGAATCACCACATCCTATTGGGAAGCTGTTTCCACCATCCCCACCAGAAGTGGATATACTCCGACTGAGCACGTTGCACAAGTTCCAGTGGGTGAGGCCTCTGAGGTTTTGAGGCCAGATGGAATTGCATGTGGCTGAGGACTAGCTGGAGGTTGTGACCATATTTTTTCACATAATTTGAACACAAGATGATTCTTCTGGTGATCTTGGAAGCTATACTTTTTTAGACAGTAATAGGGAGATGGTGGAGCCTTATGCTCCCAATACACGATGTGGAAACCCTCATCTGGTGGACTTCAAGGCCTCTTCAGGGCAGAGTTCGTCCCAACATCCTTAAACTCTGTGCGTATACAGGAGATACTACACATACAGTAGGGTAGCATGACAGTGGCCCAGTACTAGGTGATGTTCACGAATATCTCCCAAAACTCCACCAACATGGTACGTGACCCTTTAATTAGGGCTCGAGCCTTTGAGCAGGGTCTCTGATGGGTGATCAGAGAATCGATGGTATCCCTCATCATTTTGACACAGGTTGGGGTGTTCGAGTGAGCACTTTCGATGGAGAGAATCCAAGATGAATATGCACAAAGAGTGAGAGCTACCACCAGACGACTGGTCGCCAAGTCATCTTCAAGAGGCAGTTGGTAGATGACTCAGAGGTCTAAGCATACTAGACCCTCTAGTGGATGACCCATGGATGTGTGGTCAGAGGTACAAGGCTCACAAGGAAAATAAGGATAGGTGAGGGGCATGCAGTGTTACACGTGTGGCGCGTAGGGTCATATGGCTCACGACTACCCAACCTGTCATGTCGAAAACCAGGATACAGTCGAGGGACCACCAAGGAAGATGGAGAAGTTCAAGCGAGGAGGTTTGTAAGGTGGTGGACGTGATAGAGGAGTTGGTCTTGCAGTAGACACTAGGCGATGTTTCGAGATTCTATTGCCACCACTGCCAGGTGGTCCACCCTGACCACAGTGAGTAGGAGGACAGGGACGCGCTCATCTCCAGGCAGTTGAAGCCTACAACCACGACGCTCCAAAAACGATTAAAGGTAAAATCTGTATCTACTCCACCTTATCTGCAGTACATATATACATAGGTGTCAGTCACTCTTTTATTTCCATGATGCTCGTTCAAAACACCGAGATTCCGGTGGAGTTGTTTGCTCGATCTTTATGTCTAGAGACACCTACGAGAGCAGATTCGACGATTATGCACTGTTTTCGGCAGTATGAGCTTACTCTAGGAGGCGAGAGCTTCTTCTGAGATCTCTGAGAAGCGGCGTTGAGGCCTTACGACATCATCTTGGGATGGAAAATTTTTCCACAATCCATGCTTAGAGTGACTGTATTAGGCACAAATTGCACTGTGTCACCAAAAATGGGATCAGGTTTCCCTTCACCAGTGAGAAGGGAACCTTTTCAGTATAGGATAGACTTACCCAGAGGAAAGAGTAGCCAATTACTCATCAGTTGGCTACCGTTACCGTCGGAGCAGTTGATGTTGAGATTCCAAGAAATCCTATAGTAGTGGACCAGTATGTTGTTGTATTTCCAAATGATGTTCTAGGACTACCTCTTCATAGAGAGGTATACTATTACATTGACATGTACCCTAGGATTGAACCGATATCAACACCAGCATATCGGATGGATCCTGTGGATCTTCATGAATAACATGTAGAATTAGAGAACTTACAGGGAAAGTGGTTCATAAGACCCAGTGATTCTTTATGGGTAGCCCCAATTTTGTTCTCCAAGAAGGAAGATGGGAGTTTGAGACATTATGTGGACTATCGACGCCTGAACCAGGTGACCATTATGAACAAGTATCCACTTTTGAGGATTGATGATATTTTTTATCATCGGAATGGAGCTCGCTGGTTTTTGAAGATAGACCTCAGATCAAGCTATCATCAGCTCAGGATACAAGATGAGGATATGCAGAAGATGGCCTTTAGATTTTGGTATGTCCATTATGAGTTCTTGGTTATTACTTTCAATATGACCAATGCCTTATCAGTGTTCATAGGACACATGAACATGATCTTTCAGCCATACCTCGATCACTTCATGGTGGTGTTCCTCGATGACATCTTGATTTACTTGGACATAAAGGATGACCATGCCTGTCATCTATAGATGGTTATGGATACACTTCGAGAGCACCAGCTTTATGGCAAACTCTCAATGTTCTAGTTCTGGATATGGGAGGTCCACTTTCCAGGACACGTTTTTTCAAGGGAAATATTTTCAAGGGATCCAGTGAAGATAGAGGATGTACTATATTGGGAGACACCAAAAAGCAATATGGAGGAGTGGAGTTTCAATGGGATGGATAGATACTATCATAGATTCGTTCCTGACTTTTCATAAGTTACAACACTCTTGTTAGCATTGAAAAATAATGGGAAAACTTTCTTATGGATGGAGAGATGCCAATATATTTTCCAGGAGTGGGGGAAGATACAGATAGTGCCCCTATATTGAGGCTACTAGAAAAGGGCGTTGCATATGTAGTCTACTGTGTTGCATCGTGGACTAGGCTTGGATGTGTTCTGATGCCTAGGCGAGTATTGATCACTTATGGTTCATGAAAACTGAGATAGCATGTGAATAAATACTTTACCCATGACATGGAGTTACCAATAGTGGACTTTTCCTTGAATATGTGGTGACATTACTTGAAGGGCTAATGTTTTACAGTCTACTTTTATCACAAGAGTCTTAGGTATATCTTTTCTCATAAAGACGTGAACCTCAGACAATGTAAATGGCTAATGATCTTGTAGGAATATAACCTTGAGATAATATATACTCAAGGGAAGGGGAATTTGGTAGTAGATGCACTCTGTATGAGATCTGTTTAGCATTTGCTAAGTGGGGTGATAGAGCAGCTATCCGCATTGTAGATATCCTTCATGGATAAAGATAGAGTAGCATAACTCCAGTCTATGAATGTCACACCCCCACTCCTTCATCGGGTCATAGAGGCACATCTTGGGGAAACTGAATTGAAGGCTCTACATGCCCAGATATCCTCAGGGTAGGCATTTTTCTAAGGTGGGGATCACGTCATCCTCTTCAGAGGACAGACCATGGTACTAGTGGCGTTATGGGAGGAGGTATTGAGGGACTTACATAGTCCTCTCTGGTGGAACATCCTGGTGTGGCGAGATGTACCAGGACCTCCAACATCAGCACTAGTGGCCAGGGATGAAGAAGGCAGTGGTGGAGTTTATTTCACGATGCCTCAATTGTCAGTAAGTAAATGTAACACCCCGAGATTTTATGAAAAATATTCATTTCATTAATGTATTGTGTTGTACGCTACACCAAAAAGATCTTTCACAACACACAACCTTGACATTCCTTGCATTACATGCAATAGAAACCTTCCTCGACAGCGTGTGTAGTACGCAATACCGAGTTTCACTAAACAACGATATGCTATTAAAATATTATTAAAACTAGCCGTTATGAATAGTAATAACCACTTTTTGAAATTTTGTCAATTTTATTATTCAAAATGGACTTCATTTTTGGATTCGGAATATCGAAATTTGCTTATGGTGAAATTTTGGTACTTTTCGGATAACTTTCATATTCTGATGAATAGTGAAAATTACTAAATTTTAATTAAAAAAAACTTTTTTAATAAGAATAATTAATAGTGATAAATTATTAATTTGAGTGGTTTTAAATTATATTTAGAATATATTTTTACTATTTAATACAATGTTTGTCATTGGATGTAATTTTTCATTTAAACCATACATAAACAAGTGTCAATATTTTGATAGTTATTATCTCTTAAAAACACGCTATTTGTTTTGACGATGGGAATTAATTTTTAAATTAATTAATGAAACTGATATGTTTTGAATTTGGTAAAATAGATGTCATTTTTGAATTCATAATATCAAATATAGCTTAGGCCTAATTTTTTGTATTTTTCTGGAAACGTTCATTTTTTGATGAATAGGGAAACCACTAAGTGGTAGTTAAAAAGCAGAATTTTTCATAAAACTTGATTTTACCGCTTCTGTAAGTGGAATTTCGAAAATCTGAGAGACACGGTTAATATTAAGGACTAAAATGTGGTTCAATGAGATTAAAATAATTTTTGGTGAATAGTAACTTTTGACTTTTTTTACCACGGTTAAACGTAAATAGGGTAATTAAGGGTAAAAATGATTTTATTATTACGCTAACACATGTTGTAATTCTATTGGATATGTGTAATTCGACCAAAAACAACCTTAGGAATAAAATATGACCATTTAAGCCCACTTGGATTAGAATAGGATATTTATTATTAATTTATTTAAAGAAGGGTTAAAATAGTTAAAATCCAAGTTTAATAAGTAAATCATTTTTAATATTATGTTATACATAATATAAACACGACTATAAATATTCATTATTAAGCTAAAAAGATTTCCTACATAATGATATTTTATTTTTAATTTTTAGACATTAAATAATTTAATTTATTTGTGACACAACAATGATGAAGTAATTATATTATTAATGAAATATTGACATAATTGATGTTATAAATACCTAAATAAATGTAATTTCAGACTTTTTATGAATTCCACTTATTTTATATGTTAATATGACATGTTATTATCGATTTTATTAACTTTTTTCGACCTAATAATTCTGTTATGGTTTTTAAAAATATCAATTACCAAATAGTGTCAAAATTTACATAAAATAATGTTTAAAACAAATATTATATTATTAATTGTTATTTTACTCCTAAAAATTTAAGGCTCGGCCAAATGACTTAGATAAGGTTATATATATTAATAATAAAAAACTTGGGGTTCTTTTGTATTCTTATAGTATGTTTATTAACCTTATAGTATAAGAACACAAGAAGACGTGGTAAAAGTAAAATTATTTAACTTAATGGTAAATCTAAATTATGAGGTTAAAATAGGAACCTAAACTTGTATAAATTATATTGGATGAGAGGATTTCAACCCATACCCACATTATCTTCGAAATAAATCAATTTGGAGCTATTTAAAACCGAATTTGGATTTATAATAGAATAATAGTTTTAGTTATTCCAAAGGTACCCCTCTCCTCCCTTATAAAAGGGCACCCCCTCCCTCTCTTCCTCACACCACTTTGAGCCTTCACGCTCAGCCAACACCTGCCAAATTCTCTTCTCCACTTCTCTAGAAATATCCTAGTGGTTCTGTTCATCCTCAAAGACCAATTTTAGTGCCCAAAAAGGAGATCTCAAAGAGGCGCTTCAAAGAAGATGTAATGTCCGTTACCAATTCTTTCAACTTTATTTCATCTTACACTTCTTCTTCTTAGGTTGTTTCATTATTAAGTAATAACATCAGTATCAATCATATACTGATATGTTATTATAAGTATGAAACAAACCTATCTCACCATCTATCCATCCTACGGAAAACGAAATCACCGCGCGTGCGTACGTACGGAATACCGTCTCCACGATGTGGTGAAATCTATTTTCCACCACCACCTTACTTGGATGGGTATAATGGTGTAAATAATAACTATATATGATTATTTTAAAGTGATATTGATTCTGAAATAGTATACATACACTCCAATACAGTCCCATGATCATGAGAACGATATCATTGCTCGTGCGTACGTACGGACTACCGTCTCCACGACGCGATGAGATTCATTCTCCACTTTAACCATTCATGAATGATTATAAAGTATATATAATAATTAATAATGAAATATATGACATAATAATGATTCTGGATTTATGTTTATATATATGTATGTCATCTACTTAATTCCATTCAACTCAATAGGGAAACGAAAACAGCGTTCATGCGTACGTACGGCCTACCGTCTCCATGAATGGTGTATTTTTTTCCATTTACTGATTTATTATATATATATATGAATATTATGAATATATATTATATATAAATCATGTTTTATATTCTTGAATTAAGTAATCATGATCTATGTAATCATATGAATAATTATAAGTCAAAACACGGACGACAAATGAAACAATTTTACCCAAAACGCCCTATAACATTGAATTTACAAAAGAACGGGTAATAAAAAGCCATAAGTGAACCATATATGATATCAAAACAATGAGTATTATTCTGGAATAAGTCAATGACATTATTTAAATCATTATACAGGATGTTCGGACAGTGACAAATAAAATTAGACCTATGGTAAGGGAAATATCACAATCTCATTTTTATCCGAGATTGTTTATAAGTTGGTATTTACTGGGGTGTATTTTATCATCCACATCCATGTTTCCTCAATATGTATTATTATTTCCATACAACTAAAATTGTTTAAATCCAATTTTACCCTTTGGTGAGTTTTTAGTAAAAGATATGAAAGGAATCTTTTTTCATTTTTCGTACAAGGTATTTTTGACTTTTTCGACAAAAGTATGAGAAGAATGTTTTTTAACATATATGGAATGAATGGTTTTTTAAAACATTATTTCCAAGAATATTCCTTTATAAGTTTCCAAGTTTATTTTTAATCAACTTCTTTTAGTTTAAAATTGTATGACATGTTAAGAAAGGAAAATGTTTTTGAAGTAGAAAGGATATTTTTCTCAAGAATGGAGTTCAAGTGTTTTATCAAAATTATTTTCCATCTAAGGTAATAAAGGGTTTTGTTTCTATCCCTATTTTTACATTTATTTGACTTTGTTTTGATGGAATTATTGTTATGAATTCCTTTATCTTATATGAATTGTTTTATGATGTCATGATGTATAAGATTCCCATTTTTATTACATGAGTTATGCAATGATGTATGATTTATGATTTTGTGGCACACATAAGAATGGTATCATTATGAGATGGGTGGGACCTATATCTCCCTCCAATGCATTGGGTAACTATTTTATATCTCATGAGATAGACATGGATGGAATGGTAGGTTATACCGGTTCAGTGAAACAGGACTGAAACGAGGAGTGAACTCGGTTTAGAAAGGGACTTTTCCACTAAGATAGTCTTGGTAATGAGTCTTTACTAATAAGAAATGATTCTATATGATTATGTGTGTATTCCACAAAGTTTCATGTTTTATGTTTTGATTATTGGGATTACATTTCACTACTATGATTTATCCCATGTTATGAAATTATGCTCTCTTTTTTAGGTTAAGATTTCCAAGATGTTATGTTCTTATGATGTGATTGATATTTCTTTTGTTTACCCTTCCTGAGCATTTCATATCACCCTTTTATGTTTTCTTTTCCCCAGGATATAAAGAATGGTTTTAGGTAAAAAAATTATGATCTTTATGGGAGATGTTGAATATCTTTCACCACGATTAGAATAATATATTCCGAGTTTCCAAAGACACTAAACTATTACAATCCTTGTGTGTGTGTTTTTGTTATGTACTAAGTATTTTGCAAAAGTAATGTAATGTCCATGTATGTCAGGCTTCGTGTCCCTACAGTTGGTATCAGAGGAAAGGTTTAGTCAACCTTTGGAAACTAGGATGCGAAAATGTTAGTGAGATCCCAAGAGATATTTCTAAGGTATGTCTAGGGATGTCCCTAAGGATAAGTATACGTATAGGATATAGTCCTAGAACTATGGTAACGATCATAGAATTTAACCTAAGATGTTAGATATTGAGGGTAATCCCCATTTATTATGTTGTTTTCCCTAGCATGATTTTTGTCTCTCACACTATTCTTTTTGGGTTTTAGACGATGGCTGGAACCCGAAGGAACCGTGTTGAACAATGCAATGGACAATGCAATGATTGTCCTCCTGAACAAACGAATGTTATGGGAGATGGAGTGAAAAATCTTATCACTATACTTACACAAGATATGAATCATTATGGACTTCCAAATGAGCAGAGAAGGGAACAATATTCTATTGAGTCCTTCATGAGGCAACGTCCACCTTCTTTCAGTGGGCCTTCTGATCCACTTGTTGCTGAAAAATGGATCAGTACGACTGAAAAGATATTTTCAGTTCTTCAATGTTCAGAACATGATAAAGTCATCTTAGAAGTATATCGTTTGGAAGGTGAAGCTGATAAATGGTGGAATATTATCAAGAATACGAGGCCAAGAGATGAAATTGAGTCCATGGAATGGGACGAGTTCAAGAACTTATTTTTCAATAAGTACTTCCCTCGTATTCTTTGAACAAAGATGGAGAAGGAGTTTCTTGAACTAATGCAAAAGGATGATGAATCTGTTGGTATATATGTAGCGAATTTTACAAGTTTTGCAAGGTATGCATCTGGATTTATCATCCAACATGAATGTTAAGTTGATCGATTCTTCAGGGGATTAAAATCAAGTCTTCCAAGGGCATTAGCTATAAGAGACTTCAGTAGCTATGAAGAAATTGTGTGTTGTGTTATCAAGGTATAAATGGATGTTGTTGTTACTTATCCATCTAATAGTTTTGACAAGAAACGAAAGATGGAGTTCAAGGAGAAATCTCAGAATAATGGTGAAAAGAAGATGAATGTTTCCTTATGCTCAAAGTGTGGAAAGAAGCTTGGTGGAGATTGTCTTAAAGGGACAAGTAAATGTTTCAAATGTGGAAAGGAAGGTCATCGGGCATTTGAATGCCGCAATGATGGGAAGAAGATGTCTAATGATGCAAACAAAGGAAGGGATACACAGAATGATCCTACTACACTTCAATGTTTCAAGTGCAAGGAGATGGGACATTATTCCAATAAATGCCCTAATCCAAGGGTTAGTGATGATCGACATGAGAAACCACTTAAGGAAAAGGACAATGGGAAGTCACATGCGATCACCATTGGCGATGTTGAATATGACAACGATGTGGGGGAATGATTAAGTGTTTATGTAATGGGATTCCAAAATAATGTTGAGTATTGGAATATTTATGTATTTTTCTATTGTGGTCTTCAATAATTTTATGGTACCGGTAACCATGGAATGTGATTGAGATATTTTTGGAAAAAAGTTGATATGTGCATAATGAAGGGAAAACTAGAAAATGACATATTTGACAGTATTAATGAGCTAATGATTGATATAAGGACAATGTGATATCATGGTTTGAGTATATAGAATTTTGAGGATTTTGGTATGTGGAAAGTGTTAACTTTTAATTGCACTCATGTTTTCACTAAGGTTCAATGGGTATTCAATAGAACACATGATTAAATCCTTTGAATGTTTGTAATGTGACCAACAAGACATATCTTATGATATATGGGGATCAATGATGGTATTAAATCTCTGGTAATCATTTTCACTATATTATTAAAGTGGACTTCAGTATTATGGATAAGCATAAAGATTGGAATGGACTATGTTGGACATAAGTTAGTATTTTTTAAGGATAAAAGTTTTTTCGATATTATTGATGGGAAGTTATAGTAATATAGTTTTAGAAAAAGGACAACCTACAGGATGGGCGACAGCCCATCGCGTCGGACAAGGCCGTGGGAATCGAACCCACAACCGAAGTGCGACTGGCCTTTATCACCTACCACTGGCCTACAAGAATTCCCTGTTTAGTAGAAACTAATTTTATTATATTAAGAAGTATTATATATGAAGTATAAGTCCATTTTATGAACCATATATGATTAATCTCACTATAGATGGACTTATGTATTTTTTGATAACTTTTCTAACCTTTTGTTTGAGACAGATAGAATGACCCATCATTCTATCACATGATCTTCTATCACATCATGAATGAAAAATTAACATTCATTTTTATAAGATATGAAGTGGAAATTGTCCAAATAACGACCAACGGTGAGACTATACCGAAATCACGAATGTATTTCTTCTAATTCCAATTTCATCAACTTTAGGGAAACGATCATGAAAACCAAAAATGTTGTCCTAGTGCTCTTATATCTGATGAATAAGATGGTAACTTAGATCATCACAAATTTATGGCTTTGTGATTTCTGGCTTTTCTATAGCCATGTTCTCTACCACTCTCCATCAGAACATGATGGTTATATTTCTCTTCCATATCCATATTTTCACCTATGTGGAAACCCTGTGATTAGTTTATTTGGGTAACCATTACGTTTCATACTTTTGTTTTTAAAGAATGGTTTTGGTATTCCTTTTTGCGATGTGGGTTTTTATTAAAGAAACTTTCGAGTAGTAAACCATTTATAACCCCGACAAATTTTGAGGGAGAAATTCATTTTAAGTGGGGTAGAATGTAACACCCCGAGATTTTGTGAAAAATATTATTTTCATTAATGTCTTGTGTTGTACGCTACACCAAAAGGATCTTGCACAACACTCACCCTTGACTTGCCATGCATTACACGCAATCATGACCTTCCTCGATTGCATGTGTAGTACACAATACCAAGTTTCACTAAACAACGATATGCTATTAAAATATTATTAAAACTTGCCGTTATGAATAGTAATAACCACCTTTTGAAATTTTTGAAATTTTATTTTTTAAAATTGACTTCATTTTTGGATTCGGAATATCGAAATTAGCTTAGGGTGAAATTTTGGTACTTTTCGGATAACTTTCATATTCTGATGAATAGTGAAAATTACTAAATCTTAATCAAAAACAACTTTTTTAATAAGAATAATTTATAGTGATAAATTATTAATTTTAGTGGTTTTAAAGTATATTTAGAATATATTTTTACAAATTAATACAATTTTGGTAATTGGATGTAATTTCACATTTAAACCAGACATAAACAAGTGTCAATCTTTTGATAGTTATTATCTCTTAAAACACGCTATTTGTTTTGACGACGGGAATTAATTTTTAAATTAATTAATGTAACTTTTATGTTTTGAATTTGGTAAAATAGACATCATTTTTTAATTCATAATATCAAATATATCTTAGGCCTAATTTTTTGTATTTTTCTGGAAACGTTCATTTTTTGATGAATAGTGAAACCACTAAGTGGTAGTTAAAAAACTGAATTTTTCATAAAACATAATTTTACCACTTCTATGAGTGGAATTTTGAAAATACGGAAGACACGGTTAATATCAAGGACTAATATGTGGTTCAATGTGATGAAAATAATTTTTGGTGAATAGTAACTTTTGATTTTTTTACCACGGTTAAAAGTAAATAGGGTAATTACGGGTAAAAATGATTTTATTATTATTCTAACACATGTCCTAATTCTATTGGATAAGTGTAATTCGACCAAAAACAACCTTAGAAATAAAATATGACCATTTATGCCCACTTGGATTAGATTAGGACATTTATTATTAATTTATTTAAAGAAGGGTTAAAATAGTTAAAATCAAAGTTTAATAAGTAAATCATTTTTAATATAGGGTTATACATAATATAAACTCGACTATAAATATTCATTATAAATATAAAAATATTTCCTACATAATGATATTTTATATTTAATTTTTAGACATTAAATAATTTAATTTATTTGTGACACAACGATGATGAAGTAATTATCTTATTAATGAAATATTGACATAATTGATGTTATAAATACATATTTGAGACTTTTTATGAATTCCAATACTTTTATAGGTTAATATGACATTTTATTATCGATTTTATTTACTTTTTGAGAACTAATAATTCTGTTATGATTTTTAAAAAAATCAATTACCAAATAGTGTCAAAATTTACATAAAATAGTTTTTAAAACAAATATTATATTATTAATTGTTATTTTATTCCTAAAAATCTAAGGTTCGGCCAAATGACTTAGATAAGGTTATATATATTAATAATAAACAACTTTGGGTTCGTTTGGCTTCTTATAGTATGTTTATTAACCTTATAGTATAAGAACACAAGAAGACATGGTAAAAGTAAAATTATTTAACTTAATGTTAAATCTAAATGATAAGGTTAAAATAGGAACCTAAACTTTTCTAAATTATATTGGATGAGAGGATTTCAACCCATCCCCACCTTAGCTTAGAAATTAATCAATTTGGAGCTATTTAAAACCGAATTTGGATTTATAATAAAATAATAGTTTTAGTTATTCCAAAGGTACCCCTCTCCTCCCTTATAAAAGAGAACCCCCTCCCTCTTTTCCTCACACCACATTGAGCATTCACGCTCGGCCAAAACCTGCCAAATTCTCTTCTCCACTTCCCTATAAATATCCTATAGGTTCTTCTCTTCCGCAAAGTCCTATTTCAGTCCCCTAAAAGGAGATCTCAAAGAGGCGCTTCAAATAAGATGTAATGTCCGTTACCAATTATTTCAACCTTATTTCTTCTTACACTTCTTCTTCTCAGGTTGTTTCATTATTAAGTAATAATATCAGTATCACTCATATACTGATATGTTATTATAAGTATGAAACAAACCTATCTCACCATCTATACATCCTACGGAAAACGAAATCACCGCGCGTGCGTACGTACGGAATATCGTCTCCATGACGTGGTGAAATCTATTTTCCACCACCACCTTAATTGGATGGGAATAATGGTGTAAATAATAACTATATATGATTATTTTAAAGTGATATTGATTCTGAAATAGTATACATACACTCCAATACAGTCCCATGATCATGAGAACGATATCATCGCTCGTGCGTACGTACGGACTACCGTCTCCACGACGCGATGAGATTCATTCTCCACTTTAACCATTCATGAATGATTATAAAGTATATATAATAATTAATCATGAAATATATGACATAATAATGATACTGTATTTATGTTTATATATATGTATGTCATCTACTTAATTCCATTCAACTCAATAGGGAAACGAAAACAGCGTTCATGCGTACGTACGGCCTACCGTCTCCATGAACGGTGTATTTCTTTCCATTTACTGATTTATTATATATATATATATATATGAATATTATGAATATATATTATATATAAATCATGTTTTATATTCTGTAATTAAGTAATCATCATCTATGTAATAATATGAATAATTATAAGTCAAAACACGGACGACAAATGAAACAATTTTACCCAAAACGCCCTTTAACATGGAATTTACAAAAGAACGGGTAATAAAAAGCCATAAGTGAACCATATATGATATCAAAACAATGAGTATTATTCTGGAATAAGTCAATGACATTATTTAAATCATTATACAGGATTTTCGAACACTTACGAAGCAAATTAGACCTAAGGTAAGGGAAATATCACAATCTCATTTTTATCCGAGATTGTTTATACTTTGGTATTTACTGGGGTGTATTTTATCATCCACATCCATGTTTCCTCAATATGTAATATTATTTCCATCCAACTACAATTGTTTAAATCCAATTTTACCCTTTTATGAGTTTTTAGTAAAAGATATGAAAGGAATCTTTTGTCATTTTTCGTACGAGGTACTTTTTGACTTTTCCGACAAAAGTATGAGAAGAATGTTTTTTAACTTATACGGCATGAATGGATTTTTAAAACATTATTTCCAAGAAGCTTCCTTTACAAGTTTCCAAGATTATTTTTAATCAACTTATTTTAGTTAGAAATTGTATGACATGTTAAGAAAGGAAAATGTTTTTGAAGTAGAAAGGATATTTTCCTAATGAATGGAGTTCAAGTGTTTTATCAAAATTATTTTACATCTAAGGTAATAAAGGGTTCTGTTTCTATCCCTATTTTTACTTTTATTTGACTATGTTGTGATGGAATTATTTTTATGAATTCCTTTATCTTATATGAATTGTTTTATGATGTCACGATGTTTAAGATTCCCATTTTTATTACATGAGTTATGCAATGATGTATGATTTATGATTTTGTGGCACACATAAGAATGGTATAATTATGAGATGGGTGGGACCTATATATCCCTCCAATGCATTGGGTAACGATTTTATATCTCATGAGATAGAAATGGATGGAATGGTAGGTTATACCGGTTCCGTGAAACAGGACTGAAACGAGGAGTGAACTCGGTTCAGAAAGGGACTTTGTCCACTAAGATTGTCTTGGTAATGAGTCTTGACTAATAATAAATGATTATATATGATTATTTGTGTATGAAAAAAAGTTTCATGTTTTTTGTTATGATTATTGGGATTACATTTCACTACTATGATTTATCCCATGTTATGAAATTATGCTCTCTTTTGTATGTTAAGATTTCCAAAATGTTATGTTCTTATGATGTGATTGATATTTATTTTGTTTACCCTTACTGAGCATTTCAGATCACCCTTTTATGTTTTCTTTTCCCCAGGATATAAAGAAAGGTTTTAGGTAAAAAAGGAAGATCTTTATGGGAGATGTTGAAGATCTTTCACCACGATTAGAAGATTATATTCCGAGTTTCCAAAGACATTAAACTATTACAATACTTGTGTGTGTGTTTTTGTTATGTACTAAGTATTTTTCAAAAGTAATGTAATGTCCATGTATGTCAGGCTTCGGGTCTCTATAGTTGGTATAAGAGAAAAGGTTTAGTCAAACTTTGGAAACTAGGATGCGAAAATGTTAGTGAGATCCCTAAAGATATTTCTAAGGTATGTCTAGGGATGTCCCTAAGGATAAGTATACGTATAGGATATTGTCCTAGAACTATGGTAATGATCGTAGAATTTAACCAAAGATGTTAGATATTTAGGGTACTCCCCCTTTATTATGTTGTTTTCCCTAGCATGATTTTTGTCTCTCACACTATTCATTTTTGGGTTTTAGACGATGGCTGGAACCCGAAGGAACCGTGTTGAACAATGCAATGGACAATGAAATGATTGTCCTCCTGAACAAACGAATGTTATGGGAGATGGAGTGCAAAATCTTATCGCTATACTTACACAAGCTATGAATCATTATGGACTTCCAAATGAGCAGATAAGGGAACAATATTCTATTGAGTCCTTCATGAGGCAACGTCCACCTTCATTCAGTGGGCCTTCTGATCCACTTGTTGCTGAAAAATGGATCAGTACCACTGAAAAGATATTTTCAGTTCTTCAATCTTCAGAACATGATAAAGTCGTCTTAGAAGTATATCGTTTGGAAGGTGAAGCTGATCAATGGTGTAATCTTATCAAGAATACGAGGCCAGGAGATGAAATTGAGTCCATGGAATGGGACGAGTTCAAGAACTTATTTTTCAATAAGTACTTCCCTTGTATTCTTTGAACAAATATGGAGAAGGAGTTTCTTGAACTAATGCAAAAGGATGATAAATCTGTTCGTATATATGAAGTGAATTTTACAAGGCTTGCAAGGTATGCATCTGGATTTATCATCCAACATGAAAGTAAAGTTGATCGATTCTTCAGTGGATTAAAAGCAAGTCTTCCAAGGGCATTAGCTATAAGAGACTTCAGTAGCTATGAAGAAATTGTGTGTTGTGCTATCAAGGTAGGAATGGAAGTTGTTGTTACTTATCCATCTCATAGTTTTGACAAGAAACGAAAGATGGAGTTCAAGGAGAAATCTCAGAATAATTGTGAAAAGAAGATGAATGTTTCCTTATGCTCAATGTGTGGAACGAAGCTTGGTGGATATTGTCTTAAAGGGACAAGTAAATGTTTCAAATGTGGAAAGGAAGGTCATCAGGCATTTGAATGCCGCAATGATGGGAAGAAGATGTCTAATGATGCAAACAAAGGAAGGGATACACAGAATAAACCTACTACACTTCAATGTTTCAAGTGCAAGGAGATGGGACATTATGCCAATAAATTCCCTAATCCAAGGGTTAGTGATGATCGATATGAGAAACCACTTAAGGCAAAGGACAAAGGGAAGTCACATGCAATCACCATTAGCGATTTGAATATGACAACGATGTGGTGGAATGATTAAGTGTTTATGTAATGGGATTCCAAAATAATGTTGAGTATTGCAATATTTATGTATTTGTCTATTGTTGTCTTCAATAATTTTAGGGTACCGGTAACCATGGAATGTGATTGAAATATTTTTGGAAAAAAGATGATATGCGCATAATGAAGGGAAAACCAGAAAATGAAATATTTGACAGTATTAATGAGCTCATGATTTATATAGGGACTAAGTGATATCATGGTTTGAGTATATAGAATTTTAAGGATTTTGGTATGTGGAAAGTGTTAACTTTTAATTGCATTCATGTTTTCACTAAGGTTCAATGGGTATTCAAGAGAACACATGATTAAGGCCTTTGAATGTTTGGAATGTGACCAACAAGACATATCTTATGATATATGGGGATCAATGATGGTATTAAATCTCTGGTAATCATTTTCACTATATTATGAGAGTGGACTGCAGTATTATGGATAAGCCTAAAGATTGGAATGGACTATGTTGGAAATAAGTTAGTATTGTTTAAGGATAAAAGTTTTTTCGATATTATTGATGGGAAGTTATAGTAATATAGTTTTAGAAAAAGGACAAGCTACAGGACGGGCGACAGCCCATCGCGTCGGACAAGGCCGTGGGAATCGAACCCACAATTGAAGTGCGACTGGCCTTTATCACCTACCACTAGCCTACAAGAAGTCCTTGTTTAGTAGAAACTAATTTTATTATATTAAGCAGTATGATATATGAAGTATAAGTCCATTTTAGGAACCATATATGATTAATCTCACTATAGATGGACTTATGTATTTTTTGATAACTTTTCTAACCTTTTGTTTGAGAGAGATAGAATGACCCATAATTCTGTCACATGATCTTCTATCACATCATGAATGAAAAATTAACCTTCATTGATATAAGATATGAAGTGGAAATTGTCCAAAGAACGACCAACGGTGAGACTATACCGAAATCACGAAAGTATTTCTTCTAATTCCAATTTCATCAACTTTAGGGAAACGATCATGAAAACCAAAAATGATGTCCTAGTGCTCTTATATCTGATGAATCAGATGGTAACTTAGATCATCACAAATTTATGGATTTATGATTTCTGGCTTTTCCATAGCCATGTTCTCTACCACTCTCCATCAAAACATGATGGTTAGATTTCTCTTCCATATCCATATTTTCACCTATGTGGAAACTCAGTGATTAGTTTATTTGGGTAAACGTTACATTTTATACTTTTTTTTAAAGAATGGTTTTGGTATTACTTTTTGCGATGTGGGTTTTTATTAAAGAAACTTTCGAGTAGTAAACCATTTATAACCCCGACGAATTTCAAGGGCGAAATTCAATTTAAGTGGGGTAGAATGTAACACCCCGAGATTTTATGAAAAATATTCTTTTCATTAATGTCTTGTGTTGTATGCTACACCAAAAGGATCTTGCACAACACGCATCCTTGACTTTCCTTGCATTACACGCAATCACGACCTTCCTCGAAAGCGTGTGTAGTACGCAATACCAAGTTTCACTAAACAACGATATGCTATTAAAATATTTTTAAAACTAGTAGTTATGAATAGTAATAACCACTGTTTGAAATTTTTGAAATATTATTTTTTAAAATGGACTTCATTTTTGGATTCAGAATATCGAAATTAGCTTAGGGTGAAATTTTGGTATTTTTCGGATAACTTTCATAGTCTGATGAATAGTGAAAATTACTAAATTTTAATTAAAAACAAATTTTTTAATAAGAATAATTAATAGTGATAAATTATTAATTTGAGTGGTTTTAAAGTATATTTAGAATATATTTTTACAATTTAATACAATTTTGGTAATTGGATGTAATTTCACATTTAAACCAGACATAAACAAGTGTCAATCTTCTGATAGTTATTATCTCTTAAAACACGCTATTTGTTTTGAAGATGGGAATTAATTTTTAAATTAATCCATTTAACTTTTATGTTTTGAATTTGGTAAAATAGACGTCATTTTTGAATTCATAATATCAAATATATCTTAGGCCTAATTTTTTGTATTTTTCTGGAAACGTTCATTTTTTGATGAATAGTGAAACCACTAAGTAGTAGTTAAAAAACTGAATTTTTCATAAAACATAATTTTACCGCTTATGTGAGTGGAATTTCGAAAATACGAGAGACACGGTTAATATCAAGGACTAAAATGTGGTTCAATGTGATGAAAATAATTTTTGGTGAATAGTAACTTTTGACTTTTTTTTACCACGGTTAAAAGTAAATAGGGTAATTAAGGGTAAAAATGATTTTATTATTACCCTAACACATGTCCTAATTCTATTGGATAAGTGTAATTCGACCAAAAACAACCTTAGGAATAAAATATGACCATTTAATCCCACTTTGATTAGATTAGGACATTTATTATTAATTTATTTAATGAAGGGTTAAAATAGTTAAAATCAAAGTTTAATAAGTAAATCATTTTTAATATAGTGTTATACATAAGATAAATTAGACTATAAATATTCATTAGAAAGATAAAAAGATTTTCTACATAAGGATATTTTATTTGTCATTTTTATACATTAAATAATTTAATTTCATTGTGACACAACGATGATGAAGTAATTATCTTATTAATGAAATATTGACATAATTGATGTTATAAATACCTAAATAAATGTAATTTGAGACTTTTTATGAATTACACTAATTTTCAAGGTTAATATGACATGTTAGTATCGATTGTATTAAATATTTTCGAACTAATAATTCTGTTATAAATTTTACAAAAATCAATTACCAAATAGTGTCAAAATTTATATAAAATAGTTTTTAAAACAAATATTATATTATTAACTGTTATATTATTCCTAAAAATCTAAGGTTTGGAAAAATTACTTAGATAAGGTTATATATATTAATAATAAACAACTTGGGGTTATTTTGGCTTCTTATAGTAAGTTTATTAACCTTATAGTATAGAACACAAGAAGACACGGTAAAAGTAAATTTATTTAACTTAATGTTAAATCTAAATGATAAGGTTAAAATAGGAACCTAAACTTGTCTAAATTATATTGGATGAGAGTATTTTTACCCATCCCCACCTTAGCTTCGAAATAAATCAATTTGGAACTATTTATATCCGAATTTGGATTTATAATAAAATAATAGTTTTTGTTATTCCAATGGTACCCCTCTCCTCCCTTATAAAAAGGCACCCCTCCCTCTCTTCCTCACACCACTTTGAGGCTTCACGCTCGGCCAAATCCTGAGAAATTCTCTTCTACACTTCCCTAGAAATATCCTAGAGGATCTTTTCTTCCTCAAAGACCAATTTTAGTGCCATAAAAGGAGATCTCAAAGAGGCGCTTCAAAGAAGAGGTAATGTCCGTTACCGATTCTTTCAAATTTATTTCTTCTTCCACTTCTTCTTCATTGGTTGTTTCATTATTATGTAATAACATCAGTATCACTCATATACTGATATGTTATTATAATTATGAAACAACCCTATCTCACCATCTATCCATCCTACGGAAAACAAAATCACTGCGCGTGCGTATGTACGGAATACCGTTTCCACGCCGTGGTAAAATCTATTTTCCACCACCTCTTTACATGGATGAGAATAATGGTGTAAATAATAACTATACATAATTATTTTAAAGTGATATTGATTCTGAAATAGTATATATACACTGCAATACAGTCCCATGATCATGAGAACGACATCATCGCTCGTGCGTACGTACGGACTACCGTCTCCACGACGTGATGAGATTCATTCTCCACATTAACCATTCATGAATGATTATAAAGTATATATAATAATTAATCATGAAATATATGAAATAATAATTACACTGTATTTATGTGTATATATATGTATGTCATCTACTTAATTCCATTCAACTCAATAGGGAAACGAAAACAGCGGTCATGCGTACATACGGCCTACCGTCTCCATGAACGGTGTATTTCTTTCCATTTACTGATTTATTATATATATATATATATATGTATATTCTGAATATGTATTATATATAAATCATGTTTTATATTCTATAATTAAGTAATCATGATCTATGTAATCATATGAATAATTATAAGTCAAAAAATGGACGACAAATGAAACAATTTTACCCAAAACGCCCTTTAACATGGAATTTACAAAAGAACGGGTAATATAAAGCCATAAGTGAACCATATATGATATCTTAACAATGATTATGATTCTGGAATAATTCAATGACATTATTTAAATCATTATACAGGAAGTTCAGACACTTACGAAGCAAATTTGACCTAATGTAAGGGAAATATCACAATCTCATTTTTATCCGAGATTGTTTATACATTGGTATTTACTGGGGTGTATTTTATCATCCACATCCATGTTTCCTCAATATGTAATATTATTTTTGTCCACCTACAATTTTCTAAATCCAATTTTACCCTTTGGTGAGTTTTTAGTAAAAGATATGAAATGAATCTTTTGTCATTTTTCGTACGAGTTACTTTTTGACTTTTCTGAAAAAAGTACGAGAAGAATGTTTTTAACTTAAACGGCATGAATAGATTTTTAAAACATTATTTCCAAGAAGATTCCTTTACAAGATTCCAAGTTTATTTTTAATCAACTTCTTTTAGTTTAAAAGTGTATGACATGTTAAGAAAGGAAAATGTTTTTGAAGTAGAAAGGATATTTTCCTCAAGAATGGAGTTCAAGTGTTTTATCAAAATTATTTTCCATCTAAGGTAATAAAGGTTTCTGTTTATATCCCTATGTTTACATTGATTTGACTATGTTGTGATGGAATTATTTTTATGAATTCCATTATCTAATATGAATTGTTTTATGATGTCACGATGTTTAAGATTCCCATTTTTATTACATGAGTTATGCAATGATGTATGATTTATGATTTTGTGGCGCACATAAGGATGGTATCATTATGAGATGGTTGGGACCTATATCTCCCTCCAATGCATTGGTTAAATATTTTATATCTCATGAGATAGACATGGCTGGAATGGTAGGTTATACCGGTTCAGTGAAACAGGACTGAAACGAGAAGTGAACTCGGTTCCGAAAGGGACTTTGTCCACTAAGATAGTCTTGGTAATGAGTCTTGACTAATAAAAAATGATTCTCTATGATTATGTGTGTATTCCACAAAGTTTCATGTTTTTTGTTATGATTATTGGGATTACATTTCACTACTATGATTTATCCCATGTTATGAAATTATGCTCTATTTTGCAGGTTAAGATTTCCAAAATGTTATGTTCTTATGATGTGATTGATATTTCTTTTATTTACCCTTACTGAGCATTTGATCTCACTCTTTTATGTTTTATTTTCCCCAGGATATAAATAAAGGTTTTAGGTAAAAAAAGGAAGATCTTTATGGGAGATGTTGAAGATTTTTCACCACGATTAGAAGATTATATTCCAAGTTTACAAAGACACTAAACTATTACGATCCTTGTGTGTGTGTTTTTGTTATGTACTAAGTATTTCGAAAAAGTAATGTAATGTCAATGTATGTCAGGCTTCGGGTCTCTACAGTAAAGGCTGAGAACTAGGATCCAGCAAGCATAGCTCAGCCACTAGAGGTGCCAGAGTGGAAGTGGGATGGGATATCCATGGATTTTGTGACAGGGATTCGACATATGTCTAGGGGACATGATTACATTTTCTTGACCTTTTAACAACTCACCAAGTCGTCCCACTTCTTACCTATGCGAGAGTAGGGATCGGTAGAGGGATTGGGATGCCACAACATACAAAATATCATGCGACTTCATGGGGTTCCATCAAAGATATTCTCTTACCACGACGTATGTTTTACATCCCAATTGAAGAAGGGATTGCAGAAGGCATTCAAGACTCATCTAAATTTGAGAACCACCTTTCATCCCCAGATGGATGGTCAAATGGGGTGGAACATTCAGACAATAGAGGAAAAGCTTAGTGCATTCGTCCTAGATTTTGGCTACAGTTGGGAGGATAACCTACCCTTGGTGGAGTTCTCTTACAACAACAGTTATCACTCCACCATAGTTATGGTACCATTCGAGGCCCTTTACGTCTGACCCTGCATATCACCTCTATGATGGACATACACAAGAGAATCATCACTTATTAGTCCAGAGTTGGTATGGGATACCACTAATAAGGTGCAGATCATCCAGGTGTGGATGAAGACTGCACAGAGCAGATAAAAGTCATATACTGACAGAAGATGGAGACCATTGGAGTTATAGGAGGGGGAAAAAATTTTCTTTCGAGCGTCTTCTCAATGAGGACTATAGTGATTTGGACGAGGTGGAAAGTTATCACCTAGATTTATCAGGCCACTTCTGATACTTCTGAGGATATGCGAGGTGGCATGACACTTGGCACTTCCACTGTAGTTAGAGAAGGTGCACAACATCTTCCACATATCCCAGTTGAGGAGATATGTGAACGACCCATGTCAAGCCATCGACCATGGAGAGCTAGACATAGACGATGGGGCGACGTTTACAGAGGTTCTAATAGAGACTGAGGGTCGATAGGAGCACGTCCTTCGTGGGTAATCAATTACTATGGCTTGCGTTCGCTGGCAGCACTTGAACCTCCATGAGTGAACATGGGAGTGGGATGATCAGATTCATACTCAGTTCCCCCATTTGTTTCTTTAGTATATTTTGAGGATTTCAGGGACGTAAATCCCTAATATGGGGAGAATATAAAGACCCATATTTTTTAATGTAATTTTTTTTCATAATTATATGGCATTATTATGAGTCTGCAAAAATTGATGGCACGTAATTATGAGACCCAATGTGCCCAGAATGAGTTTGTGATCTTTTTTCAGTTATGTTCAGTAAACGCGTGAGTGGAATTTTATAACTTTTCAACTATTGATCAGATTAAAAATATGAGATCACCATTGAATCTGCCGCACTGGGATTCGCTTAAGGGAGGCTTTACAATGACCGTAGTTGGTCTGGAGAAATAGTTATGTTTTGAGAAATTTATTAACTTAAATGAAATAAAATAAGTTTTTGTTATTTTATTTCATAAACCTCTAATGGACCAATTAAAGGGTGGGGTCGGTGGTGTGTCAAGCCATTAAATGGATTGACCTACCAACCTTATGTATCGATGACGTTGGGGAAATTAGGAAGCTTACTAATTTTTTTCCCCGTTAACTCCCAATGTTGTTACTTACGCTCCCCCTCTCATATCAATATAAAGCATTGGTGGAGGGGTAATGGACAAGCTTCTCCAAGAAAAAATGACCTGTTAGAGTGCCATAATTCCAAGCCATTTGAGGATGGAGCCAAACCTAGTAGGAGGTGACATGCGACATCGAAACCCAAAACCAGAATTTGATGTTTGAGAGGAAAAAAGGACAGTTTTTTGTGGGGATGGCGAAGAACGAGACACCCTCATCCACAAGTGCTCACTAAAATTTCATAGTAGAGGGTATTTAATTTGTGCATTTTTTATTCCCTCTTCCCCGTTCTTGAAATTATATGAAGAACGCAGGTCAACCGACAAATGGTTTGACCTACGAATCATTTGTCTTTGTGGGAGGTTTTTACGGGGAATCATGTGGGGTTAATCTTGTTTTTTAATTCAACTGTTATTAAACCCTTAACCCCCTCATGTTTACAAGATAACGTGGAGGGTGAATTCCTAATGAACCCGACTCGATCCCTCTACTATCATGTTATCCATGCACCACCTTCTAAGACCATGAGAACAGTGATGCACATCGCAAGAGGAAGGTAACAGCTCGTCATCCACGAAAAACATATGATGGGGTCAGCATGATGGTCGACCATATGAAGGAAGGCGGTGCGACCTCCATGCTATCGTAAAATGGAAGGCACAACCGAAGTTGTCCCAGAAGCTAAACCCCCCTCTAGCGGGTTCCGCGGTGCATACACAGCATCGCTGCCTTTCCAACCCAAGAATCTTCAGACCATTCAACAATCTGAGTGATTGGGGGTTACACCCCCCCCCCCCACGTCGGACCAAACTGGGTTGATGCCCCCTGACCGGGCCATCACCCTCGAGACGGTCCGCCGCCCTCGAGTTGGGCCACCACCCTCGATCTTGGTCCTCGCCCTCAAGCCGGGCCGCCGCCCTCGAGCCGGGCCACTGCCCTTGAGCTGGGCAACCTCCCATAAGTCGGGACACCGCCCTCGAGCCGAGCCACCACCCATGGAGCTGGGAGACTGCCCAAGTTGGTTGACACCCCCACGGGCCGCCACCCTCAGACCGGCCCACCGCCCCACGTGGGCCGAGACACCCCTTTTTCTTCCTCCATATTCGGGTTGAGCAACACTTGTAGGAAGCCCCTCTTGCAGGCCAGACCTGACATCATCTCACAGGCTGAGTCCACCTCGGATCCTCCTAGACCGAGTCGGTCTTGGTCGGTCCGACCTGGTCGGACTAGACCTGAGCCCTACAAGGCCTAGAAACACTCAAAGAGTATTATATTTATGACCAGACACCCATTGGATGTATTATCTAAAGTTTTGGAACCCATAGAGAAAGATGTTCCTTTTACCATACTATATTAGTTTTTTAGAGAAACTTGGTGTTCGGCCAGGTTGGATCGCACCCAAATCAAATCAGGCCCTTAGAACTCAAATGAAAATAACACACAGACCGGAAATCTGACTGACGCACCGTCTGGTCCATTGGAACCTTTATGACATGATAGATCATTGAGTTACTTCTTTTTGAGACATAATTATGGTTGAGATATGACTGATGGATTGGGGTGTGGTTCTCCCATGCTCACTACATATGGAACCCTACAACTTTTTGAGACAGGACGACTGCTGACTTTTCGACTCAGAGTGACTCGACTTCCGTGGTACACGATGTAGAGGAGTACCTTGGCAGACCACGATGGGGGGGGTGGGTGGTTCTGTGTGACCTGGAGGGCCACAGTGGGAAGCAATTATGGTAATTAATAGGGATGAGTACCTTATCAGACCACGTTGGAGAAGAAGGCTTTGTGTGACCCGGCAGACCCATAGTACACAATGGGAGGTAATACTTTAGTAGTTCAAGGTTAGTGGGAAGTATCTCAGAGTGACCTGGAAGGCCCACTGTACATGATAAAGGATGAGTTATCCAGTTTTCGAGGTTTTTGATGTTGAGATTGGGGATGTTATTTGTTACTACCCCTATATTAAATATTGGTGTGAGTTGTCTTTACTTTGTGCTTGTGATTGATTTTATGCTATGTGGTACTTTACATGTGCGGTACTTTACCTTCGTGGTGTTACACTGTGGTGTTTCTTTGTGGAATTCTAAGAGACCTTCAGTGTATCGGGGACCATATTGAGTATCATTATACTCACCCCATGAAGGGCTATGACCATATGTTATTGTGTCTTGTGAAAATGACGTACAACATTGATCGAGGATAAGGGAGCCTGGACTGGATAGTACTTAGAGGTGGACAGTCATCATGAAATGATGCGAAGGATAAGTACAGACTTGGAGTAATGTGGAGGCAATCAATACGTAACCATTAGGTAGGATCTGCAGTGGACGATCCAGGAGATTTTTTTCACCTTTCAGTTGTTTTATACTTTTCATTAGTAATTGTACTTTTCCCGGTTTGGCCTATATTTCGGCCCCATTACTTTTAGAAAACATTTACTACAACAGTTTACTTAAAATTTTCTTCTTGTTGTGTTCCCTGAACTTGTGTTTGTAAAGGTTTATAGGCAATGCCTTCCCATTTTAGGGAATATGTCTTTTAGTGCTAGTTGCCAGCACCTGGCCTATGGACGACGAGCTTGGGGTATTCACGGCACGAGCCCCGGGGAACGGGTCGTGACAATATTTCAACTCTTTAATATGAGGATTGAATTGGACATTATAAGTGAATATTGGGTCTAATATATCCCATATATGAATCAGTATGTCTCATGTGATAAACTAGACTGGGTTTTACCCATTTATGTATGGTGTATTGGTCGAATCCTTGAATATAAGTCTATGATGCCTAGAATTATCAATTCCCTCATTATGATATTTGTAATTTATAATCCATGTCAATATTTGAATAGTAGAGTATACATAGTTATGTTTCTTTTCATGACATTATTTATGGAATTATTTAGTCATATTTTACCTCTTCCATGTTGTGATCAATACTGTGTTTTTAGGGAATGTGTTTTTAGTTATTCACTATGACTTATTTTTTATATTTATTTATGAAGGATTCCACTGTACTACTTACCATTACCAAGAATATAAGATCACCCATTTCTTATGTTTTATTTTTCCATACGATTTTAATATTTATATTATGAATGATTTGCATTGATAATCTAGAGGTACATGGGTGTTTCCAATGGAGTTTATTCGTTCCTTTTCCTTTCAAGTTGTTATGTAAAACATATGTAGGTATCTGGTTTCCCAAATATAGTAAACTATTTAGTTCATTACAATGAAAAATCCTTGTTTATTATACCAATATAATAATTTAGGGCACTGGCTCTAGGCTACTAGGGTTGAGGTCTTTACAGTTGGTATGAGTGGGTGATTAGTAGTAACATATGATACTGAATTTATAAAACATACACTATTGAAGACAACCCAATGATAGACTCTGGGGATAATTATATAATAATAACCTTTAATTTTTGTATGTTAGAGATTATATGGTTCTTTCTAGGAATACATCCCATTTTGGATATTACAAGTGGACGTGGTTCTAGCATAGATATACCTAGGGGTAATAACTCTGATAATGTATATTGAGCCTGACACAACATAACCTAGTACATAAAAATTGGCCTTACTACACACCTAGTTTGACATTCCTTGGGGATATTATTAGGATAATTTAAATTCCTCTTACAAACCATTGTGATGGATTTAAAAGGGAATATTTCTCTGATGAAACCATGTTTATGATTATGATATTGGCTACGCATAATTTTCCAAAATAAGTTTTTTTTTCAATTTATAAATTATGAATTATTATTTATAACCTAATTTAGTGTATGAAATTATTTATAAATTAAACCAAGTGGAAGTAATGGAAAATATATCAACAAATGTATTCTATGTAGGGATTTCTATCCTCTGTAAGATAATGATGTTGGAGTGGGAGTTGTAACTAGAGTAGATAAAATTATAACTATACTAGGATAACTGACTCAAATTATGATTAATAACCTTACTTGCATGGAGAAACATGATCCACAATATAGTTTAATATTTTTAGACGACATAAGAGGATAAAAACCTCTATTATTAAATTGGAATAAAAATATATTTGTAGCTAAGAAATGTATATGTTTCTTAGAGAATATATTTCTATCATTGGAAGGTTATGAATGAGAGAAGGTTTTAATGAAATTTTATCATCTCTCTGGAGATGTGGATCAGTGTTGGTCATTAAATCAAAACAAAAAGAGGAAGAATAAATTCCAAATATGGAATGGACATATTTTGAGTAAATTTTCATCGAAAAATATTTTCCTCATCAGTTGTGAGAGATTATGGGAAAGAAATTCTTGATTCTAAGAAAAATATAGTAGAAAACATTTCCATGTATGAATCCAACGTTAAAATGATGGAAACCCATTCCTTAGACTACATACAATATCCAAAAAGAAATATTGACTATTTCATTAATGTACTTATGACAATTATACAATAGGAACTAGTTTCCCAAACATTATCATCATATGAGGATATAGTCTCATGTGTTATCAAGAGAGAGAAATAATTTGATAAGTCTTATGAATTTAATGGATAGAAAGAGAACAATATAATGATAAATTATGAAATGGATAATGGGGAAAAGGAAAAGAATTATTTTTCCACATGTGGTAATTATGGGAAGAAACACCATAGTACAAGCATAAAGGGCAAGCGAGTCTATTAAATGTGTGGAGAAAAAGGTCACTAGGATCATGAATTTAAGGGAATGAATGAAACTATAAATTTGAGATGATTCAAATATATGGAAATGGGGAAATATGAAAATGAATTTCATAATATTCAAGGTAATATAGCTCATAAAAATAAAAGGGATCAAGTTCAACCTTATGTAGTTACTACAGTAGAAGTGGAATAATTGATTTATTTGTGATTTTGTATTAAATAATTATGTTCTGATATTCTTGTTAAATATATGGTGTGATATATAAGGATTTTACTCTAGTAATTATTCTTCACAAATTTGGAAGCATACATTTTTCATTCTATTTTTAAGGATATCAATAAATTCTTACATGTGGTAAGTGGGATTTAGAGCTTCATTATTTTGTTAATATTATGTTATGTAGATTTAGTAAATTTAGTGGCCATAATTCTAATTGTTGGTTGTTTAATGTGGATATGCATGTTTTATATGAGTCTTAAGATAATCTACTTCTAGAATGGATCATGTTAGAAATTTTCAATTATAGTTAATTAGTATCATGTGATAACCTTTTGGGTTTAAATAATCTTTTAAATGAAAAAGGAAATATTTAAGGACCATTTGATTCATAAAAATTTCTTCAGTGATGAAAATTTATTTATGAACATTAATTTCTAGGAGTAAGTGATGATGTGAAAATTGATTGATGCACACCCAAAGTATGTAATCATGCTTATAACTAAGAAATTAATCAAGTAAGTTTGTTTTTTTGAATTCTTATATGAATATTAAATGAAAATCCTAAATCTAGGAAAATGATTTTAGAACAAAAAAATAATTCATTTACTTTTCCACTTGATAAATCAATGGTATTTTAACTAATCACAAATTTAGTATTTTATAATGGTAGAATTTATATTGGTAAAGTTTTCTATCACTATTCATAATAACATGGTAATTATATTTCTCTTACATATCTAAATATTCATGAATGCTCTCTTATTTCAGAATCTTAGTTTTTATGGAGGGGAGAATGTAACACCCCCATACTTTCTCTCTTTAAATTTATCTTCCTTGATAGTTTACAATACACTGAACACCGAGCTTAAATAAATGATTTAATATTATTATTTAATTGTCATAATTAACTCCTTGATGTTGGAATGATGGAAATGAAAGATATTAAATAAATTTAATATAGTTTACATAGATTTATAAAAAAATCATTGGTTACCAATTAATTTGAAATTAAAATAAAAATTAATTGAACATAAAGGATTCGTGTTTATAAAAAATTATATTTCTGACAAAAAATGGAATCTTATCATAAATTATTTAACATTATTGAATGATTTTAATGAAATTTATATATTAAAAATTCAATAAAATAATGTTATATTCAATCTATAAATTTTATAGATTGAAGATATGAATAGACCATATTTTTACAATAAAATTATATATTTTCTAAAAAGATATTTTATTGGCTTTTAAAGATTCATATGTTTAAAAACTATATTTTCATAGTTTTATAAATTCTAAGAAACAAATTAACTGCATTTTTTAATAATTAATTTTCAAATTATATTAGCATAAAATTTTTTAATTTTTCAAAAAAAAATCTATTTTCTAAGTAATAGTAAAAAATACTGATTTTTATAAAATTTTAATTTTCATTAAAATAATAGTTTATTAATGATTAGAATAGTAACAAAAAATATGAACGTTTAAATAAATTTAGGTATCTTAAAAATAAAAATATTACATATTTATATCATGGAATAAGTAATTAATTATTTTAAAAATGTTATATTAAATGTTGGTATTTTTGTGAAACAAAAATTTTAATTTAAAATTTTATAATTAATATAGATATTCAGAAGAGAATTTTTTATCATAAAATATATTCATGAATTAATATTTTTATTTATTATGATTATAAGATAATTTTATGAGACGTTAATTAATATTTTAAGGATTTATAAAATCTATTATAATTTTAAAATAAGTTTTTTTTGAATAAATGTTTATTTTAATTAAAAACTAAAATTTGTATATTTATAAAATTATATTCATAAAATAGTGTCTATTTTTTATTTCCTCTGAATCAATAATTATTAGGGTTAATTAACGATATTTTTATGAAATTGATGAATTTTTGGTGAATAGTGAAATACGGTAATTTACTGTATATGTACATTATAAGATAAATACACTTTTATTTAAGTCATTTATGAGGTAAAAACAATAATATATAACAATTATTATCTATTTACTATATTTATACATAGGAATGAAAACTATTTATAATCTTGAGCCTAAATAATAAACTCATGAGTAAAATAATCAAAAAACACTCCTCTCCTCCAATACAAATACCACTTTTTCTCCTTAAACCTCCAAATCCTTTAATCCTGTCAAATGTTTTCCCAATAAGTATCCATAAACAATGACACAAGTTATGCTCTTTATTTTTTCACCCAAAACACAATTTAAATGTTCCTTAAGGAGGATCTCAAGGAGGGGGATTTAGAAGGTAAATCGTCATTTATTATTTTAATTTTCTTTCATTTTAATTTATTTTATTACCCATTCTAGAACTATTGAATAAAAACATGAATGATAACTCATGTATAATATATATATATATATGATAAGTTTATAATTATTTTGTGTTATACATCACTAATTATATTCTATTTCCGTTTTTTTTCTAAAAATGAAAACGCCGTATCTGATGTGTCGATTCACCACCTTCATTGATGATGATTCTATCGTATTATAATACCTCCTAAAAGGATTGATAGAAAACCATTTTTATGTTTGAATAAAACTTTAATATATGTAATAAAACTTATTTATCATTATGAAACTAGTATATATACATAATATTAATTCAAAAGATATAATTTGTTCTTGATGGTTGAAAAGATGCCAAATTATCTAAATTTTTATCAGTAAAGATTTATCTAATGAATGATACTAATAACTATAAAAATCACATATAAGACCATTGAATTTTAATTATGTTAATTAATAACATTTAATTTCAATTTGGGGTAATATTTTCCATTTTACATGATCATTTGTACATGTATACGATTGTACCAATCCTGAAAACCAAGGAAACGAACATTCCTCAACGACAAAATTAAATCTTATAAGTCATAAAAATGGAATAAATAATCTTAATAAAATTATACCAAATAAAATAAATATTTAATATATTCTTAATTAAATTATTAATTAATCTAATTTCATTATCTATTACATTATTTATAAGTTTATTTCTTGCATAAGGTAAGGGATTGTCCCTGAACCTCTGTTTTTCATTCGAGTTACACATTCTCTATATTTACCATAATTTAATTTTTAATTCATCTTAATTACCCATCATAAAATATTATTTTTTGATTAAATTATATTTATATAGCTCAATTATTATTTCTTTTGTGGGTAATTACATGTTTTATAAGGTTCCTTTTTCAATTCCTCTTGATAATCAAGCTCGATTAAAGGAATCTTCAAAATTTCTTAACCATTTTCAAGTACATTACACAATAGGTTTTAAGAATCAAATATATTTGTTAAATAAATTTTTTAAAAGGAAATTTTATATTATTTCATATATTGTTTTATGAATACAATCATTCAGTTATACTCTAAAAATACCCTTTTATATTTTCCCTTAAACCCCACTGAAGTGGATCACTTGTAATATTTCTTAAACACTGTTTATAAATGCTTATAATTCAATGTAAATAAATTTAGTATGAATTTTATTTTAAAATTTCTCAAATAAAATTTAATTTCAATTTCTTTTATATGATATACTTGTTTCGAATATTATTTTTATGAATAAAAATGATTTTCTAATAAACTATTCTTTCCAAAGTAAAAGGGTATTTCTCTTATTAATTTCAAAATGGATTTATTAGAGTATTTTAATCTATTTCAACACCCTCTATGTAATCCTATATTTATTGAAATTTAACTCTTATGATAACATCTATAATATTTTATTGGATGATTTATGATTATTTTTACTGGGGATGTAATATCTTGATATCATTCACCATATTTCATGAGATAGTTATATTTACAGATTGGGAAAATTATTTACATTTCATATACTTGTTTCAATAGGAATGTATATTTTTATTATGTTTCACCCCTTCTATATGATGAATTCATTGGACTTAGTAAGGGATGGATGTGGCCCACTATATCCCCTCAATGCATCTATATATCTCATGAGACAAACTATACCGAGTTTTTACCCTTTTATTATGGGTTTTTTGGCCGATGCATTGAAATAATTTTTATGATGTCTGGAATTATTTATTCCCTCATTATAATATTAGTAATTGATAATCTATATGATTATTTTACTATTCTAGTATCCATGGTTACCTTTCTTTCTCATTTGATATTTTATTGCAATATTTAATAAGATTTTATCCCTATCATATTAGGATCAAGATTATGTTTTAATGGAATCTGTTTTTAGTTATTATCCATGAAATATGTTTTATTTTTTAATGATATCTTTAGCTATATTTATTACCCTTAACGAGCATCATATATCACACATTTCTTAGGTTATATTTTTTCCTCAGGATGCGAAGATATATTTTATGAATGACTTTTAAGGATAATCATGGAGTTTGTGGGTGTTTACAATGATGTTTCTATATTGTTTTACTTTAATTTTGTAATGTAAAACGTCTATATGTATTTAGTTTTCCAAAGATTAAAAACCATTCAGTCTATCAAGATACAACTTCCTTGTTTTTTATTCCAATGTAACAGAGTAAGGCACTGACTTCGAGATACTCGGGTTGAGGTATTTACAATAATATAATATACTAAATTAAAATGTCATATAATGAATAATATGAAGGATTATATAGTGAGAATAAATATAATGTGTTAATATTTATATGATTATAGATTGTCCGATATGAATTATAAAGTCTTTATAATTTTTTATTAATGAAATTTTAATATATTTATCTCTCATGATTGTAAATTAAATAAAATATTTATTTAATTGTTTAATTCCTCTGGAATATTAATATTTATAAGCTTTTTATAAAAAGTGAATATGAATTAATCTATCATTTATGTGATAACATTTTTTCTTATAATTTTTTTTTCTATGTATGACTTCATAAGATTTAGTTTTTTCTTTCTTGGACAATATTGTTAATTGATGATTTTTTCTTGAATTTTTTTATTGAAAATAGTTTATACATATTGGGAATTTGAATTATAATGAAATGAATTCTCTCTTCAGTAGGGTATCCTTATGTAGTGGGAATTAGGATTGAATATCCCACTTTATTGATGTCTTATGAAATGTTCTAGATAGGTTTTGGTTGGTAATTTTTGTATCTAGGATTAATTGTGAGGATATTATCAATTTCACATCATTCTAAACCTTACATTACAATTTCATGAACCTTTTATAGAGTAAATCCTTAAACCCACTTTATTTTAAATTTTTTCACAGAAATTTCTAGTAAATACTATCTAAACATCTATTGGTCTAGTATCATTAGAATATCAAACACATAAATACTCCATTTTAAACGTAAAAGAACATCATTATTTAAAATTCCATATAGCGCTCCAACCTCCCACAGATCTAATAAAACTTTATAAGATACCATGGAAAATATACATAAGGAAAAGGGTGAGCCAGAATGTTCAGTATGAGAAAAAGAAGGAATTGAATATTAACATGAGAGTCCATCAACATAACATGATATTAGTAATAGAATAATCATAAGTATTGAAACATAAAATATGTATATGAAATCATAAGATCATTGAATCATGGAATATGTAAAAACAACATAAGATATGACATCAAAAACATATGTCAAGGGCCAATCCCACGACAATCCTTATAAAGTGGAAAAATTCTCATGGTGGATTTGGTTTACTACTCATTCTCATAAACAGAATGGATAAAGTCCCATAGTGGTTGGTTTCACTTATAAATAACATCCATAACATATTATAAGAGATAATGATTTACCTAATATATTGGAAGGATATATAATTCAAATACAACCTATCAAATGAAGAAAAATCATATATATGTTTTCAATATCTGGAAAATATACCATGCATAAACCATGATCAACCCCATAAAAAAGTGGGTTTCATAATTCATATTCAAGTCATTATAGAAAGTAAAATCATAAGGATTATTATAAAGATTTAGAATTAAATCATTTTAAACATTCATAATATAAAATAGTAAATAGAGCCTGAACATTGACTTCCATTATGTAAAATTCATCTTATGGATTTAGGAGAAGAAATAATAAAAATGAATCACTTGGGTGATTCCTTGTGAAAAAAGTAAGGTATATTTTTAAATAAGGTAAGAATTTATTTATTTTTATTAAACAAGAATTTACCAAGAGACTTCTCCATAAAACAATAATGTTTTGAGAATATATTTATCATTTAAAAAGTTATATTTTGGTTATTCTAGATATGAGACAATGAATAAAAATCATCCCTTAGATGAGGTTTACATTAAAATGGGGAATTAAAAGGGAAATAGAAACATATAAAATCTAGAATATGATATTTATATTTGACTAGTTATATACATATGTTAAATATATACAAAAATAAATGTTGTTTATTAGAAGAAGAATTCATAAATGAGAGAAAAATAATGAGAATGTGTAGCTATCATGTAACATGGGTGGAATGGAACATCCCTTTCCTTTGTTTGAATAAACTCTAAACATTCACATAAATTTATGAATAATTATATTAATTAAAATATATATGTTCCTAATAACCTTATTTTTATATACTTATTTTATAAATTTCTTTTTATTATCTATTTCTATTAATTATTAATATAGTTTCGGTTTACATTAGTTACATGGGGTTGTTCGATTAATTTATGTTAAACACTTTTAGATTATTGATCATGGTCAATAGAGTCGTAAAAAAAATTCATGGTATTAAAAATTTTATTGTAAATTTCCATTTTTATTCAACTTTAATAACACTTAAAGATCTAAAATGAACCGAAATTTAGAATGGTTCTTTGATAAAACCATTTAAGGTGTTTAAGGTTACTATGAATATTTCTTGGTAATAACTTATATATAATTCCAAATATAATAAATACACAATATTAATGTAGTAAAAAATATCATATTTATATAATAAATAATTTTTTTAAATCATTCGTGATAGTTGGTCATGGAAAACAAAACATGTCATTCATGGAGACTATAGTCTACACAAATTCTTGAAAAACATAATTATTTTTCTCAATTATTTTCAATGTTGGGATAAAATTTATATTCAGTTAATATAATAATAATTTTTCATATTAAATTTTTTATTTTCTCCTAACTTTATGGTTATATAATACTTGTGGATTTTATTATAATAAATGAACATAGAAAAGTTGCTATGAGAATATTTCCACCCCCTTGTCAGTTCTCCCTTGGGTGACTCATTAGGTCTACTTAGCATAGTATTTTGGAGATAAACGTTTCCAATGGCCTAGAGAAAGAGTTTACAATATATTGTTTCATAGTTTTAGTTCATCCAAATCTATGGAATGATTTGAGAAATTGGGAGATAATGAAATCCTTTTATATGTAAATACAACCATTTTTTGTAAAATCTCATTACTTTTAAATAATTTCATTCCATTATTCAACTCCAAAGGCACCAAAATATAGCCATTAATTGTGTGTATAAATATATAAGGTTTATCCTTCCACTACTAGACAATATGACTCATTTTTTACACATGTTTTAACCATTTTCACTATCTTACAAAAAATGAAACTAATTTACAATTGCTACTATAATTCCACATTCAACATTGGTAACTAATTTTAATTTCCAAAAATAAAGTTATAATTATTTATTATTTTTAAAATTTTTATTTTAAATATAGAAATAATATTACGAAAAAATTGATATGATTTATGGAAATTATTTTTTGCATTATCCCACAAAACACGTGAAATATATTTCTTATAAAATGTACAGTTTAATCATAAAATTTATGTGTAGGATAATATTATAAATGTTTCTTATTTTCAAGTTATAAAATTGGTTAGTAAAAAATATATTTGTCCTTAAATTCAATCCATAATATAATTTTTCAAAAGTAACATTTAATTAAATGAATCAACCAAAAACATCTTTTTTTATTAGAATTAAAATATTACTTTTAATTTGTATGGTTAAACATATGTTTTATAAATATGAAAAAATATATTTATAATGAATTAACTTATTCTTTAAATTCATATTTGATCAATTAAATGGTTTTATAAAATTTTATGTTTCACTTATATACTGATAAAGTACTAAAATTCATTGTTTTGACAAAAATTGTGTATTTCACTATTCATCCAAAAATGAAATATTTTATAAAAAAAAATTTATCCTAAGATCATTTACACATGAGAAATCAAAAAATGGAATTAATATTTCTATATTAAACTTATAAATTTTATAGAAATTATTTTTTCATATTAGGGGAAAATGCAATGAAAACATTTTTTTAGAAAATGCATTTTGAATCATGAAATTTATATATATTTTTACTATACCACATGATTGATTTTTACCTCAAAGGTAATATTATAAACATATTATATTTTAAATAAATGATGTTTTTATTTTATTTCTTATCATATATATCACCTTATATAGAACACATATATATTTAGAAAGTAAATTTATATATAATTTTTTGGACATTTGATTATTTCCCCTTAAAAAACTTCACCCACAAAATTTAATTCTATAAAGGAGGGTAAAAAATGTGGAGACACCAATTTCATTGTCCCTTCTTGTCCCCATTTTTCTAATTCATACTTATTATTTTCCCAAATTACCATGATTATGTAAATTTTCTTATGGTATAGATGTTTTTTATGTTTTCTGAGATCTTCACATATTCTCTTCATAAGAGAGATCATCATCCAACTATAACACTAATAAATTCAATGCATGTGAGTTATCTTATATGTACCAACTCCAGAAGGAAATAGTGAACAAATCTTGTAATTTAGATAGGTTACAATGGGTTACTTATTAGTATTCAAACATTTTAATATGATCAAGTATATGATATGGTTCGATGTATCATTGATTTATATTCCCCTTGATAGAAAATATAAATACTCTCTTCCATGGATATATGTAAATTAAAAAAATTTCACGAACCTTAACCTACATTTCACATTGACGGTTATCAACGTAACTCTTCTATCGACATTGACCCTCCTTGACATGTATTTGAATAGTATTTCCCATTTCTAACATTTTTTCCCATATCATGTCCTATGAACATCCATTCACCATCTTCATCCAATAAAACATATGTTATACATCTCTTCTAATAGAGGGATCCATTTGGGGTGATTTGAATGCTTGTGTGGAAACTGGTTTAATATGAGAACTCAGCCAATAGATGGTATTTGTACCATCCACTCTAGATGTATATAGATAAATAAATCAATATATCCTCAAGTTTCTAGATAATTTATTTATAATAGACATAATTATAGTAATGATAGGTCATACAGAAGTTTAACCCTATTTTTAGTGCGAGTTGAAGACTCTTCCATAATGTAGAGTTAAAGCTCTTAATTTGATTATATACAATAAATAGTGGTCTTCCAAGAAGCCTTACCAATTCTCTAATGTATATCTTTGTAAGGTTATGGATTGAGAATTCCTAACAAATGGGATTAATTGGGTGATATTTCTAATATAGTCTATTATAACCCTTATACCATTGTTTCATTTTGATAACTTTTGAAGACCCATGACCAAATCCAAAGTTATTTTTTTCCATTTCCACATAGGTATGAGAAATGGTTCATTATACATTTGAATATATTTCTCCCACCCTTATCCATATGGCGTAATATGAAATTTTATGTATATTTTTTGGACACATTCTTCATTTTGTCCCACCAATAGTGTTCATAGCTATCTATATACTTCTTCATGTTTCTAGGGTCAATAGAGAGCATTGAGCTAGAAGAATCACTTAGAAACTCCTTTATCTACGACTCTAATGGAATGAAAAGTTATTTCCAAAATCTCACAATCCATTCAACTTCAATATTTAACTCAAAGGATTTACCCTTTCTTCTATCATCCACCATCATTTGTATCTAAACATAACCTCTTTTTGATTTCTTAATTTTCTCAAGAATGGATGGTTAATCAATCAATATAGAAATGTATGTTTTGGTTCCATTCTTTGTGACTATCATATTTATCCTCTACATGTATAAGAATATTGGATCCTTCTCAATCCTCATCATAGATATGGTTGTAGGATATTTTCTACTCTGTGCATTTACCACTTTATTCTCCTTCCCAGGATGGTAGTGGATTGATCATTCATATTCTTAGATTATATTTAATCATCATATTTACAATATAACATGCTATATTCTAATGAATATATATGATAGTATTTTACGGTCTATATCTATATTAAAATTCTCTCCGTAGAGATAATATCTCATTTTATTCAACAAAAATACTTCCACATCCAACTCTTGATCATGCATCATATAATTTTTTCTTTAATCCATCAATATCATCAAGTCTTAGGTTATCACTTTATCATTATGTATGAGTACACAAACTGAACCCTTCTTTGAATAATCACTATAAATCATAAATCCTTCGAAACACTTGGATAGAGTGTGTATAAGTGTATAATTTATCCTCTTGTTTAACTATAAGAATATTTCTTCACATACATTAATCCTAACATACTTCACTCCATTTTAATTTATATTGGTTGGTATGTTTGATAATCTAGTGAGTTTTCTCATAAAGTGTCAATAATTTTAAGCTAATTTATGGAATCTTCATATCTCAATAACATATTATGGTTTAGGTAATTCCATTCACTTTTATCTTCAACGGGTCCAGATAAATATCTTTTAATTACGATAATATTCTAATACAATCATACATTTTCCATCGATAACTCACATTTATTACATTTTTCACATAACCTCTCCTACCATAATGTCTTTATCACAGTGAACAAATCATCCTCATTCTCCTCCTTGGTTTTGGAGTATATAAGAATATTATCTATAAAGACCACCAAAAATATTTCAAGTTAAAATATAATGACTCCGTTAATTATGTATATAATTAATATTGGATCATTCATTAGTGTAAATGGAATGAATATTAATTCTTAGTTCTAATACCATATATGAAGGGAAGTATTTTGAATATCCACTGTATTCACCTTTAACTGATGGTATCCAAATCAAAGGATTAAATTATAGATATATTGAGCTCTGTGTAATTGATCGAGCAAGTAATCAATATATGGAAGGGGATAGTTTTTCAGTATTGTGATCTTTTTTGTGGTCCTGATAATTAATACATAGACACATAGACACATCCTTATTTATGAAAAGGAGAACTGATTTACCCCATAGTGAAGTACTCTATCTAATATAACTCAAGTCTTTATTTTCTTGTAATTATTTTTGTTAATCCAGTTCAATGGGAATATTATATATTAAGTCTTGGATATCACTATAGATCCATGTATAAGTTCAATGTAGAACTCAACATATTGATTAGGAGTAATACCAATAATCTAATTAGAGAATACATTAGTGTAATTCTTTATAGAGGGAATTCCATCAAGAGTGGTATTATATTTTGTTTCAAAAAATTTAGCTACATATTATAACTCAAAAGGAAATAATATACATGCTTCATTAAAATGATAAATAATAGGATTATCCACCTCATTACACTTGTATTTAATATGAGGATAATTTAAGAGATGAAAAGTGATTTTATTCCCACAATAATTGATGGTGGATTTATATAAAGATAAATAGTCTATTCCCAGTAAATCATCGAATCCTACTATAGGTATTATGAAAAGGTTTTCTTTAATTTTCAACCTAATGATATTTACCATGGAGTATTTATATACTTTAGTTGCAAAGATTGTAATTTTTTTCATATTTCACTATAATTTTACATCCATTATTTTCAGTGGTCTTTGAAAAATTATATTAAACATGAAAGATGTGAATGAATTATCTGAAGTAGAAACAAATAATATATTAAATATTTTTTAATAAAATAAACTATATACCTATCACCATATCATTTTCATGATCCACCTCTTTCGTTCTAACCCGAGAAATGCTCCCATGCTATATTGGACTTGAGGGTTCTTCATTGGTTATCATTAAATACTATTGGATTAGTGTATTGGTTTTTATAATTTCCAAATTTCATGAAGTTGAAATATTATACAACAAACTATGTATTTATATGGAAATTATTTTCTTCAATCAAATTATTGGGATTCTTCATCTCACATCTATCAAAAATGGATTTATGTCCCTACTTTCCCCAAATGAAATATTTACTTGTCCCCTTGAGAAACTTTCCAGGATTCTTCATTCCACACATTTTACATGTGGGGTGTTGTATTTTATTATCACTATTTTTTTATTTGGTGACCCCCAATGTTAAATTCTATTCTCCAATTTTTATCTCCATACCAATGAGACCCCTCAGAGTCACCCATTTCCATAACAAAAAAGATTTCTTATTGGATAAATTCTTCATAGCTATTGAAGTCTTGATTTGAAATAACTATTCATTGAATCAAAATTTTCCCACTAAATAATTTATCAATATTAATTTTACTGTTAATGAAAAATTCATATGTTTATCATGTAAGCCTTTTGAATTTACCTTTATATTCATCCTCATTTTTCTCGAATGCAAGGAACCCCCTTCTCAATTTTTTGTTTAGATGGAGAGAAAAATATTTATTGATTAATCACATCTTGAATTCATCCCACTCCATTGAATCAATTTATTCCATGGGATTCATATTATTGATTAGTTTCCAACACTGATCGATTTCTCCCTCATGGTGTCAAATAGTAAATATGAACACCTCTTACTTAGAGAATTAAAGGACATATAATGTCTTATCAATTGAGATAATCCATTATTAAATTACTGTTAGGTCTAATGAAATAATAAATGCTATAGGTTAATGTTGAATGAAGTCTTCAATTGAAACTTTCTCTCTAAAATGGAATTCTACATGATTTATTTTTTTATTCATAACATGAGTTGACTGTTCTAGTATATTAAATATATTCTTATCTCCCTCTAACATAATGATAAGAATTATCATAGGGAAGTCATTACATTTCCCACATCACATGTCTCTAAAATGATTCTTCCTATATCTATCGATTCTCTAAAATAAAGGATAATTACTGATGTGAATACTTTGATTAATAAGTGAATAAAATTTAAAATTTAATGCTAAAAAGAGTGACGCATTTATGATGCACAAAACCTATTATATGAATCTCTATGTTTCAATATATATTTTCCTTAAATTTTAATTAGGTTACCGAATCTAATTAAGTCCTAAAAATAATAAAATTATCCATAATGGTTTGTAATGGGAATATGAATTTTCTAGATCTTACCCACCAGGATTTTCTAACATAGTGAGCAATTATACCACTTTATAATGAACTATTTTATGATCTAGTTAATAACCAATCATTCCATTTTGGGGTTATTCCCAAAGGTAGATATATAAAAGATTCTATATCATCTTATATTATCTAGAAAAAGATTTCATTCCAAGAAAATCCATATTCTCAAAAAATGTAAAAAAATCATGACGTAATCAAATACTTTGTATAATACCCTCGGGTTTTGCTAAAAATTATTTCATCCTAATATCCAAAAATTACTTGAACCTATTATGATACCAACTATTGGGACCCAATACATGAACACAGTTTAGCTCATTATTTTTCACATACATTTCAGAGAAATACAAATCGAAGAACTAGAGTTATAGTGTACTTATAAGATTATAAACACTAATACATCATCATATATATGTAAAAAATAACCATTATTTAAAAATCCAAATATTTCTCCTATCTCACCAAGATCATTTAAGATTATATATGATTCAATGGGGAAAATATAATGAAAATATATTTCTAGAAACCCTATTAAGGTAATAAACATTGAAATGAAGAATAAAATTATAGTTAATAAGGATACCATAATATGAAAAAGATAAATATCATATTAATGGAAACATAAAATAAGTAAGTGGAATGTTAAGATCATGGAATCATATTATATATCCAAAAAATATAAGAAATGGAATAATTAAAATAATTAATGGGAATCTCCCAAGATAATCATCATAAAGTGTATATAGTAGTATGGTTGATTGGGTTCACTTCTCATTCCCATAAACATAGAGGAAAATGACTCGTGATGGATTAGGTTCACTCTCTAATTCTATACATAATATATCCTGAGTTGAAAATATTTACCCAATGAATTGTAAGGAACTAGAATTCTAATCCCACCTATCACATAATGAAAATAAAACATATCCATTCAACATGTGAAAAATTCACCATACATAAACAATAATCATGATCAAAACCATGAGAAGGAAGTGGGGTTCATAATTCTTATTTATTTAATAATTGAAGGGTAAATCATAAGGATTTATAAGAGGGGAAGGAAATAAATAAATTTTAACTTTAATAATAGAAAAAATTTAATATTTCTTGAACATTTATTTTCAATTTATCAAATATAAGAGAATGGTCTAGGAGAAGAATGAGTAAAAAAATAACATGGGTGATGCATTGTGAAATAATTAAAAGATCCTTTTAAAAAAGGAAAGATATTATTATTTTAAACAAAACTATAATTTAACTCATTGATTTCACTACAAAATAATTTTGTTTTTTATAATATATTAATGAATTAAAAACATTTTATGGGGGGAGATTATAGACATGAAACAAAAAAATTGGAAATTTATCTTAAATCATGTTTACATTAAATTGAAAATTTTTAAGGGATATAAAAACATTTATAACCCTATAAATGAAAAGAATATTTAATAGGAATATACATAAGGAAAATATATGTTTAAAAATAATAATTTCATTAGAATAATATTGAGTTAAATGGTGAAAAAAAGAGAATGTGTAACCGAAAAATGACATGGATGGTTTGGAAGATCTATTACATCCTGTCTAAATACAATCTTCAGAAAAAATTAACATAAAAAATAAAAAAATTAAGTTAAATAAAAATATACCTAACGATATTATTCCAAAATATTTAATTTTATATGGTTAATTTATTATATATTGTTATTTATTTTTAATATTTTTCCTTATACATCAGTTACATGGGGGTTTTTTTTCATAACACTTTCATTTTGGAAATTCTGAATTGTGGTGTTGTATAATTACATAATTATATCCATAATTTTTAAAGTTTATTTTGAATTTTATTCCATTATAATAACACTTATACAATTTAAATTTTTATCAAAATAAAGGCTCAAATTTTGAATAGTTCCTTGATATCTCCATTTAAGGTGGTTACTATTTTTTGATTTGTTCTGGGTAATCAGTAATTTAGAAACAAATATATTAAAATTATAAAATAATAATAATATAAATAATAAAAATTTAACTACTAAATACTATTTTTATGTTTTCCATGTTAGGAGGTCCTGGAAAACAAAACACGTCATTTATAGTGGTGGTTGTCTACACAAACACAAGATAATGTTTCCATTTTTCTAAATGATTTTTGAAAATTGTATAAAATGGATATTCCATTAGTTATATTAAACATAAAATTTTTAAAATTTTTTTTTTCATAGCATCATGGATTGTGGGGACTTTATGGCTGATGAAAAATAAAAGAACGTGGAAAATTTGGGTTAAGAGTATTACCTCTCCATTAGAATTTCCCAATAGGGTAACAAAATAGGTATCCTTGAAAAAGTCATTTGGTTAGAAATAAGCATAAAAATAATGGTGAGGGTGTTAACGATAAGAAAAAGTCATTTGGATGTGAGCTCATTTCATAAGTAAATAGCAAGGCATTTTTTGTAAAATCTATATAATTTTCAATAATTTCATTCAATTATTGAAGATAAAATGATTAATAAATGGAGACTAATTATGTTGATAAATAAATAAGTTATATAAACCCTCATTCATGCCATCTCATACTTTTATTCCTCATTTTTCACACATTTCTGCAATGTTAAACTACATTCCCCAATATTTCCCTTATTGTGGTAACTCCAATTCAACCATTAGTAACTAATTTAAATGGGAAAAAATAAATGATAAAACAATAATTATTTTTAAAATGAATATTTTAAATATTTAAAACATTTCATAAAATAAAATTTCAACGAATCTTATAAAATAATTTTATTATTAATGCACATAACGTGTAGAAACTGTTTCGTATAAAAAGTTAATCATAAGAATAAGATTTATGTATGTTATATAAATATAATTTTTTTCATTTTCAATAAATTAAATGGCTTAATTTTTAAAATTAATTTTTATTTGGAATTAATTTTTTTTCCAAAAACAATTTTTTCAAAATAATGTTTAATTAAATGTATAGACAAAATACATTTTTTATTTGAATTCAAATATTAATTTTCTTTCACAAGGATAAAAATAGAATTTATAAGTTATTAAAAAATAAATTTATCATTCATAAATTTTTTCGTTAAAATCTATATTTTAATATGTACATGTTTTTGTAAAATGATATGTCTATATTTTATACTAATAATGTAAGTGAAGTAATTGTTTTGGAAAAAACAATATTTTACACTATTTATATAGAAATCCATTATATTAGAAAGATACCAAAAAATTAACAATAATATAATTTTCAAATTAGGAGTCCAAAAATTGAATTCATTTTATAATATTAAACTGAATAAGTGGTAAGAATTATTTTTAGATATAAGTTTTTGAAACAAAGTAAAAATAATTTTTTGGAATATCCATGATAAATAATGAAATATATCTATATTATTAATATAACAGAAGAATATTTTTTTTGAAAAATTGAAATATTATAAACATGTTATTTTCTATATTAATGTTAAGGTGACATTATTTCTTTTAATTTATGTTTCCTTATATTGAACACATAAATATTCTAGAGGGGAATTTCTATAAATAATTGTGTGCTCCTCACATACCTTATGTATAGGATGTATTTGGATTTTTATGAATATGTTTGGATATTTTTTGTAAGAAAAAATATTTCACTTTGTGTAAAGTGTTATAGATTAAATTGGTGTTAACATATTAATTTTTTTGATGGAAAATGGATTCTAGAACTGAATCATTAAAATCATTCATACATAATGGAATAAAATATGAGATAATAGAGTTTGAATTTGATACAATAGTTTTAAATGAATAACAGATAATATGTTTTTATTAGAAATTAAATTAATTTAAAACAAACTAAAAATAGTAAGTACAAAATTTATTCCAAATAAAACACATGTTGAGACTTTGATCATCCAACCGAATCGGTTTGTACAAAAGCGGGTGCTCATTAATTTTCTTTTATAAGAAATGGTGGAAATGGTTAAAACTAAGATTTAGTTAAAAAATATAATTGTATGATTTGTGTTACAAAAAAAATTATAAATTAGATAAATTATGACACCATTGGAATAGCTTTTAGTTTTTATCGATATGATAGATTTGGGTAATGAACTATCCACCAAACTATCCATGATTCATATATGACATGTTTGTAATATTAGCCTATCCAAATATCCATTATTTGATAGTAACATTATATTGAACTAAAAACATAAGTAAATATATATCATCTTTCAGTAAATGGATATGATATACAGTTTCCTAATATTAGTGACATTTTATTAAAATTCCATGCGGAAAAGAATATAAAACATGGTACTCATCTGATTAATGATTTTATTGTATACAATATAATCTTAATATTCAAGATTGAATATTAGAAAACAATTATGTAATTAATTAATGAAATATAGTACTCTATATGTATGGTACTATAATATTAGTGTATTTATTAAGAATTAATTAAAATTCTATGTGTTAGAGGAACCCGCTCCTAGGAAACCAATAGTTGAAGTTGTTCAAAAAATGATGTGCGGTGCCCATGATGGTAATCTAATGATTATCTATAGTAATATAAATCTTATGAAAATTAAATCTATGTTAGAAATGGGACATGATAAGATTTATTATTTCAATAAGATATAAAACCATAAAAGTGTTTGTTGGGAACAAGAAAGGATTGAGAGGTATAATGTGTTGAAAACTCTATTTTGGTGAAAGATAGAAGATGTAACTTATGTCTCAACATATGTTCTCATTATTATTTGGTGATGTAATTATAAAGAGTGGTTGGGTTCACCTCTTAGACATGATCTATCCGTAGACTTTATTCTGTAATATATTACCAAACGGTTATGATAGTTCATTGTGAATTAAAAAATGAATGAGTTCGATAAAAGATTACTAATTCTTCAAAATATGTTGAGGATTTTTTATAAGGTATTTTTTATTATATTATCATGTTCCAAAATGATGGTTTAAAAGTGTAAAATTAAAAATTTTATCTTAATATATAGGACAATAGTTTATGGATATTCCACTATAGTGTCTAAACTGAAGAAAGTGAATCAGAGACAGTGCATTCATTGTTGAAAAAATGTCTATTAGAGAATAAAATAATTAAAATACATGAAGGGTTACAAAAAAACTCAAAGATAGTCCACTATAATTATTAATGTTGTAGAATTAAATTCTTTATTTCTTGGTATAAAATACCAATTGTATTTTTTACAAGTTTTGTAAATATATAAGAGGTCATAATTAATGAAATAGTTTAAAATGGAAGCATGGAATTTTCTTTTATGTAATACACTAGTTATTTTATTCATTAATGACTTATATGAATGAAAGACTACAATAATACATGAAATTTAATTAAAACTGTTTATTTTGGTATCATTATTGTCCCTATTGAATCGAAATTTTAAATAATATTCGTTTAAATAAATGATATGAATATTTTTATATAAATGGTTTATGATTAATCTAATTCGATATAATGATTGAAAGGGGGAATGATAAATTTAGTTTTATCTCGGAAAATTATTTTATACATTAATATGATGGAATGTGATTCCACCACCAAGAGTGGAATATTATATAAATTATACTTTTATGTGAAAATATCAAACACATTAAATCAGTTAACATGTGTTGAATTCTTATATTGAGACTAAATATGTTAATGAGGCCGAAAACAAATTTTGATCATTAGATAGAACATTATATATACCATATAATGTGTCAGACACTATTTATTTGGTATACTAGGTGTGTATAATTCATATTTGGATTCCCCAATAACTAAGGTTGGTGAGATACCTACCATGAGGACCTTTATAATTTCATACATTTCTTAATAAATTCTAAATTCATAGATATTCAAGGGGTGGTTGGGTATGATATTGATCATTTAATATTTTGGGGCACAAATACGATGGGATTTTTCATACTATAAAAAGAATATTATGTTTGGTCCCACAATTTAGATATATTATGAAAATGTATGGACTTACTTAGAAAAAAGTACATATGATGGGATTATTACCCTGGATGAGGGGATTTGATGTACTAATGTTATATAAAATGAATTGTGATGTATTCATAAACTAGGTCAGTCTATAATCACAAATATGTTAATATTTTAGGAGGCTATATGGGATTGACATATGTTATTTATAATGGTCTCTTAACATTTTTTACATAGTGATGGTATGAAACATGATAGAATTCTATGTAGCAAGTAGAGATAGGTTTAGAGATATATGTGTTTGATAGAGATCAAGAAAGGACCCTTTATAGCTTCAACATCATTGATTTTTTACAAGAGGAATCTCTTTCCACACATTCATGAATATGGGGATTTATATTTTCTGGAAAAGCCGCAAAATCCCATTGGTTCACAGTTTTTGGTTGAATATATAGGGATCAAGTTTGAATCATATATATTATCTAAAAGTGTTTTATATTAGTAGTCAAAAAAATTTCGGTTTGTTTTTTCAATAATGGATTATGTATGATGTAATATAAGGTGAAGTTAATAAAATTATTTCAAAAGTGTTTTTTAAAAATTCCAAAAGGTGTTTCGAATATGATTTCACAAGTTATCATATATGATAATGCATAAGGTAAAATATCATGAATGTTTATTTGGATTTAGTGAAAGTTGGATATTAAATGGATTAAGCTCTAAATCCTTAGAATATCTTATTTTATAACATGGTGTATCATAGATTTTGATACACATATATAGAAAGGATTGTTTTAAACTCTGTGGATATATCATATTTTATGATATAAAGATATTGAATAGAGGTTTCATATGAATAAAACACTATATGATATAATTGATTCATAGATAAATGAAAAAATATATTCAATTCATTTATAAATTTTAGGAATTAATTAGCTTTTTCAATGATAAAGAATTAAAATTTCAGTCTTAAGGACACATTAGTTGTTATTAAAAGAATCGTACAGTTAATGGTTGAGTGTCAAATAAGATGAAACTGAAGGAAATAATCATACATTATAGAAATATATAAAGAAATTAATATATCTAGAAGAATACACATACTCTATATAAAGAAGGATAAGCATTTGGTTTAGAGATTATAATATCCTGAAGTGATCCCTGGTAGAAACTCTATCTTCTCTAAGTATATCATCTTCGTTTATTCTTTTCACTTAAAATAATCCCATATCCTAAAGAATAAAAAAATAATTCTTAATGTATTTGGTTTATTCATTGTAATCAATGGATAAACTATACACGGAAGAACATTTTTTTTCTTAGTGTCATTCATTAATCCAGGATTACTATGAATGGTTGTAGGAATTCTATAGTGTAAGGTAAATGTTTTTCAATTCTTATATCACATGATTAAAGTTTCAATTTCTTGGTGTCGTTAGGTTTAATGGATTCATTTTGATTTCTATGATTTAATTAATAGTAAATATATTATTATAATCCTATTAGATTAAACCATAATATGGTTGTATTTAGGGTTGATGGATGTTATACCCACTATATGACAAAATGTCTAGATATGTTGCAGAATATCAAGGAAACCCATAAGGCTTTCATATATATGTAAATACCTAATAGACTATAAAATGTACCCTAGTTATCATATTATAAAGATAATAGATATTAATAAAAGTCTAACATAGTAAAAGCCATGGATATATGGTATGTGGGAAAACCTTGTATGCCTAAGTGGATAACATATAGAAAATATTATTCTAGTTTTTCTTGAGTTGTCAAACCTTGTGGCCTACATCGCATATGTGTACTAGTAGAACAAATTCATTTCTTGTTTAAATGGGTAATGGACTTTTTTTGAATGTTTATTCTTGGTATTCTAATTTTTATGAATTGTTTTATGGATTTGACTCTCATTCCAACCATGCTGATGAGATGTAATCTAAAGACATGTTTGGTGAGCAGGGAAACCATAGAAAAATGGGATTTGATGGGATGAGATGTGTGTAATGGTTTGGTATAGAATTACAACCATGTGTATGTGTAATGATATAGAGTGGATTACTCTTAGGGTTGGGAGACACACCAACCATGGGTATATTGTGATATAGGTTGGGTGTAACGTCCTGGTCTCGGGTGTCACCTAATGGTGGCCCATACCCTGTTGGTCACATGGCCTTAAGTGAATGTCCCCAAACACTAGAGGCTACCGACTATCAGTGAGGTCCTTTGGTGCGATAGTGGGTAAATGATTCCCTCATTGGAAGATTATGCACAACATCATAACAAATAAAAATAGCAACAGAAAAAATAATACCATATAATATGTAAACATCAAAAGAATGAATGTGAATAATAACTAGTGTACATATATAAATTATGTGTGTCATATATTTCTATAAAAACAGAAAAAAAATTCACAATTTTGGAAATACAATACTAAACCAATGTACAAAATAAACAAATGAACTCCAGTAGAATTGCAAGCCTCAGCATTGTCCCATGCTGTCTAACTCCACAGGAATCAAGTACCTGAGGAAGAAGAGTTCTTTACCTTATCTACACATGCAACCATATAATCTATTTGGGTCTAAATTCATTAACCAAACATGGTGTGAGATGAATCCTAGTAGTTAACCACAACAAGATCTGTGCCTAACTGTCAATGAGTATATATAGTAGGTAATAATGGAACTGCTGCAATGAAACTATGAGTATACAAAAGTTGACGATCCGATAGTTTCCATTTACATTAACTAACATTTAAAGTTCATCATTTATTCAAGTATCACAATAGGTATCTTATAAGAATACTTAATAGGATTGAATCCAATATTGTGATTTGTGTTGGAAAATTCATCACAAACAGTCAATATTTATGTTAACCCTATGGGTTGCTCACACAGTCTAACCTCTCTGGCTATGTAATGTAATAAAAAGGCAAAGACACTCTGAGAAGGAACTCATCCGCAATTCCCCATATGGCTATTCTTGAAAAAATATAGACTCTTTGGGGAAGCACTCAATGTTAATTCCCCTTGTGGTATCATAATGTAACTATAGAAACTCTAAGGGAGCACTCACTATCAATCCCCCCATGTGGTCTCATAGCATGAAATATAATAGACACTCTGAGAAAGAACTCATCATTAATTCCCCAAGTGGTCAAACTACACCAGGTTCATATAGAATTGTGCAATTCAATCATACATATGTGATATCAAGCAGTCCAAAGTAATCTCAATTACTATAGGGCTAAAAAATTCCAATGAATATCACAAGAATTTAACAAGTAGCAGAAGAAAAATAGTTCCATCCTATCAAGAATGGAATGGAAGCAAGGTGTGCCTTATAGGAAACTTGTTCCAAATGACCCTAAAAACTTAAAAAAGGAAACAAACCCATGGGGTGTTCATTTAACATTCAATTTCAAATAACATAACATCAACAAACCATTAATTAAATAATCAATATAAGGCGGATAAAATAACTTTCAATTTTCTTAACCCGAAATACACAAAACAAGTGTAATCAGTAATTTGGCATATAAAACACAAACACAAACAACAAAAGTCAAAAAAACACCTACCTCAATTTCGTAAGATGAACACTCTCAGTTGTTTCCCCATGAATCATCCCATAATGACGTTGATCTACAAAAATGCCAAAATCGTTCAACCGTCGATAATGTGAGAAATGGTATAAATTAGGAGGAGAGTCTCTAGAAGAAATAAGGACTCAACGGTGGGATTCTAATGCACCCATATGAGATCTAATCCGTCCTTGGATAGAGATACGGTTCCTTGGAGAATAATCATCTCTCTCGGTCACTCTGGGATGAACCAAGGTGAGAAGAAGTTATATCCGGAAATTAGACGCACCCCCGGGTTGTGTAATAAAATAAAATAAAAAGTACATGACATGTTTATTTAATGTACATTCCATGTAATTCCCTAAACTGGAACCCACATTAGGTGGTCTCTAGTTCACCTCACATGGCCATGTCTCTGCCGTTACATTCCCAAGACACGACTATATGAGGTAACATGTTACATTGTATGTACTCCTAATTAAATGGTGTGTACTTATAAAATTTTTAAAAACTCACCTTCTTCTAAAAAAACATGAAACAAATATCCATACCTACAATGAAGATCCAGGTTCTTACAAACATCCCACCTTATTGAAATTCTTCGCCACTTTTCTCTAAAAATTTGGAGAATAAGAATCCTTGAATAGCACTGGCCACTGTGATATCACATTGACCTCTATCTCCTATGTTTCTTCATGTACTCACCTATGCTGCCATCACACCCAAAACAGAGGAATAGATATGCCATAAAGAACCTTTTTACTACAATGTACAATACAGATTTGATTCTCCCCAAACAGTGTGTCCACCACTTACTCACCCTCCTCAGGTTGAAAAACATGAGACAAGTCTATGATGTAATTTCGTAGCTGAGAGACATGGAATACATCATGCATAGCTCTATACCTCTGAGGTAATTGCAACTGATAGGAAACCAACCTGACTCTCTCAAAAACCCCAAATGGTCCAACATATCACAATGAAAGCTTCCCCTATCTCATAATCCCACTATGTCCCATCATCATATTAGCATGTAAGAAAACCTGATCTCCGACCTCAAACTCCATAGGTCATCTCTGACGATTAGCATAAGACATATACCATGACTGTGTAGTATAAATTTACTTCGGAATCAACTCCATCTTCTCTGTGGTCTCTTGGAAAAGACAAGGTCCCAACATACCATCATCTTCTTCCTCTATCGATCATAGGGGCAATCAGCATGGACTACAGTACAAACCCTCATAAGGTGAAATATGAATAGTTTCATAAAAAATATTATTTTAGGAAATATACACCTAAGGTATGTGATATTCCCAAGAACCTCCGAAATCTAGGATGCATGCTCGAAGCATGTTCACCAACACCTGAATCTTGTGCTCTGACTTGAAATCTATCTGGGGATGGTATGATGTACTCATAAGTACTTGTGTTCCCAAAGCCTTCTGTAGCCCTTCATAGAAATTGAAATTAAATCAGTCATCCTTGTCTGAAATGATAGAGGGTGTAACCCTATGAAAATGTACAATCTATGGGATGTACAACCTTCAAATCTCATCAACACTAAATGTATCTCTGATTGGTATGAAGTGTGAAACCTTCGTGAGCCTTTCTACAACAACTGAAACCACATCATTCCCATAAATTGATATCAGTAACCCAATCATGAAATCCATCGTGACATCATTTCACTTCCACTTGAGACTGGGAAACTATTGTAGAATCCACTCTAGTCGATGGTTCTCTACATTCACCTGCTGACAGCTAGATTATCTTAAAAAAATGGCTACATCTCTCTTAATACCAAGACACCAATAATAAAGATGCAAAACATGATAAATCTTGGTGACACCAAGGTGAACTACCCAGATGAACAATTAAAATCCCAAAAACCTCCCTGTGTATGTATATTAACACCCATATGCGTCCATGAATGTGCAAGATCTCATACGCACCTTTGATCCACCCAGGATTAGGTTCCTCTCCTGACAAACATTCTCGTAAGACAGGGACTTTAGAATCTTATCGATTCCTCATTTTCACCTGATCAAGTAGAGTAGAGGGAACACCTAGAGAAGAAAGAAGCCTATGCCCCTGTCTATTTTCCACCACCAAATTTATCTTAGAGAATATATCCATAAGCTTCCACTCACTGGTGTCCTCCTGAACTGCATGTATCATAGTCCTCCTCCTCAACATATCAACCACTGCTTTACCTTTCCCAGGCACGTAAGCAAGCTCAAATTCAAAGGACTAAAGGTACTCAACCAACCTTCGTTGTCCCAAATTCTGGTCAAACTGAGTAAAGATATACTTTTCATTTTTGTGGTCAATGAACACCACATAATGATAAAAAAAAGATAATGTATCCAAAAGCCTAAAGCATGAACAATTGCAGACAACTCATGATTGTGTGTCAGATAATTCATCTCATGTGGCCTTAACCACTGAGACCCATAAACAATGACTCTTCCCACCTATATAATCACTGATCCCAACCTGATACCTGATACATTGCAGTATATGGTGCATCTGTTTCTAAAATCTGTTAAAACTAGTATTAGTTATAAAGTCAATATTCCCTTCATCTCTTGAAAGGATGACTTACAAGAATATGACCATGAGTACTTTGCACCCTTTTTAGTCATGCCTTTCAGTGGCACTGCTAAGCGTGAACATTCCTATATAAAAATCCTGTAGTAATTTTCCTTCCATGTAAAACTTAGTACCTCAGAGACATTCTTTGGTTGTTCCTAGGAAACTAATTCTCTAATTTCTCTAGTTCTACTGATACTTTTGTCACTGAGATCACATGATCCAAGTTGTTAATCTGTTCCATCCAAATGTTGAATTTTGAGAGCATAACATATAACTGATTCTCTCTCAGTGTACTCAAAATGGTCTCAAGGTGGGTGACATGGTCATCTCAAGAGAGAGATTAAACCAAGATATCTTCTAAGAAAACAACCACAATGGATTTCATGTAAGGATGGAACACTCAGTTCATCGATGCCATGAAAATTGTAGGTGTGTTCATGAGACCAAATGGTATAACCACATACTGGTATAGCCCATTCCATCTCTGAATGGATGTTAGACATATATCTGATGTTCTAATATTCAACTGATGATAACCAGATCTCAAGAAAATCTTTGAGAATAACCAGTATCCTCGAAGCTGATCAAATATATCATCAATCCTTGGAAAGGGATATCAGTTCTTGACTGTCAACTAGTTCGGCTTCTGATAATCCATGCAACGTTTGTGGGTAATTTTCATCTTCTTTGAAAATATGATAGGTGAACTACAAGGAGAAGTATTGGGTTAGATGAAACCATTTTCTTGTAACTCCTCGAACTACATCTTGATCCCCTGCAACTCTAGTGTACCCATACTATAAAGAGGAATGGACACTAGTGTTGTCCTATTCAAAATCTCAATAGAAAATTCTACCTCTTGCTCTGAAGGATACTCAGAAAATTAATTTAAAATAAACTCTCAAAAATGATTGACCATTGGAGAAAAGTCCATCTCTGAAGTCCCATAGTCACCAAGATATGGACTAGCAATCTGGGTCATAACACATATCAACCTTTGATTCTTTGGTCTTTCCCTGATTTCATAGAGATCTTATTCTCCCATATGTAGAAACAATCCACCCTCAGGTGATGTGAAACTCACACTATGACGATAGAAATCCACAAAAACTTGGAAGGGAACTAACAAGTCAATTTGGAGAATGGTGTCATTGCCCGTCATCTCAATGTCATAATGGGCCCATAGGAAGTGAAAGTCACCAACCTCAATAGGGAACTCCTTGAACTAATATACAATAGCCATTATAATCCCCAACAAAGTGTCCATCATCATGATATCAGCAGAAGTGAAGATACAGAGCCCAGGGCTCTCCCAAACAGGCAAAAATATAAAGCAATGGGAATCCCCTATATTGAAAAAAGAATAATACAAAAACCGAGGAAACCAAAATAGTACATCTAAATATAGAGGGTTCGAGAAGATTTTCCTTTTGAGTCTGCTCCAGTACAAATGCTTTAACTGCTCTGCGTCCCTACGAATCTATTTGAGTTCCCTACGCTGATCCGCCCGATGGCTATCAAAAACCTTGTGTCTACCCATTGTGTCCACAACCACCACCAGGGCATGAAATTCCTGATGAACTTTATCCCCCAGTCTGATGTAAAACTGGTGGTCCTACTCCGGTTTGAGGAGTCAAAACAGATCCTCCCACCCTAGCTGCTGGAAGGAGGGCATTGCAGAAATGATTAATATGTTATATCTTACTGCACGATCTTCACTCAATAGGGCCTCTCATGAACTGATGTTTCTTATGTCCTCCCTTCACGCACTATTAGCACACCACCTGGATACATGAAGGAAAATCCCACCTACTCAAATCTCCACGCATAGAATCCCTGTGGCATTTCCTACTATCAGTCAGAAAGGTACCAACTATGGATGCTGAACTGCCCTAGCCTATAGCTCCAAAATCCCTCGGATTGTGCTTTGTGATCAACTCTTGGTTGACTATAGAAGATATGGAAGTGAATATAACGATGTTCACCAGGGATCAGATGTCATTGTTGAGACCATATTTAAACTTCATTTCCAAGAATTACTCTCCACCCCCTAGAATGGGTTTGAATAATTGAATCTCTCAAAAGAGAGAAGAATACTCATAATTGAAAGTGTACCCTGCTCCAAACTCATGAACTTGCAGGCTCAGTCATCCCTCATGGTATCTAGGTTGAATTAGTCATAGAAGGTCTTCTGGAACTAATCCCAAGACATAACTCACTAGAGTCCTGCCTGAGATATCCAATCCCACCATCTATTAGCATAATTATATATCATATACGTTGCAAGTTTCACCCTCCCCTCAAGAGGTGTCTCGAGATACTTGAAGATAGACTGTATGGATTCTAACAATGAATCTGCAGCCTGAGTTTCTTCATCACTTGAAAATGTGGGAGGATTCTAATGTTGAAAACCCCACATCAACTCTACCATAGACGGGGTAAGATGTGGTGCTCCATGGAATGTATGCATCATCCTCATGAAGCCTTCTCGGAAATGTGCATCAACACCTGTATCTGAAATAATAGCTAGATCCAAGAAAGGAATGGTGAGATGGTTTATTGGTATTCCTTGATCTACCATTTCCAGTGTCTGATCATTTCCCTATATCTGGAATAAACCTGGAGGATGCCTTAGTGGCATGAATCTGTAAGGGCAAGCACATACCTCATTTCAAGATTATCAAGGATGGAAACTTAAATGTCCAAGGAAGAAACATGAAAAATAAAAACAATTATGTTTTACAAAATAGGTGTAAATGACATGTATATACTCTACATAGTGTGTCCCCTTAAACCATTACATGGTTGTGCACTTCTTCCAGCCCTGGTAATGCAACACCCCAAGCACACGGTGTATTCTCCTTGAGATACGATCTGTACATGAATGTTCCCCCTACCCATGTATATCTACATGACTAGAACTACACGGTTCCCTTAAAAACTACACATTGTGTTTTAGTCATTCACGGTGTGTACTAGAAGAATTTCATTGATCCGTGTCATTGGTCACATGACTGGTGACACTGTCGACTTCCACATGGCATGTTCACGCTGGACATTGTGTGTACTACCCAATGTTCATCCACTCATGTTGTCAGTCACATGGCTAGATACATGGTCTCTACAACACGACGTGTGATACCAGTACAAGCCATGTTCCAGAAAACATTCCCCAACCCTGTGTATCTGCCCCCATAGTCGGTCACACGATTAAAGACTACATAGAGTGTACATATAGTACATGCCACATAATTAAGAAAAACAATTCATCCTGAACAGAAGGATACATGGCATGTATTTATCATCACACACCATTTATTATGGACTTTTCTAGTCAATAAGCCTCATAGACTACTCTGTAACCCCATAAAACCTCCAAAACAAGCATTAAAGTTCCAAATTATTATTCATGGGGTCCCATACTCCTTGAGAATCAATGAATGGGATTATATTTTTGTCATATCAAAACAAAATTTAGTTAAAGTTCATTATGATCCACCAAATTCTGATCCCATAGGGTTCATAACACCTCAGAGACTAATGTTTGGCATCCATCCAAACAAAACTTTAAATTTTCCAATACCCTTTCAAAATAGCAGGTATTCTATATTGGCATCTATCAAAGTAGAATGAATATCTTGCATAACATCTACCACAACAGCATGCAATCTGTAATTAATCCTAAATGGCATGACAATAATGCATGACATGTGATCCATATCAAGTGACTATATGATGCATGAGATGGAATACCCTCATCTCATTAGTTTCTAATAGAAATAGAAACAAAATAATATCAATGATAATAGAATAATAAAATTTATTCACCCAACTGTGATATCTAACCAACTTTAATAATTACAAAACCATTAAAATTACAATATTAAAAGTAACTTGGATTTTCCCTATACATGAGTTAGCTACTCCTGGGGACAGTTTTTTGACCAACAACCTATTCCTTCCAATCCATGTCTATTGGCTCAAAATAGTAAGACAAATTAGTAAATAACTTGTACCATTTGATACCACTTTACAATGTCCTGGTTCCTGGGGTCGCCCAATAGTGCCCCATACCCAGTTGGTAACATGGCCTCAAGTGAATTTCCTCAAATTCTAGAGGCTTATTACAAGATTCTAGGGCCTTGGGTGTGATAGTGGGGGAACTTTTCCCACATTAGCGGAGTATACATAGTGGAATAAAAAATAATAAATAGTAGTGGAAGAAACAATACCATACAATAAGTAAACATTTGGAGAATGAAAGTGAATAATAACTAGAGCACATATATAAATTATGCATGCCACATATGTCTAGTAAAATAGCCAATAAAGTTCCAATGAAGGAAATAAAATACTAAACCGAAGTAAAAAAATAAAATAAACTCTAGTAGAATCACAAGATTTAATTTGGTCCCATGCTCTCCAGCTCTACCGCAATCAAGTGCCTATGAAAGAAGGGCACTTTTCATTATCTACACCTACAACCATATAGTCTTTTTGGGACCAAAATCATGACCCAAATAGTATAAGAGACGATCATACTAAGAAAACACCACAAGATCTATGCCTAATAGTCAGTGAATACATATATAGTTGGTAATAATGTAAATTTAGTAATGAAACTAGGAGTACACAAAATTTAACGATCCAAAAGATTTCATTTACATTCATTAAAATTTAATGTTCAACATTTAATCAAGTATCACAACAGGTATATCAGAAGAATACTGTAACAACCAGATATTTTATTAGAATTATTATTTTTAATTTCATTTATGTCTTCTATTGTACGCTACACCAAGATTATCTTTCACTATACGCAACACCATATTATCTTGTAGTATACGCAACACTATTCTTGGCTCGTCTTACAGACAATTTCAAGTTCGTTTTGTAGAAATTATTCTACGCAACATTAAGAATAGATTTTTTTTATGTATAAATAAAATATGGTTTTATTTTGTTATACGCAACAACAAAGGATTATTTCACTACACGTCACCCTGACATGGCTTTCATTACACGCAATCACGTCTTTCCTCAATAGCGTGTGTAGTACACAATACCGAGTTTCCCTAAACAACGATATATTGTAATAATATTATTAGGGACTAGCCGTTATGAATAGTATTGACTACATTTTTTATTTTATAATATAATTATTCATCTTAAACATTTTTTAGAACATGGTATGAGAACAAAGTAATTTTTTCGGGTAAAATAAGTATTTTAAAAAAATGCAGTTTTTCCGCCTTTTGTTGGCACACCCACATTAAATCTATTTTTTGACAAGTCTATAAGTTCAATTTGACAAAATAAAATTCTTCTTTTGAATCATGATATAAAAATTTAATTTGGATAAATTTTTCATATTATTCTGATAACATTCATATTTTCATGAATAGTAAAAACACGCTATATTTTAATTAAAAACAACTTTTTTCATCGTAATAATTTATATGGATAGATTATATTTTTAGTTGTTTTTAAACTTTTATTAGAATATATTTTTACCATTTAATTCAATGTTGGTCATTGGAATTAATATCACTTTGAAATTGGACATAAACAAGTGTCTATCTTTTGATAGTTATTGTTTCTTAAAAACACGCTATTTGTTTTGATAACAGGAATTACTTTTAAAATTAATTAATTCCACTCCTATGTTTCGAATTTGGAAAAATAGACAAAATTTTTGAATTTGGAGTATCAAATATAGCTTAGGCTGAATTTTTGGTATTTTTTTGAAATACGTCAATTTTTTATGAATATTGAATCCACTTAGTGGTAGTTAAAAAAACTGACTCTTTCATTTAAATGAAATTTTACCACTTATGTGAATTGAATTTCAAAAATCCGACATACATGTTTGTTATCAATAAGTAAAATGTGGTTAAATAAGATGAAAATATTTTTTTTGTGAATAGTAACTTTTGACTCTTATTTACCATAATTAAAGGTAAATAGGGTAATTCAAGGTTAAAAGAATATTATAATATTTCAAAATTACCTTAACACTTGTACAAACCTTATTGGATGAGTAATGTCCTACCATGGGCATTCTTGGGTCGATTTTGGTACCCCATGGAGCCACTTATGAAAGACAATGACACATAACATTAATTAATTTAATGTAAAGACAAAATTGACATTAACAAAAATCTTATAGTAATTAATTTTTATAAGGGGCTATATAAATTATCATTTCGACTATAAAAATTCATTTTAAATATAAAGATATTTCCTACATCATGGTTGTTTTTTTATATTTTTTAGACATAAAATGAATTAAATTATTTATGACACAATAAGGATGCAGTGTTTACCTCATTAATAAATTATTTAAATAAATAAGATTATAAGGATTAAAATATTATTAAAAACATTTCCAATTCTGATTGGATGATTATATTTAGACCTTGAGTCGTCTTATATTCTACTATAATGATTTATCGACCATTATAACCGAATATCATTATATTATAAAATAATATTTTCACTCTTTCTTAAAGATCCCCTCCTGCCCCTTATAAAAGGAGACCATTTCTATCCAATTCCTCACACCTCTCAAGCCATTTGGCTCCTTAAGCCTCCACCCAATTAATCTCTATACATCCCCCTACTCCCACTATAAGCTTTACATTAGGAATAATGCACTTCAAGAAGTCCTTTTGGCTCAAATGAAAGGAAGTTACCCAAATTAAAGGTAACTGTTTCTCTTAATTTGGTTTCTTTTATTCTACTTCTCCTACCCATAAACTCTTTTTAATACTTTATTTTGTAGAAACACCAGTATACTAAATATACTAGGGTGTTTTGATGAGAATTATTCGAACTAAACTTACACACACCTCTATCTAATGTATGAAGAACATAATGTTTATGTTGATGGGAAACTAACGCCTCACGAAACGATGATTGTTCGATTTTATTATAACACCTCTCAGGGTAGACATTATGATGGAACTATATTTATATATAATACATATTATGTTTATGATTTCATTATGCTTCTTTACATTCCAATTATATGAAGCCTTTATGGTTTCTATAGTGGGTAAAGAGGATAATTTCATTTGAGGAAATGCAGACTACCGCCCCCTCAAAGTGATGTGATTCGTTAATGCCTAATGTGGGATGTATAAAGGATGTAGTTAATGATATTATATATGATATTATACTGGAATTATAATATAATTATGTATAATTCTTTTTTAATTCCATTAAAATAATTAATAGAAATGAAATTAGCGTTCATGGGTACATACGGCTTACCGTCTCCATGAACGATGCATTTCATTTATTACCTCCATATATTATGTACTATAATAAATACATGTATATACTGGATATATAATGAATATATATGATATATAAACCATTATTTAAATTCTGGAAGTAAGTAGATCATGATATAAGTAATAATAACATCAAGAACAACAAGTCCAAATATGTACGATAAATAAGATGATTTTACACAAAATGTTAATTTAACATGGGATTTACAAAAGAACGGGTAATATAAAGTCATAAGTGTACCATATATGACATCATAACAATGAATATGATTCTTTAATAAGTTAATGAAATTATTTAAATCATTATACAGGAGGTTCAGATACAATAGAAGAATATCGGATCTAAGGTAAGGGATAACCTTTCCAATATCGGTTTTTTATCTGAGATTTTTTATTCATAAGTATTTACTGGGGTTATTGTTATCATCCAAGACCATGTTTTCAAAAACTGTTTTTATGTATGTCTAATGTATTTTTTACACATTTTTGAATTTTACTACATGGTAAGTTTGGAATTATTCTTTTTTTTTACCATACGAGTTATTTTTTGACTTCTCCGGAAAAAGTACGAGATGAATGTTTTTTTAACATATACGGAATGAAAGGGTTTTTATGGTTTTATAAAGCCTTATTTTCATTAATCCTCCTCCAAAGGATTTCATGACTATTTTTAACAAAATCTCTTTTTTTAAAATTTCATGACGTTTTGTTAAAAGAAATTTATTTTGGAGAAGAAAGGATATTTTCCTCAAGAATTCATTTCAAGTGTTTTATCAAAACCATTTTCCATCTAAGATGATATTATTTCATATGTGTATGTTTCAAGTATAATGTCTCCATGATTTAAATGGTTTCAATTTTCTTATAATGAAATTTCCATTTGTTTTATATGGATTATTTGATGATGGGATGATGTTTAGGAAACCCATTTTATTATTTGGGTTATGATGAATGTTTTATGTTTATTTTGTGGCATAAGAAAGAATGATTATATTATGAGATGGGTGGGAAATATATCTCCCTAAAATGCATTGGGTAAAGATTCATATCTCATGAGATAGACATGCCTGAAACAGAAAGTAAATCCAGTTCAGTAATACAGGGATGGAACTGAATGTAAACCCGGTTCAGTACGGTACTTTGTCGACTAAGATGGTCTTGGCTGCAATGCCTTGGCTACTATGGACATCATATCATGTGCTTAATGGTTTCCACAATCACATATTTTATTCCCTTGTTATTTTATCAGGATTAATTTTTCTTTATGATCTATGCCTTACGTATTTCCATGTTTTATGTCATTGCTCAAGATCTTGAGGTTTACAAATTGTGTTCATGTTTTTAAGTTCAAATGAATATGGTTTGCTTTGTTTTATCCATTGTTACCCTTAATGAGAATTTGAGCTCACCCTTTATATGTTTTCTTTTCCCTAAGATATAAAGAATTTGTTTTAGGTAAGAAAACAAAAAGGGGAAGATCTTTATGGGAGATGTTGAAGGTCTTTCACCATGATTAGAAGATTATGTTCCGAGTATCCAAAGTCACTAAACTATTACGGTCCTTGTGTGTCTGTTTTTGTTATGTATTAATTATTCTACAAAAGTAAAGTAATTTCCATGTACATCAAGATTTGGGTCTCTACAGTTGGTATCAGAGGGAGGTTTAGTCATCCTTTGGAAACTAGGATGCGAAAACATTAGTGAAGGTATGTCTAGGGATGTCCCTAAGGATAAGTATAAGTATAGGTTATAGTCAAAGAATTATGGTAACGATCTTAGAATTAAACCTAAGTTGTTAGATATTGAAGTTAATACCCTTTTATTATGTTGTTTTACCTATCATGATTTTTTCCTCTCAAACTATTATTTCTGGGTTTTAGAAAATGGATGGAAACAAGAAGATTCATGATAATGGAGAATATGATGGAAAATGGAATGATATTCTTCATGATCAAGCAAATGAAATGGGATTTGGAAGGCGAAACATCATTATTTTTCCTAATCACCAATCTCATAATATGATAAATAATCTCAGCTTGGTATGTTTCCTGACTCAGATATTAAGAGAAAGATGGAGTTTCATGATGATCATAGAGGAATGAAAGTTCAATTTCCCCCATGTAAGTAATGTGGGAAGAGGAATCAATGAGAATGTTTTAAAGGAACTGGAAGATGCTTTGGTTGTGGAAAAGAAGGACACAAAGATAGTAATTGTAATGGAAAAGGTTCATTTAACACCATGGACAAGGATAATGGTATTGATAAGACATCAACAATGGTTAAGTGTTTTAAATGTGGAATGTACGGGCATTATGAAAACCAATTCCCTATGGTAAAATATCATAAAGAGAATCAGCATGGTCATATGGGTATTATTTATATGGATGATGATGAAGAGAATACAGATGGTATATGAGATGGAAAAAATGATGAAGCACAGTCAGTGGTTTAAGAAGGTAGTGTAATGATTGTATGTTTATCAAGAATAATGAATGTTACTCTTGAATAAATAAAAATATAAGGATTGTTACACTTTTTCCTTTGCTTGAGTTTTGAATGTATATGATGAATGGTACCGGTAAACATGAAAGTCTATTCAGATATTTTTGGAAAATATATGATGTGTACATAATGATGGGATAAGGGGATAATGATATGTTTGATAGTATTAATGACCTCATGACTAATATAACGACAAAGTGATATCATGGTTTGAGTATACAGAATTTTTGGGATTTTGGAATGTGGAATGATACAACTTTTGACAGCATTTATGTTTTCAACTAAGGTTCTAGGGTAATTCATGTTGCAATAGAATACATGATTTAGGAATTCACATGTTTGGAATGTAAACAACAAGATATATCATATGATAAATGATGTTATTCACGTTCTTGTTATGTGACCATTCCAGTAGTCATTTTATATATACTATGAGATTGGACAAATGTATTTTGGATAAGCCTAAATATCGGAATGAGTTATGTTAGACATAAGATAGTATTATTTAATGATAGACATTTTTTCGATATTATTGTAGGAATGTTATTATAATGTAGTTTTAGAAAAATGGACAACCTGCAAGAAGGGTGACAACCTGTCGAGTCGGACAAGGCTGTGAGAATCGAACCCACAACCAAAGTGAGACCGAACTTTATTGCCTACCACTGGCCAATAGGAAGTCCCTGGTTATTAGAAATTAGTTTTATTTTATTATGCAGTATGATAGATGAATTATAAGTCTATTTTTGAAATCAAATATGAATAACCTCACCATACATGGACTTATGTATTCGATAAATTTTTCTAAGATTTTATTTGAGACAGATGGAAAGACCCATCATTCTATCCCATGATCTGCTAACACTTCAATAATGACAAATTCAACTTCATTTTTTTAAGAGATGATGTGGAAATTGTTCATGGCCCAAACACCAGTGAGAATGTACTGAAATAAAGTAAGTATTTATTCTAATTCGAATTCTTCAACTTTATGAAATTATATTGAAAAAAAATGTTTTCCTAGTTCTCTAATATCTGATGAATCAGATGGTACATTATATCATCAGAAATTTATGGCTTTGTGATTGTTGGATTTTTCATAGCCATGTTCTCTACCACTCTTCATCAGAACTTGATGGTTATATTTTTCTTCCATATCCATATTTTCACCTATTTTCTCCTATGTGGAAACCCAGTCATGAGTTACATTGGGTATCTATTATGATTCATAATTTAGTTTTTAATGTTATGTTTTGGTCTTCCTTTTTACGATGTGGGTTTCTATGAAAGAAACTTTCAAGTAGTAAACCATTTCTAACCTCGACAAATTTTGAGGGCGAAATTAATTTTAAGGGGGGTATAATGTAACAACCTGAAATTTTATTAGAATTATTATTTTTAATTTCATTGATGTCTTCTGTTGTATGCTACACCAATGTTATCTTGCACTATACGAAACACTGTATTTTCTTGTAGTATACGCAACACTATTCTTGGCTCATGTTACACACAATTTTATGTTCTTTTTATGGAAATTATTCTACGCAACATTACGTATAGATTTTTTTTAATGTATAAATGAAATATGGTTGTATTTTTTTATACCCATCAACAAAGGAGTCTTGCACTACATGTCACCCTGACTTGTCTTGCATTACACGCAATCATGACCTTCCTTGATAGCTTGTGTAGTATGCAATACCGGGTTTCACTAAACAACGATATATTGTTATAATATTATTATGGACTAGACATTATGAATAGTATTAACTATATTTTGAATTTTATAACATTATTATTCATATTACACATTTTTTAGAACATGGTATGAGAACAAAATAAATTTTTCAGGTAAAATAAGTATTTTAAAAAAAATGCAGTTTTGTCGCCGTTTGATGGCGCACCCACATTAAATATAGTTTTTCAAATGTTTATAAGTTCAATTTGGAAAAATAAAATTCTTCATTGGAATCAGGATATAAAAATTTACTTTGGATAAATTTTTCATATTATTCTGATAACTTTCATATATTAATGAATAGTAAAAACACGCTATATTTTAATTAAAAAAACTTTTTTCATCGCTATAATTTGTATGGATAGATTATATTTTTAATTGGTTTTATAGTGTAATTATAATATATTTTTACCATTTAATTCAATTTTGGTCATTGGAATTAATTTCACTTTGATATTGGACATAAACAAGTGTCGGTCTTTTGATAGTTATTGTTTCTTAAAAATACACTATTTGTTTTGATAACGGGAATTACATTTAAAATTAATTAATGCCACTTATATGTTTTGAATTTGTAAAAATAGACATCATTTTTTAATTTGGAATATCAAATATAGCTTAGGCTGAATTTTTGACATTTTTCTGAAAAACTTCAATTTTTGATGAATAGTGAAACCACTTAGTGGTATTTAAAAAAACTGACTCTTTCACTTAAATGAAATTTTACCACACCTCTGAATTGAATTTCAAAAATCCCATATACATGGTTGTTATAATGAAGTAAAATTTGGTTCAACAAGATGAAAATAATTTTTGGTGAATAGTAACTTTTGACTTTTATTTACCGCAGTTAAAGGTAAATAGGGTAATTCAAGGTTAAAAGAATATTATAATAATTCAAAATTACCTTAAAACTTGTCAAAACCTTATTTGATGAATAATGGCCGACCATGGTAATTTTTGGGTTGATTTTGGGACCCCATAGAGCCACTTATGAATGACAATGACACATTAGATTAATTAATTTAATGTAAAGAAAAAATTGACATTAAGAAAAATATTTTAGTAATTAATTTTTATTAGTGTCTATATAAATTTTATTTTCGACTATAATATTCATTGGAAATCTAAGAAAATTTCCTACTTCATGTTTTTTTTTATAATTTTTAGACATCAAATAAATTAAATTATTTATGACACAATAATGATGCAGTGTTTACCCCATTAATAAATGATTTAAATAAATAAGATTATAATGATTAAAATATTATCCAAAACATGGACAATTCTTATTAGATGATTATATTTCGACCATTAGTCATCTTATCTTCGACTATAATGAATTATGGACTATTAGAAACCGAATATCTTTATATTATAAAATAATATTTTCACTCTTTCCTAAAGAGCCCCTCCTCCCCTTATAAAAATAGACCATTTTTATCCAATTCCTCACACCTCTCAAGCAATTTGGCTCATCCAACCTCTGAAAAATAAATCTCTATACATCCATATCCTCCCCCTAGAAGACTTAAATTATGAATAAGGTACTTCAAGAAGTCCTTTGGGTTCAAACCAAAGGAAGTTACCCAAATTAATGGTAAAAATTCTCTTAAGTTGTTTTCTTTTATTCTACTTCACCAACCCCTAAAATATTTTTAATAATTTATTTTTTAGAAACACCAGTGTACTAAATATTCTAGGGTGTTGTTATGAGATGTATTCTAAATAAACTTACACACATCTCCATCTAATGGATGAAGAACATAATGTTTCTGTGGATGGAAAACTAACGCCTCGTGAAACGATGATTGTTCGATTTTATCCTACCACCTCTCATGGTGGCCATTATGATGGAACTATATTTATATATAATACATATTATGATTATGATTTATTTATTATTCTATACTTCCCAATTATATTAATCCTTTATGGTTTCTATAGTGGGTAAATACGATAATCTCATTTGAGGAAGTGCAGATTACCGCCCCCTCAAAGTGATGTGATTCGTTAATGCCTTATGTGGGATGTATAAAAGATTTAGTTAATGAAATTATATATGATTTTATACTAGAATTATAATATATGTATGTATAATTATGTTTTAATTCCATTAGAATAAGAAATATAAATGAAAGTAGCGTTCATGCGTATGTACGGCTTACCGTCTCTATGAACGGTGCATTTCATTTCTTACATCCATATGTTATGTAATATTATAAATAAATGTATATGATGGATATATAATGAATATATATGATATATAATCCATGATTTAAATTCTTTAAGTATTTAAATCATGATATAAGTAATAATAACATCAAGAACAACAAGTCCAAACACGTATGATAAATAAGATGATTTTACCAAAAACATTTCTTTAACATGGTATTTACATAAGAACGGGTAATATAAAGTTATAATTGAACCATATTTTATATCATAACAATTAATATGATTTTGTAACAAGTCAATGACATTATTTAAATCATTATATAGGAGGTTCAATAATGTATGAAGCATATCAGACCTAAGGTAAGGGATAACTTTTCAAATCTCGTTTTTTTATCCGAGATTGTTTATTTGTAAGTATTTACTAGGGTTATTATTATCATACAATCCCATGTTTTATAAAAATGTTATTATGTATGTTTAAAGTCTATTTAACCCATTTTTGATTTTTACTACATGGTATGAATTGAATTATTATTTTTTACTGTAAGAGGTACTTTTTGACTTTTTCGGAAAAAGTACGAGAATAATGTTTTTTAACTTATACTACATGAAAGGATTTTTACATTTTTATAAAGCCTTATTTTCATGAGGCCTCCTAAAAAATATTTCATGACTATTTTCAACAAAATCTCTTTTAAAATTGCATGATGTTATGTGAAAAAAAAATTTTGGTGAAGAAATGATATTTTCCTCAAGAATTCATTTCAAGTGTTTTATCAAAACCATTTTCCATCTAAGATGACGTTATTTCATATGTGTATGTTTCAAGTATAATGTCTCTATTATTGACATGGTTTTACTTTTCTTCTGATGAAATATTCATTTGTTTTATATGGATTATGTGATGATGGGATGATGTTTATAAAACCCATTTTATTCTTTGGGTTTTGATGAATGTTTTAAGTTTATTTTGTGGCACAAGTAAGGATGATTTCATTATGAGATGGGTGGGACCTATATCTACCTCCAATCCCTTTTGTAAAGATTTATATCTCATGATATAGACATGGGTAAAATGGAAAGTAAATCTGATTCAGTAATACAGGGCTGGAATGGAATGTAAACCCGGTTCAGAAAGGGAATTTATCCACTAAGATGGTCTTAGAAAAAATGTCTTGTTTACTATGGAAATCATATCTTGTGATTAATGGTTTCCACAATCACATGTTTTATTCCCATGCTATTTTATCAAGATTAATGTTTCTTTATGATCTATGCCTTACGTATTTCCATTTTTTATGTCATTGCTCAATATCTTGATGTTTAAACATTTTGTTCATGTTTTTAAATTCAAATGCATATGGTTTTTTTTATTTTATCCATGCTTACCCTTACTCCGTATTTGAGATCACCCTTTATATGTTTTCTTTTCCCTAGGATATAAATAAAGGTTTTTAGGTAAGAAATAAAAAATGGGATGATCTTTATGGGAGATGTTTAAGGTCTTTCACCATGATTAGAAGATTATGTTCTGAGTTTCCAAAGACACAAAACTATTTCGATCCTTGTGTGTCTGTTTTTGTTATGTATTATGTATTCCGCAAAAGTAATGTAATTTCCATGTATGTCATGTTTTGGGTCTCTAAAAATACTTAACATGATCAAAATCAAGCTTGTTATATAGCATTGAAGATTCATAAAAAACATTAATTATTTAAGTTTAATCTCTAGGTAGCTCACACAGTATAACCATTCTGGACAAGTAATGCAATAAAAATGAAAAGACACACTGAGGTATTAATCACCGTTAATTCCCCCTATTGTCTTTCCTGAACAACTATAGACTCTATGGGGAAGAAGTCAATGTTAATTATCCTTGTTGTTTCATAATGTAACTATAGGATATTGAAGGGATCACTCACTGTTAATCCCCCCCAGTGGTCTCATAGTGTGAAATATAATTGACAGTTTGAGGAAGCACTCAATTTCAATTCCCCATGTGGTCTTACTACACCAGGTTCTCACAGCCATGTTCAATTCAATCATGCATATATGATATCAATAATATGAAACTAGTATCAACTACTACATGGATATGAAAATTCCAATGTATATCACAAGAAATTAACAAGAAGGTGAAGAAAATTAGTTCCATCCTATCAAGCAAGGAAAGGATGAATGGTATGCCTCATAGGGAACCCGAACCAAATGGCCCTAAAAACATAAACAAAGAAAAGCATCCATGGTGGGTTTGTTAAAAATGAAATTTCACATAACATCACATGAAAAAAAACTTAATTCAATAATCAATCAAAGGAAGATAAAATAAGGTTCAGTTTCTTTTACCTGAAATACCCGAAACATGGGTAATCGACACTCCAGCCTATAAAACTCAGAGACAAACAACGAACGGCAAAAAAACACCTACCTCAACATCATAGGATGAACACTCTTGATCTTCGACCCTTCAATTGTCTTACAATGATGTATATCTACAAAGAGGTCCAAAATTTTCATCCCTAGATAACATGAGAAATATGAAAAATTAAGAGAAGAGGATTTATAAAAAGGGTGGACCTGTGGGTTGGATTCCAATGCACCCATTGGAGATCGAATCAGACCTTGGATGGAGAAATGGTGGATTAGTGAATAATCATCATTCTCGGTCAGTCCTGGACCTACCGAGGCTTGAAGAAGATGAATCCGGTGATTACACACGACCCTGGTCCATATAATCAAAAAAAAATAAAAAGTACACTACGTGTTCATTTAATGTACACGTTGTGTACATTCCTCAACCGAACCCCACTTTAGGCGGTCTCCAGGTCTCCTAACATGGCCATGTCTCGTCCATTACTTTCCAAATACACAATTTTATATAGTAACAGGGTACACAGTGTATACTCCTATGTACACGACGTGTACTTAGAAAATTTTGAACAACTGTCTTTTTTCTAAAAAACACCCTAAATCAAGATCCATACCTGAAATGAATATCTGGGTTCATACATTGGGCATTCATTCCAACCAAAAATGTGTGATTTGGTATTGAATGATTTTTATGATATGGGGTAGAAAATCATTCCAATAATTTATTTGTTTAAGGGGTGAATTGGGTGTCATTATAATTGTACAATGTTAGATGTTTATGGGTGTAAATTCATGCCTTCCATGGATTATGGCTACTTATTATTTTATATTTTGGGTTTGGAATTCATGTTAACCATAAAAGGGTGAGACTTGGATGATAATTGAGTAGGGATTTGTGGCATGCCAATTAAATTTGGGTTGTAGTGTTTTATGGTGGTAATGATTCCTCTTGAGGTAGTGGTGATATGGTAGGTTTGACATGAAGATTCTCAAGGAAATTATAGGTTTGATGTTATTCCTCCTATAAAAAATTTTATCTTATGTCTTGAGATGGGATGTTATGTATTATGTACTCGGAATTAATGCATACTTATTATTCCTATGAAATTTTTAGAGACACCCCAGAATAGGATGAAACATATATAGTTACTCATAAGTGGTTTGGATGGAACTTGTGGTCTTGGTAGGTACTTATTTATAGTTGTTTTCTTATTAGTTCTAAACATATCACATTTTTAAGCATTGTATATGATAGTTATTTTAGAGATACTATTGATGGTGGTCTACTATGTTTTAAGCATACTCTTATTGGGTATCCCAATGGCATTAGTACCCAATCAGACCACATAATTTCAAGAACATATTGTGAAAAAGAATTATATTTGATGGGTGAGCTATATAGATTGGATAGATTTGGGAGATGGATCCAGGATAAGACCTGGGACAAATTTATTATTATTAATAGTTTTTTTATTTTTGGATCGGTTCAAAATGATATGATTATGGGAGATCTTTTTCCCTTACCAGACTCATGTAACATGTGGAAATCTCTTTTGGTTACTAATTGTTATTCGATATTTTCTATTGGATTGATACCTAGATGTGATGTTTCCTTTTATCATGTTTATTTTTAGGAATAATTATATATTTCTTACACTATGATTTAAAGTGGTTTTTAATCTAGTGTTTGGTCCCCCCAAAGTATCGCCATATTCCCTCACTACTATACATTATCCTTTCACATATGTGGAAGAACATCTAAGGTCATGATGTGCTTTGATAAAATTATTGTACAATAAGATGGGTTGGAATGTCATAATGTGTCATATTTTAAAAATTATCAAACCTACTAGCTATTTTTGATAGTAGGGTTAGACCCTTAAATGAATTTTTGTGTAGTCACCAGAAATATCTTTTTAATGGGTTTTAAGTTGATTATTTTTTAATTCTATTAAATAAATAAATCTAAAAATAAATTAACAAAATAAAAAACAAAAAACAAAACTAATAAATAAATGTGGAGATGAAAGTGTTAGAGTTATTGATCTAGTCAGTTTCATGCATATCTAAGTAAATGATTTAAAACATTAATAATTATTCACCGATAATTACTGATAATAAAATTTAATTTCATATTGAGGAAAATAACATCACAAATAGTGAAATTTATTTTATCTACAAATAGATATTGTTAAAGGCCTATAGTGTTCACTAAGAGGCCAGGTAATGGTATTCACTTTTGAACCATCATTATTTCCTCTAATAGAAACTATTTGGTGATCAATATAGGCTATCCCTAGGGGGATTATAGTTGATTTCATTCGAAGGAATCTATAGGGTGTGAGTTAATGGGTTATTGTGTTTCTCAAATAGATGATGATATAGATAATGAATTTAAAAAAATAGAATTTTAAATAAATAAAAACGTCAATTATTCGAATATTAAATAATTTTATACAAAATATATAATTTCCATAACTCAATGATAAACTCATCCAATAATTTTGAATGCTATGAACCTATAACATCATCTATTAAATCAAGATATGGGACAATTTGTATTTATTTAATTCTTCACTTTTCTTTTAAATCATCTCTAATATGGGTCTTTTGTAGGTTTTTATATGTAAAATGAGAATGGGATTAAATGTTTGGAGAGGTTACTTAAGGCTAGGTTTGGTGGTGGGTGTAAACTACCACCAGTTGGCTAATGGGGATCTATTGACTAGATTATGGGGTTATAATAGTTCTTTAGAATGATACAATAACCACCAGATATTTGGGGGTGCTAGATGACCCCATGTGGTTATTCCTTGCACACCGTCTAGTTGGTGGCCATACACCATCCTGATAGTGGATCCTATTCTAGTAAACATTAAATTCACCCTATCGTATTTAAATTACACTCATTTTCCTCATTATTTAACTCCAAAATATGACCCTAACCTCCCTATTTTGAAATATATACCTTCTCCCTAGACTCATGTTCTATCAAAATAATTCCCCTTTGAAATTTTGACATTTGAACAATATGGTGATGCAAGATTGATAAATTTTCCCGAAATCTACACCTACTTCATTTTCTTCCTAGAGGGATCTGCATAGTTCTATAATAGGTTCACAAAATCTATGTAAATAAAATGAGTTATTATTCAATTATTCATAAATTATTGATGGATCAAATGTTTCAATGACTTTATTTTTCTAGATATAGATATCTTAATAAGGATAGACATTCTATTTAAGTTATCATAGAACAATTATCAAGAAACTTTTTTATTCTTGAATCTCACATATAATATTTTTTATGATGATTGAATTATGGTGTATCTTGGATTTTTAACTTTATATGAGGTTCTATTATATATTTGACATGAAATTTTTGATATTTTATTTTATCGTTAATAGATCCAGTGAATTTGAAGCCTCTTCATCAGCATGTCTCCAAAAAAGTTCCATTGATGGACTGTGAGAGATGTGTGATTCTAGAACTAACCTTCATAGCATGGAATCATCCTCAGCCTATTTTTTAAATATCTTATTTGATTAAAATAATCCTAATATAGGAATCGTTTATGTGAAAACTATCTTTTTCTTGGTGTGTAATGTGATTCGTTCTCGAATCATTTGAAAAATATTGGAATACTTTATCAATAAATATAAATATAATGTTACATAATATTTAGGGACCTTGTGTAAATTTTTTAGATGATATTATTATTGTGTGGGATATCCTATTTGACCATGATTGATAGTGATCACTAATTTATATGTGTACAGACTATGAGACCCACATATAATGCTTGATTTTAATGGTATGCTAGTGTAGCTTGACAAAAATTATTTTATTTTGATCACATGTATTTTTATGTTGTTAATTATTCTCATGATGGTTTGATATGTTTATACAATAAATTATCTAACCTATTATGTGAGATTTTTTGTCTTTTATAGGAAATTTTTGTTTGTTGAAATAGGTGGAATATCATGATATGTTAATCCACTAGATGGGGAGTGTAAATGAAAAGTGATGCTGATGGAGATGGACCAACACACAGGGTAAGGGAATTACATCCTTGAGGCCAGTCATATGGATAAAATTTTGGGAATTATAATGGTATTGGGGAAATAGCCAAGGATTAGACAACATATGATGGTCTTGGGGCCCGACATATGGTGGATTCAGGACACGATGACCTTATGGCCATATCCAAATCAACATACTCATATTTTCGAGGTATGTATTCACCAACCTTGTGGCTCACTCTACATAACTTATAACATCCTCATGGTTATTCATCCATAACAGGGATGAGGTAGGTATGGTTGGGGATCATGATGGATTGGTTGGCACTCAAGTTCTTGGAATATGATTCTTTTCTTTCTTGTGAATTTACTTATATAATGAAATACACCTTTTATACTTTTGCACACATATTGAGGATGTATTGGTTTTGGTCTACTAGGTTTTATTACACACACCATACATGGGAATCATAATGTTCGTGAATATTTCATGATTTTTGGATCCATGTAAGGGAAAGGGGACTACATAAGATAGATGATAGAGGTCCATGGTGTTATTAGTGATACTAGGATAGGATCTGGAGTATTTTAACATCATATTCATTACTTATATTCTTATAATTTTATACACTGATTTTATTAACATATTGGGATATATTTTTTTTTATTTTTATGAAATGGGTTTCATTTTTTATTAAATTGTGATACATAGTCTTCCACTTGATATTAAAATTTTTATATGTTATGTATATTTATAGTGAATGGCTATGATTATCAAGGGTATAGTCTCCCCATAAATGGAATTCAGACCCTCATTAATAGTAGTAAGCCTCTTGCATACTGGATGGAATGAATGAATTCTTTTGGATCTCCTAATCATAACTAATTGTTCAATATAGGTCATTACAAAATTGAATTAGAGCTTTGTTTTTCATTCTTTCCTTTTTCGTTGTTTTGGGACATGCTAGAAAGAAGATAGACAATGTAGAACACATGTAGGGTATTTTTCGTGTGTCTGGTCAGCTCGTGTGTAATGAACCTATGAGTTACCATTGAACGTGTTATTATTATATTTTTATGGTATTTGGGTTCATTTATACATCATTATTAGGTAAATAGTTTCATATTCTATATATGTGTCTGTTGTAAGATATATAGTAGTTCTTTTATTTAATACCTTGACTTGCTCCATCAGTTTAGTATAATATATATATTTTCTAGACTGATATATATGTATTCTCTACTAATATGACAAATAATTATTGTTATTAATTACTTGAAATTAATCATGTTGTTATTATATATATATATGATTATTACTAACATGTAGGTATAGTGAACCATTGTTAGTTATATAATGTATCTTTCTTATTTTACAAGATGCCACAATAGAGAATATTTCTATGATCATATAGACTATTTAGTTTTTTTAATGTCTTTAGGTGTTTAAATATTGATTTGAAATTTCAGAAAAAATCCTCCATTATACACTTTAATTCTCCCTCTAGGGATGACATACTAGTTCCAACATAGGATGTACATGAGGACACACCTAATCATGCTCCTATGGTTTCTCATGTGGATAGGAATTGGTGCCACTTTAGACCAGATTATTATAAATTTCACAGGCCTACGGTAGATTAGTATATAATATTATGGTCAACTAGGTTCATTATTTATAGCTTTGTCACACACGATCCTTTCAAGCCAATTGAGGGCCATGACATTCCATAAACTAGTTATAAATCATTCTGGGTAAATTCAACATTGTCAATGTAATGATGGATGATAGGTTAATATAGCACTTCTTATGCTTCTAGGACCTTCTATGTGATGGTGGAGTGTCAAGGGAGAAGAAGTTATACATTGTGGGTCTTTAATGGGTGGTGTTAAAGAACATTTTATTCTATAAATTCTTACCAAATATGTTAAAGGTAAAATTATCTCAGGAATTCTTGAAGCATCAATAGGGATCCATGACTATATCCATATAATACATTCATTTCATTGAAGTGTTTTTTATTATTATATATTGGATGGAAATGAGGCATGGAAATCTAGGAAGTTTTAGATCATTCCTTATTCAAATATGATATGGTAGGTTATTAGTTTAGACCTAATTACATTCCCATAGGTTCTGCACAAGGCCTTGACTATTGAGAAGGTCCTTGCAGTGGATCAAGTTTTCATACATCCTATAACCTTTAGTACATAGGAAAGTGGACCTTTTACTGCTATGATGGATATCTCTTTAGGTAATAGAAATAATAATACAAAGGAAATGTAGTGGGTTAGTTTAAGAATATTTTGTAGAGTATAGATTCTTCAAACTTTTATATGGTGTTCCAATTTTCTTCCACTATGTAATGGTTGAAATTATTTTGGGTTCTTGATAGCACCTCAAATAAAGTTTCAATTGTTTGGAATGATGGGGAATCTCTAGTATATTTATATCCAGATGAATGAGATAATTTTTCTACTCGGGTTTAAGAAATACGTGATGTTCAACCTAGGTATCTAGTTAGGTTTCTTAGTAGTAGGATTAGATGTTAATAAATAAAGTGAGTCATGAACCTCAGGTTCAAGGTTATAGATATGAGGTGGGATTAATGTATGTAGTGGATCATGATATGATAAATGGTTGTGAGGGACTATATAATTGTCAAGGTATGGTCTTAAGTATTTCTATATTTTCTACTAATTTTTTCAATACTGGTGCTTCTTATTTGTTTATGTTATCAGAATTTGTTATTGGACTTGACATACTGATAATGTTTTTTTCTGTGTTTCTTTCCCGTGATACACTATTGAGAAAGAAAGTGGTCCATCATTACTGACTTCCAATGTTTCCTATAGTTTCTTTTGGTAATGTAAGTCTACGTTACATCATGATTTATGAGTTTACTAACTTCTATTAGATTCTGTGAATAGAGGGGATAGAAATTTATATATCCCTCAATGATAATTATTAGAGACATGTATCATTTACATCACCCAAGAGATATAATTCCATGAAAGTCAATGAATGAAAGTTGGGATCATGTGGAGTTGGTCCAGAAATAAGCTATCTTAAGATGACTATATATCATATTTTAGTCTTGGATTTTTAAGTAGTATTACTAGAATCCTTGATATATTTTTCTATTGAATTGGATCTCTATCAGGATGTATTACTAGATTTCTTCATAGTTATTCTACTAAATAACATATTTGAGTTTGTAATACAATTGCTATTTTGATACCACCAATGTGATGGTATGTGCCTCTTTGTCAGTTATATTACCATTTTTGGGTGTTGGTGGTGCATAGAGGAGGCATAAGGTAATCATGTAAGATTTTGGCTACTCGATGATGGAAATATAGTAAATAAAAATTGTGTATAGTTCACACAATTTAAAGTTAGGGTTCAAAACTTTTGTAGGTCCGATTAAGGAAATTTAATAACTTGGGAGATTAATCCTTTGAGGTGACGTTTTTTATTGGTAAAAAATTGAATCTTGAAATTAAATGATGTAAAATCCGATTAAACATCTTGTAATTCTATTATCCAACGTGGTTGTAAGTTTTAGAGTTCATTGGGTTTTTCTAAAACCATATGGATGGGGATCCCTTCACTTATTCCAAGAAATCCAGTGGAGCCTTCTCCAAGTTTTTAAGGTTCCTTTCAATGGGGATTAATTCACAGCTTCCCTTCATTGACCTGTGGTGAGTTCTAAACTATTTCATGATGGTTTAATTCTATATTATTCAAGGTATTTTCTATGATGATGTTGTATTGGTTTGGTTTGTGTTTTTGTCTACATTATTATGGTATTTGGGTGTGGTGTAGTTTGATCGGTGTTTTCTCATAGTGAGGCTATGGTTGGCATGAAATTTTTCTTCAACCTTCAGTGTCAAATGCGTCAGAAAACATCATTGAGGCAGGTAATACCTCATTTCTCTTTACATTTTATTATACTAGAGGAGTTTTCTTTTGTTTATCTATGGGTTATGGTTGTGATGGATTAATCAAATATACTAAATCTGGTTATTTTAAATTTAAATGGGAAAGGGTAAGGATTTTATTGGTTTTAAATCTTTGATGTGTTTATGATATTTTGATTGTTTGGGATTGATTCCCCACTATAAAATGTTGTCATTTTGGAATTTTTTTCACTGGATCATATGTGTTGTGACTTCTTCTTTTGTTGTGATTATTGTGATATTAATTTAAAATGGTAATTTTCTAACCCTTTTTATTTGGTAAAAAAAGGGTTTCCCCAGGATTATTTCTTGTCAGATAACACCCCAAAAATAATGTACAATGTGATAAAATCACATTTTTAAATCCTTAAAATGGTTTTATTGTTCGATTGATGTGTGGTTGGGGATTTTGGGGCTTGTTGGTTTGATGGTCACAATTTTGGGGTGGAGAGGTGGCAATTTTTTGGCTGTGCTTTTGGGGTGTAGATGTGGTTGTTTGTTAGAAATTATTTTGTTGTTGTGAGGTGGTTGTTGGTTGGCCCTAATTTTGGGGCAGTGATGAGGTTATTTATTTCATTCTTGTGGGGAAGTGGGAAGGTGGTACAATGGGGATGATGGGTTTCTTGTGATGTGTGGTTTTGTTTCCCTATATGATGTGGTAGTAATGGAATATTTTAATATAGTTAATCTGAAATGGTAGAGTTTTTTATTTAATAGGATATAAATGGATAACGATTGAATAAATTATGGGGTTTTTCATTAAATGATGATGATGCATAATAATGAAATGAGTGTGTTGTGAGGAGTTGAATGGTGGAGATAATTGGGAGGTCCCTCAAGGTAGATTCTTGATAGAGGAGGTGCATGGCAGATTTGGCATTGCGAGAGCCGGGGATGGGTGTGTTGGATCATTCAATACAATGGTGTGGTCAGTGGGCTTCTCATCATAGGTTGGGTATGATGTTTAGGACACAGAATTAGGACCATCAGAGTGTGTACTGAACAAAATGTTGTCTTCGGTGACATCCTTCGGTGATAGTGGAAGGTCCATTTGTTATGGTGTCTCGCTTGTAGGAAATAGCAGAAGAGGGCTCGATGGTTTTGGGGGTTTGGGGTCTTCCCATCCTAGCATCAAGTGGAAAAGAATTTTTCAATGGGGTATTTTTCAGGACTCGATATCCTCTAATGATGATCTAGATGAGGGATTCATAGTAGTAGCTCTCATCTTTAGAGGACTACGAGATTGGAAAACAGAAAGGGTATTGAATATACCCTCATTACCAAGCACTATGTATCATTTCATGGGGAATTTCAATTTGGGTATGTTTTGATTCTTGGAAGCTATGTTAATAGTTATAATTGTCTTAGGAGGGTGTATTCTATTAGTGCGAGGTATTTCAAGCCTTTGGGACATTTATTAGGGCTAAGTTCCGATATGATTTCAAGATATGTAAGCCTACCCATCAAACTAGTTTAAAAGGGGGAAAATTAATAAATATTTAAAGCCCTTCGAGATTAGTGGTAAAGTGTTGGATAATGTTATTGGTTGGACTTTGATATGGATTGTGACTTGTGAGTTGTTATTCATTAATAGGTGTCATAAAATGTAGGGATGTGGAGTTTCAGTTTGTGATTTATTGTGAACCCATAGGTTGGTATGGTGTGTGGATATATATATATATATATATAATTTCATATTATTTTTAATTTCTACAGTCACCCCACCCACATTGAGCACTATCTTCCAACACCCATATTGTCATATTGGGGTATTTGCATCAATATCTGGTATGGAGGATGGATGGATCATTACCCTGTATTTCTCACTCTATATTATATGAGAGGTAGGTATTGTATTGGTTGTTATGGTTGGAGTTTTTTTTGTTCCGTATGTGGTAGTTGTGATTTCCTAGTTATTTTTGGGCGAGATGTGATGGTCCTAGTTTTTTTAGGACTGATGTGACAGTGTTAATGGGGAGGTGGCCTAGATGATTTTGAGTGAGATGTGATATGATCATTCTTGTGTGGAGACCTATTTTGGGGTTCATAAATGGTAGGAATATTTCATGAGTTTTATTTCATACATATTCCCTATACCCTACTACTATATCTTTGGAATTGGTAGTGTTTTGATGACCCAACTATCTACCTGCAAGATGTGATGTGGTCTTGCTTTAGGGGTAGTGAGCCCAGTGGCATGTGGGCATGATTTGATGGGACCAATATTGTGGTAGGTGTGGTATATGGAAGATATGGGAGATCTAAAATTTATGACATTGGGGTGTGATATTGGCATATAAGAGGGAATTTGGTGCAGGGTACCCAACATCGGTATTGTCCTTGTTATATTATATTACGTGTCTTGTTGTATTTAGTATAATTACCTGGTGAGGTTTGGGGTGGATAGTTGAAAATATTAGTTATTTTTGGTTCTATTATTTTCCCATGGGTGAATTATTGTGGTTCTTTCACATGTGCATGAATGAGATTGGTTTTCTTCCTGAGGATAATTGCATTCTCACCATTTGTATATAAAATTGTTTTCCAATTTCATGGAGGATTACCAAGACCATGCTGGACAGTACTAGAACAGAACTCTAGATAGTTATTGTGTAACTACAATAGAATTATTTTTGGGTATTCACATTACAGACTTTCATTTTTATTAGTTTTATTTAACATGCATGTGGTATGGTTTTTCCTCCATTTTATATTATGTCATAGAGTTTATTGTGGATGATTCTTCTTATCTCCCAATCCCATTTATATTAAAAAGGGTAAATATGTAAACCATTCTCTTTAATACACATTATTTATTTATTTATTACCTAGTATTAAACTTAATACAACCTAGATGATCGATAATTATAGTGTCTATGGTAATTATATAAATTACGTAACAATTTAATGTAAGAAAAATTTCATTGTTGAAAACATCCCTAACATGCTCACACATAAAAATGGATGGGATAACCTAGGGACATAAATAAGAAAGGAGTGAGCTAAAATTCCATGTAAGGGAAATAAACATGGAATAATATGAAGAGAAAAAACCTAATTTTAGAAAATAGGCATTCCAATGGAGCATACAAGGGGTGATTATCATAAACATGAATAATAAGATATAGCATGATAACATGGGAAATGTGGAAACCTTGTAAAATTCTACATCATAAACATAGATAAATTTTTAATTCCTAGAAATAATCATGGAAAAAATCCGATAAAGGAATATTTTTCACTTCTTATTCCAATATGATGTCTTAGGAGACTAAAAATTACCAAATGAATTGGATTGATATATCCATAAAAATTGATTTATGACATTCCTCTCAGATCATGGTTATTGATGGCTATTCCCTAATAGTAATGGAGATGGACTCGGCCTCCCCCCTTCTCATTGTCAAGAGGGGGGAAGATCTCTCACAACCGGCTTTGAAACCCCGCTCCTTCCACACTTTCTATAACCCTGATCCTCGCTCTAAATTTTCGGCAATTTCTCTAAGCCCGAAGGTTTCTGAACTATTTGATGGTGCACCTCAACTTCTGTTATCACTTTTGGATTTCATAGAAGCTTCAAACCTCTTGGATCTAACCCTAGTTGATCCTTTCATGCATCAATGTCCTTTGGTAGATTAATTTGACTGCTTTTTCTTTGACTCTTTAGGGTTACAAGGGAACATGATTTTTGGCCCTCTTGACAAACACCACCTGATGGTCCGCTTCGCCTTAGAGGAATAAATAGTGCATGCATGGTCCAGTTATACATGTATGTGTATTGGTATAAAATTCATCCTATATCTCTGTTCTTACAATTTTCATATGAATCAGGACTCCTCTTCAAATCTAATATGGGTTTCATTCCCTGAACATCCTTTACTATTCCAAAACCCTACAATCCTCTGAATGCTAGGGAACATGGTTCGAATTTTTGGTTCTATGACAACCAAAATCTTTCTATCATCCACCTGGTTAACCCATGGATATGTGTGTAGTTTTATGCCTCCAATCCATCAGTGGAGTGGTTATGGGTTTCTCTTGGTGAATAATTTAGGTGCAAGCAATCAGCTTTCTTTAAATCTAGGGTGGAGCATTATATGATGTGTAGGAAGCTGGGGAATCTAGATTCTAGTTGTTAGAGAGGATCTAGGTGTGGGAGTGATGATATGATAATGGAAAAAGTTGATACAATGTCTCAGGAAGGAGGTAATACTATGGTTGAAGTGTGGATACTTTCAACCAAGGTTGTGGATATTTTTTCCTGTAAGAATAATGATTTACATGATCGCAAGCTGATAGAGCATGCTCCACTAGATTCAGGGAAGGTTGAGGAGGATTTAGTTGATGATTCCTTATACATTATGATGATTTCTCCTCATATAGAGGAATCCCTTGATCAACGGGTGATGTCCTTAGTGGCAGTGGATGAAGACAATGGTGACAAGGTTGTTCATATGGGTGATTATAGAAAGGAGGTCAAGCCTTATATAACATGGCAGGGGAAGCCTTTTTTGCTCACTGTCACAGAACCTTATCATGGACAAGGAAGGTAGTATGGGTTTAGTGTATTAGGACCCTTGGACGTAAAAATTTACATTATTAAGTCCTCTGATATTCATTAGACAAGGAGTGATGGGAAGAATAATAATAATAAAATGGGGGTTAATGCAAGAAAGGTGGAATCTTCGTGCCGACTAAGGCCTCACAAAGAAGGCTTGAGGGTTGAGTTGAAAAACTGTTTTGAATATATGAGGGTTTTAGAACAAACATAGAAGCTTGAAGGAGATAATATAGGTGATGATAGTTATAACCAACTCTCAGTGGAATGTTTCGACCACTTCTATGGGACATGTCCTCACATCCTGAGAAGGAATAAGGGGAAAAAGGAATGTGTGACTCCGAGAAATGAATTGTGGTCCATGGGAAAAACCCAAAGGACACAATGACTATTCTCAATGAACTAGACTGATGGAAACCAGGTAGGCCAAGAAAGGTGGAACTAAGGAATTAAAAGAACCGCAAAACCAGGTTAGTGGAGATCCAAGCAGTGAACAAATAATGATGTAATAAGAGGTAGGGGAGTGTATGGGGATCATATTCCACTCCAATGAAGAAATGATAGAAAATTTCTTCATCCCAATGCCTCCAATGAATATATTTTAAGGATTTATGAAATAAGGTTGCAGGTTGAGCCCACTGAGGAGCTAGAGAAGGTGATAGACAAGCAGGACTGAATCATCGCCCGAGGCTTCAACCAATGGAAAATCACCCAGGATGAATTCATCCAGATAATTGATAGAATGGTTTCTCACCACTGAGAACATATTAGGGAGGATCCAAACACCCAGGTTTGTACTATGCACTAATAATTATATAGAGTGTCTGACTCAAATAATATTAGTCTTTTGTTTAATAATTTTGTGAGCTCTTTCAGCACGTAGTGGTCCTTTTTTTTAAACTATGGTTTCACACATTCCGTTAATTTGGCTTAATAAAAAATTCTATTTGTATGGCTATATAATTCTCGGCACACCCATTAAATTCATTTCAATATCATGTTTATGTGTCCCACATGGATAATAAAACAAAGATTCATTCATCATCATATTTTATTTCATGATCAAGGAGTGTGTAATATAAAAATATATGTCCCAAAAAAAGCAAGTGTATGTTTATAAAGGTGAACACATTTGATGGGAAATGGGTATGTTATTCACTATAGAATTGTTTGGGCCTGTAAAAATACTGTCAAATTTTTGAATAATGACAACATCACATAAAAATTAATAAAATGGGTTAATGGTAGGGAGAGTGGTATCTCATTATTTGAACATCAAATGGTTTTAAATACTGACATGAATATACATATTCTAACATTTGAAATTGTAAAAATAAGGCATTAGATTATAAATAAATCATAATAATGAAGAGAATGTGGGGATCCCTTACTAAAAACCGGGATAGTAACTATTGAACATAAAGGTTAATTGTATGGAAAAATGAGAGTGAAAGGGGTACCTAATCATTTATAAATCAAAATTAATTTAATTGGAATATGTAAAAAAGCTTCCCAACATGAAGTAAGTCACACTCATAAAGAAAGGATACTAGACCTGTAAAATATTTTATAATTTTTTGAGGATTAATGCTGGATATATAAAATTAATTGAAAATCACATTATTTTAAATTCAAATCATATATTGGGTCATTGATTCATTTTATATTATTTATTAAACCACTTTTGGGTCATTGTGATGTCATAATACAGACTGTATATTTAGACAGTATTTAATTTTTACCAGAAAATTTTACTATCTCAAAACATTATGACAATATAACCATTGGATGATTTTGACATTATGATTAATAAAATTATATAAATTTTGTAAAAATAATTTTCTAAATATCTTTATTTTAAATTTTAAAATAATATTTGACATTTTTTAGAATTGTTGTGATTTTTGAAAAAAAAGTTTTTGATCCTTAATAAAAATTACATTTGACTTTATAAAAATTATATGATAATTTATATATAATAATATTTTTTTAAGAATAATTTTTTGGTAAAATATTATTCATGTAAGAAATCCATTAATTCATCAAACTAAATGTTTTAATTTAAATATAATTATAATTGAGAAAAATTTGTTTTATTATATCAAAATAAAAAACATTTATAAAGTAACTATAATAGGATAAAATATATCCATTATTCTATAAAAAATAATGTACATACTCATATTTATATGGGCTTGATATATTTCTATGTAATAAAAAATCCCTAAGGTTGAGGTGTGTGATAGTGATACTTTCAAGGGTGGTTTAGTGATCATGGTTTGTGTGGTGATATTGATGAGCATAAACATCTCCCAAAAAAAATTAATCTCCTGATTAAATTATTGGATATCATATTTTTTTGTCAACGGAAAAGACCAGTGATGTTATCTCCAATTGAAGACTTCATAAATGGGCTTCATTGGGTATGAACCTGCTGGTTTAGGCCATCCCTTCTTTTGTTTATGTCAATTAAATTTATTAAAACTATATATTTATACTAATAATATGATTACTATTCAACATATTTGTTATCAATAGGAACGATTCTTAATGGTCTTTTAAATAGGATATAATAATACCAAATAAATGAATGTGTTTTCTATAAAATTAATACAGAATAATACAATTAAATAAATCAAAAGGTAAAATTTTATTTATAATATTTTGTGTTATTACAATATTCCCCCATAAGAAATTTTAACTTTGAAATTTTCATTTTCCACACTAAAAAATATTAGGTTAACTATGCTTCAACAACTCCTTTGGTTCCCACATTGCATCTTTGAACTTGTGGTTTCTCCACAAAACATTGACAATATGCACTACCTTATTTCAGATAACTTTGTCTCTATGATATAAGATTTTAACTATATTATCTTCATTAAAAATATCATTACACAATGGTAACACCTCTGGATTGAATATTTGTAAGTGTTTTGGTATGTAATTCCTAAAGTGGGATACATATAAATCATCATGTACATGAGATAGGTCATATAAGAGTGCTAGTGGATAGGCCACCTATTCGATGAAATAAAAAAATCTAAAATGGGTAAATGAATATTCGACTATGATTTCAGTTCTTCCCAAATCTCATTACATTATTCCATAGAGAAATGAATTGGAAAACCAAGTATCAAACATCAAAATATATGCCTGGTCAATGATTACTAGAATAATTCTTCTGTCGACTCTGAGAATCCTTGATGTGCTATAGAATGGTCTTAACCTATTCATCCATTTCCCAAAACATTTCAAGATGTATATTTTCATTCCCCCACATCATTCTATAATGTAGGTGTTATATATCTTTTCCCATAAATGGCTTCATAGGGATTAATTTGGATACTTGATTATGAAATTTTATTGTATGAGAATTAAACCCGAGAAAGATGTCGGTCTCATCCTCCTTTAAAGTCAAAGGAGAATGATCTCAACATGTCCTCTAGTGTTTGGATAGTCCACTTATATTGGTCCTTAGTTTTGGGGTGATAAGTCACATTTAATTTTATCTAATTATTTAGAGAATTTTGGAAAATTATCTATAACATGGAGGTGAATCTTGGATGTTGATCAGAAAAAATTGGTAATGGTACTCCATACAACCTTACCACTTCTCCGATGTATATATATAAAATATGATCTAGTGAGAAATACTATTGAATTTCAATGAATTGTGTTTCTTTTTTAACATTATCCATAAAATAATAAAGATAATTATTCCCTCTTGATGTCCTTGGAAGACCAGTGACAAAGTTCATTGTGACTTATTCTCATTTCCAGGTATGAATGGGTAATTGTTTTGTTATAACATACGATTTTTCCTTTCCACATTTAATTTATCACATACAAGAAATATTAATGTATAATTCTTGATAAATTTATTCAAATTTTCCCACCTATAAACCTCTAAGAGGTCAAGATTCATCTTGATAATTCTTGGATGGATAGAGAAGTTTTAACTATGTTTATCATCCAAAAACTCTTTTTTAACTCTGGTTTTGATGGTACACATAGTTGTGACCCAAATCTTACAACTCCTTCTTCATTAACATTGAACTCTAAGGATTTCCCTTTTCTTATAGATTCCACTTTCTTATGAATTCTATCATCATCTCTTTCATCATCCTTTATCTTCTCCATAAGGGATGATTGATCCATAATTTATGAAAGGATTGATGATGTTTCTTACTTTATGATTCCCATGTACATCCTTTCCATGTCTAAGAATATTGAATCACTCTTAATTCTCATCAATGATCGGTTTTTGGATCCTTTCTAATTAAAGAATCTACTACATTATTCAATTTCCCTAGATGGTAGTGAATTGAGTAGTTATAGTCCATGAGCAGCTCTAACCATATTCTTTGGTTCATATTAATCTATTTCTTTGTGAATATATACTTGAGGATTTTATGATATGTATATATTTCACACTTCTACCAAAAGAGATAATTTCTACATATTTTTAATGTTATTAACACTCAAACTAACTCTAGATCATGTGTTGGATAGTTCTATTCATAAACATTCAACTTCCCTGAAAAATAGTCTATCACATCATCATTTTTCATTAATACACAAACCAATCCCTTATTGAAGCATCAATGAATAGTACTTAATGTTCACCAGTTGTGGGTACTATAGGCATAGATTTAGTGATAAGACTCATTTTAAACTCTGTAAATCTATCTTCACTTTCATTATTCTAAGAAAAATGGAATCCCATCTGATTTAGCTCGGTTAATGCCAAACTAATATAAGGAAACTATGGAAATTTATCTTATATATTGGCATAAACCATCCTTTAATTTAATTTATCATTGATATGCACACATATATCCTATTTCTTGTGATGATATTCCCAAAAAATGAGACCTCCTTAGACCAAAACTAAAATTTGATATATTTTCATAATGATTATCAATTAAAAAGGTCTTTAGCATTGTAATCAGGTTATCCTCATTATCTTCCTTGGTTTTGTAGTATATTATAATAACATCTATAAATACTACCATAAAAGTTTCCATGTATTCTCTAAATACTCAATTAATCATATCCATTACGATTTCTGGAATAATAGTTATCCTGAAAGGAATCACTATGAACTCATAGTACCTATACCTTATACGAAAATAAGCCTCAGGAATATATTCCTTATTCACTATCACTTGGCAATATCCCAACCATTGATCCTCCTTGGATAATTATTGTGCTCTATGTACCTTATCAAATAACCCATCAATCCAAGGAATATGATTCTTTTTCATCATCCTGATCATTTTAATCTCATAATAATCATTGAAAAGTCATATTTACTCGTCATTATTCTTGATGAAGATGACAGATTCACCCCATGGTGAGAACCTGGGTGAATGAACCCTTTATTCATATTCTGCTGTACTTTTTTATTCATCCCTTCAAGATCCCCAATAGTTATTCTATATGGAATCTTGGATAATGTTAAATCCCCATGAATAATATCAACTTAAAATTAAAACCCTCATATAGGAGGAAGACCAAGAAATTCATTGGGAAATACATCATCGTATTCCCTCACAATGGGCATGTCTTCTAGGATGATTATTTCCATAGACTAAATCATTTGAGCTATATATAATTTCTTGTAGGGAAATAATATTCATGATTGATATATTAGTGAAAAATAATAATCATCATCCCCATTGTTCTTGTATAAAATTTGGGTGAAATTCTCAATACAATGATTGATTTTATTTCCCACATAAATTTATATTGGCTCTATATAGGTAAATCATATCCAAACCCATAATTGAATCAAAGTACCCCAAAGGAAGTATGGAAAAGATCTATGGGAAGATCAACCCAAAAATTGTGAAAGGTGAGGATATATATACTTGGGATGAAATAGTTTCCCAATATTCTATTTTCACTAACATCTCTACTTCCATTATTTGTACCGGTGTTTGAATAATTATACTAAAATTTCAAGATATAAAGGAATGAATAAAACCAAAATCGAAAATTAAATTCTCTATTATTTAATGAAAAACAAGAGTACCTACAAAAACATCATTTTCAGGATCCACCTCTATGGTCATAATGTAAAAAAGATCTTAGTTACTACCTCAGTGGTTGTTTGTTGTGTTCTAAAACAAATAACTTAATTCCTTGGATTGAAATTTTTTATGGTTCATTTTAGTTGAAGTAATGAACAATGAATTTATGGTTAACTGAGGTATTCCTTTCCAAAAATTTATTATAAATATTCTCCTATCATAAATATTTTTCTTGGTGTCCATATTTCCCAAACTAAAATAATTTCCTCATCTTCCATAAGTAGTTTCCAAGGTGTTTCTTTCTGCACCTTTGACATGTGTGATGATAAAATTTATAGCATTGTTATATTTCTACATCGAACCACCAGAATTAAAATCCACTTTCCACTTCTTATTCATGAAATAATCTTACAATTATCTGATCTGTATTTCTAATTTGAGGGAACCTCAAAAAATCCATCATAGCTATCCATGTCCTATATCTCCAAGTATTTTTGTAAAGTAGGTTTTATCCCAAAAAATAACCAATAAACATTTAATTAAGGGGTAACGAAAATGTTTAATTCACATCATGACAGTATTGTGATGTTTTCCTCCTACTCCTCGAAATATTCGTCATATTTTTTTTGGGAAAGGAAAATCTATTCCATTTAAATATGGAGAGGTAAAGGAACATATTTCTCAAAAAAATAATTTTAGGAATATTTCCCACCCTATCACTTCAATCACTTCCGTAGGATTCATATTTTTTTATCAATTTCCACCACTGAGTATCTTCTCTTTCAAGTATAACCTTCTATTTCTAAAAATATTAAAGGATGCAGATTAAGTTATCATTGGATTTGATCCATTGTTTCATTAGTAAGGTATTAGATGATCCCTTGAAATTAAAAGGAATTTGTCAAATAAAGGAAACAATCACAACATGTTCTCACTTAAGGGGATTTAGATGCTCCTCCTAATCTGGGATTCCATTCAAAACCCAAGTCAGAAAAAATATTATCATCATAAATTCTGTGATTCCTGCTCCTATCAGGTTGGGAATCTTATTGGGGTAGTCATCGTATATCCCATCACATTGTTTTTTACCCAATTGATCCAATTTTTGGTTCATTTAATTGAATAAAAGTAAAACTATAGACTAGTATTTATAAAATAATAATATTATAAATGAAAATCAATAACACTAAATTGATAACTTAGAAATTAAAATTATTTCCTTAACCTATGAATTTATATTCTTTAATATATGTTATATATAATCTTTTTCCTAACATATATTTATATGGGTATTGTTTCCCCATTGATAATGATTCAAAATGAGATTATAAATTTTCCAAATAATATCCCCCCTATGAGTTTCAAACTAGGTGTGTAGTAAGGCCTGTTGTCTTGCAACAATTCTCAGTCGAGTCTATCTTAACCTTGCGTTCGTGACTTTTACCCTTATGTATATAAGTTCCAAAGACACAAATATTTAATATTATTAATATAGCAATGTATTTTTCATGATAAATGACTTACTATTTACTTACCAAAGTTTAGGGATGTCTTCTTATAAATTGTCTTATCCTTAAGGATTTTTCTATAGTTTTCTTCTCTTAAACACATAAATAACTAAACATTTCCTTTGACTCCATATATGAAAAACCATATCATTAATTTGCATTAATCCACGATTTATTACATCATATTACACTTAATAAAACACAAAAAATATATATGCGTAGTATATTTGGGAATTAACTACATTACATAACAATTTAAAAGTTGAAAAAATAATCTCTATATTTAAAACTCCATTAACATTCTCTCACTTAAAATTTAATTGGATAACTTAACAACATACATAAGAAAGGATTGAGTTATAATGCCCCATAATAGAAATAAACAAGGAATAAAATGATGAAATAAAAATAAATGATTTTTAATAGGAATTTAAGTATAGTATAAAAGGGGTGGGAATCATAAACATTATCAATTAAACATGATATAACTTGATAATAAGGGAAATTTGACAACATCATAAAACATTACATCATAAACATAGCTCAAGGATTACTAATAAGACGTCATTATGGAAAAAACATAAAGGAATTATGTTCACTCATTTTCCCAGCATGAATTCTCATGAGACTGAAAACTACAAAATTCATTAGAGTGCTATATAATTCTGGGCACATCAATCACATTCATTTCATTCTCATGCTTAGGTGTTCTACGTAAATCATAAAATATGGATTCAATCATCATCACACTTTATTCCATGATCAAGGAGTGTGTAATACATAAATGTATTAATTAATTAGAATAATTATAACTATATAGTTTTGGACACCCTTGATAGGAAACAATTATGGTATTCACTACACAATTGTTTTATCATGGAAAATCATAGTGAAATTTCTACAGCATAATGAAATTGCAGTAAAATTCATAAAACTGGTTGAAGAGAGGGAAAGAGGTATATATTCATTTTTACATAAATTGGGTAGAAATAGGGACATATAAATACCTATCCCAATATTATTAATTGAATATATAAGGCATAATATAACAAATAAACTGGAATAAATAATAGTAGTTGAGGATCCATTTCTATATTTAAGAATGGTAACGGGTGTACATAAATGATGATGGGGGGTATTAATGAGTATGAAACGAGTATGTAATCATTTATTAATATATTATACATTAAGGGTTATGTGGAATAACATATCCTTATTTGATCAAGTGGAAATTAAAATACATAACATAAAATAGGTTCTTGATAAAAAGAGAAATTAGGAGATCCCTTTCTTGAGTGTGTCACTCAAAATTCATGGAAAGAAAATAATGGGAGATTGGAGGATCCTTGAGAGGACAATATATAAGTGATTTACTAGTAACGAAATTCTAAAATTATTTTTATGAAAAGAAATTTTGGATTGGGTGCGTGTATATTAGAAATGAGTGGGGAATTCGTTATCATTTCTCAAACATAGTATTTTGACACTATATAATTAAATAACCAATACTAAAAACATTCCCATATTTTTACCCATAGTTTATAAACATTTTGAGTTGTTTTTATTATTTTATAAGTATATGGTATGAACTTACGAAAACAATACCCTTGCCTATGTGGACATGATTCATACTCTTAAAGAAAGGATTTTAAAACCATAAAATATATTAATGGTTTTAGAGGGTTTATAAGGGTTTTATAAAATTAGTAAAATTAAAATTAAATAAAATTATTTTAAATGGAAAACATATATTTGGAATTTTATGCCTTATATAGTATTTATTAGTTCACTTTTTGGTATTCATGATGTCATAATACACAACATATTTTTATATGGTATTTAATTTTTATCCAAAAATTAGGCTCACTGAGAAATTTATAAAAAATTAACCATTGGATAATATAGTTAATCCAATACAAAAAATAATATTCATTTTATTAAAAAACTAAAAATACATTTATATTCACTTTTAAAATAATTTTCAACATTTATTGATAAATGTTGGGTTTTCTAACAATAATAGTTTTCAAACCATTATAAAAATTACATTTTACTTCATAAAAATTATATGATCATTTATACATAAAAAATTATTTAATAATAATATTTTATTAATATATGTTTTATTTTAAAAGTAAATTAATTAATCAAAATAAATAACTTAATTAAAAATGAATACTAATTTTTAACAAAAATTGGATTTTATTAAATCAAAATAAAATAATTTATAAACTAATAATAATATAATGGAAATATATTCATTATTCTATAGAAAATAATTTACATACTCATTTATCTATTTTTTTGATACATATAACTTTGATAAACAAGAAAAACCATAATGGTAAGGTATGCGATGGTGAGACATTCATCAGATTGTTCAGTGAACATGTTTTGGGTCGTGATCTTGAAGAGCTTAAACTTCTCCCATAAACTGTTTTTCTCATTCTTATGATATTGGATCTAATCACGAGTTGGACAAGGTGAAATACTAGTGATTATATCTCCCTATAATTCTCAGATAAATGGGCATCATAGGTTAATATCATACTGGTTGAGGCTATCACTTACTTTTTCTATGTAAAATAGATTTTTTAAAACCACACATTTATACTAATCATGTGATAATTGTTCAATGAATATATTATAAATGATAATAATGATTAATTTTATTTTAAATATAATATTATAAGTCCATAAAAAATCATGTGTCTTCTATAACTATAATAAATAGAAACACATTTAAATGAATCAAAAAGGGGGATTTTATTTATAATAGTTTGGGTCATTAAAGAAAATCATATCATACTGAATATTTTTCTACCCTCGTTCTAGTATCAATCCCAAGGCCTTCTAAAAGTAGGACTTATGGTTCATTATATATCTCCCCTAATTTAAATATATTTATAGGGAAGGGTCTTGGTACATCGGTTTCAGATGTGATGGTTGAGTGATATGATAAAGTTTCGAGTTAAGAATAGTCTTGATTTCATGGTTTGGTATAGAAATAGTACTAGTTAAACATGGGGAATGATGTGGGTCGGGAAGAACATATAGGAAATGGGTTATTATGGACACTTTTGATCATGTTCACAGACTCTAATATTTCTGAATGTCTAAGTGAGGTGGTCCTGATTTCATGGTAGAGACCTAAGATAGATACATGAATCATAATGACATGTGTTCGTGTATGAATTGGGTTGTTTTGGAAAATTTAACTAGTATAAAATGATTTAAAATGAATCTAAATTAAATTCCACACTACTCATATTAGGAAATTATTATTTATTTATCATATATGCCTCTTTTTTCCCATCCTCATGTCCATCATGTAGTTAAGGTTCATTATTCTAATCTGGTTGATTATCAGAGGTTATATCTAGAAGAGAAGGATATATTTTGGGAGAGTATGTCACACACTTTTAAGTGGTATGATTTGTGGAATTATGATGGTAGTGATTTAAATGAGTAAAAAGTGTCAAATCCAGAGTTTTTATGACCCTTTTTTGAAAAAATTAATTTTCTTCGATTTCACACTACACTAAGATTATCTTTCATTATGTGTTATATATATTAATTATTTAAATAGGATTGATATAACACAGTCACTAAACATAGTAATATGAATAGTAAGAACTCGTTTTAAAATACTATTTATTAAGGTTTTAGATAAATAAACCACATTGATAATAAGACATTAATTTTTACTAATGCATTTATATGTTTGAAATTAATAATTTCTTCAAAAACTACTTTTTTGTTTTTATGTGATCAATAATAAAATTAATTTTATAGAAATATGAAATTTAATTTTATGAAATAAAACTTATTCTTGAATTCATAATTTCAAAATTGTCTTCGTTTTATGTTTTGGGATTTTTCTGAAAAATATAATTTTTTTATGAATAGTGAAAAATATTGAATTTTAATTCAAAAATATGTTCTCATCTAATTTATTAATATTTATAAATTAAATTACTATGAAGTTTTAATGTTTAATTATATTAATTATACATAAATTTATCCAATTTATGTCATTTTAACTAATTTGATACTTAATTTGGGTATAAAAACAGCAAAAACATTTAAACATTTTTTATTAAAAAACCTTTTGTTACGACACATTAGAAAAATTAATTTTAAATTAATTTCATCCAATTATATGATTTGAATTTGAAAAATTGGTTTGATATTTGAGATTAAAATAACTTACCCTCTATAATATGTTCAACCAATTTTTAGACCAAAAATATTAATGGAATATAATAAAAATAAGTAAATTTAAAAAAAGAAAAATTATCAAAACAATAGAGTAAACGTTAATCTTAAGGCCAAAAATGACTTCTAAACTAGTTAAAAATACATTGGATGTTAATATTTTGACCTTATACTTTATTTTTAGATTATTTACATTATTGTATCCACTTTTTCTATGAAAATAGTGGTTATATTCCATTTTCAAAAATTCAATAGAATGAAACTCCTCCATAATGAAAGGGGATTCATCCCTCAAACTTATTCACACCTATATTGACATTTTTCTTATATGAATTATACCTAAATATCCAAAAAAAGTCCTATGTTAGTCCTATAATTATCCCTTTGTGAATAAATCCATCCAGGTAATCCCTTTTGTGCTAACCAAAAGAAGTAACCCAAAGAAGTGACAACATAGTTCCTTAAGATCGTTTGTTTTATTTTAATTCAACACCCCCTAAAATATTATTATTACATGATTATATAATAAACATATTATCCTCAGTATACTAGCAAATTTGTATTCTCTCATTTTTACCCTCACTTACACACACATCCATCTAATGGTAAATGATCTTACCGTTCTTGTGTAAGGAGAAATATCTCTTCATAAAATGAGGTTGTTCATTTCTCATTTACCACCTCTCATTTTTTGTAATTATGATTTAAAATATATTTCTATATTATATATGTGATATAAATGATGTATTTAGTCTTTTTAAATACTTATATAACACATAACTTCATTCTTTCGATTTTTTTAAATATGATAATTTAGTTTAGGAAAGTGTGGGATACCGCCTCCTCAAAGAGATGTGATTTGTTCACTCTATACATGGAATGTATTAAGGATGGATTCTATAAATGTATATGATATATATTATATAATAATTATACATTAAATATTATATATATATACATATAGTTCATCTAATTTCATTCTTTCAATATGATAACTAAATAGAAACGACGTTCATGTGTATGTACAACCTATCATCCTCATGAACGGTGTATTCCATTTTATATTACAATATTTAATTAACTATTATAAAGACATATATAATGAATATAAATGATATTTTTATCATGTTTAACATTATATGAATCATGATGCAATTATGATGATGAAAAATATAACAAATTGAGAAACATGTGAAAAACAAAGGGGATCTTACCTGAAACGTAACATTTCCATGGATGTGTTACTAAGTGGGTCCTATAAAGCCTTATATTGTATTATATATAATAATATAAATATATAGTAGATTTATAATAAAATTATATTTATTATATAAGAGGTTTTAATGAGTATGATGAGACTCAAGACCTAAAGTAAGGGGATTTTGAGTCTCACTTTTATTTCTGTTAAATTTATACATTATTAACCACTAGATTATTTTGTGTGGTGTATATAATGAACATGAAAATATTCTATTATTATTATCCTTAGATTTATGGAAATTTATATATCAGTTTTATTTTATCTATTCCATGGAGTTTATGTTTCAAAAGTTACCAAATCATTAAATTAGTTTTATCTCCATTTTCCTTCTTGGAGGTGCATGTCATGAATTAAAAAAACCGTTTTTTCAAACTTGTTTTTAAAGAAAATTCAAAAAAATTAATTTTTTAAATATGATATTTTAAGATAGTTATCGAGAAAAAAATATTTTAAAAATTATTTATAGGTTTCAAGATATCTTTATAAGTTTTCAAATCTATTTTCAATAAAAAGATTTTTGAAAATTGTCAATGTTTTAAAAATGATTTTTTAAATTAGAATGGATATTTTTATAATGAAATATTGTTAAAATATATTCTCGATTAATTGTATATTTAAGAAAACATCAATTTTTTTTACATGCCTTTTATAGGGAAATTATATAAAGGTTCCATTAATATTCATTATTTTAATGGTTTAATTTTTGATGGAATGATTTTTATGAAACTGATTTCTATTTCAAGGGATATATTCTTATAAAACCTGATTGTTTTCATGAGTTACCCTTTGATGAAATGATTATGAAACCTATTTTTTTTTAAAATGGATAAGATATTATTATATGCTTACGAAACCCATTTCATTTAATGGGTTATGATATGATTTCTTGTGGTCTTATAGCACAAATATGTGTGATTTAATTATGATATGGGTATGACCTATATATCCATCCATTGCATCATTTAAGGATTTATATCTCTTGAGATAATGATGGGATTCAATCAATGAGATTTATCCACTATAGAAGATGGTGAAATCCTATCCAATGTAGAATATGGGGAAACCAGATCCACTATGGAGAGATGGGTAAACCAGATCCCTTACAAGGAAGAGGCTGTGATTAGAGATGATGGTTTGTCATAATTTGTAGGTGTAGGCCCCATGAAGTTCCTTGTTATGTTTTGGCAATGTTCCTTGACTTGTAGGGAATGATATTACATGTTTATGTGTCTACCAAAATTCAATATCTTATTCCTATGTTTTTAATTCATGGATTATGATCTTGATTCCCTTATCATTCATGTCTTATGAACTACCAATTATTATTCCTCAAATCATATTTATGATTTTTTATATGCATAGTTTGATCTTCTAATTTCATGATCACTTTATCACACCCTTATGCTCTTGTTTATTCTTACACATCTCCCTTATTTACCTTTATTGAGCATCTAATATGACCCCTTTTAGTGTTTCCATTCCCAGGTTGTGAAGATGTGTAGAATTTATGATGTGTCTAGGATGGTTTTTAGTCATGAATAACCTAGTGGAAGATAATTTAGCTCACTTGTGTAGCAGTGTTTATGTTTCCTTCTTTCCAAAGGCACTAAACTAATATGTCCTTTGGATGTATATTTGTGTAATATTCAATGTATTACTTAAAAATTTTGTAATGTTAATTTATGAAAGGTGAGGGTCCTTAGAGTTGGTGTCAGAGAAAAATGTTAGTTAAACGTTGGAAAATAGAATAAGAAAACCTTGTGAGAACCTTATGGAAATGACTATGGATAAGTCTATGGATATGGAAACATATAAGAAAATGTCATGGAATTTTAGTAATGGATAGAGTGAGAGGTTTCATTGAAATACATCAACTTCTAGGTTCTATAAGGTTATGTGGCTCTGGATAAGAGGTATATAGGGGTAACAAACTTGAAAACATTGTATTGAGCTAGAATCAATTGGGAACTAGTGCATGATAATACACCATTCACACACCTAGTTTGCTCTCCTGGGGGATATGCCTTGAGAATTCCCAAATGCTTCCCAACACCTCATGAGGGGTTTAAATATGATATGTATATGAATGAATTTTTATAAACCTAAGGATTCATATATTAAATAGTGTGTCATTATTTAGACATCTTATACGTGGTTTTTCAAGATTATATGGTTCCTCACTATGAAAACTATTTCTTAATTGGTGCTTTCTGGTTTTAGTCTATGGATGAAACCTAATGTAACAGTGTTAATGATGATTGAAATAGAAAATGAATCTATTTACCTTATGAGAATCTTAATTCTTTGGGTTCTATAGTGAAAAATATTATTTATATTCTCACTAAACATTCTCAATCTATGAATCATGTTGTGATTCCAAATGAGCAAAGGATGGAATGAAGTTATATTGATTCTTTCATTTGAAAAAATCCTCCTTATTTTAGTGGTTCATTCTGATCCATTGATGTATGAACAATATATTTTTACCACTAAAAACATATTCTCCATTCTATAGTGTTCTGAATGTGATAATTTTTTTTGGAGATTTATCATTTAGAAGGTGAATCTGACCAATAGTGGTATCTAATCCAGGATATGAGGAAGAAAGATGAAATTGAATCTAGGGGCTCAGATGAGTTTATGAAAATATTCTTAAATAACTAGTTTCCTTGGGTTCTTCATGTGTTTATGGAAAAGGAGTTCCATGAGTAGAAGAAAATGGCTAATGAATCTGTTAACACCTATGAGGGTAATTTTACAAGACTTGTCAGGTACACTTATGGATTTATCAACTAACCTAATATTTTATTTGATTATTTTTTCAGTGGCATAAATCTATGTCTTAGAAGGTCATTTTCTGTAAGACAATTTAGTATCTATGAAGATATTATGTGTTTTACAATAAAACTTGAAATGGATGTTTTAGATAGATGATAATCTCATTTTTTTAAAAATAAAATGAAGATAGAGTTTTAAGTAAAATTGAAAAACCATGAAGAAAAGAAGACAATCCTTCCATTATTTTTCTTGTATTCATAGAAGCATGAAAGAAATTGTCTTATGGATTCAAATAAATATTTTAGTTCTCAGAGGGAAGGTAATCGGGAAATTTATTACTGAAACGATGGGAAGAAGTTGTCTGATGATGAATGCAGATGGAATGTTGTATAAAATTCTCCTCTAACACAGCAGTTCATCAAGTGTAACGAATTTGATCATTATACTAACTAGTTCCCAATCTTGGTGGTTGGTGGTTGGTGATGATGATTGATGTTACTATCCCCTAAAACTGAGGGACATGAGGAGATCTCTTGTGATAACCATTTACAATGAGGGGTGTGATAATGAAATGGTGAAAGGTACACATACCATCCACTCTAGACTATTTATGTATAATTTGATTCTAGATCTACCCACTGTTCCATATATAAGGACTTTTCTATGGGTATTAAGATTCTAAAAAATCTATTGTATGTAGAAATAGTATTGAAAACCCCTAATGGTGTGATGATTTCATCTCAGTTTTTTTATTCCTCTCTAGTTGATTTTTGTTGGAATTTCCTTCCTAAAAATATTTTCATTCTTCCTTTGGTTGAATTTAATGTCATCTTAGAAATGGATTGTATTTTTATGAATAAATCCCACATCAATTATGATGTATGCAAAGATAAATTTTATATTTTAAACCAGCATATGATCATATATAAATGTGATTATAAGTATGAACTTCCTATAGAGATAACATCCTATGTATGAATCATAATTCACATTTAGAATGTGTACTTGTATCAAATGGTTGGTGAGAAACATAAAATTTATGACATGCCTATTGTTTGGGAATTTTGGGATATCAACATAGGATAGTTTCCTAGTAACCCATCAAAATGTGATGTTGATTTCTCGATAGAACACATACCAGGTTCCATGCCAATTTCAAGGACTCCCTATAGAATAGAACCAATTGAGTTAGAGTAATTAAATGAGAATCTCCAAAAAACCATGATAAGTGAATCAATAGAACATGTTTTCACCATGGGATGAACCTATTCACTTTTTGAAAAAAAATATGGATCAATTCACATCTTCATTTATTATCATTATTTTAATAAGATCATGATCATGAATAGGTATCCCTTATCCCATATTGATTAATTTATTATTCAACTGTGCAGAGCCCAAAAAAATTCCAAGATTGACCTTTATTTTGAATATCATCAATTGGGGATCATGAATGAAGTGTAGATATCCATCTATCTGGTATTAAGTTTGAGATATATTTCTATTGGTACATAAGGTAATAATGAAATGGTAGGGAAGGTTATAACCATTTAGTAACATATCAAGGAAGCTCAAAGACGGTAGAAAACTTATTATAATAACCATCAATGTGTCCTAAAATTTTAAGTCGGTGATAATCATTTTTTATGAATTTCTCCATGTAATAAGGTTATGAGGTATGGGAAGAAAGGGAAACTAATCTCTTGGTATATAACTCCATTTTGAGATTCTTGATCATATAAAAATTATAGCGTATCACATGGAAATTTCTCCAAATCTTTTTCAAATATTGGATGTGTTAGATGTATCTATTGAGATGAATTAAATACCAAACCCTTGACATGTAGTGAACTCATAGGTCATATTTTTGGAGCAGGATATTTAATTTGAGGAATAACTAATTGAAATTATGGATCATTCAGAGAATGTTCTATGAAATAAGATCTCTTACCTAGTCAACATTATTTGGATAAATAACTAGTTAGATTATGCTTCTTGGGAACTTGAGGATATGATGAGATCGAATTATCCTCATTTGTTTGTTTCAAAATGATGAATTTTGAGTGGAAAATTTATTTTAAGGGGGGTAGAATGTAAAACTCGTAGTTCTTCTAACCCTTATTTCGAATAAATTAATTTTTTTTTCTGATTTCATGGTAAACTAAGTCAAAATTTAATTATACTATATATCAATTTAAATATTCATGACATGAAACAATGAATTTTAATGCATTATATACAACATTGAGTTTCTAAAAACAAAATTTATATTATATTAATTATATAAATGGGATAGTTATAACATAGTCGTTAAACGTAGTAATATGAATAGTAATAACTATTGTTTAGCTATTATTTACAATGTTTATATATATATAAATCATATTCATTATATAACATAAATGATTTAATAATGTATTTATTTTTTAAAAAAATTATTTTTGTTATAGAACTATGTTTTATGTCTTCTTTTAATCAACAATAAAATTAATTTCAAAAACAGTTAGAAATTGAAATAAATTAATTTAAAAAACATTTAGAAATTGAAATTGATAACATAAAATTAATTTTTTTCATTCATAATTTCTAAATTATCATATGGGAATAATTATATTTTTCTAATAGATATCATTTTTGGATAAATAGTGAAAAATACTAAATTTTAAATCAAAACTGATTTTTCATATAATTTATTTATATTTTATAATTATATTTTAATTATTTTTTAATGTTTAATTACATAAATTATAAATCAATTTATGCAATCTAGGTAATTGAAACCAATTTTTCATTAAAATTGGATATAAAAACATCCCAAACATTTAATCATTGTTTCTTCAAAAACCCCACTCTTAGAAAACATCTCCACGATTAATTTTAAATTAATATTTTATACTTATGTGATTGGAATTTGAGAAAACATATTCTATATTTCAAATAGTAATAATTTAAAATTTATAATAATGTAAACTTGGTTTTTTTCCAAAATTATTATTGAAATAGATTAAAATTAATTACTGTGATTAAGTGAAAAATTAGTCCATCAAATGACTAAATCTTAATCATAAGGCCCAAAAGGACTTATAAACTTGTCAAAAAGACATTATATTTTCACATTGAGACCCTATATTCTCTTTTATTTTATTTGGACCATTATTGAATCCACATTTCATAGGAATAACGTTGGTGGAATTTCCCTTTTCAAAAATTTATAATCATGCAACCCCACCTCCACTATAGGCATTCAACCATCCCACTTATTCCAAACTATCATATAATTTGGATTGTAAACATTAGACCTAAATATCCTTTAAACATATCTAACATCATTGTATAATCATACCTTCTGAAAGAAATCCATCTAAGGTAGCTCTTTGGTGCAAAACAATAAGAGTTACCCAGCGAAGAGGAATCATCCTTCCTAAAGATCATTTGTTTTATTTTCATTCTATATTCTCAACTATTATTATTAAAACGTATATAATATCCTCAGTATCATAAATTTATTGATATATTTTTATCTAAGGTTTTTATCTACACTTACTCATATTTCCACCTATTGGCTAACGAACATACCATTCTTATGCACGGTGAACAATTCCCTCACAAAACGATATTGTTCATTTTTCCGTTACCACATCTAATGGTTGGGAATTATGATATAATATTTATTTTTAAATGATATATATGATATTTATGATTTATTTATTATTATTTAGTTACTATATAAAATATATATTTATGCTTTCAATTTTTTGTAAATATGATAATTTTTTTGGGAAGTGTGGACTACCGTCTCTTCAAAGAGATATGATTCATTCAAAGTCTACATAAAATATATAATGAATGGGTATAGTAAAGTTATAATATATATATAAATATGTGTGTGTGTGTGAAATAATAATTCTACTTTTATTATTATTATATATATACACATATATGTCATTTACTTTATTTCATTCAATACGGTAATCCAATAGAAACTGTATTCAATTGTACGTACAACCTACCATCTCCATGAATGGTATTTTCCATTTCATAATTATATATTTTATAGATTATTATAAATTAATATATAATGAATATAAATAATTTTTACATTATTTTTTACATTCTGGAAGTCATGATATTTGTATGAGTACCAAAAATATAACAAATAATGATGCATGCAAAAAAACAAAGATGATATTACCTAAAACATAACCTTAACATGGAAGTGTTAATTAATGGGTAATATAATTCCATATATAGTATTAGATATAAAAATATGTTTCTATGTGAGATCTATAATTAATATATATATATTATATAGAATGTTTGAGGGAGTATGATAATATTAAAGACCTAAGGTAATATGATTTCTATTCTAACATTTATTTATGTGAGATATATGCCTTATTCACCACTCCATTCATTTTGTTGGTGTATTTACTACTAATGAATATATTATACTATTATTATCCTAAATTTTATGGTTATTTACTTATGAATTTTATAATATCTCTTTCATGGGGTTTATTATTAAAATGTTACCAAATCGATAATGTTGTTTTGTCTCATATTGCATTATTTGAGGCCCATGCTAGGAATTTCAAAAACAATTTTTTAAAAATTAGTTGAAGATGTTTTTAAATATGATATTTTAAGCTCATTTTTAATGAAAATTGTTTTTAAAATTTTTATATTTTTTCCAATATATCATTATATGTTTTAAAATATATTTTCAATGAAATTGGTTTTCAAAAATGTGTTATGTTTTAATAAGTTTTATAAAGCATAAAGGATATTATCATCAATAGTTGTTTTTAAAATATCTTCCCTAATTATTTCCCCATTATGATAACGTCCATTTTTATTACTCTGGACTTAATTGGTAAATTATCCAAGCTTCCATTCATATTCTCTGTCGGAATTATTTATGTTTTAAAGGAATTATTTTTATCTAACCCATTTCTCTTTCCTAGATTATATGCTTATGAAACCTGATTTCTTTCATGGGAAATGATTTCATGAATTTATTATGAGACCTATTTTTTCACCATTTTATTATATTATTACATTCTTAAGTCACACATTTCATTTTATGGGTTATGATATGACTGTTTATGATATTGTGGAACATGTATGTATGATTTAATTATGAGATGGGTGGGACAAATATATGCATCCAATTAATTGTGTAAAGATTAATATCTCATTAGATTATGATGTGATTCAAGTTGATGGTCTTGATCCACTATGGAATATGGTGATACATGATACAATATGGAAGATGGGGAAACCTAATCCACTTTGAGAATATGTGGAATCCCAAACCATAGAATAAAAGGATTTTTATTGCGGATGGTGGTGTGTACCCCATGGTAGGTATTTTTTCCATGAAGTTCTATGTAAGGTTTTTGAAATTCACCTTGACAGATAGGGAATAATATTACATGATTATGTGTCTTCCATAATTCAATGTCTTATTCCTATATTATTCTTTCATGGATTATGCTCTTAATTTTCTTATGATTTAGGTCTTATGAACTATCAATAATTAATCCATGATTCATGTTTATGATCCTTGGTATTAGGGGTATGATCTTATAATTTCATGATCACATTACCATACCGTTATGCTCATGTCTATGATTATATATATAACTTTTTTACCCTTACTGAGCATCTGAGGTCACCCTTTTTATGTTTCCATTCCCTTGGTTATGAAGATATTGAGTATGTATGATGTGTCCATGAAGGGTGTCAGTCATGAAGAACCTGTTGAGATATAATGTAGCTCAATAATATACCAATGTTTATGTTTTCATGTTTCTGAAGGCACTAAACTAATATAGTCTTTGGGGATCCATTTGTTAAATTTTTTAAGTATTCTGCAAAAAATGGTGTAATTTTAATATATGAAAAATAAGGGTCTTTATAAATAGAGACCTAGCTGGAGGAGCTTGAGAGGACTTTCAATTTGATATAGTACCTAGTGGGATATTGGGTCCCTTTTGTTGTTAGTTAAATCTAGGTATCTACACATCTGTGGTGGGAAGTATATCAAGGAGAGTAAAAGTATGCATATGTTTAAGGGGTTGAATTTTAGAAGGTGTTTAGACCATGTTTCATTTCATCGACCATGAATTCAGTGAAGAGGTAGGAGATAATCTCACTTTGGGAGGGGAGTATGTTAGTATAGGAGTTGGGATTCACGTTTAAAGACATTATTCAATTTTTCCCTAATCTTTTTCTAGATGAAGAGTTTCATGAGAGATTCATTAATGAGGAACTCTATCCTTATATCCAGTATATAGTCTCTCCATTTTCGTTGCCAGCATATCTACAGTTTCTAAATAAGATAGAGTTAATCGAATAGATTCACTCTCAAGGTTGTTTACTGAGTGAGTTGAACTAACAGTATTCCTTAAGGAGAAAAGATATTAGTGGTTTGTCATAGGCACTAATAACATCACGGTTTTGACCAGAAGTGATTAAACCTCATCAGCTCCCTTTCCAAACTTCTAGGGTGATTAGTATCATTGATTTTCATTGGGGATTTGTGTGAGGATTTTTGTGGGATTCATGTCCATAAAATAAACAAGTTCCTTGTGGCTCATCAAGATTAGTTTGGTAGAGGTGGACAGCTTCAGTGCTATCCTCAGCAGTAGTTTACAATAAAACCATTCCAGTAGCAGGAGCAATAGGCTTTTTCATAGCTGAGAGTATATGGAGTACGAATAACTATAAATTACGATGTTCCTCATGCTCAAGAACCAATAAATAAGAATGATAATATAGGTTGTCATCATCAGAGATCTATTGGAGTTGGGTATGGTTAGTTTTATGTAGGGGAGGTAGCTCTTCTAGAGGGAACCGATATCATTATAGGTATGATCAGTTTGTTTTGTACCACTATTTATGTCATGTTTGATTCAAGATATTCACACTAAATTATTTCAATCTAACCATATCATTTTCTATTATGAGACATAAAGTGTAATTTTTCCCCTGTTATTAACTATTCTAGTAGGTGACTACACTAGATTTTTTATGTGATCTAGGGGTGTAGACTGATGATGGGGCATCATTAGTTTCTTGGGGATATTTACTTTCTATAGATGCAACCATATAATGTAATCCTCATCATAAACATGATTTATTTTTTTTGTTCTGTTTTAACTACATCCAGAGGAGGGTCGTGTTCTTAGAAAAGGATTTCCAACATGTGGTTTTCATTAGCAAGTGGGGTTGGAATGTAGTCAGTCTATGAGTTTATCCCCTTACTTGTTAAAAGGAATAGATGTCAATTAAATCGTCAGAGTATAGTAAATTCGAGGTTCTTATGGTCATTGAGGAGTTTCTGTATGTTTTTCAGAGTGAGTTGTGGTGCTACTCCCCCGATGTGATGTTGAGTTCAATAGAAAATTAAAACCTAGTTCATATCTTATTCTGATGGCTCCATATTGGATCGAACCTTCTCAATTTTGGGAGATGAGGATTTAGATTTATGATATTACGTAGAAGGGTATTATCTATCACATTGTGTCACTATGGGGTGCTCGAATGTTGTTCTTGAAGAAGTAAAATGGTAGTAAAGGATGGACATTTACCTCCATAGATTGAATCAATTGATAGCCTATAATAGTTACCCTCTTCCAAGGATAGATGATCTTTTAGACCAGATGAGAGGGGAAAGATGGTTTTCTATGATCTATCTATGGTCTTGATATCACCACTTGAATGTGAAGGAGAGTGATATACTAAATATTTTTTTCAAATTTAGGTAATGTATTTTTGAGTGTGTATTTTTGATTTTTCAATATTATGAAAACATCATCAATGTTCATGCGGATTATGAAATCCATGTTTAATGAGTTCTTGTATAGGTTCATAATCTTATTCATCTATGATGTCTTTATTTACTCAATGTTTGAGGAGGGGATGGTCGATCATCTCAGAGCTATACTGCAGGTTATTCAACTGCACTAACTCTATATAATGTTGACCAAGTATACGTTTTATACACGAGAGGTTAATTTACATGGGAAAGTGGTATCACATCATTGTGTGTATGTGGACCCATCAAAGGATGTGGTAGTTTTTTCTCGGGAAGCACCAAATAAAACGGCATAATTTTATAGTCTTCTTGGTCTTTCAGGCTATTATTATATGTTTTTTCATTATTTATCTTTAGTTGAAAACCCATTGAAATCAATGAATAGGAAGGGAAAATAATTTTTATTTCTAATATGTTTTATTAAGCAATCAGTTACCTGAAAGGGATATCAGTTAGTGCTTTACTTCTTCAGTTTCCCTAGAGGGGTGTGATGTTTGAGGTGTATTATGTCACTTCACTTATGGTATTTGGATTAATGTTGATTCAAAAATGATCATTGATCTCTTATAGGTCTCATAATTTTTATTCTGATGAGGATAAATATAACACACATTATCTATTTCTGGAAGTGGTTGTGTTTTCTATAAAGTTGTAATGTCATTACATCATTATATAGTTCTTTTAAGACTTCACGGATCATAATATTTTTAGGTATATACTTTCTCACTGTGATATAAAATTTGGGTAGAAGAGGTAGATGGTGTTTTTTAGGAATATGATTTTTATATATGCTATGCCTTCTTAAAAGGGAATGTTCCGACCGAAGCATTGAGTGGATGTGGGGGAAGGATATTGTTTAGATGTCTGTGAATGATTGGGGTGTAATAGAGGATATATAATCCATTAACTTAGATGATAGGGTGGATGATGGTATAGGATGTCTGTCCTAGATTTCATTAATTTTTTATCTAATAAAGTACGTGGAGGAGTCTTAATTGAGAGACTTAGAGGTAGATGTGAGGTGTGATCATGTAGTCCACAATGATACTCTAGAGGGATGGTCTGATAATTTTTAGAACAACATTTTTTTATGGAAGTTTTTATTCTAATGGATATTCATGGGTGGTCCTTTGTGAGTTTCATATATCACCTTTAGAAATACACCTTGGAGTTTCCATGATGTCCCAAGTTTGAAAGATGTAGTTTTTGTGTTCCGTGATGAAATATGTAGTTGGAGAGTTTAAGGAAATGTGCATTGTTTTCAAGTAGTTAAAGGATAATAATCATATTCCTATAGTCTTAAAAATTTAATTAGATTCTCCTACATGAAAATTGGATGATATATCAATGAATTTATTCATAGGTTGACCCATATCATAGAGAGGTACTGATTCTATTACGGACATTGTGGATTGGTTGACGACATTGGACCAATTCCTAGTGATTAAGTGGTCAAGAATGGTAGATTATCTGGATAAGAATGTTGTGTATGAGGTTGTGTGGTTTACAAAGTTATTAGTTTTAATGTCTCATATCAATACAAATGTTTTAACTCGCTAGTCTTGAGATTATTATTGAACAATTTTGGCACCCAGTTACACCTTATAACTTATTTTCATCCTTAGAAATACTGTCAAATGGAGTGTGACATCTAGATACAGGATGATATTTTTATAGGAATGTGTCCTGGACCTTGGTGCATCATGGGTATGTAACATTACTTTGGTTGATTTTTCTTATAATAATAGTTATCACTCATCCATTGGCGTGGATCTATTTGAAGATTTGTATGGAAGACCTTGCCATTCACCATTGTGTCAGATGAGGGTGGGGTGGGAAATAGTTATTGGATCCAATGTGGTGGAGATCATAGAAGAAAAGTCATATCCTATTTATGATAGGATGAAAGTATAAAATGATATGAATAAGTCTTTTGTCGATCACTATATGAAGCCATGGGTGTGTGAGATTGGGACCATGTGTTCTTGAATGTTTCCTCCCGAAGTGAGAAGTGGAAGTGGCGGAGGGAGTAAGATTTCCCCTAGGTTTTTTGGGACCTTTGGGGTGTTGCGGACAATTATAAATATAGTGTATCAGTTGGTGTTTCCATCACGGATGGATAAGATTCAAAAAAAAAATTCCACATCTCACAGCTTCATTAATATCTTTATGATGACTCCAATGTCATTTTGTAAGGAGATTTGGATACGAGGATGACATGAAATTCTTGGAGTGGCTAGTAGAGATTCTGGATCTCTAAGAGAAGGTTCTATTTTGATGGACCATTACTTCTGTTCATGTGTTGTGGATGAATGGTGGCCTATAAGAGTGTAATTTTTATTGAGAAACACATATTTGTTCCCATTAAATCGTGTATTTTTTCAGTTTTTATTTACCTATATTTATTGTGATGTGATGTTTCGATCATGTTTTATGGGATTAGATTTTTTCCATGATGTGTTATTTTTTATAAATTTATGACATATGAAAAAGGGAGGACATAATTCCTAATTGAGATGCATTAACTATAATGTGATTAAACCCACATAGGAAAGTTAGGTCCACATAGAGAAGATGGTATCTAGACATGGATGACATAATTTGGTGATTCATGTGTTTGGGGTGGTGTGGTTAGATTTTTATGATGTTTTATGTATTGGTATTTTTAAAGGTTGAGATAGTTGTGGTTTTGAAGTTGTGTGGTGATGATGTTGGGTAAGATGTTTTTCAGTCTTTTGGTATGGTGTGTTTGGTTGGTAGTGATTTTTGATGTATGTTGAGATTCTTTAGAGGTATCTTTTGGGGTGGTTATTCAGACCCCTTTCCTTCTAGGCATAGTATACGATTCTTGATGGTGGTAATCAGTTGAGAGGTATCTAATGTAATGGTACATGCCTTTCTAGTCTACTACATTACCTATTATTGGTTTTAAAGGTTCTTAGAGGAGGACTTGATCAATCCAAGAGGATTTTGGCTGCTAAAATATTGAAAATAGTGAAATACACACCGAATAAAGTTAACATTATAATAAAGTGGGATTTATTGCTTGTGAAGGATTGGTTTATGATGTGTAATAATTCATGTATTTAATTGACCAATCTGACATTATTTTAGTGGAACATAAAATCCAAAAATTACACGATGTGATTAGGGATTACTCACCGTGAAAATCCCCTATGAAAACGTGGTTAGAATTTTTGGAGTGCTTAGGGGTTTCCTCAAACCCTATGGTCCAATTTCCCTTATGTAATTCCAAGATATCTAGAGGCACCTTATTCATGTGTTTGGAATTCCTCTCAATGGGCATTTACTCTAGGATTACCATATTTTATCCATGGAGTGTTTTTTCCATTTTCATGTTGGTTTTCTTAAATTATTCTCCCTGGGATTTACTTCGGTGATGTAATTGTGTGTGTGTGTTTTGGGTTATGTTTTGGGGGTATTTGGGTCCTGTTTAGGTTGATCTGTGGTTTCATGTTGTGTAGTTGTTGATTTTGAGAATTTCGTATTCACCCTATAGTGTACAATGGGTTGTAAGGCTTCAGTAAGGTATGGAATCCATATTTTATCTTTACATTGTATCATCCATGTGGGGTTTTCTTTTGTTCATAATTGGGTTATGGTTGTGATGGATTAATCAATAATAAATTATTTGGTAAATTCATATGGAAATGGGAAATTGTAATGATTGGAATTATTTATGGAGTTAATATGATTTTGATATTGCGATGGTATGGGCTTGATTCCCAGCTAAAAATTATAACCATTTATGGATTTTTTTGAGCTATATGATATGTGTTGTGACTGTTAAATTTGTTGTGATTGTTGTGATATCACCAGAAAATGGAAATTGGGTAACCAATTATATTTGGTTAATAAATTAGTTTCCCTAGGATTATGGATTTCATGATAATGACCCTAAAATGAAGTGGAATGTGATAAAAACTGCTTATAAATCTATTTAATGGATTTTATGTTCCATTTATGTGTGGATGGGGAATGTGGTGGATGATGGTTTGATGGTCGTTCTATTAGGGCAGTGAGATTGTTATTTATTGCCTATTATTTTAGGGCAGCGAGTTAGTTTTTTTTCATGAATTATGGGTGGCGATGTGGTTTTTATTTGTCTATGCTTATGCGGCAGGGAGGTGATGGTACGATGGGGATGATGGGATGATTGTGATTCGTAGTTTTTCTAATTCTAGAAACCCATGTTGTAATATAAACATTTAGTAATGTTGATTTGGAATGTCTAGGGTTTGGATTAGTTAATGGGATGTAAATGGATAATGAATAAATAAATAATGTTATGTGTGGTTAAATGTGGGTGATGCTTAATAATTAATTTAATGGGTTGGATAATGGAATTGGATGTTGGTGTAATATGATTTGTGACTTTCATGGGGCAATGAATTTAGTGATGGTGGTGAAAGTGCGAATGTTGTGATTTGGTTAGTGCATTGTTTTGAACCCATAGGTGTGTCTTATATGTGGATATATATATATATATATATATATTCCTTGTTATTTTTATACACACCTCACCCTTGTCGGGAAATATGTGACAATATTTGTATAGTAGCATGGGGTGTGTTTTTCCTGACATCAAATGAGGAGGATGGATGAATTGGTACCCACACTTTTCTTCTCTCTCTTATAGGTGTGGTCAGTATATCATTATATGTGATTTCCAGAGGTATGTTAGGTCATTATATGATGGTTCTGATTTCCTAGGTGTTTTTGAGTGACATTTGATAGCCCATGTGTATTTGGGTGGGATTTGATATGACCATGCTTGTGGAGTGACTTATGTTGGGTTCATGCATGGAATGATGAAGGAACAAGGTTTATGTACTACATTTTCATGATACCCTATTACTTTGGTTATGGATGTAGTTGTGTTGTGATGGCACATGTGTATGTTGGAGAAATGTGATATATTCAAGCTTGTGGGCCTGTGAGGCCGGGTGTATGTGGGAGTGATGTGATGTGGATATTCATATGGGACGGTGTGGTATACATAAATGATAAGAGTGCTAGGAAATGTGAAGATGGATGTGAGAGAGGAATATTAGTGTTAATAAGGTGTGGGGAACCCCTTATTAATAATATTCTTATTATATTATATTACATGGCCTCTGTTATTTTTTGAGCATGACATAGTGAGGTTCGGGGTGGAATTTTGACCTATTTAGGTGTTTTTTGTGGATTATCCAATAAAAACACATATTTTGATTACATTTTAATGGTATTAAATGTTTATTTTTGATCTTATGGGCCTGAGTTAGTAGATTTTAATTTTGAACACCCATTCTCTTCATTTGTGCACTCCATGCCTAATATGCACCAATTTAGGCCCAATGTTTCATATGATTTCAAAAAATGTAATTATCCATATTTTAATTTGATATTTTTTGAAATGGATATAAACTTAAATATGAACATTTTTCATTCAGGGATCAATGGAGGATTCATAAAGGATGATGAGGATTTTTGGTGAAGGAAACAATTCTGGAAAAGGCATATTGGATATCATCCAACTGATCGGACGTTGGGGACCCTAATACAGGCCCAATGAAGCCCAAAATTCATGGGAGACTATAAGACATATATAGGAACAAATAATTCTTCTGGAGCCAGTGCTAATTAAATCTAAATGGTGGTGATTAAGGCGGCCCAAGTTGAAGATTCAATTCTGGACCAGATTCTGCGGCCCAGAAAAACAGCCCACTATTTATCTCTTATCTCGCGAAGAGTTTATTATATTGGGCTGAAATTTTACAGGATGTTGGGATCCATCCGGTGATTCATTTACGTCTTCTAGGGCCCACTCAAATTCGGCCTTCTAGATGTTCCTTTAGACGCGTCTTTCCGTTGGATGCAAGTTGGCTGCAACTTCGAGGCAGGAGTTGAAAAGTATCTTATGCATTAAATGTAAACCAACATTTCTCCAACAAAATTAATTAAAGGCACATGGGATGATGGGATCTCTTCCAAAGGCTTCCAAAATTCCTATTTATGGAAGTAGGGATGGAGGATTTGATGATCTTGGTGCTTTCTTTTCATTGTAGTGTTATTATACCAATTTTCCTTTGTAATGTTCTTCCTTCTCATGTAAGTTGTTTGAATCACCTTAGACTTCAATAATAGTTATTCTTCTCTTATTCTATTCTTATTCATATCACCTTGATACCGTTTTCTTAAGGAGTGAAATTTTTCACACCAAACCTTGTGATTTTGTTCACACAACGGCGGAGTGATCGTTATTTGTGTTGTTTTTTACTTCTTCATTTCCACCCTCGTAAGTCTACTTTCCACTTCCGTTGAGAACTTGTCATCAATGGAGGGCTAGCTCTTTTATGGATTGATCCAAGGGAGTAGAAAGGGGATAGATTGAATGTTATTATCACTCTCTAAATGTTATTAATTTCTTTTAATTGAGTTTCTTTCATTCAATTATTTTTATTCTTCCTCTTCCTTATTGAATTTATTCACCCCGCTTTGATATGCTAATTATATAATTTACATTGAAGTGCTCATGAAAATGATCCTACAAGTTTATAGGTGATTATAATGTGTTTTGAAGGTGTTTAATCATTAATTGATTAGGTTGGTTTGAATTCATTGCATGAATCCTTCTTGAGTTATGGAAATTAAAATCTTAAAAAAAAGGAATTCATTCAATCCACCCTGAGCAATAACATGGGATCAACTCATTTACTCATAATTTAAATCCACATAGATCTTTTAGTGCTCTTTCAAAACCATCTAAAATCAACCCATGTTGGAAAATTCATAGCCAAAAATCATCTCTTTTTAATGAGTGTCTAAAGGTTCTTCTTAGGTCTCTGAGGATTCGACAACCCAAGCAACACGGCAAGCGACCGCTTGACCCTTAAAACTTGGGTAAATTTGGGTGAAACCAAATTTTGGCACTGTTGTCAGGGACCAAGTATGTTCCTTAGACAAAAACCTTCTTTCCTCACCCCCATTCTTCTATTCTCACCTAATATCTCTTATCTTTTCCCTTTCTCACTTTTTTTCTTTTGGCGCATGTCTTCCTTCACCCGCGATAACTCAAACAGACTAGTTAGGCTGGAAAGTCATGGGATAGGGGAGTCATGTACACCATTTGATCTTAATCATCCTAATACCCCAGATTTAAAGATTGAGTCAATTTTAATGGAGGGTCATCAAAGAAACCAACTCATAAACCCAGGTTGGAACCAAAATGGAAATCCAAATGAGGCAGCCCCTAATTTGGGGAATGCAGTTGATCAAACCATGAATGAATACCTTACACCTACCTGGACCAATGCACCCTCTTTCGTTATACATGCTCCCCTAGGAGATTCCCACTATGTCTTTAAACCTCATGTCATAAACTACCTTCCAACTTTCCATGGGATGGAGTCAGAAATGCCTTACCTTCATGTCAAGGAGTTCAATGGAATTGTTGAAACCATGTGCTCACCACATCAACTTGAGTCAGCTAAGATGAGGCTCTTTCCTTTCTCACTTAATGATCGAGAAAAGAACTGGTTAAATAATCTGAGACCTTCATCAATCCACACTTGTATCCAACTGCAATGTTAATTCTACAAGAAATACTTTCCCCACCACAAAAAAAAATTCACTTAAAAAGAGTATCCAAAACATTTTTGAAAAAGAGGGAGAGTCATTCTATGAAACATGGGAGAGGTTCAAAGACACCCTAAATATGGTTCCACACCATGGTTTTTCTATTCCTGAACAAGTATGAATTTTCTATGAAGGTTTGGGCCCAGGGAACAAACAATTCATTGACATGATTTGTAATGGGACCTTTACAAACAAATCCCCAAATGATGCTTACGAGTATCTAGAAATCCTTGCTGAACAAAACCAAACATGGAGAACATCACCTTGTTCTGAAAAGCCTCAAAGAACTGATGGAATGCATACACTTAGAGAAGAGGAAAGCCTTAGGGTGAAACTTGCAGCACTATCTAGGAAGGTTGAAGAGATAGACCATAGGAAAATCCATGAAATCCAAACTGTAGACCCTGTTTGCACAATTTGTGACAAACATGACCACAAAACAGAAAACTTCCCAACCATTCCATCCATCAAGGATGTTCTTTTAGGAGGACCACCTGCTGAATTAAATGCCCTAAACTTTCAACATCCTTAATACCCAAACACATTCAACCCAAGGTATAATGACCACCCAGGCTTCCGATGGAAAGATAACCAACAACCTATCCAACCACAAGGACCAAACCCCTACCCTACATAAAATTTTCAAAACCATAACCAATTCCAACCACAACCAGTCCAATACCAACATCCTCCAGTAAAATACCAACAACCCATCCAACAACCAATGTATCCCCCTGGGATAACCCAACCTACATAAGCCCCTTCCCAATATGTCCCTCTCCCAATCCTTGAACAATTGTGCAAACAAATGGAAAGGATGAACTCAAAAGTATCTTCCCGGAAACAAGAACTTCAAACCATCAAAACTAGAAAGGAACCCTTGCCCTCACAGGCCATTCCACAAAAATCATCAAGGGGAGAGAAAAGTTTCACTCAAACAACTCATGAACAACTAAAGGCTGTGAAAATTTTGAGAAGTGGGAAAGAGATTGAGAAACCTGAACCAATAGTTCAAAACCCACCTGAAGATTCACACTCTAATGAAAATTAAAATGAAACACATGAACAAACTAAAGATACTAATAAAAATGTGAAAGAAACAACTCTTCAAAAAACAACCCCACAACCCGCCCCATTTCTTCAACGCATGAGGGGAAAACCAAGCCTGAATTGAGTGAAACATTGAGGGAAATTTTCTCACAAGTCAAGTTGAACATTCCAATCCTCGATGAAATTCAAACCATTCCTGTATACTCAAAGTACCCTAAGGACTTGTGATCTTTTAAAATAAAATTTTAACATATAAACCAAGTCCTTTAGGCTACTAATGTTAGTACCACCATTCAAGGGACCATTCCTCCTAAGTTGAAAGACCTGGTTTTCCCTTACATCAATGTTGAACTAGGAGAGACAAAAGTTTTCAAGGCCTTATGTGACCTAGGTGCTAGTTTCAATCTCATCCCCTATGCTGTGTACTGCCAATTAGGCTTAGAAGAGCTCCAACCCACATCTATCACACTTCAACTTGTTGATAATAGTATTAGGGTTCCAAAGGGAATCTTAAAGGATGTTTTGGTGAAAGTTGAAAATTTCATTTACCCAGCTGACATTATTGTTCTTGACAATCACCCAAGCTTAGCTTCTAGGGAGGAAACACCAATCATCCTTGGTCGTCCCTTCCTTGCAACACTCAACTCTTTTATCTAAGTCCGAAATGGGAACATGAACTTCACCTTTGGAAACATGAGTCTAGACTTGAACATCTACAATGAAAACTTTCAAATTGGGGATGATGAATAGATACAGGAGGTTAATTGGATAGGTAGTATTGATAGTGAACTCAAGGAACATCAAGGAATTACCGAAGGATGTTTAAGTTAAGAAGAGATTGATTTTCTTTGTTCACATGAGGGAAATTTGTCTCCTTGGCTTGAATCTCTTTCATATTTCTCTATTGATGACTTTCTAAAATCACCAATCAATGATACCATGGGTGAAATCAATAACATTGAGTCCATACCCATTCATGAAACTACTCTTGCTAATTTAGTGGATGAAAATTCTTTTCACAAGGAACCAATTTTGTCAGGAAATCCAAACAAAGAAACTGAGTTCAATACAAAGTCTCATCCTTTCTTGGAAAGTGATAACCACTCTGATCTTGAATTTAATGTTTTACCTTAATCAATCAAGTATGCGTTCTTAGGGGACAATCAATCCTTTCCTGTTGTCATTTATTCCTATCTTGAAGCCAATCATGAGAGGATGCTTCTAGATGTCCTTAAAAGACACAAGAAGGCCATTGGATGAACCCTATCTGATATTCCTGGGATTGGACCACTTATCGGGACTCATAGAATTGTTCTATAATCGATCCAAAGCCATGTTGTCAACCTCAGTGACGAATCAATCCTAATCTCATGGAAGTAGTGAGAAAAGAACTTTTGAAATTGTTAAAAGCTGGTATCATCTATCCTATAGCTGAGAGTGAGTGGGTTAGCCAAATCCATATGGTTCCAAAAAAGGATGGAATCATAGTAATAACCAATAAGGATGGAGAGACGCTTCCAAAAAGGGTCAGTATTGGATGGAGAGTATGTATTGACAATAGGAAACTCAACTCTTATACCAAGAAAGACCATTTCCCCTTGCCCTTTATTGATCAAGTCCTCAAGCGAGTGGCGGGTCATCAATTGTACTGCTTCCTAGATGGATTCTCAGGGTATAATCAAATCTAATTATCTTTAGAGGATCAAGGAAAAACAAACTTCACCTATTCATTCGGCACTTTTTCCTTCAAGAGAATGCCCTTTGGGTTATGTAATACCCCTAGTACCTTCCAACAGTGCATGATGCGAATCTTCTCAGACATGGTGGGGGATTGTTTAGAGATCTTCATGGACGATTTCTCCATCTTTGGTGATACATTTGAGGGATACCTTCTAAATGTTGAAAAGGTTTTGTCATGGTGTGAGGATAAGAATATAATACTAAATTGGGAAAAATGCCATTTCATGGTAAGGGAAGGACATGTTCTAGGTCATCTTTTATCTAGTAGAGGTATTGAAGTTGATAAAGCTAAGGTTGACATCATTCGTCACCTTCCCTCTCCTAAAAATGTTAAGGATGTGAGGTCCTTATTAGGACATGCTGGCTTTTATATAAGGTTCATTAGGAATTTCAACTCTATTTCTCGACCAATTTGGGCTTTATTGGTAAAAGATGCTCCATTTTTATGGACAGAAAGATATGAGGAATCATTATCTACACTTAAGTCAACTCTTATATCTACACCTATCATGCAATCTCCAAATTCAAAACATCCTTTCGAGCTCATGTGTGATTCATGTGACTTCACTGTAGGGGAAGTCTTAGGACAAATGTGTGAGAAAACTCCATGTGTCATTTATTATAAAAGAAAATATTTAAATGATGCACAAATAAACTACACCACCACTGAGAAAGAGCTACTTTCTATTGTCTTTGCCTTAGAAAAATTTAGGTCTTATCTCTTAGGATCACCCATCATGGTCTTCACTGACCATTCATCCCTAAAATACCTTTTCCAAAAACAAGATGCCAATGCTAGATTGATTAGGTGGGTCATTCTTCTTCAAGAGTTCGATTTAACCATTAAGGATAAAAAGGGTTTTGAAAATGTTGTAGATGATCACCTCTATAGGATGGAATTCAAAGACAACTCACACCACCCCTCTGTGTCTGATTCGTTTCCTGATGAGCACCTCTATTCAGTGAGTGATTTCCCTTGGTATGCTGACATAGAAAACCATTTGGTGACGGTTGACATTCCAAAATTCCTGGGGACCCAAGGTAAGAGGAAATTCCTTTCTGATGTCAAACACTACGTGTTTGATGATCCTTACCTGTTCAAGTTCTTTCCTGATCAAATCATCAGGAGATGTGTTCCCGAGTCTGAGGAAGAGTCCATTATAAAATTTTGTCATGGAGAGGCATGTGAAGGCCACTTTTCTACAAATAAAACCACTGTAAAGGTCCTCCAAAGTGGTTTTTACTATCCTAACCTCACTAAGTATTCCTTTGAATTCTGTAAAAGTTTTCCTCAGTGTCAGAAATTAGGATCCATTTCCAAAAGGAATAAAATTCCCCTCACTCCCATTCTGGTTGTTTAAATCTTTGATTGTTGGGGAATTGATTTCATGGGACACCTTCCAAACTCTAAGGGATACCTCTACATCCTCTTAGATGTTGATTATGTCTCAAAATGGGTTGAATCCATTCCGACCAAGACTAATGATCATCAAGTTGTGATGAGATTCCTAAAAGAGCATATATTTTCTAGATTTGGAGTTCCAAGGGCTATAATCAGTGATCGTGGAACCCATTTCTTTAATCTCTCATTCTCTTCACTCATGTCTAAGTATAGAATTTCTCATAAAGTTTCCACCACGTACCATCCTCAAACTAATGGTCAAGCTGAGTTAGAAAATAGAGAGATTAAGAAAATTCTTGAAAAAATAGTCAACCCCTCTAGGAAAGATTGATCTGAGAAACTCTTGGATGCTCTTTCGGCATATCATACAACATTCACAACCATCCTAGGAATGTCACCACATAGGTTGGTTTATGGAAAAGCATATCATTTACCTATTGAAATTGAGAATAATTCATTTTGGGAAATCATAAAAAATTAATTTCGACATTTCTTTAGCTAATGAAAAGAGGAAATTAGATCTTAATGAACTTGAGGAACTTAGGATGGAAGCTTATAAAAATTCAAGGATAAATAAAGCTAGAGTTCAAGCCTACCAATCCAGGAATATCAAAGTCAAACAATTTGAACTGGGAAAACATGTGCTCTTGTATAGTTCAAAACTTCATTTACACCAGGTAAAGTTAAGGTCTAGATGGTCAGGTCCATTCATAGTGCATCATGTGTACCCTCATGGGGCAGTCAAGATCCAGGATCCCATAAGTGGTAACATTTTTAAGGTCAATGGTCATAGGTTAAAACCATTCATTGAATCATACAATAAACAGGAAAAAGAGTTAGAGTTAATAGAGCCAACCTATGAACCATGAAAAAATTGATAGATTGAGGATCCATGTCGGGCTAATGACGTTAAACAAAAGCGCTATACGGGAGGCAACCCGTGGTCTTCATGTTTCTAATCTTTGTGATTCATTTTTTTCATTCTTCTTTATTTTGTTATTTAAGAAAAAATATACAGACTATTGACCTGTTCTTATTTTATGAGTAAGGATGGGTATGAAATGGGAGCACCGTATTAATCAATGTCACGCGGTGTGATCCCTGAGTAATACCTTACCCAGAAAATATAAAGAAGACAATGTATCATCAGTTTATTTTATTTTATATTTTTTTTGGTATTTTTAAAAAAAATAGATTGTTGACATGTTCTTCTTTTATGAGTAAGGATGGGTATGAAAGGGGAGCACCATATTAATCTGTGTCATGCGGTGTCATCCCTGAGTAATACCTTACCAAAAAATCTAAGAGAAGACAATGTATCATCAGTTTATGTTTTTTACCTTTTTTTAGGTTAAAAAAGACAAATATATATATATATTAAAAAAATTAAAGGCATGTAATAGGTCATTGGGAAAATCTTGTCAAAACCATCCAAGCCATTGGGAGATAAACCAGAACTGAAGGGAGACATGGGAATGAATTTTCAAAATAAACCACCAGGTGACTTCATTCCATAATTTTCATTTTCAATGTCTTTATTGAACTTCTATCCTGCCCCTTCTATGTTTCAATTCTTTAAACACTGGGGACCGTGTTATTCCAAGTTGGGGGGGAGATGAAAATGTGTGGAAGGAAAAATTTCATTAACCTTGAACATGATAACACACATTCCAAACTCTGAAATTGGATATCAAATAATTTTTCATTCCTTGATTCTGATTTTAATGCAAGTTTATGTTCATGTGCATAGATATTTGAAAGTGTTGTTGTCCGATGTGATTTTTCACTATTATATTTTCATACATTTAATAAAAAACACAATTCATGTCCTCTATATTGTGGGGTTTTAGTTTTATTTCTTGGGGACCCATAATAAATATCATAGGATTGGCGATCATTTTGATTTTAACATGAGTATTCAAAAAAAACAATTGTGCGTAGAGCAATAAATTGACCTATTGTGTGGCTTTCGGCCCTTGGGGATCGTGAATCCATAGTTTTCTGGCGTAGAGTTGGGAATTTTATCTCTCTTTGTGGTAATTTTAATTTTTTTTGATTGATTTAACTCGAGATGATGCTCGAGTATGTGAGCTTCACTTGGTGCCCTAAGGTCTTTGAGCCTGGGAGTCATCGGCGAAGTCTTGCAACATGGGTTGACTCGATTGAGCTCAATTTCAATTACCATTGGAAAATTGCAAAAAAAAACCAAAAAATAAAAAATAAAAAATTGATTACTCATCTTATTATTAAAATTCGATTTCTCCTAGTGCTTCCATCCTTTCTCCCTCGAATGTAAATGAGCACCCATGTCTATTGTGATTCACAACACTTCATCATGCTTAACTGAATTTGGATGAAATATGGAATTGAATTTGAACAAAGGAATGGGCTTGGGCTTGAGATATTCCTTTGGACATAGCTTGTTTTAAATGATTTTGATGGGTTTCATAATTTTTTGATATGTGATCTTTGGGTGAGAAATGTGTTTAAAATGTTTTTGGAAAAGGTCATTCGAATTTCATTTTTGTGAGATATATTTTTCTCGGGACTAGAAAAACTCAAGTTGGGGGGTGTGATTATCCAATAAAAACACATATTTTGATTACATTTCAATGGTATTAAATGTTTATTTTTGATCTTATGGGCCTGAGTTAGTGGATTTTAATTTTGAACATCAATTCTCTTCATTTGTGCACTCCATGCCAAATATGCACCAATTTAGGCCTAATGTTTCATCTGATTTCAAAGAATGTGATTACCCATATTTTAATTTGATATTTTTGGAAATGGATATAAACTTAAATATGAACATTTTCATTCAGGGATCAATAGAGGATTCATAATTGATGATGAGGATTTTTGGAAAAGAAATGAAACAATTCTGGAGATAGTAGATTGGATATCATCCCACTGACCAGACTATGGGGCCCACAATACAGGCCCAATGAAGCCCAAATTAATGGGAGACTAGAAGAAATATATAGGAACAAATAATTATTCTGGATACAGTGCTAATTCATCCTAAATGGTGGTGATTAATGTGGCCCACGATGAAGATTCAATTCCGGGACAGATTCTGCAGGCCCAGAAAAACAACTCACTATTTATATCATATCTCGCGAAAGGTTTATTATTTTGGGCTGAAATTTTACAGGATGTGATGGGAAATCCTGCGATTCATTTACGTCTTCTAGTGACCACTCTAATTAGGCCTTCTAAAAGGTCCTTTAGGCACGTCTATCCGGTGGATGCAAGCTGGATGCAACTTCGAGGCAAGAGTTGAAAAGTCTCTTATGCATTAATTGTCCACCCACCTTTCTTCAAAAAAATTAATTAAAGGCACATGGGATGATGGGAGCTCGTTCAAAGGCTTCCAAAATGCCTTTTTAATGCAGTAGGGATGGAGCATTTGAGGATCTTGGTGCTTTATTTTCATTGTAGTGTTATTATACCAATTTTCCTTTGTAATGTTCTTCCTTCTCATGTAAATTGTTTGAATCACCTTAGTCTTCAATAAAAGTTCCTCTTATTCTCTTATTATGTTCTTATTCATCTCACCTTGATACCATTTCCTCATGGTGTGAAATTTTTCACACCAATCCTTGCGATTTTTTTCACACAATGGTGGAGTGATCGTTATTTGTGTTGTTTTTACTTTTTTATTTCCACCCTTGTAAGTCTACTTTCAACTTCCGTTGAGAACTTTTCATCAATGGATGGATAGATCTTTTATGGATTGATCCAATGGAGTAGAAAGGGGATAGATTTAATGTTATTTCTCACTCTCTAAATGTTATTAATTTATTTTAATTGAGTTTCTTTCATTCAATGATTTTTATTCTTCCTCTTCCTTATTGAATTTATTCACCCCACTTTGATGTGATAATTATATCCTTTACCTTGGATTGCTCATGAAAATGATACTACAAGTGTATAGGTGATTAGAATGTCTTGTGAAAGTGTTTAATCAGTAAATGATTAGGTTAGTTTAAATTCATTGCATGAATCCTTCTTGAGATAATGAAAAAAAGATCATAAAAAAAAGGAATTCATTCAATCCAACCCGAGCAATAACCTGGGGTCAACTCATTTCCTCATAATTTGAATGCACATAGATCTTTTAGTGATCCTTAAAAACCATCTAAAATCAACCAAAGTTGGCAACTTCATATCCAAAAATCCATCTCTTTTTATTGAGTGTGTAAAGGTTCTTCATAGGTCTCTGAGGATTCGACAACCCAAGTTGCACTGCAAGCGACCACTTGACCCTTAAAACCTGGGTAAATTTGGGCGAAACCATTGGTTCTACTATTTTATCTTCTATGAATTAGTATTATTCCTTTATAAGTGAACAAGGGAATTTTGTTTTCCTACGGAATGAACTAGAATCATCACCCTAAGTATATAAAACATTTTCTAGTTTTCTAGGAGGATTACATGAACGATGTTGGACATTTCTATCTTGTACCTTTGGATAATTGTTGTGTCATGACATTATATTTTTAATATTTAAATTTGAGAATTTTACTGGTATGATTTTTATTTATACATTCATTTGGGATGGTTTTGGTATCTTTTTATATAATTTCAAGGAGTTTACTATTTATTATTAATCTTCTATCTTGATCCTATTTATATTATATAGGGTAATGACTCCCATTCATGACCTTTTAATACACTTGGTGCTAGTCGGAGACCCAAGGCCTACTTGAGGTGGCACTTGGGGACATTATATCTCTCCCCTCATTGTGTTATATTTGGAGGGAGGGGTCATTAAACCCAAGTCATATTGTACCAGCTTACTTGAAGGAGATCAAATTAAAACTCAAATACTTGTAATTGAAGCGTTTTATTATGATGAGTATATCACCATGTGGTTTTTTTCAACCATAATATGGATAGTATTATTTGACTCCAAATAGATTACCAAAATATGAACCAGATGACTGCAAAGAATATGTACCATTTTTCCAGGATCAGTTATCCCTTCGATTAGTTGTGGGGATCTTGGTAGTTCTCTAAGACTGATCTCTGATCGGGTTGTTACAAGTTACAGGTTGAGGGGGAGGATGTACGCAAGACCAAATTTAGCAGAAGGTATTGTCTACATGAGTAATTTGATATGTATATTATACTGAATTTTGTGCCAATTGTTGTCAAAACCCAACCCATACTAGGGATCGAGCCACAACTACCCCAAACCCACCTCCATAGGCCCGGGCCAATGACTAGTGTCAAAGGCACAACAAACTAGGGGAGGCCTTTACCTAAGAGACTATAGTAACACACATGCAGCCATCTCAATGAAAAAGTTCATAGGAAAATAAAGAATGATAAAACACTGCTATAAAATGGAAACCAAACATATATGCATCGACCTCTAATCATTACAAGTAGAGGAAAAGTAAATATGAAAGGGAAAGCGGTAAAATACACACCCAACTAGAAAAGATCCCCAACCTAGAAACATGTTAAAAAGTAAACCAACAGGGAGAGTCTGACTCATGAATCCCAAGGTATGACCACTCCACGTAGTCCAATCACCCTGTATCCCTAAGATCTTCTGATATCACACTCAACATTTCTATCGTCTGCAAGGGCACACCAATTGCGAGAAAAGCCCAAGAAGGGGTGAGTATGATAATACTCAGTAGGATGCCCTGAAGGCTTGAGGGAGCAACGGTAGAGTTACAGAGTATGGGAGAAGTAAAAGATATAATAGAATAAGACCAATATAGAAACAAGGTATAATAAATGTGAACAAAAGTACACCTCAACCCAACAAGAGAGTGAAAGTAGACTCATCCAAAAACAAGGATCTCAAAACAGCAAGGACATGGACTCCCGTTAAATCTTGGCTACCTATAGTAGGAGACTGGACTTGTCCAACCCTGAGAAGCTAGACATGGAAAAGCAAGTGGCATACCCTGTGAGTCTTCACCTCTCTTGGAAGGGAAGTATCCAAATCCCAAGGAGTGGGAATTGGAAACAAGATATATTTATATGTGCTTAGTCAAAGAAACCAAAATGAGGGAATAAGGGGATCTCCATCTCAAAAATCAGTCAATGAAAGTGAGTAGCAATGTTTTCAATGTAAAACCATATACAATGCCCAAAATACCTCATCATACCTTCCTAGGAAGCCCATGTTATAGGGGCCCAAATCACCGCACCTCGATACTATATGCTTTGGGTGGCACTAACTCGCCCGTACGGTTTTAGGTCACGTCCCAGGGACGTGTATCAATGGGGAAATTTCCCTTATTCATTGTGGGTCCTTAGGTTAGTCGAACCATGCCTCGCCACATTTTTTTCAAGGTCGAGGGTCTTCACTGAACCATCGGGGACAACGCCACCCGACCCATTGGGTGGGTCATCCCAATATCTCCCTGGGGACTATACTTTGGGTCAGCCCTGTATCTCCTTGGGGACTACACATTGGGTCTTCCCTGTATCTCTTTGGGGATTACACTCCAGGTCAGCCTAGTATCTCATTGGGGACTACACTCTGGGTCAGCCCGGTATCTCATTGGGGACTATGATCGGGGTTAGCCGGATATCTCTTTGGGGACTACGCTACCCAACCTTGTGGGAGGGTTAGCCCAGTATTGCACTGGTCATCCCTACAGGATCGTACATCTTAGAAAGCACTAAGGATCACTATTCATCCCTACTGGATGACACCTCCCAGGAAAAGCATCAAGGATCTCTTATCATCCCTACTGGATGGTACCTCTCAGAAAGCACTGAGAGTCACTGGTCATCCTTGTAGGATGACACCTCTCAGATAAACCATCATGGAACTCTAATCATCCCTACTGGATGGTACGTCTCGGAAAAACATGCCACTGTATTAATTGGGTGTCGCCCCAAATAATCATCCCCACTAGATGGTACGTCTTATAAAAGCATCGAGGAACTTTGATCATCACTGATAGATGGTAACCCTTGGAAAAAAAACTGCTGCAGTCATCAGGTGTTGCCCCGAATAGGCGTCGCACCCTAAACATCTATCATCATATCTCTAAAGCCACTACAGAGGGAAACATCGCATTCTATATGAAAAAATAACAGGTTATGCCTCTCATATGCCAATGTATGATTCCAAAAGAAGAAGATATGATAGATAGAATATTCCGAAAATGGTACACGATGTGTGTGGGGCCCACACATTCTATTGACTCGCCTCTTCACCTGGCCATGTACCTTTCCATACTCAGGTACTAAACTACAAATCAAGTACACCTTAGGCATGCATGTGAACTCCCTGAGTATAAGACATCTATATAAATAAGGATGATGAGCGTGCAATTCTTGTTGTTAAAGCAAAGGAAAAAACATAATTTTACTCGCATGCCTCCTCAAATGGAACAAGATAACCAAACAGATCACACTATTGCGATCCATGGAGTAAAACACACAAGATCAACTATTCATTTTCCCTAAATGGACATTTGATGGAAAAGTCATATATCACCACATTATTCTTGAATGAAGTCATGTGGGGCCACACCTTGGTACAAAAACAAAGTGTATGGATCACGTCATTGTGATACTCTAAAAACACTTGGGATCGACTACTCATTCACCCAGAATGGATACCCAGTGAAAAAGTCGCATTCCGCCTTAATGTGTGCGAACATGGCCTCATGGGGCCTGCGCCTCAATCTGAATTTAAATATCAAATTTTTTTCACAAAACATCCATCTTAATTTTTGGGTCGCATCATCCCAGACAGTTCATCATTTCGACACTGTATGAGAGAGATATTCCAGAAACAAGATCCCTCAATAATTATAATAATAATATTGGGTGTTTCGAGGACCTGATCCATGAAACAGAATCTAATATTCAACATTAAACTTGAATCGACCATCTTAATGACATGATTTCATTTCCACTGAATTCATGTCAATCAGATGTCACACACAGGGGTTATGGCTGGTCGAAGATATAATAATAATATTAAATGTAATATTTCATGAGGGCTTCGGGTACCCGATCTGAAAACCAAAAAAATGATATCCAATATTTGACTCGGAATGTCTATCTCAGAGTCAGGGTCACACTGTTGCTGACATTTCTTCAAACCGAGGTCGCACAAAGGAGTTACAAATGAATTATGATATGTCATCCATGAAAAATAATAACAATATTATATAATTATTTTTTATAATTTACTTTTTTAAAACATTATATCCAAGATATGCCCCACACCACCAAAAGTGGTGGCTCCCCTTGAATTGACCTTACCCCAATCATATTATTTAAATCAAATAATAACATTATTATTAATTTATAATAATATATGAAATGTAGGACCCACCATTATACCCAGAAAAAGGCACCCTCCCCTGTTATTGTGCCAAGCATTCCCTATTCTTCCATCCCCCTCTCTCCAATTAACTCCTTCTCCCACAATACTCACGCGACCTCTCCCCGTTTCATGATTTTCTACTACAACTACAACCCTAATTTCACACCACTCCCGCACTCAGTGCCTCCATCACACCGGGTCTGACTCTACCTTTTTGGAAGCACCTCACCATGACAGTCGCACCATACCACTCCGGCCACCAGTTGTGGCCACGTGACCCCATTACAGTGTAGTGACTTCATCACATGCAGGTTCTCAGATTCATGCCTACCCCATTGAATCCTTTGTCTACTGTAGTATATCTCATATATAGGGTGACCAACTCTCGTTTTCCAGCATGGCCTTCACTCAAACCGATCTTTGATCCCCATTTTTTATCTCCTATTAAAGCATATCACACTTCAACCACATAGTCGATCTCAAATTCGGATCCACGAAACCAAATCATTGCTTCAAAGATTTGATACACAATGATTTATTATTGTTTATTTGTCGAACTACCAGCCCAAATAAATGTTGATGATCAACAGGTGAAGAATGAAGAACAAAAGAACAATTAACAAATTTGAAGAATAACATGTAATATTGTTTAGATTAGCTCTGATTCATCTCCAATAGAATGATAAATGAAGAACAATAACAATAATTAATAAACTTATAACTCAATTTATTTCAATTTCTTGAATCACACATGGAGTTATAGATTTACAATTCATTTATCGACATGATCGGATTTTAATTAGAGGCATAAATACACCAAATACGAGTCTTACTTTGAGATTGGATCGATTGTTGGTGAAGAACTTGTTCATCAGGATTCGTTGCACTCACTGCTTCTCGGTCTGTCTGGAATCAGAGGTTCGTCATCATTAGTCGGAAATAGAGGAGAGGAATATATTGGTTTTCGTCATTGGAAAAACTAAATTATGAGGCCAAACACTTAAATCCTCATATTTATAACCTCTTATTATGTTAAAATAATATTTTAATCAAATAAATAATACAATAAATAATCATTTAATTATTTAATTATTTTCCAACGATGGTGCGTAAGCCAAACACCTGACACCAAAAAATGTTATACCCTACCAAGGGTAAATCTTACATTCTAAGCTCATCGTTGGACTTATATTTTTCATCCAAGCTCTTTTCCAGGAGTTATTTGGGTTTGAGACATTAAATAAATAAATTAATAATTTAATTTATCCATTTAACACACCGCCAACGAGCGAGGGGTCCAAACGTCCCGCACCAACTTATTTTATGTCGCACCTATAAGAAACAACACATTCCAAACCCAACCATGATCTTGGATTTCTGATCTAATCAACCATTTAAGAGATATCATATTTTCTTTAGTTAACCATGTGTGCATAATATAAAAATAGATAACATTTTTATAAAATTAATTTTGGGTACATTGGGCCTTCCGAATTGCATGTCATCTCAGCACCCATCTCTGGAAATATTCTTAAAAATGTTAAAAAGTCTTATTAGGCATAAAATAGGTCACTACATTATTCCCTATTTCACAATTTTCATCATCAAAAAGAAAATCTAGGGAAAATACTCTAGATACCGAGCCTGTATATATCTATCCCACTCTCAAGGAAACCTATACATTTTTTTGCTTCCAAAGAATATGGACCAAAGGGATGGTCCACCCTCATAAGGCTTTCTTCATTTGATGATGTGTGTAGGAACACACACGTATCTCCTCATTTGCGACAAGTTTAAGACATCATGTAGGCACTTCAACTATTTGGGGTAAGGCTAGGTGATATGAAACCTGCCATCTCCTCACATTGTCTTGAATGACTTGATAGAACTCGGGGGATTGTTTGTCTCCCTGGCCAACCCTCCACATCTCATGACACTACTGGAATCATTGTTTTTCATTGGAACAGAATCTCGTGTTTCCCTCCATCAGAATACAAATATGGTGAAACACCCAAGGATATCTGTTCATGTAGGATTTCACAGTTGGTGACTCAAAACTGAGACTACCTTACATGCTCGAGAAGAGAAAGAGTCAGCATTGTCGATTGAAGAACAGTTGTACCCTACTAATTCAAAGGGGTCAGCTGTATGGAAATTAACTGCTCTAAAACATTCCACACTAGATGAGTTTGGGACTTCCAACACCTCCTGGTAATGGAATCCGCTACACAACCCCACTTTGAGTGCACATGTTAGAGGGATTCTCCAACCATACTTCAGTTGTGCTTTCTCGGCCCCATATGACCATGTGCCTAAGACTGATCTTGAGAAGATCTTCTATGTTGAGATATCATTATCTGGTGTCTTCTAGATGTAGAAAACATCTCATCATTATAGCACTCACTTTCACAACAAGTTGTAAGGTGTTCCTCTAACAAAAATATCTCTTTTAATAATTCCTGCTCCAACACCCCAGTATAGGTGGTGATGCACAAGGGTACTAATGTAGCACAGATCTCTCTACAGAGTCCCTACTTAAACATCTTCCCTCATACATAGCCACTATAGATCATGTCCAGAGAGTAGTGCCCAAGGTCTATGAACCTAGTCACATACCCAGTCACTGTCATCCCTCCCTTCTATAACTAGAGAAGCTCCTGAAGTCAAATGGAGCACAAAGAGGATGTGTAGAACTCCTCATGAAACAATTGTTGCAAGTCATCCCATGATAGTGACAACTCATCATGTATCTGAGTAACTAAGCTCCACCAACGTCTAGCAGCTATGGGGAAAGGTTCAACTGTCAAAGCCACCGTCTGATCTGCCAGTGTCTGTACAAGCCCGAAGAGGTGGACCAATGACCCTAGCCAAACCTTCCTGTCTTAGTGTCCGGTTCACCACATAAACTCAGTGGTATCTTGTTCTAGAACTTGCAAAGCTCTCTCATCCTATGCACATCCTCATCCCTCTATGCTCGGGCTATCTACTTCATAATAGGTAGGGGTGCTGCTACCTTCCCACCTAGAGAAAGGGGTTAACATTATGGCTCCTGAACCGAGGCCTCATAACTCACGATATCATCATCACGAACTATAGGAAGTATCCTAGCTAACTGTCGTCATAGAGACATACGAAATGTTATCAAGGAGTTCCGCAGTCAGATGAGCACATATATATATCAAATATAGTGGGGAGCTGACTCACGGAGGAAATTCAAAGACTCAATCTTATATGATGCATGTACCATTTTTCCATGCTACTAGTGTCTCAGGGTGCCGAGTCAACAAGTGGGTAATCAAGGTCTTGGTGAATGGATACGTCAACCGCACATACCATCACTGGACTCTGTTCCTAGAGGGCTGCTCTTGAGAAACTTTGACATTGATTCCCTAAACCCAACCAAGACCTTTTTAGGGAAACATCTAAATGACCTACCAAGGATCAAACCACCTCTGATACCACTTTATCATGACTTGACTCAAACTAAGGCTCGTGCCGCAACTACCCCAAGCCCATCTCTATAGGCCAGGGCTGGCGACTACTACCGAAGGCACAACAATATTAGGTAGGCCTTTACCAAAGAAACTATAGACACACACATGGATCCAACTTAATGGAAAAGTATAGAGGAAAATGAAGATAAAAAACATCAATAAAAGGGAAACCAAACATATATGCATCAACCTCTAAACATTAAAAGTACATGAAAATTAAATATGAATGGGAAAGGGGTAAAATACACACCCAACTACAAAATTTTCATAACCTGACAATATAATTGATGTATAAGTTTTCTGAGACTCGGCCTCGACTGATAATATCCTATACTAGTGCCATAGTTGAAACCACAATAGACTATCTTCAAAGAAAACATTATCCTTAGACATGGAAGTCCTTACCCTCAAGCAAGCAGAAAAAAACCATCAGGTGAATGACCTCATGAATAAAAAATATTTCACTTAGCTATACGAGATATTTCCCTCAGGCACGGAAGCTACTTCCCACAGGCTTAATAAATGTTTCCCTTAGGTTAAACAAAACATTTCCCTGAGGATAAAAAAACACTGCCCTCAGGAATTCTATAGGAAAAGAAAGTAACCGGGCCAATCCCAACATATAAGCAAGAAATTTATATATGTTTCCTCCCATGAAAAACACAAAACATTCTATAATCACGACATACCCATAGGTATCCAGGAAAAATAGAAAAACAAGATAAACGCACCCATGGGGTGGCCCTAGATCCAAGAAACGATCTCAAATAGTAGTTTATACTTATTCATTTGATTACCTATACAATTATAGATATCTCAATTGTCAATGTCTCAACCATATGACACCTCGATCATTGGCACGTGACACAATGGTGTACAAAATCAACTCGAATGTTGGAATTAAACACAACACCACCTACCTCAATCTCCTATGATCAATAAATGTGAAAGGCACCTCACAAAACAACAAATATTTACATAGATCTGGGATAAAATATTTCCCGTTCAATCTAAATAACTTCACCTGGGGAAATAATTTGTAGGAAGTATTCAAGAAGAGGTAATAACATACATGCACGATTCAAATGAGATCGACGGTGGAGGAATCAGAGTCCCAGTGAGCGATTGGGAGCTTATCCAATTCTCAGCCACCTCTCCCACTGTTCTTGGTGAGATATCTACCTCCTCGGTCAAATGAAGAGGCTACTACAAGTTTCTAATGAAAAAACATAACTACACGACGTATAATGACAAGTACAAAATGTGTACTATCCTTTTTAACTATTCCACTGGCGGCTACTTTCCACCTCCTCATTATTCATCTACTAATTGATTACATGGTGTGTATTACTAAGTACATGGTGTGTACTATCCTTTTTTACTATTCCTATGGCAGTTACTTTCCACCGCCTCACTATTCAACTTCCGACTGATTACATGGAATTTATTATTAAGTACACGACATGTAATTATTTTTTACAACCTTAATCACTGACAAACCTACACGCCCTGTATTCTCATCTCACATGGACAAAGTACATGAAATGTGTAAAAAAATACATTGCGTGTAGCCATAAATTTGGGATTTTTCCCACATTTTCAATGTTTTCTCAAAAACAGTTAAGGAAAAGGAAAAGAAGAAACTCGTACCTCAATAATAAGAACCGATTTCTTACAAAATTCCCCCCTTAAAGAAATTCCTCCCTGAATTTCCCTTCCAAGGGTGATGAAGATAAAGCTGAGAATAATTATGTCCACTAAGAACGTACGTCGGCCTACTGCTCCTAGGTTTCATCCAGCACTTGGCCATGCTGCCATAACACTCGTATGAGAGGAACTAATCGTCCATCGAGAACCTTTGTGCTCATATCAACATTACAAAAAGAATGATCCTCAAATGATGCCTCAACCTGAATTTAAAACTGGTTGGGATAAAAAACATGAGATGGGTCTCAGTGATAACGGCGCATCTGAAATATGTGGAAGACATTGTGCATGGCCTGGTACCTCTGTCGTAACTGCAACCGATAGGAAACTATCCCGAATCTCTCTTGAATCTCAAATATCCATGCATACCTCAGTGAAAGTTTACCCTATCTCCTGATCTACCTATGTCCCATCCTCGACGAAACATGAAAGGAAACCTGATCCATGACCACGAACTCCAAGGGTCGTCTGCGACGATCTGCATAAGATTTTAGATGAGACTATGTAGTAGCCATCCACTTCTGAATCAACTGGACTTGCTCTAATGTCTCTTGAACGAGACATGGTCCTAGTAAACCAGCCTCACCTGCCTCCAACCAGAAAAAATGTGATCAGCATAACCTACCATATAATGCCTTGTAAGGTGCCATCTCAGTAGTTCCCTAAAAAACTATTATTCTAGGAAAACTCGACCAGGGGTATGTCATTCTCCCAAGTTTCCCCAAATTCCATGATGTATGCAAACAAAATGTCCTATAGCACATGTATTATACACTCTGACAGGCCATCGGTTTGAGGATGGTAAGCTATGCTCAGGAGCACCTGTGTACCCAGTTCCTTCTGAAAACTCTGCCAAAAACAAGATGTAAAATCGGCATCCCTATCTGAAACAATAGAATGAGGGACCCCCTGAAGATGTACTACCTCTAAGATATATAAATTCCAGATCTCGTCAACAATAAAGGTCTCCTTGATTAGAAAAAAGTGAGCTACCTTCGTAAGTCTTTCCACAATAACCCATACGACATCATTTCCTTGAGGTGACCTCACCAACCCAATCATGAAGTCCATCGTGACATCATCTCAAATACACTCTGGAATGGGTAACTGTTATAATGGACTGGCTAGCCTCTGATGCTCTTCCTTCACCTGTTGATAGGAGAAACATCTCGTAACAAGACCAGTTACCTCTCTTTTCATACCCGGTCACCAGTACTGACGTCTCAAGTCACGGTACATTTTGGTAACTCCCAAATGCACTGCCCAAGATGAAGAATGAAATTCCCGCATCAAATCCTCATGTATATCCCATGTAACCCACACTCATCCATGGATACACAGTACCTCGTCATCGCCTATTGTCCAACCAAGAGGAGGGTCGTCACATGCCACCGACTCCTATAGAACTAGGCCTTCTGAAGCTAATAGATGTCTCATCCTCACTATATCTAGGAGGGATGAAGTCTTAGCTAAGGATGAAAGATAGTTTCACCCCTGACTATCATGCACCTCCAAATGAATCTAAGAGAACAAATCCCTAAACTTCCACTCACTACTGGCCTCCTGTACTTCCTATATTGGATTCCTCCTACCAAGTGCATCAGATATTGCGTTTCCCTTACTATGTGTATAGGAAATCTCAATGTCAAAGGATTAAAGGTATTAAACCCACCTTCACTGTCTAAAATTCAAGTCACGTTGGGTGAAGGTGTATTTAAGTATTTTTTTGTTAGTAAAAACCACAAAATGTTCTCCCAATAGATAATGCCTCCAACAGCATAACACATGATTAACTGCTGCCAACTCGAGATCATGCGTCAGGTAATTCCTCTCATGTGGCCTCAACTTCCAAGACCCGTACGCAACTACTCGATCACCCTGCATCAACACTGCTCCTAGACTGATACATGATGCATCATAGTAAACTTTATAGCTCTTCCCTTGCTATGGAAGTATCAGGACTGGTGTTGATGTCAACCTTCCCTTCAACTCCTAAAAGTTTGTCTCACAAGATTCTGGCCAAACAAACTTCATACCCATCTTTGTGAAACATTTCAACGACATTTCTATGTGGGAGAAGTCCTATATAAAGCATATGTAGTAACCATACCACCCCAAAAAACTTTTTATTTAAAACATGTTCTTAGGATTCTCTTAGGAAACTACTACTCTCACTTTATCTGGGTCTACCAGGACACCTGCCTCTAAGATAATATGACCCAGGAAGTGGATCTGGTCCATCCAAAAGTGGCACTTTGAAATCTTATAAGATAACTGATGCTCTTTTAGTGTACTCAAAATGATCACAAGATGTGTGGCATGGTCATATCGAGTGTGAGAGTACACCAAGATATCTTCCATGAAGACCACCACTAAAGAATCTAAGTAAGGATGGAACAGTCGATTCCTCAAACTCATGAAAACTGATGGAGTTATTTTGAGTCCAAATAACATGAACAAGTACTCGTATAGACAATATCTGCTCTGAAAGGCTGCAAGCAGTATGCCCGATGGTTTAACACGCAACTGATGATATCCGAATCTCAAGTCAATATTCGAGAACACTCATGCTCCTCAAATATGATCAAAAGTATCATCAATCCTTGGTAAGGGATATTGGTTATTAACCGCCAACTGGTTTAGTTTCTGATAATCCACACAGAGTCTAAGGGTACCATCCACCTTATTTTCAGACAGGACATGCGAACCCCCAAAAGAAGTACTGGGTCATATGAAACCCTTTTCCTGCAACTCCTCTAACTCTTTCTTGAGAACCTGCAATTCTGTTGTAGCCATCCTATAAAGATGAATGGTCACCGGTGATGCTCCAAGCACATTCTCAATAGGGAAATCCACCTCTTGCTCCATAGGTAGACCAGAAAATTCATCTGTGAAGACATCCCTTAAATTATTTACCACTAGAGGGAAATCCTTCTGACAAGTTCCCTAGTCATCCAGATATAAACTCACAGTCTGGGCTATCACTCCACCTCACCCATGTGCTCGGGTCCCACTCGGCTAGCCTGGGCATCCCATTCGTCCTTGTATAGAAACTCTCCACCCTTTGGTGACGTGAAACTCACCCTGAGATGATAGAAATATATCAATGATTGAAAGGGTACCAACAATTCCATCCCGAGAATGACATCATAGGTCGTCATCTCTAAGATATAGAGGTCCCACATAAAGTGACACCTACCAACCTCTAGGGGGAACTCCTTTCACTAACGCAAACCTTCTATTCTAATGCCCAACGGAGTGTCTAGCATCATGACATCAGAAGAAGAAGAAACACAAAGTCCAATAATCTTCACAATATTTATAGATATAAAGCTATGTCTATCACCAGTATAAAAAAGTACCGAAGATAAAATAGAAGAAACTAGAATAGTACCCATGATAGTCAAAAGTTTGGGATCCTGATCCTGTTGCGTCTATTTCACTGTATATGTATGCCCAGGGCCGCGACCATGCGACACAACCTGGATACCCAAAGCTAACCTGCCCTACTTTCTCTGAGATCGTTGTGTGTGGATAACACGACCACAACCTCCACCTCGGACTGAATGTCCTGATGTATTCCAATTCCCTGACTGTTAAGAAGCTGTTGGTCCTGCTCTTTCACACGAATTCTGCACAAAACCGTTCTCACTAGTCACTGGTGGAAATTACCTACAAAAAACGCGGATGATGACACTTCCTGCCACAAGCTCGGCACTCCACTGTGTCACATGGACACTGAGGTCTCTTGTGACCCTCTTTACCACACTGGTAGCATATTACCCGGCCACCTGAAGAATTATTCATGCTAGTACTGCCCCCATGAGAGAAATCCATCTACTTATTCCACTTGATGGTAGATATAGTACCAGATACCAGTGTCGAACCGCCTTGGTCTGCACCACTAGATTCAGGCAGGTTCCGCTCAGTAATCAACGCCTGATTCACAATAACATGCACTTTAGGGAACCTGAAAATATTCAACAGTGCTCAGATGTCATATCGAAGACCATCCTCAAAGTTTCAATCCCTCAACATCTCATCACTCACCCTAAAAGGGGAAAAACACTGTAGCTTGGTTAATCAAGAAGAATTGTCCATCACTTTCATGGTGCCCTGCTGCAGATTCTGGAACTCTCAAGCTTGACCAGCCCTTAGAGTCTGTAGAAAAAAAATCATAGAAGACTACTTTAAAATCTTCCCATTCCATGTGTCGGTGATTCTCAGTCTAGGTGGTAACATCTCACCATCTCTTGGAAGAATCACACAACATGTATGTAGCGAGATTGACTCTCCTCCCAGGATGCATCTCCAGATACTTGAAAATCATCTGCATAGAATCCAGCCATGAATCCACAGCATGGGGTCCTCCATCCCTTAAAAATGTAGGCAGATGCTGCTATTGGAATATACATGTCATCTCTACCATTGATGTGGAAACCGAAGGTGCTCCCTAAAAGGTCTCCAGGAATCACATGAAGCCTTCACGGAACTGCACATTCACACTTGCATCCGGTATAACGGTTGGCACCACATCTAACACTACTAGAGGATACATCGGTTGTCTATGGCCTACCATATCTGGAGTATAATCATTGCCACTCTCTTGGGGAATAACTCATGGTCGTCTCGGCAGTATGACTCTACAAGGTCAAACACCCGCCTTAGATTAAGATCATCACTGACTAAGAACCGGAACTTAAGATGGGAACAAGAGAACGAAAACATTCATGTTCTAGAAAAAAAGTATACACGGTGTGTATAATAACTACACAGAGTGTTCCCTTAAGTCTTTCACATGGGTGTGTACTTCTACCAGAACTAGTCATGTAACACCCCAAACACACTATGTGTTTTCCAAACACACAACGTGCACTTGAATTGTCCACCCCCCTACCCGAGTCTTTTCTAAATGGATAATCCACACAGTTCTCATTAGAACGAGACTACACAGCTTGTTTGTACCATACACGACATGTACTTGACAAGCTTCATTGGCCCGTATTGTTCGTGACACGGCCGAATACATAGCTCACACTACACGGTGTGTTCCAAATGGACACAACGTGTACTGCTTTAGTTCCAACTGCCCGTGTTGTCAGTGACAAGGCTAGATACTCAGCTGATACTACACTGCGTGTTCCATACGAACACGACATGTACCAGAACAGGTAACACTGACCCATGTTGTTAGTTACATTTCTGGGTTCCTAGATTACACTGCACGACATGTTTATAACTGACATTTTGTGTATCACTCAAGGTTTCTGCATCCGTGCTTTTAGTCACACGGACGGATAGAGGGTCAACCTGACATGGCATGTACAACCAGTACACATCGTGATCCCACAAGAGTTTCCATATACCGTGATTCTTCCCACACGACCTATGAAATAATTAGCGACTACACAGCGTGTACATAAGGTACACTGAGAGTAATTATGTAAAACTGTTTCTTCCCAAACAGAAGAACACATGGCTTGTAGTCAAAACTACAAGGCATGTATTCTGGGTTTTTTGGATAGTAAGCCTCAGAAACTACTCTAAATCCCAGAAAAACACTAAAACGAACACTAAAGTAACAATTTATGATCAATGAGGGCCCATACTCCCCATGAATCAAATCGTGGAATCCTATACATGTTATAACAAGAAAAATAGGGAAACTATCCACTAAATTCTGGTCTATGAGGGCTCATTCTCCTCAGGATCTAAAGTTTAGCATATGTAAACCCAATTGTAACATGTACCAATACCCTATCCACTGTAGGCATATCTATCGAGGGACCTATCACAACAACATTCATTTTATATCACAACATATAACATAACAACATGAAATTTATAATGCACCTATATGTCATAGAAACTATTCATGACATGTGATTCTAACATGTTCTTAAATGATTCATGATATGGCATACCCTCATCTCATCGGGATTCAACTAAATAGAACCCATGTAAAAAATATAAATAGCACACCACAAGTGCATCACCCAGTGGTGAAATTCAAATCAACTGTAATAATCATAAATAGAATATCACAATTTAATTCATGGAAATCTTTCATTTACCTATACATGGGGTTGCTACTCCCAGACATAGTTTATTACCGAATCCCTTAACAATCTATCTCTTTCCATTGTCACCATATAATAAAATAACACAGGGGAAAAAATGCCTCTGATACAACTTTGTAACGTCCCAGATCCGGGTGCCACACAACGGGTGCCCTGAACCCGGTTGGTCACATGACCTCAAGTGCATTTCCCCAAATTCCGGAGGCTTCCAACTAGTAGATAGGGCCTAGGACTGATAGTGGTGGAAATAATGCCCTCATTTGTCAATGTGTATTGCAACAGAAAAATATAAACATACAAAGGTAGAATCAGTAAACAATATAGACCTAAAATGGACAATAGAACTGAAGTAAAAGATAACCAATTCTAATATATATGATGATGCAACATGTTACTAATTCTAAGGAAGCATCCAAAAGAGGATACACTGTAATCTGATACAATACATCACAAATTATAAAGTACAGCAAAACAAAACCAAGCAGTGCAAGAGGAACTCAGCAGCATCGCAAGCCTATGTTCGGTCCCATGATCATTAATCTACTACAAAAATCATGTACCTATGTAGAGACCCTTTACCTTATCGACACCTATGACAATATAATCTGTTTGGGCCCAAGACATGACCCAAATAGGGTGTGAGAAATAAATCGTAGTTGGAAACCACCAAAGGCCCGTGCCAAACTGTCAGTAAAAAAGTGCAACAACAGTGTGCAATAATGAAATTCAGTAAACTTGGAAGTACACAAAATTAACCATTCATACCAGTTACCATTCCATTCTCATAATTATTTAACAATTCAATTTATTTAAAGTCTGAGTTCTCTGAGACTCATCCTCGAATAACAATCTCCTATACCAGTGCCACAGTAGAAACCAAAACATGATATCTTCAAAGTAAACATTTTCCTTAGACATGAAAGTCTTTACCCTCAGAAAAGTAGAAATGAAACCCTTAGGTGACTTCCCTCAGGCATGAAAAATATTTCCCTCAGGTATACGAGATATCGCCCTTAGGCACGGAAGAAACTACCCACATTCATAAGAAATGATTCCGTAATGTTAAACAAAACATTTCCCCAAGGCTAAACAAAACACAACCCTTAGGAATTACATATAAAAATTAATTAACTGGGATGATCCCAACACATAATCACGAAAATTAAATAAGATTAGTCTCAAGAAAAACTCAAAACATGCTATAATCACAACATACTCACGGGTATCCTGGCCAAACGGCTAAACAAGGGAAACTCAACCTCGGAGTGGCCCTAGATCAAAGCAACGATCTCAAAAAACAATTTATACTTATTCATAATATTACCTATGCAATTTTAGGTATCTCAATAGTCAAATTATAAGCCATAAAACACCCCAAACATGGGAGCGTGGCACAATGGTACACTAAAGAAACACAGAAGTTGGAATTAAACATAAGACCACCTACCTCAATATCCTCTAATTGATATAGGTAAAAGGCACATCCCAAAACAACTAAAAATGACATAGATATGAGATAAAATATTTCTCATTCAAACATAAATAACTTCCCCTTGGGAAATAGTTGTAAGGAAGGAATCATGAAGAAGGAAGACTGTACCTGTGTGGTTCAAACAAGATCGACAGAAGATGAATCAGCATCCCAGTGAGTGATCAGGAGGTTCTCCATGTCTCGACCTCCTCTCCAACTGCTCTAGGTGAGTTCTCTGCCTACTCTGTAGAATGAAGAGGCTACTACCAGTTTTTAATGAAAAAACATAACTACGTGGCTAGTACTCTCAATTAAACTACATGTACTATCCTTTTTAACAGTTCCACTGTCGGCTACTTTCCGCTGCCTCACTATTCATCAATCGACTGATTAAACAACATGTATTACTAATTACATGGCATGTACTATTATTTTTAACTATTCCTCTGGCGGTTACATTCCACTGACTCACAATTCACCTACCGGAAGATTACACAACATGTATTACTAAGTACATGACGTGTAGTTTTTTTTACACCCTTAATCGCTAACATGACTAGACGACCTGTATTCTCATCCCACGCGGCCAAAGTACATGGCGTGTGAAAAAAAATACATGAAATGTAGCCATAAATTTTGGATTTTTCCCACATTTCCCTTGTTTTCTCAAAATCACTTAACGAAATTGAAAAGAAGAAACCCATAGATCAAGAATAAGAACTGGGTTCTTATAGAAATCACCGCACCTCGATACTATCCACTTTAGGCGGCACTGACTCACCCACATGGTTTTAGGTCTCTACACAGGGATGCTTCATAGTGGGAAAGTGCCAATCCTCCTTTTGGGACACTAGGTAAGTCGAACCATGCCCCTTCACCATGCCGCACGGTCGGGGTTCTTCACTGAACCATCGAGGACTATGCTACCTAGACCGCCGGGTGGGTTAACCCGATATCTCCCCAGGGACTACACTTTGGGTCATCTCGGTATCTCCTCGAGGACCACACTCTTGGTCATACCGCTGTCTCCTCAGGGACTACACTCTTGGTTAGTGTGGTATCTCATCAGAGACTACACTCTGGGTCATCCCAGTATCTCATCAGGGACTAAACTCTTGGTCATCCAGGTATCTCCTTGGGGACTACATTACTCGCCCTAGCGGGAGGGTCAGCCCAGAACTGTACTGGTCATGCCTAAAGGATGGTACCTCTTAGGAAGCACTAAGGATCACTGTTCATCCCTACTAGATGACACCTCTTGAAAAAAGCATCGAGGAACTCTTATCATTCCTACTAGATGATATATCTCATAAATCACATAGAGTAAATGGTCATCCCTGCTAGATGACAACTCTCGGAAAAAGCATTGAGGAACTATGATCATTCCAGCTAGATGGTATGTCTTGGAAAAACATGTCGTTGTAGTCATCAGAAGTTTCCCCGAATAATCATCCCCACTGGATAGTACATCTCAGAAAATCCTCGAAGAACTCTGATCATCCCTGTGATATGGTACCCCTCAGAAATATATGCCATTGTCGTCAGAGAGTATCTCCCTGAATAAGCACCACACCCTAAACATCTCTCATCATATCTCAAAAGCCACTATGGAAGGAAACATCCCATTCTTTGTAGAAAAACACTCAAGGTATGCTACTCATATGCTAATGTACGAGCCCAAAAGAAACAAATATGAGAGATAGAAGATTCTTAAAGTGGTACACCGTGCATGTGGGGCCCACTTGTTGTGAGGCCTCACCTCTTCACCTAGCCATGTACCTTTCCATAATTGGGTAGTAATCTTCAAATCATGTACCCCTCAGGCGTGCAAGTATACTCCATGCGTAAAATACATCTCTAGAAAAAAGGCTGATGAGCATGTAATTCTCGTGGTTAAAGCGAAGGGAGAAAATGTACTTTTACTCCTAAGCCTCCTCAAATGGCACCAAATAACCAAAAAAATTACACCATTGTGATCCATGGAGTAAAACGCACAAGATCGACATTTCATTCACCATGAACGGACATCTAATGGAAAAGTCACATATCGCCACAATACGCTTGAATGACGTCATGTTGGGCCCACACCTTGGTACTGAAACAAATAGTATGGATCACATCATTGCGATCCTCTCAGAAAAACATACGGGATCGACCTGTCGTTCAACCAGAATAGATACCCATTGAAAACCTCACATTCCACTGTAATGCGTGCGAACATGGCTTCGTGTGGCCTTCTCCTCAATCTCAATTTAAATATCCAAAAAAAATTTCGAAACATCCGTCTTAATATCAGGGTCGCAGCTTCTCAGAAATTTATTCATTTTGACACAATATGAGGGATATATGTAAGATAAAAGACCCTGCAAAAATTAAAATAATAATAATAATAATTATTAGGTGTTTCGAGGACATGATCCACAAACTTGAATTTAATATTCAACATTAGACTTGAATCGACCATCTTAGTGATAGAATTACATTTCCAATGATGTCATGTCAATGAGACGTCACGCGCAAGGGTTATGGCGGCTCAAAGATTTAATAAAATTATTAAATCTATTATTTGACAAGAGATTTGGGTACCCGATCTGAAAACCCAAAAAATACATCCAATATTGGACTCGGAATGTCCATCTCGAAGTCAGGGTTGAACAATCACTAATGGTTTATCAAACCGACGTCACACGAAGGACTTGCAGATTGATTATGATATGACATCCATGAATTATAATAATAATATAATATTATTATATATAATTTACTTCTTTAAAATATTATATCCTAGATATGCCATGCACCATCAAAAGTGCTGGCTCCCCTTGAATTGACCATGCCCCACTCATATTATTTAAATAAAATAATATAATCATTATAAATTTACAATAATATATGAAATGGGGGACTCACCATCACGCCTAGCAAAAGGTGCCCTCCAATGTTTCAATTCCTAGCAAGGTCCACTCTTTCATCGTCCATTATCATTTATTTTTATTTTTTTATCTTCATTATCTTTTAATCCCCCACTCTCCAATTAACTCTTTCTCCCATGATACTCATGCAGCCTCTCCATATTTTACGATTTTCTACTACAATTTCAACCCTAATTTCACGCCACTCCCTCACTTAGTGCCTCTATCACACCGGGTGTGACTCTTCCATGTTGGATTCACCTCACCATGATGGCAACACCTTACCACTCCACTCTCCAGTCATGGCCATGTAACCCCGTCATAGTGTAGTGACTTCATCGCACATGGGTTATCAGATTCATACATGGTGGTTAGATCTATCATTGGTGGAGAACGTGTTTGTCGGGATTCTGTGTGCTCAATGCTTCCTGGTCCATCTAGAATCAGAGGTTCATCATTGTCAACAGGAAGGATAAAAGAGGAATATAGGGTTTGTCATCATTTGTGAAACTAGACTATGAGGCCATACCCTTAAAGCTTCATATTTATAACCTCTTATTAGGTTAAAAGATTTTTTTATTCAAATAAATAATGAATGAAATAATCATTTAATTATTTAATTATTTTCCAATGAAGGTGAATAAGACTAAAACCCGATGCCGACAAAGATTATACCCTTCTTGTTATAAATTCTATGTTATGTGCTCATCAGTGGCATTAAATTTTTCATCCAAGCTCTCATCCATGAGTTATTCGGGGTTGAGCCCTTTAATGAATAAATTAATAATTTAATTTATCCATTTAACACACCTCCAACAAGCTAGGGGTCCGAACATCCTGAACCGACTTATTTTGTGTCGCTCCTAGGGGAAACAGAACATTATGGACCCAATCGTGGTCTCAGATTTCCGATCCGATCAACAATTTAAGAGATATACCATTTTCTTTAGTTAACCACATGTGCTTAATATAAAAACACTTAACATTTTTATAAAATTAATTCTTGGTACACCAGGCCTTGGAATTTCACACCGTCCCCTATTTACTTACAAACCCTAAACCATCATTTTAGACATCTTGAAGTAGTATTGAGTAAAATTTTAAAAGATCATATTTATACTATGTTTTAGAAGTTTCACTTCTAGATTAATATGTTCAAATACACAAGTAATTTTTTTATGAGACTCGTATATCAATGGACTTGGACAAAATAGAGGTAGTGATTTCCTGCACACATATTTACAATGTATTCAATATCTAGATATTAATATGGCTATTAGATAATTGTTGACATTTTATCTTCTACTTTTCCCATTAATTAGTATCTATGAAAGTGTAGATAAATTAAGGGGTGAGGGATTAGTGGTTGGACCGATGTAAGGATGTCTTGCTTGATCTAAATATGAGGTTGACTACAGATCAAATGATGATCCATCATGATCCATGGATTGGATATTCTATATATTGTAATGTATAGGGTGTTTTTTTGGGAAAATATTGATTTAAAGGGATAGATTAGTAATTAATAGGTCGTGTTAGATTTGACCCCATGAGTGGATCTATCCATGCCATGACATGGAGTTGTCATATGGGGTCCATGCATTGAATTTTTGGTGGCACTATCTCCTTATTCAGAGGTTTATTATATACATGGACCATAATAGTATCCTATACATCTTCTCATTGTAGTATCTGAATTTTAGGTATATGAATTTGGTGGAGTACCTGCAAATATTTAAATTTTATATGGCCTATACACCATGTAATGATAGAATCATTGTAGATGCTCTTAGATATGATACACAAAGAACTCACATGCTTATTGAATGTCCTTTGGATGAATAATGGTGACTTGTGATATTATTATATGATTGGATGGAGGATGCTTTCCGGGAAAAATGTAGATTGGTTGTTCCCCATTAGTGATCACATATTCATTAGTAAATCGGGAGAACAAAAATCAGGAATCCAACATAGAGTGTTTTTAATGCAAGAATAGCTAGTATATAGTTACCTAATACCTGGATAGTTTTTGGATGATGATGTTGTGATCCTAGTACAAGTGGAAGGTAATGTGCCTAATTACATCTGGCAAGAGATAATGAGATAATTACAAGAATCCAAGAGGGTGGTTCATTATTAAGGAAAAAAAGGTTTACCATGGATTTAGGTTGTAGTTCAATTTGATATGAATGAATGGGACATTCCTATATTAGTTTCCCAATGCCTCACATACAAGAGATTAAAGGACAAACACCTACATTATGGTTTTTTTCTCCAACCACTTCATGTTCACATATAAAAGTATGAGGACATCAAACTTGACTATTTTGGGGTCACCCTAGACCTTGAGGAGTCATGATATTTTTTTGGTGATTATTGATTAACTAATAAAATCTGATTATTTACTACCAATTAGTGAGACTCACTCAGAAGATATGATAGGAAAGTGGTATGACTATGTGATTGTACACTTTTATGGAGTTCCCTTTTGAAATATATCTAACAAAGATGTATGTTCTACATCACTATTTTGAAAGGGTTTACAGAAGTCCTTAAGGACTCAACTAATATTGAGAAAAACATACCATCTATAGATAGATGAGATGTAAAAGTTGATGAATCTTATAATATATGATATGATCAGATCATGTGTTTTGTATTTTGGATGAGATTGGGATGATCACCTAGCCTTTATGGATTTTTCATAGAATCACTTTTTCCCTGGATTCAATTCAGATGTAACTTTATGTGGTTCTTTATGGTAGTATATTTCATTCACAACATTGTTGGAATAAGGCTGGTTATGTAGTAGGTTTTGGGACCATTATGTTAAAGGATACCTCCATTAGAGTTTGTTTGATTGAAAAGAGGATGATCACACCTCAAAGATGGAAGAGATCTTATGAAGTACATAGGAGGGATCCTTTAGTTGTGTAATAGGTGATCGGTTTTGTCAGAGAGTGACTCCTCAGATAACAAATCTATAACAACCCATAATTAACATAAATATAAATTACATCATTTTTTCAGAATACATAATACATTACACAAAAAGACACCCAATTATCGTGTCAGTTTTGTGTCTTTAGAAACATGGAACAAAAAAATTCTTCCTTAGTGAATGATCTATAATGTCTTATACAATGATCCACCCCTTATTAATTCTACTATAAAATGATTCTTTATAACTTGGGGAAAGGAAACATAAGAAATGGGTGTGATCAAATGCACAATAAAGGTGTATAAAGGAAATAAATAAGAATAAAATAAACATAAGGGTATGAGAACATGAGTATAACATTCAAATATCACACCCTACATATAAAAGATCATAAGCTTGGGTCATGGAATAAAGATTGGAAGTTTATAAGACATGAATCATAAGGAAATAAATACTATATCCATGAATTCATAACATTGGAGGAAGACATGGAATTGTGGCATAAAAATAAGTATGAAATATCATTCCCTATATGTAAAGATTTGTTTCTAGAACTTATCAAGGAACTTCATTGGGACTAAACCTACTAGGTGGGACACACCACCATCTCTGGTCATATTCCTTTCCTTATGAGTGTATTGGGTTTCCCCATCTTCCTAAATTTGATTGGGTTTACCCATCTACCCATGGTGTATTTGGTTTCGCCGTAATACCATTTTCATGGGGACTACACCGACTAGGTTGGACACACCACCATCACCAGTCGCAATCCTTTATTTATAAGGGATCAGGTTTCCCTATGTTAATATAGTGGTTTGATATCGTCGACTTGATTCCCATCATTATCTCATGTGATATAAATCATTACCCAATGATTTGGAAGGATATCTAGGTCCAAACCATTTCATAATTTTATCATACACACATGTGTCACATGATAATAAACCATCAAAACCATAACCTATGAAATGAAATTGGAATCATAAACATCTAATCACAACATAACCTATAGACAAGAGATAGGTTTTATAATCATTTTATCAAAGAATAAATGTGAAAATAAGAGGGTTTTATAAGAATATAACCCATGAAATTAAGTTAGTTTCATAAGAATTTGTCATGGTATAACCCATTTAAGAGAAACAAATTACATAGGCATTTATCATGGTATAAACACTTAAAGAGAAATTGGTTTCATGAACATCAATCCCTCAATGCACAGACCATTAAAGAAATCATATTGATGTAATTATTATATCATTTACCTAATAAATCTTAAAAAATATCAAAGGACCCCCTATTAGATGTGTAAGGATTTTAAAAGTTCACATAATGTGTATCTTAAGCCAAATAACATTTCATTGAAAATACCATTCAAAAACCATTTTCAAATATCCATTTCTTATAAATTATGCTTTGAATTTTCATTTAAAACATTCATTGAGAAAAATATTTTCCATTTTAAAAATCACTTTCTAAAACATAAATCATTTTAAAAACATTTTTCTTTTAAAATACATTGTTTATTATAAAGTTATATTGAAAAAATTTTGAAAAAATATTTACATGAACACTTAAAAATAAATATTGAAAAGATTTTGAAAAACTTTTTCCGTGAAAATTTATAAAAAACATATTGAAATTCATCTTGAAACCATTTTTATTTTAAAACATACAAGAAATATTAAAATCATTTAAAACAATTTGTAAACATAAAAATTTGAGGAAAACACTTATTCGAGGAAAATAATTTTAAAACAAAAAATTTCTGGAATATAAGGGGGGAAAACTTTTTATTAAAAAATATAAACATATAAAGGTACAAAGTAAGAATCCAGGAAATAATAGTCCTGATGATGGTTAATATGTATCTTCCAAAAATTCCATTTTCACCTTAAAAATTTTATAAATTTCTATGACTAGAAAATGACATGAATGTTCCTTTTATAATATTTTTTTAATGGTAAGAAATGGGTTAAAATTTCAATTAAACAAAATTGGATTATATTAAAACATTTTAAAATCTTTATAGAAAACATGGTATTTAAAGAAAACAAATTTCTAAGAGAAATGAAAAACAACAACGATTTTTCATAGAAACTTTTTTTTAAATTATCACAAGTACCAAAGTGTTGAAAATTTTAATATTTCCTATATGTAACATGAATAAGAATAGTTTAATAAAATTCATGAGATTTATCGAGATATTTATCATAATATTTCATCCATGGAAGCATAATAATTTACAAGCTTGATAAACAATGAAATTGTAGCTATAATAAGTTACCACATTTATAGCATTGAATCATATTAAAATGAAAAATTATATAATTAAAAGAAGACTGAAATATCATGATAATAAGGATATTAATGATATAAAATTTCAAAGGAAGTATATATACAACATTTGAATATATAGTCTCATAACATGGCATGTGTCTCAAAGAATGAAAATTGAGACAAAATTACTTTACCGATTTCGTAACAATTGATCCACAAACCCCATTAAAGGAATACCATAAAATGGATTTTTAAATACTAATAAATTTAGTTTTAAAAAATTATAATTAATACATGGGTAGTATAAAAAACACAAAAAATAAATGAGTAGTGAATTATAGATGTATCTTAGACAAATAAAAATTTAAATGCAACTCCCTTACCTTATGTATTGAATTTTTATGTACAGGTACAAACAACCTATATAATAAATATAAGTTTATTATAAATTTATAATGGAACAATATTATTATATCTAATAACATTTATTATTTGGTTATGACTTTATGTTACCCATTTATTTACAACACCCTGTTAATGTTGCATTTTGGGTAATATCTTCTTTTTCTTTTGGATGTGTTTTGATATGTTATTATTGATACTCTAACATAGATCATGATTTAATTATTTAAAGAACATAAAAAAATTAATTAATTTAATATATATTAATTTTAAATGTATGTATTATAATATATATAACATATCATAATGAAATTTAATAAACAATTCAAGAAGATGGTAGGTTGTACATATACATAAACATTATTTCTGTTTTATTTTCATATTGAATAAAAGTATGCAAATAATATATATATATATATATTAAAGTAACATTATTATTTAATATATATTATATTATTTTACTAAACTCATCCTTTATACTTTCCATTTTAGGTGTGAACAAATCACATCGCTTTTAGGAGGTGGTTGTCCACACATGCACAAATTAAATTTGCGCATTTACACAAAATGGACGGCATGAAGGTATGTATTATATAAAAATTATAAATGGATAAATACATCATAAATATCATATATAACATGTAAAAATATATATTTGATCTTAATTTTCAACCATGGGAGGAGTTTTTGAAAATAACAACATTATTTCGTGACGCAGTAGTACGCCACACATAAGAACGGTAAGTTTGTTACCTATTAGATGAAAGTGTGTGTATGTTTATGATTAACCATTATAATAACTAAAATATAATTAAATTTAGTATATTTTTGTTATTATATAATAATTTAATAATAATAATTTTTGTGGTGGAGAAATAAATTAAAAGAAAGGAGCTTGAAGAAGGATGTTGCGTCTTCTTTGGGTAACTCCTTTTTCATTGCATAAAAGAACTTCCTTTTTTATATTTATTCCCTTAAGGAGGATTAAAATAGTAAAGTGGGGATTTTATTAAGTAAATTGGGTATATATTGACCTAGCCTAAGTGGTTTGAGAGTTAAAATTAATGGGGAGAGGTGGTGACCTTTTATAAGGGAGGGATGGGACACACTTTGCATTTTTTTTTAAAAACATTGGTGTAACAACGATTTTACACCAAATAACGTATAATAAATCAAAAAATCTCAATAATAAAAGTTTTATTTATGATATATATCCATAAATTCGGTTTTTATGAGTGCATAGGTTATTTTGGCGCTTAAGATTATGGTTTAGTACTTCGTTAAGCTTAATTTTAACGTAATCGTTGTAATTAATTATAATCACATTCACTAATCATTTTGGTCAAAAAATATGTTGATATTATTGAAATATAAATATTATATTTATTGAAAAAAATTATGTCCAATTTACAACAATTAATTTAAATAAGAGGCAAAATTATTTTTAATTCTAATCCTGTAAACGTGGCGAGAAAGTGGGGTTTTAAAATGAGAATGTTCAAAACATCATTAATATTTTATGTAAAATTTATATATAAAAATTATCCCAATGACATAAATTGGATTAATTGATTTATTATTGATCTATTGTGACTTTAAAATCAACTAAAAATATAATTTACTTATATAAATAAATTATATAAAAAAGAAGTTTTGAATTAAAATTCATTATATCTAACTATTAATTCAATAAATAAAGTTTCTCAGAAAATAAAATGAATCACCCTAATTTAATTTTGAACTTATGAATTAAAAAATTATGTTTATTTTTTCAATAAAATTTCAAAAATTGTGTAATATTTATTATATTACTGTCCAAAAAAGGACATAAAAATAGTTTTTTTAGAAAATATTATTTACAAACATATAAAGACATTTCTAAAAATTGTATCTCTTATTATCAATATGATTTATATATATATAAACAAAATAAATAATATTTAATAAATATTTACTGCTATTCCTATTAGTTTGTTTAACAACTCCGATATAAATATCCCATTTAAATAATTATAATAATAAAATATTGTTTCGTAGATATTCAGTGTTGTGTGTAACAAAAGAGAATTCGATGTTGTGTGTAGTGAAATATTAGCCTGTTATAGTGTTTAAATAATGTTTTTCTTAATAAAGTTTTAAATTAATGAAATCAAATAAAATTAATTTATTCAATAAAAATTTTGTCACAAAAACTTCATTGTGTTATGTTCTACCCCCTTAAAATGAATTTCACTATCAAAATTAGTCTAGGTTATAATAGGTCTAATACATGAACTATACATTCATAGAAACACTAATCATAAAAATTAATAATAAAATATCCTTTAAAAAATTTTGAAACATAAAGGTTAACCCAATGTAACACATAAGTTGAATTCCACATAATAGAACATAGGTGGGTAGTGAAAATATAGACTTGGAGGAATAGACTAAATATTTTTCAAGATTGATTTAGGTCATCTATTGAAAATAAGTGAATGATAAATTAAATTCTTAGGGCATAAAATTCATAAATATGTGATGATTTAATATCCCATCAATTCAACAAAATTAAGGTATTAGGATAACATTTTATATCTATATTGTTTTATTAAAGTGGAATAATTTTCACGGAAACATATACTTACATGATTTCCAGAAAACCATACCCTTTATTGTTCCTTAATCAAATTCTTCTTCATATCTCATTACAAGAAATTAAGGTGAATTTCTATTTCCTGATTCATTAATATATCATGAGATTCATGAATAAAATAATAAGTCATTCCATCGGTTTTTATCATAAAAAATATTATCACATGTTACTAGATATGTAAAAATGATTATCTAATGAGATAATAATTTAACCTCCAAAACCTTATTTTAAGATTAACAAAAACCATTCCATAAATGGTTAACCTCATAACCCTTGAAGAATATGAATATACAAAACACTAGTATGATGTTCACTGAATTTCCCCAAAACAACTTTGCATTGATGCCTGATAAATCATAAATTAGCTCTAGTTTGTTTCATACCAAACATGTGAATACATTTATAATATATTCAACTAAAACCTTATAATAACATAAATTAAATCATTTACTCGTTAAAAAATATTCATTTCTATTTATTCCCATGTATATTGGACATATTTCGTAAATCCAAAAATTTTGTAAACATCATCAATGAAAACATAACCACTTGTAAAAAAGTACATAATTAGTTCCATGGTAATCAATACCATTCAATTTACTTATTCATATGAAAAATATATTTATCCAGATAAATTATCATAACATAAAGAACATATTAAGGGAAAATGAGACATTTCCAATAAATCATGTTTCCAGTCTTTCAGAATCATTCAACATATAATTTTAAATTATGAGTGAATTACATAAACTAAACAATATAGTTACATTTCACCATTTATATTACATAATTCTGGAATCCAAATATATAAAAACATTGATTATTACCCTATATCCATAATAAATAAGAATGTTACCTCATCCTATTTCTTAAAACCTCTTTCATTTTACATTTCATCAGTACTATCATATCATTGGAAATATAATAATTACTCATACCAATTTGTTGATTGTCTTACAGAGCATTCCAAATGGGACATCAATTTTCATATTGACTATTCATTACACACATAAAGAATTTTTCCTTTTATGATGACTTTGGGAGGTCAATATTCCTATACATTTCATTAACCGAACCCTTCAATTTTTATTTTTCATTTACTTGTTTTGTGTCCTAATATTCCACAGTCAAAACATCTTCTTGTTCCACTATGGAAATCGCTTTGGTGATTGGTTCCACATTATTGAACTTAAAGAAACTGAATATTCTTCCATCTATTGTATCCATTAACAGAACTCTAAGTAAACACTTTATTTATCTAACTTGGTGAGTCCAAGAGTTTGATAAGGAACACGTTATTAATCATGTTCCATGAAAATTGTCTAGGAATGATCATAACTTCCTTCACTCTAGTGACAATGTCATTTGACTTTTTATTACAATTTTTTTGTCACATTCAATGTTAACCTTGTTCCATCTGGTTCTTTCCATTAACTAAAACCATAAATCCTTGACTATGAAAAAATTATCATTGTGAGGAGCCACATAATCTTGAAACCCCATATACATGAAACCTAAATTATGAAACCTTTTATAATATATGACACCTTAGGCTTATAATAGGTTATTCATTTTCAACTTCCAATTAAATCGATCATTATGGTTCATAATGTGTTTGTGAATTTCCAAACCATATCCTCTAGGAGTGTTAAAAAATATGTGTAGTGAGACCCATTATCGTTTACCAAGTTATGCTTAAGTCTTGTTCGATGCACCTTGATAGAGTTATTACCCCGAGATACATCTGTTCCAGATCTACATCCACTTATAGTATCTAGATATGGATGTAATTCTAGAAAACCACTCAATTAATCCTTATAGAAAAATTTCATGAAATTTCTCTAAACATTAACTCATCCTTAGACTCATCCTTAGATACACCCAAGGCAAATCCTTAGAAAAATCCTTAGTGATATCAATAATGTTTTCTTATCCTAGATTACAAAGTTTGAATAAAAATTCACTCTAGTACCAACTATAACAACCCACTCTTAACATACATATAAATTTCATTTTCATTTTGTAATATAAAATACATTACAAAAACAAAATCCCAAATACTGAGTTAGTTTAGTGTCTTTGAAAAAATGCAACAAAAATCATTTAACTCAACGAAATATCTTAAATTCTTCCAAAAATGATATTCCCATTTAGTAAGTATACATAGAAACCATTATTAATAACCCAATAATGGAAATATTTAAAAGGGGTGATCTCAAATTCTTAGTAAGGGTAAATAATGGAAATACATAAGCATAACATGGACATAAGGTTACGAGAACCTGATCCAAAAATTCTACGTTCATCCCTTCATATCAAATATCATAATCATAAATCATGAGACAATGATTCATGATTTATAATACATGAATAAAAAATAAATCAAGAGAACGAGCCATCAAAATGAAGACATGGAATTATTTTCATACACATAAACATGTAATATAATTCCCTATAAATCAAGATGCATTTCCTGAATGTATTATGGAACATCATGGGAACTACACCTACTAGGTAGGATACACAACCATCACCAGTCATAGTCATTTTCTTATAAGAGATCTATTTTCCCCATAATTACATAATGTATTGGTTTCCCATCATCTTCCCATAGTGGATCAGGTTTCCACAACATCCCATCATCATGGGGACTACACCTACAGGGCAGGATACACAACCATCCGTAGTCACAGTCCTTTCCTTATAAGGGATTTGGTTTACCAATATTCCCATAGTGGATCGAGTCCATCAACATGATTCTCACCACTATCTCATGACAAATAAATTTTTACCTAATGCATTGGAAGGTGATATAGGCCTCACCCATATCATAATGAAATCAAACATACATTTTCCACAAGATCATAAACAATCGAATCAGAAACCATGAAATGAAATGTGTGTCACAAATAAATAATCATAACATTACATGTGGAAAATATATGGGTTTAATAATTATTTAATTAAAGCATAAACCATGAAAATTAGTAGGTTTAATAAGTATATAACTCATAAAAAGACATTTTTTCAAAGAAATTTATCAAGGTATAACCCATTAAAGTAAAATAGGTTCCATAAGAATTTATCATTGTATGAACCATTGAAGAGAAATGGGTTTCATAAACATTAATCCATCAAACAATATATCTTTCAATAAATAATATGAATGTAATTATTGTTCTATGTCCCCAATAAATCTTATACTATATCAAAGGTATCCCTATTAGATGGGGAAGGATTATGAAAGTTTAGTTTGACTGTATCTTAATAAGGATATAGTTATTTCTAATAACATTCATAAAAAATTTAAAAAAATATTTTCATTATGAGGAATTATTTAAAATTTCATTTAAAACATTTTTTAGGGAAAATAGTTTTTTAAATAAAAAAACACTCTAAAACATAAATCTTTTTGAAAACCTATTTATTTAAAATTACATTGATAATTTTAATTAAAAAATGATTTTTTTAAAAAATATTTCCTAGAAAATATATAAAACAATTTTAAAAAAGATTTTCTAAATACTCGTTCCTTAAAAAATTTTAAAAAATCATGAAAATCACTTTGAAACCCGTTTTATTTTTATATTTATAAACAATGATTGAATACATTTAAAACACATTTTAAACATAAATCATTTTTGAAAGATCTTTTTCTTTAAAAAAATATAAAATATAATAACAAATAATATTAGGAAAACATTTTGTTTAAAAAATTACTAGAAAACCTAAAAAATTAAGCATCAAGGAAATGATGATCATTATTATGGGTAATCTACACGTGTCGAACATTCCTTTTTCAATGTAAATGTTTAGAAAAGATCCATGAAAAAAAAATAATAAGAAGGTTACATTTAAAAACAATTTATGAAAAGGTAAGACATCGATAAAATTTTCCATTAATCATCATATGATAATATAAATATATTTTTCAAAACCTTTTTAGAAAAGAGAGTTTTGAAAGAATGTTTATTTCAGACCAAAAGGTAAAATAACATTAGATTTTCATAAAAACATTTTCTGAGATATCTAATGTACCAAATTGTGGAAAATTTTACTATTACTTGGATATAACATAAATAATAATATGTTAATAAAATTCATTAGGTTTATTGAGAGATGGATCATAATATTTTATCCATGGAATCATAATCATAAACCATCTTGATAAACAATGAGATTGCGGCTATCGACCCCTACAACTTTGGTGACATTAAATCATAATAAAATGGAGAGAATATTATTACATGAAGCCTGAAATATCATTAAAATAGTTATATTCATGATATAACATTTCAATGTCTGTATATACACCTCAATAAAATTAGGTTAATAATATGGTATGTGTCTCATAGATGGAAAATTGAGAAAAATTACTTTACCGATTTGGTAAATTTTGAATCATAAACCCCATGAAATAACAATAATAAAATGGTTGTTTAGATACCTATAAATTTAATTTTAGTAATCATATAATACATACATAGGTATTATAAATTCTACACAAAGGATATGAGTGGTGAATAAGCCATCTATCTCAAGGATATAAAAAGTGAGATGAAATTCCATTACCTTAAGTCTTTACATTCATCATACACATTCAAACCTCCTATAAAATAAATATAAGTGTATTATAAATATTATTAAGATAAATATTATTATATCTCATACCAAATATGATTTCATTATGACTGTATGTTACCATTTTATTACCAACTATATGTTAATGTTATGTTTCAGTTAATATATTCATTATCTTTTTTTTATATTTTGACTTAATATTCTTGACCCTATTATAGAGATCATGGTATATATGTTTCAATAATTTAGAATATGGTATAAATATCATATATATTCTATATAAATCTACTTATAAAAATCTATTGAATATTGAAGTATGAAATGGAATACACCGTTCATAGAGACGGTAGGTTATATGTACACATGGACATTGTTTTGTTCTATTGTCATGTTGAATGAAATAAAGGAAATGAATTGTGTATATATATATATTAGTTATATTAGAATTATTATTTCATATATATCATATAATATTTATAAACTCATCCTTAACACATTCAATGTACGGTGTGAACAACCCACATCGCATGGAGGAGGTGGTAGTCCACACATCCCCAAACGAAATTATCACACTTACAAAAAATGGAAAGCCTAATGTTATGTGTTTTAAAATAATTAAATAAAAATAAATACATCATATATATTATATATAACATATAAAAATAAAATTTCCATCATAATTACAACCCATGAGAGGTGGTAAATGAAAAATTAACACAATCATTTCGGGAGGTGGTAGTTCTCCACACACAAGAATGGTAAGTTTGTTACCCATTATATGGAAGTTTTCATAAGTGAATTTCTAGCCCTTTGAATAAAAAATATAATTGTATTTAGGATAATTTGTTTTTTATATAATAATGTAATAATAATAATTTTGTTGGTGTGGAAATTAAATAAATGAAATGATCTTGACAATAGAGGTTACCACTTCTTTGGGAAACTATTTTTTTATTTTCACAAAAGGGATTACTTGGTAGAATTTATTTCTAAATACATTATTCATGGAGGATGGGAGGGATGTTTTAATGTTAATTTTTAAGAACTTGGTAAAATATAATTGGTTTTAAATGTGTTAATAATGGGGATAAGTGGTAGATTTTTATGATGGAGGGAAGGGACACACTTGGCATTTTTGAAAACAAGTTATGAGTACCAATGTTTTTTAATAAAAAGGCCATAAAAACCCAAAAAATATATATTAGAATTTTTATTTCATAAATATTTCCATTAAATAGTAGTTTTACATGTTTATAGTTCATTTGTTTCTCCTATGTTTAATGTTTAGTCCCTTTTTGATCCTAATATTACCTTAATTACTGTAATTAATTTTAACCACATTCATTAATCTTTATAGTAAAAAATTAAGTTGATATTATTCAAGTATAAATATTATAATGATTACAACCTCTTATTTCCAATTTTCAAAATTTAAATAACAGCATCAAAAAAATTATGTTTAATGGTAATCCCACACATGTGGTTAGAAAATGGGTTTTTAATGTTAGAATGTTCAAAAGTTCATTATGTTATTTTATCTAAAATAAAAATATGAATAATTCCAATTAAATAAACTGAATTAATAGATTTATAATTGATCAATTTTTAGTTTAATGCCAACTTAAAATATAATATAAATATGTAAAAAAATTTGAGGAAAAATCGGTTTTGAATTAAAATTCAACATTTTTCTCTATTCATCCAAAAATGATATTTATCCAAAAAATCCAAAAAAATCAAACAAAAATAATTTAAAAATTATGAATTCATAAATTAATTTAATTATATTCAATTAAATTTCCAAAATAATCTTTAATTAATTTTATTATTGTTCTCAAAAGGACATAAAAATCAATTCTTTTAAGAAAATAGTATTTTCAAACATATAAAGAGGATACTAAAAATTGTATGCCTTATTATCAATATGATTTATCTATATAATACAAAGATAAATAATATTTAAAAATTAATTAATAATATTCATTTTACTATTTTTAACAAATATGTTATAACTATCCCATTTAAATAATTATAGAAATAAAAAACTTCATAGCAATTCATTGTTTCATGTAATTCAAGCCAAGTTAGTGTTGCATGTAATGCAAGATTTAATTGGTATAGAGTATAAAGATATTTTTATTTAGTGTAGCATGAAATGTATGAAATGAAATATAATTAACTTATTCAATAAAAAAATTTCATAAAAACATGATGTTTTAAATCATCAATGGTAGAGAAAAAAAGGGAAGTTATCACCATGATATTTTAATCCATTCACACTAACAAAGAAGATTAAATCAAAGAAATAACATTGGGATATTTATTCCCACTAATAATGAATGAAATATGGTTTTTCATGTCTCTTAAATATATAGGAACATGCCAAATCCTAGGTATGTTATAATTAGTGAGGATTTTGAGATGGATCCTAGCATATTATATGTGGAACGCCCAGTGAGAATGATATACTCGGTGAGAATATTGAATTATCAAATAAAATATCACTTTTCTAGATTCTATTGTGGCATGGACAAATCTAGGGGAAAACATGGGGGTGAGAGGCATATATTTAAGATAAATTTCATGTGTTCTTTGAGATAATCCTTTGAAGGTGCTTATTATGAACGATATGTCACTATATGGGGATACGTTTTTCATTATTTCTTAATTGAAGGTATGAGGAGTTTTATGTTTCATAAATTATCCAATACTCTTTATGTTAATCTATAATATGGTTGTTTTCTAGGATGGTATTATGTAAAAAGGTCCTAGTAAATGAATTTTGGTGATGTTAGTTGAGGATCATCTCATTGGTGTTTATAAACTACCACCAACTCACCTTTAGCAGTCCACCAACAATCTCGTGGGGTTATAGTGGGTCATCAAGAATACTACATACCCCACTATCTATTTGATGTATCATGAAAAACCTAAGTGGTTCTACCTTGAACACTACTTGACTGGGGGCTATCCATAGAACATATAGTGGCGCCTGGTTAAGTGTGCATTAAATGCACCACATGAATTTTTAATTCCACTTACTTTTTTCCTTGTTTAATGTAAGATCCTGGTGTAATATGGTGTATGTTTTTCAAAAAAAAATTGTTTAACACTATTAAAACTTTTTAATGTAATTCCTTCCAAGTGTATGGAATTTAATGAGGTTTTCCCAAGGTTTTGGATTATAAAATATTAGAATGAGGGACCAATATATATTGGGATCATGGTTGGTGCATGGTTTGAAAAAATATTATTCCATAACCATATGACATACACCCTTGGGATAGAGTAAGACATATGGATTCCATATTTTTTTTAAACCGTGCAGGTTCCCAAGGGAACCATGTCACCCATCTACCTCTTTAATAGAGGGAACCACATGGTGGGAGCCCATTTTTTCCAACCGTGAGGAAAAACCATGTTCCTCTATAGAAATGTTGTATTCCCCATTTTTTACTCTCAGTTTAAATGATTTCTAGCCCAGTTTGCCTCCAAATTTTTTCTCTAGTAACCTAGGGTGTGAACCATTTTATCTCAAGCTTCCTAAGGATAATTATCATTCAATTATTAGGCATTTATATTTTTATTTAGTATTAGTCAAATCTATGGGTATTTCTCTAACTCTATGTCCTTCTATTATCTGGAACATACTTTGTGTGGTGGTTTATCTTCTTCTAAAACTTATAAACCATATTTCCCTAGAGTTTTATCATTATTATTTGAGGATAATTTATTTTGAATATAGGATAATTTTGGGGGAGTGTTTGTCTATGAGCTTCTGGTAGGTGATCTATAAGATTTCTCAAATAGTTCTTTTGTTGTTAATGTGTTTGTGTTCATTCTATTTCACTTCCCTACTGCTTATTTGTGTGTTGGACTTAGAAAGTGATTTGGTCCATTAAATGGTTTTCTAGACCACTAACGGAAACCTTCAGATATATAATTATTTGGTTGCTCAAAAATCTTAAATGAGTTGTAAATTGGGGATATATAGGGTTTAGATTATTTATTATTTTTTACTTTTTGTTTGAACACGTTAGTATGAAAGAAGGGATTGTTTGGATTAAATGGAACTAAAATAGGATATGATATAGATCTGAAAATAAATGGTAAGTGGTTAAAGGGGTTTTAATATGTTGTTAAATTATTTAAATAAACCTTTTTATTGTGTTATTATAACAAATGGGTATATTGTTTAAGTATTAAATAAGGTTAAATATGTTGAATGAGTTAGACCATGACAATAATGGTGAAATAAATGATGTATACCTTTTATAAATTAATGTGTTGAAAAATCCATGTTTTTTGGACCTTATCTACTATGTGTTGATGGAATTGTTAGAGATAAGGGACATGATGAATCCCACCCATTGGTATGGATGTTGTACGTGCTTATTATAATGAAAAAATATTTTCAAATATAAATATATCATATTTTAGATAAATTATCAATAATTTCACAAAATAATTTTTAGTATCATAAAGGTTTAGTGTATATGGATAATAGGTATACAATCTACATATTTAATTAATTATATTAAACATATCCCATATATATCTTTCCATTTTTTACATTTCTAAAAATAGCCTAGTTAAAAACATTCTTTATATGTTGTGTGAATGAAACAATAGAAAAGTTGAGATTAGATGCTCTATAAGGGTGAACATGGGACAACTAAATGTATGATCATATAAAAGAATAAGATAAGAATAAGGGTATGTGATCATGAACATAACTTAAAAATTTTATATCTGTACTATCATAGATCAAAAACATGAATAATGTAATAAATAATTATCATTCTAAAATACATGATTCATAATACTGTGAAAAAAAAATTCATGAATCCTACAATAATTTCATAAAATTGTGTCTCCTTCATAGGTATAGAAATACTTTAGTATGTGATTATGTTCTATAGTGAAGGGTTTGTGACCCATTAGTTTCATCATACTTTCACTGGAGTTCGGGGATGTATTTTTGTGGTCTTTGAGAGAGGGTTTGTTGGCATTGATAAAATGTTTTCAGGATGTATTCTTGGTGGAGGAACATGTTGATTGCTGCGAAGGTTCTGCAATGTTGATTCTCTGATTTTCAATCGGATGAATTGGTGAATTGGTGAACTAGAGAATCAAATTGTGAACTGGTGGAAGTTTTTTGTGTGGTTGGTCTATTTCCAAAGGAGGGAAGTATGTGAAATTTTGATTGACTATATAGAACGATCTCTAGAAGAGGATACAGAGCTGTTGGTTCATATTTGCAGAGTTTTTAAAATTTAGTTATTTGAGAGGCTATGACGTCAACAATCAGATTAGGCCTATGCATCGACACATGACACATTCATAATGAATAACCTTGCTACAATGGAGATTTTATTCATGATCCAATTCTAAGGAGGGGCATTTTTTCTTTTTATTCTATTTTTAATTCTATTTTTTTCAGGTTTAATTTTTCCCTATGTCCATGAAGTCTGTTTGGGTTTCCCACTTTTTCACTTAAAAGGGGTCTCTGTCGTATAATAAAAATTATTTGATGGCCTTTGAGCCATTGGATGTAGGTTAACTACCAAAAACATCAAATATAGAGGATAGGGCGTCATCACCTATTTCCAATTATGGATCAACCCTACCAGCTTGTTTCCCAATATAGATCAAGCCTATCTGCGTGTTTTCTACTATAAATCATTACCTTCAAGTAGTTTCTCATTTTTATATCATTATATATAAATCATTACCCAGTTCATTGGTGGAAGATATTGGTCCCACACATCCTTGGTTATAATTTTACCAACATAATTATTTATAATTTAGCCACTATCCTTGGTTATAATATTAGAACCATTACATAATGAAAACCACACATAAGTGTTCCATATGATCATAAATCAATCATCATATCATGACACATGAAAATAAATGGATCTCATAAACATTCCTTCATAGCATACCCAATAGAAATAAAATGGGTCTCATAATAATCTTATCAATTAATTATAGCATAGCCCATAGAAAAAATTGGATTCATAAAAACCCCTTCATCATAATTCGAAACCATATACTAAATAATAAGTATGGTACAATTGGATCAGATCCCTAGTAAATAATATTTAACATCCAAGTATATCATAAAAGGAAAATGATTTTTAAATATCACATAGAACATTTCATAAGGAAAACTTCATTTCTACTATAAAAATCACTTTTTAAAACAGAAATTTAAGAAATAATTTTCATTGAAATGATCCTTGGAAACATATCAAGTATTATTGAAATCATTGATAGTTTATTATTGTGAAAAATTTTGATCATGCCATACATTTTAAAACAAAGATACCATTAATTTTTTGGTAAAATCCAAAAGGGCGTTATTTGGTAAATTATTGAGGTATTCATTTTTAACTAATTTTTTGATCAATTAAACATCGGTAAAAATTACATTAAACAATAATTTAATAATATTAAAAACATTCATTAAATCATTTTTAGAAAACAATGATATGGATGAAAATGGTTTTCGACTGAATAGAAAAATAAATAATATTTTTCCAAAAAAAATATTGGTCTCTTTAATCCATTAATAAATGAAAATGAGTGGAATACATATATTTTACATAAATAAATTTAGGATACAAAAATAAATGATCTTATTGAGATTTATATCATAATATATCATCATTGGAAGCATATGTTAAACTATCTCATTAAACAATTAGATTGAGACACTAAACATTTACCACTTTGTTATTTTTTATATAATAAGACCCATAAAGGAAATCACATTATAAGGACATTTATATCAATTAATATAATTATAAGGATAAAAAAATATGTTAATGGTTTGTTTATATAGAACACAGATGAAACAAGTGGTGTATAAGACATATGCCCCACATAAATTACAGTGAAAGGAAAATTTCATATCTTAAGAATGGATTTCTATCATACACATTCTTATTTGATTTATAATAAATATAATTTTATTATAAATATAGTATATAGTAATAATAATATTTATACTTCTTTATATTATTTATTTATTACATTTTATTACATGTTTAGTTACAATTCTGTAAAAAAATCACGTTTTTCGAATAAGTACTTTTTCGTGTTTGTTTGGGTTTGTTAATTTTGGTCATTTTACATTAATAATGGTTCCATCATCCATATAATGTTGAAAATTATATAATTATCATATATATTAATTATATAATTTTAGATTAATACATTGAATCTAGATATAGAAAATTAATTACACCATTCATGGAGATGGTAGGTCGTGCGTACTCATTAATTTTTTTTCCATTCTATTGACAAATAAAAAAGAAGAAATGTAAATAATATATTACCTTAAAATAATATTTTTTTGAAATATATATCATATTATCATTTTATAATTCTTTATTTCCTTCCATTTAATATGTAATTTATGAATGAATGACATCTCTTCATGAGGTAATAGATCATCATACACCTGAGCGATATTATCATATTCCTACGGAATGGAAAGTAAGAACTTTTATGTGATATTAATATTTATAACATATACTTTTGTTATAAATATCATATGTATATATTATATATTAATCATTATATTAAGAATTGAGTGGTGGAAATTGAAAATGAAATACATTGGTTCACAAGACGGTAGTATGTCGTCCACTTGATTGATGGTTTTGTTACCGACTTGATGAATGTGGAGATATATTTATGTCATTAAATTAACAAAATAAAATTTTATTATTTCATAAAAACTTATGTTATTATATCAACATTTTTTAATAATTATTTAAGGATTAAGAGGAAGAAATAATACAAAAACACAAGTTTAAGAATTTTACATCTTCTTAATGGAAAAACATTAGGTTTACTCCTAAATCCTTCTTCGTAGGACTGAATAACGAATCTCAGGACTGAATTAGGTGGGTAGGGAGTTAAATAATATATTTGGGTAGTTATTTTTCAAACATATTGGTTTTTTAAGTGTAAAGAGGAGAGGAAGGGCATTGACATTTTATAAGTGGGGGAGAGAAAATAAAAGTAATTTTTAAAAGAATAAATTGGAACCTTGTTTTACACATTCCAAAAGGCTCTTAAATTTATCATTGTTGAAACTTAGATGATATAAGCTCTAAATATGTCCATGAAATGGTATTTGTAAATAGTTCTATGTCATTTAACCCAAATTATTTTGGTTTAACCACTAGTAAACCCATTTTTACCATAACTGTGGTAATTAATTTTTTTTATTTTAATCTTCATGTTTAACAAAATATTATATTAAATTATTATATAATATAATTATTATTATTCAAAATATGGAATACATTTATCAAAATTCCATTTTCATGAGTGGAAAATAATCATTTTAAAATAAAACCTACAGACACGATGAAAAAGGGGTATTCCAAATAAGAAATTTTCATATATATAGAATGTTTTAACATAAAAATTCAACATGAAATTGATTCTTATATTCTATATTGGATTAATAAATATATAATTTTACAAATTTTAATTTTAAACCAATATTTATATAAAATAGAACATGTAAATTTGTTAAAAAAGGATAAATTTTAATAGAAAACATGAATTTTTACAATTCATCTAAAAATTAATCTCTTTTAAAAATTATCGAAAAATTAAATCATGATCATTTTTATATGAATATATACAAATTTAAAATATTTTGAAATAAATTTTCAAAAAATTAAAAAAATTATTTTTATTATTTTATCACAAGAATCTATAATAATATTTTTTGATATAATAGTATTTTCAATAAATATACTGACATTATAAAAAAATTAAGTATGTTTTTATAAATATGATTTTATTAATATAAAAATATTTTTCATAAATTATGATTTTATTTTATTCCTATTCATACCATAAATGATAAAGGATATGTTATAATGGTCATGTTTAAATTATAATATTAAAAGTATATAGTGGTTCGTTAAAATATGGTGTAGCATGTTATACAAGATATTGAAATAACTAAATTAATTTGAAAAAAATATATTAATTTATTACAATGATAATTATAAATTATTTAGTATAGATAGAAATGTATTTTTAAATCGTTATCTTGATATGTTAGATAGGGAAGATCCTACTATCGGTTAGTGTTTTGGTATGGTAATCCGAGCACTAATTCCATTTTAATGATATGGGAAAATGGATTGGGGAAACTTTTTATTTGAAATAGAAATTGTTAACGAATTCCCATTGTTGTTTCAAAAGATATATTGAAGCCTTTTTACTATTGTATTATATTTCTATAATGGACGGAGAATGATTTGTAGGATGGGATTTCATTATATGACTAAATGGCTAAATAACAAATTGATAAATTTTAATTGGGAACATGTTTAATTTTTATTATTTTTTTCATTATAACACATATTTATAAATAAATTGTATTAAATAAGTTATTTATTTATTCATTGTTAGAGGTGACCTACTGAGTTGTACTCATAGCCTTATCTAGTTATCCTTGGTACTCGAGAAGATTTTATTGTTTCAATTCTAGATAAGGTTAAAGGCCCTATGATAGATAGATGAGTTGATATTTTTGGGTAGCATCATATATGAGAGAACTAGACTGATTTGTGGACCCATTTTAGGGAATTTTCCATGTCTTTATGTTTGGTTTCTTGAGGAACATGACACTAGTATAACATGAAATATTTTTTGTTCATGTTTTGGTGGAATATACACAGTTTTAGGAGTGGATAATATGATTTGTGGTTATTTTTGGTTGATTATAATTATTACTTGTTTATTCTAATCATGAGTTTTATATTTTATTACTCTAGTAATGATGATATAGTCTCTTCATGTACCTCCTTAGACCATTGCTTCTAGTTGGAAACCTATGGCATATGGGGAGTTACACATAAGGTCTTGTAGCACATTGGTTTGAGGAACCAGTATTAGTGGTACCTAGGCCGATAAGGTACCTTTAATACCCTAATTAAACCCCAAACCCTAATATTTTGAACTAGTTAACTTCTCCAATTCCTCTTGATATCTCTCATTCATTCCCCTTTCTATTAAATTTTAGATCAATCTGGTGATAATCTAATAGTTTGTTCTCTCTATATCTACTCAAAATTAATTTGAAAGATGGGAATGGATCTAATATGGATCTAAGAAATGTATGTAGATCAAATGAGGATTTATTATCTATTTCATAGATCAGTGATAGATATAACATGTCAATGAAATCCCCATTACTGTTGCTATATCTCTTGTGATCATTGGATGTTTTTGGGTAAGTTATAATAAATTGATCAAATTAAGACTTTATTATTCTTGATTAAAATATTTTATAACCATTTTAATAATGTATTATTGGTGGATCAATGATAGTTTAATATATTTTATGTTATCTTCTAGGTTTTATAAGAAATTCAAGATTCATTATTTAATAAATAATAGATCTAATGAATTGGAATCCAATTCTTTGACATGTATCCAAACTAATAAAATTTATAGACTCCATATGGTATGTGCTTTTATAAATTCCTTTACAATAATTTAATATCCTCATGTCACTTTTCTAATCATCTTATTTGATAAACTATAACCTGAGATAGGTTTCCATGATGTGGGAACTTATTTTGTGTGGATGTGAAACATGATTCCATCTTTGATAATTTGACTAATATTAGATAATTTCATCAATAAGGTCACATAAGGAATTTATAACCCATTTGATACCTTTTATAGTATTGTTTTATTGATACAATTATTATGTCGTAATATCTTATTTCACAATGCTTTTTTGTGGTTAAATTTGTGTGTATATCATGTGATACACACATATGATGCTTTATTCCATGGGTATGCTTGTGTATCTAAATATAACATTTTCTATTTTGATCACATGTATATATATGTTTTCACTAATTCTCATGATGACATTATATGATATGATTTCAAAAACAGTCCATGGTATTTGTGATCACCATTATTTTAGAAGAATTTTCATAACATAGAAGAGGTGGAGCATCGTGATATGGTTATCCATTATAGGAGGAGTGTGCATGAAACATGATGATGATGACTATGCACCTGAAAAAATGGTAGGGTAATGACAAAATTGATTCCAGACCTATGTCAGTAGTATTGAGGGTATGATGTCCTAGTGGCCTAACCTGAGTATTAAAATTATATAAAGGTCTTGAGGCCCAACATCTAGTAGAGGCTGGATTTGATTGAACTGTGGCCTGAGTCGACAATTATCCTTAAGACTGATGAGAGTTATTTTCACCAACCATGTTCATAAATCTTGGACAAATCTAATATCATCATTATTACCCTTCTGATGTTGAACCTATGAAGGTATGGACGGGGCTCCTGGTTGCTTAGTTATCACATGAGTTCTCAACATATGATCTTTTATACATTGTTCTACATTTAATTATTTCATTCCATACACCAATTATACATATGAATGAATGTTATAGATATATTTTTGGAGTACTATTTGGATTTATTACTTACACCATGAATGTTTTCCATTATGTGCATGCAGACATAATGATTATGGATCCAGGTATGGGTAATGGGCCTACAGAAGATAGCCAATAGTGGACCATATAGATGGTAGTGATAAAAGTATGGAATTTGAGGGATTTATGTAGTGATTTCCTTAATTCCCTACTTGTACTTGAATAAAATTATTTTCTTTACCATAATGGGAGATTAGATTATTTTCATGAATAACAAAGGTTCAATTTGTTATTAAATTATGACACTTTGTATTTCACTTGAATTTTTTGTAATTATATTTTATTTATGTTTTCGGTGTTTTGCAATGACTATTGAAAGTACAATAACCCCATGATTGTTTTCAAAACTTTAATACTATTTGGAAGCATCATTCATATAGGGAGGCACTCTTGATGTCTCGAGGTACTCCAGAACTCTCTTGGTGGTTTGGGTTGGAGTGTTACTATACCCTTAAACTAATCTAACTAAAAATAAAATAAATTAAAGAAAAAATTTACTATGGTTAATAATAAAATAACAAAAATATAATATTTTAGATCTAGTAGAATATTTCAATTAAAACATAGTAAAATAAATTTTCCAATGTCATTTTATATTAATTCTAAACTATATTTAAATCATCTATTAATTTAAAAACATCTTATTTAGACTATTAAAGGACACCATATTTACAATATTTTTTCTTCTCGTATATGTCATAAAGATTAAAAATATATATTTTTATTGTGGTTTCATGTCATTTTAAAGACTTTTTATATGGTTATGACAATTACACACACATTTTAGTGTTTTATAACACTAAAAATGTCTTTCTTGTCATATAAAGACAAAAACACCACTAGTTGAAATTTTTTCAGTTCCAATATTTCAAAAATAACTATAAGGATGTTTTCATATTAGTTCTTGAAAATCATAGGTCATTTTCATAGTTTTGTCAATTTGACTCATGTTTTAAAGGACTTTAAACATTAAAAACTGCTTATTTAGTCTATCTTTGAACTCTATAAATCTGATTGACATGTAATATACTCATACACATAAAAATAATTGAAAAGTAAATTTTATAATTATTTCACATCATTTGGATTTTTTTCCTTTGGCTTTTACCATTCCATGAACATTTTATTGTATTTTAAATAGTAAATGTGTGTTTTCATTCATCCCAATAGAACAATGCATCTGATTGACATGTTTCCAAGTTTTATGATTCAAAAATCACTCTATGGTTGTTTTATGTATGATTTATATATAATCAGAGGTAATTATCTTAGTTTTTACCCCTTAAAACACAATTTTAAAGTATATGAATCCATTTAAATTTTATTATTTCATAATTTAAAGTACACCACACATCTAATTAACATGTTATCTTCTTATACAAATCACAAAATTAAAAAGTTTATTTTCCTATGATTTCATGTCATTATATAGTTTTTTTAATGGTTATGATCATCACACATACATTTTGGTGTTATAAAATATTAAAAGTGCTTGTTGAAATCTGGAGAAAATGAAAAATTCAATTGATGCTCTGTTTTCTCCAACTTTTAAAAATCTATCAATAGATGTTTTGTATGATTTCATGAAATAAAAGGGTTTTTACATGTTTTCACCCCCTAAAACATGTTTTTAATGGGAATAAATATAAAAACTGGAGATGTTTTTAAAAAAAATATATTTGATAGCATATGTGACACCCAACACTGAACCAAAATAAACCATGAAATATTTTTATTTAATATCATTGTAATAACTTGGTTGATAAATTAATGGGTATAAATAGTATTAATTACTTTATGAAATAAATATAATTTTTCAAACAAATATAAATTTATTGTTAAATTCTTATTAAATAAGCACTAAATTTTTAATGAAGACATTATATTCGTTAAAAAAGTGTTTTCCTTAAAAATGATTTTTATTAAATTCTATGATAATTTAGTATAATTTATATTTTTAAATTTTATAAATTTTATTTGATAAAATTTAAGAAATATAAAATAATTATATTAAAATTAATTTTGTTTGATTTATTTTTAATTATTTAAAAATGATTAATTTTTCAGTGAATAGTGAAAATTATCGATTTTTCAAAAAATTCATTTCATTTCATTAAATCATGTAATTTTAAAGAAAAATTATTATATTTTCATTTGGTATTAATGTTACATATGAAAAATTTTAAATAAAATAATCTTATTATTTTTATTTTTATCATTAATTTTCATGATTTTTCTATAGGTTTATTTTTACGGATAAAAATGTGGCGTTTTTGCAAACTGTTTTCACTATATAAAGTTTATTCATTTTAATTAATCAAAATAACCCATAGTAATGAAATATTTAAATTAAATTTATTAATTATATATTTATATATATTAATTTAAATTCTCATATTGATTATTACTTATCATAATGTTAATATAATATCTTCTTATTCTTGAAAAAGATATTTCATACAAAATAATTCTTTGACACATTTGGTGGGTTCATTTTTAAATAAAAATAAAATTATTTTATGATTTAAATTTTATATAATTTATTCCATACTTTATATATGAATAATTTATAATATTTTATAATTTTAACATAATTTTTTGTGACAATGAAGAGAAAATACATTAAAAAAATTAGTTAGCATTGTGAAAAAACTAAAATGGTAAAAGTGTGTAACCTTAGAGGTAAATTGATCAACATGTTTAAAAAAAATTTCATTTTTAATTTTGGAGTTGTTTCCTGACCATATAACCCCTCTACTCTATTTTTATCAAATTTCGAATCACTTGTCTTTAGAGTGACATCCCATTACTGAACTTCTCTTGTTATTTACAAAATGTCACTCCCATTCACTTATAAAAGAGAACGTCATCTCCCTTCTATTCCACACATTATTTTTTATCTATAAATACTTAAGAAATACTTCATTAATTCACTCCCCACATTGAATATCCTTTTTATTATAAATCCAATCGTGGGTGCCTTTATGTATAATCTTAAAAATGGGGTCTCAAGAAGTGATATTATTCTCAATAGAGCATATTTCTTTAATATCCTGACTCCTTCAAATATTATTAAAAAATTATGATATGATAACATTATTAACCCGCATATAATTATAATTTTAATTTTAATTTCAAAACCATCATCCATATCCACTTCTGATAAATGGGAAATGAATCCATCGTTCGTGTGTATGATGGACCACCACCTCGCAAACAGATGTAATTATTTTCCCATTATTGAATCTTGTGGATATTATTAATAATGAATTTAATTATTATATTTTATATTAATGAAATTTTAATGTTCCTAGAATATTATTTTACCCTATACCTTCTTACCTGACCATACATTGAAAAATGATAATGTTTTTCATGTGTATGGAAGACTACCATCTCCAAAAGCGATGCGATTTTTTTTATCATGCTCCATGGATGGTTTATGTAAAAATATTTAAATAAATAATATGATATTTATGATATAGATATGAATATTGATATATATAATAAAATATACCTCCATTCCATCATGATCATTAAAAAAATATAAATGTCACTCATGCATATGTATGGCCTGCCTTCTCCATGATTTTGACATTGTTCATTTTTCAAAACCATATTTCATGGTTGGCTTTAAAATTACAATTTTTTTATTGAAATAATAATAATTTCTTGATTACTATTCTATATATGATGGATCAATGACCCATTTTACCATAGTCAACACACTGATGTTGTTTTGAAATTATGAATTGAGGAACTTCAAAACACCCGAGAGGTACATAATTAAATAAATATTTAAATATGACATTAACAAAAATAAATTAAATAATTTATGTATAATTTATTAAACATGAAATATTTTCTTATGGAAAAAAATAGTTGATATATTTTTTTCATATATGAGACAATAGATATACACAAAATATTTGAACTCATGGTAAGAGTTTTTGTCTAAAAAAAATCCTTCTTTGAGACATATGTCATTTTATGAACCTAATTTAATTTGAAAGGTGTATATAATGAAAATAGAATATTTAAAATATTTAGTTATTCTTATTCATGGTATTTTAAATTAAAAATCATGGTATATATCTTTAAAGTGGGGTTTTTAAAACAAATCTTAATCTATAAGTGATTCCATCTCATTTTACTTTCATTGAAGTATATTAATTTCTTTTAAATGTTGTATATAATTTCATATTAAATGATTATATCCTGAATACTTCATAATTAATCATATATTATGTTTAAATTAAAATAATTTCATCTAATGGTATTTGACTTGAATGTTACCTAAATTTAAGGGGGTTTGTTACTCATCCTCTTTCATTGGGTTAAATTACTTCTTCATTGGCCTTGATATGTGAATCAAACTTATATAATGGAAATTTATTATTTTATAATTTATTATAAATTTTTTTTAATTTAAATAAGATTTACATAATTAATTCATTAATTAGTTCTCACTCCAACAGTATGATCTTCTTAAGATATTTCATCATTGATAAAAAAAATTTATTATGCACCAATTTATTTCATTACGGTTTATATAAATATCATCTGATATTTTATATCATGAATATATTTATATTTTTTGGAATTTAATGTTTTAAATTAAGTTATTTAATTATAGTTGTTATGATTAAAATGATACAAAAGAAGTAATGGTTTGTGCTTCTACCTCATTTTAGTCAAGATCATTTATGCTTGATTTTTTTTAAAAACATCGTTGATCATTGAATAATAAACCCTTTGAATTTTAGTCTCTTATATTTATTCATAAAATTTTTATGTTTTAATATTAGATTCATATCTTTTGTACTATAATTATTGAGAAAATGATTTTAAGAAAACATATTTTTATTTTTATTTTTGGTCAAAAATGATTTTTATTCCACATATATATATTCTTAGAAATGTTTTATAGAATAATTTCTATATTATAAAAAGATATATTAAATAAAATTTTGTCTATTCTTGATTTTTTTTATAAAATGTTTTAAAATGTATACTATCATCACTCGAACAAGGTACTTTTTAACTTTTTACCGAAAATATAAAAGGAATATTTATTTAAACATACTCCGCATGACTAGAATATTCCCAATGTGATGGAAACTCAATACTATTAAACGTACATTAAAATTTACCATGGTTGATTCCAATGAATTTTTTTTCTATATTATTTTTGAAATTATTAAATTTTAAATATGTGTTATTGAATTGAAAATGTTATTTTAATTTGGAAGTATACCATGTGACCATTTAAAGACATTTTCATCAATGTAGAAAACACGAGATGTTATGGATTGATCATAATGTTTTTTATATGTTTCTCTTACATATATAAATAGATCATTATACCATTATTTTATGAGTAAATACATGGAATAAGTTAATTTATCAAATGTGTTCTTTATGAAATATCTTTTTATTATGATATGAGAAAATATCATCAAACTCAATTTATTTCCATGAGTAATTATTGTGTTTATTCCTCGTGATTTCATTCCATTTTTTGAAACACATAATCATGGACAAGTTGTAATGAGTTTTCCCAAATAAAACTCCAATTAAATGGTTAAATATTTAGTCTCATGATATGTCATATATAGGATTTAGAAGTAAACATATTCCATTTTTTTATTTTTACCACCATGTGATATTGTCTATATAGTTATCCCTACCTCATGTTAATGACAGGTTATATGTCACTTCCAAAATTTATATGTTTCCATGATCTTATGATACTAGGATCATTGTGTTATTCTTCCATGTGATTACTCATGTTCCTTATCTTTTATGATATCATGTTGTGCCTTTGACTTTCACATTTTGTTTCTTTATCATGTTTAGTGTCTTAGTAGGCTTGTTAGCTCACTTCATTTATCTATGTATTCCCCAGGTCATATGAGCAACTTTTATTCGATCTAAAATATTTTTAATATTATTATGGAGCATAAAAAAAGATTTTTTATTTTAGTCTCACTTTGATGTGTTATTATCCAAGTCTTATAAAGAAACTTGGACTCAATTTATTTAGCATTTAATTTATTGGATATATTGGTTTTAAAATCATCTCATAATATGTTTAAAATTCATGGGTCACTAAATTCAGGATTAGATAAAGGAAAAGATATTTTTTGGGATTAGAACTACAATTATTTCGTGATAAAAATTTTAAAAAGTATAAATATGATTCTATGTGAAGGAAAATATCATGGAATTTGGGTTAATTTTTTATTGACAAGTTTATAAGAAATTACATCCATGTTTAGATACTTCAAGTGTATGTGCATGTGGAATTGTTTTACCACCGTGTAATAACTCTAAAAATGGAACGTTGGGTTGTTACATGATCGTTACCTAGTGCACGATAATTCTTCTTTTTGCACACATAGTTTGACACTCTTGGGGGATATGTTTTGGAAATTCATGAACTCTTTAAGAACCATTATAAAGGACCAGATCAAATAGTTGGGATAAAAATCATCATAGGAAACATTATTATGGACAACCTGGATTCAACCCTTTATAATCATGATTCAGGATAAAATTTTCATTTATAAGTTATTCCTTATAGGTTTATAATATTCCTTTTTGTTTGTTAATGAATAATCATTAGATTTCACATATTCGTTTTAGTTAATGGTGGTAAATATGTGAAATCATTTCAAAAACCATTGTGATAGGAAATGTAATGATTTACATAAAAAAATTCGTATCCCAATGGGAATGGAAATTATATATCTTATGATCATACCAAAGTAGGTATTTTTAATTACAATTAACAATCAAAACATAAATAAATTTCTAAACACATAAAACAAGGGAAATATAGTGTCTCATGGATGTTTAAGTGTTAAAGATGATAAATATAAAAAGATTAAATTTCCTTCATGTCAAAAATGTGGGAAGATACACCTTGGAGAAGTTATATATAGAATATGACAATATTATATCTATGGAGAATAAGGTGATATAATGATGAATTTCCATGGAAAATTGAGGAGTTCAATAGAGAGAAATAAATTTCATCATAGAGGTCAATTTATTGTTCATTGTATTAAATGTGGGTAACATTGAATTATATAATTCAATACCCTCTTCTAACGGTTAACTCCTATACGAAGTAAGTACCTATGTTATACCAATCATTGAGGTGAAAGTATTTACATATGGGGATGTTATAATTATTTTGTAGAATTATTTTTATCAATGTTGTTTTTATTATCAAAATCATGAAACATATAAGTATTGTGTCAAAATTTGGAATAATATATGAATTTAATATGGATTTATAGTGATTATTGTTTTTTATAGAATTTATTATCATATATTATTATGTCATATTAATGTTTTATGAGACACTAAATTTATTGATTTTATTTAGAGGTAAATGTTAAATTTATCTTCAATGAAGATGTGATCAAATCAATCATGTTGTAGGGTTTCAACCTTAGTTTGGAATATTTTTATGAATTCTAAATTTAGTTACACACCAAATGATCTAATTTTATCTTTGGGTGTTATTGTTGAGTCTTTAGAGATTAATTTTTATGTTTTATCCATTTTTTGTAATTACCATATATTCTTTCTAAAAAAATAGTTTTGGTTAATGTCTAATGATAAGAGGAATATATTTATATCCTATTGTGGAATTATACGGACCGTTATAATTTTATTTTAATCTTCAATTATTATGAAATTTATATTTTACATTCATTTCTTAGAGTAAGAAATGAAAATAAAAATGATCGAAGAACAAATTAATGAAAAAATTACACAAATAAAGAAGATAACAAGTAAGTTTAATTTTTAGTTTTATCTATATTGATAGTGAAGAAACTCACCAAATCTAGGAAATATATATTGAAAAAGAAATATATTCAAATAACATTTAGTTCAGAAAAATCAGTTGTCATTTTCACAACTCTTTAGTTTTTGGGTTTGTGGTCATTAATTATTTCATGATAATTCAATTTTTAAGATCATTTATCTATGTCACTCTCTATAATTATTTTGGAATAACACATTTTAGCCTTATCTATATCATTAATTCTCATATATTTTTTTCCAACTTGGTAAAATATTTATGTGATAATCTAGATGGACTTCATATTTACTTTTTTAACTGCTTAAGAAAAATTTTTATTTACCGTTTTTATGATATGATATTTAAAAATAAGTATTTCAGAATTCTAAACCCCAGATTATTGAGATAAAGTTGAAATTTTGTGGATGAAACGTATTTAAGGTGTGTAGAATATAAGAAAGTAATATTAAAAAACCATTTTCGATAGCGTATTTAATATGCAACATCGAGCCTAAATGAATCATAAATATTATTATTTAAAGATGATCATCATAATATTATAGTTAAATTGTCTGGGTATGAAATGGATTAAATAATTTTTGAAATATATAATTATCTTACTCAAAATAATTGTAATGATAAATTCTTATAAAATAATAACTCAATTGTTAATAAAGAAATTTTATTCTTAAAAAAATATTTTTTCTATAAAAATGATTTTTATTAATATTAAGAGAAGATATTAATATTAATTAAAGGAAATATAAAAAACAATTTTTATAAAATGAACTTTCTTTTTTAAATAATCTTAATATTTTTAAATTATGATAAAATTTTGATATTATTTTGAAATGATTAATTTTTTTCAATAGTGAAGGTTACCGACTTTTCAAATAAAGTCATTTATTTAAAATAAATAAATTAATTTAAATGTACTAATAAATTTTGGATTTTATATTAAATTAAAATATAAACCATATGACTTATAATTATATAAGTAATTTGATTTTAATCAATGATTTTCATGATTTTGGTATAAGTTCATTATTATGCATAAAAACATATTTTCTTATAAACTATTTTTATGATCATAAATGTTACCCATATTAACTAATTAAAAATATAGATACCCAAACCTCTCATACATAAATATTCCCTAATTTTAGATTAATTATCAAAAAAAATTAAAAATACATGCTAATGGACCATATATGTTTTATTTCATTGGATACTAGATTCAAAATCTTCTCATTTGATGAAAAATCATCAATTTCCCCCACAATGATCTTCCCATTTAGTACTCTCTATAGAAATACAATATATAATACCTTTACTCATAACCTGGGGAAAAGAAACATAAGAAATGGTGAGCTCATATGCTTAGAAATGGTAAAAAATAGATATTTCAAAATAACACGATCATATGGGTATGAGAATATGAGAATACTATTTGAAAAAAATACCCCACATAACATAGATCATAAATGTGAGTAATGGAATAAATATTGGTTGTTCATAAGTCACGAACCATATTAGAAACAAATAAAAAGAACCTTCAGAATATAACATATGAAAAATACAAATATTTTTGGAATATATTTACATATAGAAAATCATTTCCTTGGTAGTGAAGGCTCGTTTCCAACACTATCATAGGGCAATGGGTTTACTACACAAACCATTGTAGTAGTCATTTTTCACTCCAAAAAATATCATTGCAGATAGTCCTTAACTAAAATGAGTTTATAGAGTCCTTTTTTTCATTTTAAAAGTTTTAAAAATATTTATAAATATTTTTGGAGCTATACATTGTGTTTGAGTGAGATTATGAGGCCCCGTTTTCCAAAATTTATTTATGAAAAGTATTATTTTATTTTAATTTTCAAAAAAAAATTCAATATAAATGGATTAACTTAATGATAGAGTCTTGAATCAAAAATCAAAGATCCAAGTTACATTTTAAGCAAGAGCATTACACTAGTCATGACCTAATGTTGGTCGGCATTGTGCATTCATTTATAACGATTGTGGGTGGGTGCCTTTAATATAAATTAACTAATTAATTTAATTATTTAATTTAAATGAAATAATATTAAAAAATAAATAAATAATATTTTATTGTAGATCTCCAGAGTTTTTGACATTACCCTGAGATCACTGAGTGGAGCTTCTACTGACTATCATTGGAGAATAGAGATCAGACAATAATGAGAAAATGGATCAATGAATATTAAAAAACGTCGAATGAAATGGATCTTTGTTCTCTATTGGAAAGGGTGTTCTTCATAATAAAACTATCAAATCATGAGTTAGGACCAGCTATTTGTGGATTTCCACCCTTATCATTAAATTAGTTAGAATAATCTTTCTTATTCTTTAATCTATGTCAACTTCTTACCATTGCATTCCCCTTGTCAAATAAAATTGGTTATTTAATTTTATTATTCCTGTTAATCCATGTTTCCCATTATATCGTCCCCAATTTTTATTTATTGGACAAAATTAATTTACAATGATACTTGAACCTGTTTTCTTGGGCCTTTATCCCAATCATTCTTCATATTCTTCATTTTTGGACTATGGTCCATTACATGACATTATTGAGCAGGATCGGTCATGATTGGACTCCCAGATACTTGAATGATTCATGGATGAACAATGGATTACAAAATAGAGAGTGGATCATGATGATTTATAGATTTGGATGATTTCCATAGTACATATGGGATCAGAGATAGAGATGGAAGTGGTTAAGGAAGAACCATACATGACCGATAGTGAATGGGTTCATGTGTGTCTATCAAAACCCTTTTTTTCAGCCAATGGACAGTCTAAAATGATAGCTGCAAGTGTTTACATTCAATTTCACACACCGAATAGGGGTGATTTGTGGAGGAGCAGATGGATCTATAATTCATATAATGGATCTATATTTCTGAATAAAGAAAACTAACCAAACATCATGTGGTCTAAATAACACATGGTGTGTTTCCCCTAGTTGTGGCAGCTAGGGGTTATGGGGGAGTTAAATTTCACATACCATGTGGTACCCCCACACGTTTTGTAACCCAGTGTTGGTGACCCGAAATGTAATAGAGGAGTACCTGGGTATGGATACGACTAGGAACACATATTTTTTACATGTACATGGGTTGAAAGAAATAGGAAGGACTTCGTGCTGGAGTACATCCCATGTATTGGTGTACATAGACACTACTATGTTACACAAACCTAGATATGAGCATGGGAAATACATGGGAAGGATGAGGCACAACATTATTCCCATTACACACCATATAGAGATATATGGGTAGAAAGATTCGTACTGGTAAGGAAACGCCCAGTTAGAAGGGTGGGACCACATGGTATGTGGGTCCCCTTAGATGCCATGTACTATCCTTTTTAAGAAACAATTACCCCACACATATCCTTTTTTTGGATTCATATTTTGGCCTATCAGTATTCTATACAGATTTTTTTCAATATATAATGTGATTTTGGCCTTCATAGTTAATTTTGTTAAATGATTCAAGATGTTATGTGTTTGTTACATTTATAGGCAATAAAAATGACAGCTGAGATCAGACAGGATTATCAGAGCGGTAACCTCCAATGATATCAATCCAAGGGTCCTATACTAATAGAGTGGAATCATACTACGAAGTTAAGGAGTGAGATATCTACCACTAGAGGATAACCCTCATGTGGAGTAATGGAATTATTCCTCTACAACTATAGTGGAACCCTCTTATAGATTCAGGGCATGGGTTCTCTAACACTATAGTGTAACCCTCTTGCAAAGGTAGTGAATGGGTCCTCTACCACTAGAGTATATCCCTCATGTAGAGTTGGGGAATGAGTCCTCTACCATCAAATTTTATCCATACTATTTGGATAGTGAATGGGTCCCCTATCAATCTATAGAGTATAACCCTCCTGTTTGGATTAGGCATGGTTCCTCTATCTATCTACTTATTAGAACCCTCATATTTTACCAGTGTACGGGTTCTCTACCTAGATATAATAGACCCTAAACTATAAAAAACATTGGTGAGAATTATCCCCCCATGGATACTTCTTCTAACATACCTATGTGATATTAGGGATCATTAATGGACCCCAAGAACTAATGAGAAACTATTTTCATGTGATGGGTTATGATATGGAGATCCTCTCTCACTATTGTTTTCTTTTCTTTTATGATCATATAAATCATTATCCTTATTGATGGATTTTGTTTCTCAATTAATAAAAGTGATATATCTATTTCTATCCTAGACCTTACTTCTCTCCATTTTTCTTTCAGGGAGTCCTACTGAGTATGTATATACTCAACCCTCCATGAGAATTTATCACAGGTTTTTCATCTTATATAGATGAAGGATAGGTCAACAGTGATTATAGAAGATCATATGAAAACCCTAGTAAATGTTTACCACATATGGTGGTTGGTCATAGATATTTAGAACTAGAGTCTCTCAATATTTACTTTTCATGTTTTGTCATGTAGTAAATCATTTTTATTAGCTTGTATTTTTCCCCTTTTTCTTTTTATATTCTGTTATCATACTCCGGAATTCCCTAGAGGTTTTACATGTATGTTTTTTTCTCTAGGTGTTTCATATTTTATTATTATTCCTCTATAATTATATATATATATGGTCGGTATCATGCACACATGTACACTATGTAAAAGCCTCCCATATTAGTTATTCATTTTTACACTTGTTTACAGCCCTTCGCCTATATAGGCGGGGTTATGGTAGTTCTGGATTGAGACATATTCTATTGTTTTTCAATCGATTGGTATTAAATAAATTCATTAATTGGGTTGATTTTTGTATTTTCCCCCCTTATGAATATTTATTTAGTATATAGGGAAAACGTTACAAAGTGTCTAAAGTGTGTCTTTCAGTATAGGGATTCTAATGTTGGTGCAACATATGATGTATCCATTCACTATGTCTCTAAATACCAATTTTTTTTACTCTTGATTCCAAGAAAGTGGTTTTAGAGATCAATGGTACATGAATCATATATGATTGAATATTTTGACTATCCTTATTGAGTCAGTTCCCCATATATATGTGCTCATCAGACTGTGGTACATCTTGATTAAATTTTAGGATGCCTATATGAAGATTTATATCCAGGTTACCAATAATAGATCATGACAACGATATGGTGAGTGATGAGGCATCATTTTAGGTTACATCCCATTAGATCCATCCTCTAGGGGGATTTAAGATCCTGGCCGTTTCTAGAGATTATCTTGGATGTAATTTTAGGTAAAACATTGTTTTTACATAAGTAAATTTGTTTAGAATTATGGATTGGGGTGATTTTGGGTGAAGTCTAAGAATATATAAGAGAAAATAGGTTTTTCATGGTTGTACCATGGGTTGAACAAATAGTGAGGCTTCATAAGAGAATTTTTGTACCCCCATGTTTTTGGGGATGTAGCCTTGGAACGACTGGTTCATAGTTTGAGAGGCCATGTGAGGAATCTATGTGAAGTTCCCCCATGAAGTAGTGGATAACACATGTTTAGTACCTGGTTTGTCAAACTGTGAGAGTAAATCTTGTGTGGGCCAACTATGAGATCCTAAAATTGTGGTTCTCAATCATTTTAACGAATTAATGAGTTTTTTCACCTCTTATGTGGACCTAACTTAGGATTTTACATTCCAATGGGTAAATTAAGGTTATCCCTTCGAACTATAGGGATTCAAAGTCATTATAAACATCGTTCCTCATGATCTAAATCCCTAATTTATGATCTTATCTTCTCTCGGCAAGTGGATTTCATTTTGTTGATTCTCCCACTCATTTTTCTATATTTTCATAATATTTACATAGATGTTTTCCAATTTTGTATTATATCATAACCTATTTAGTGATATCTAGATCTATGATTTAATATATATATATATATATATTTATGAGATCACGATGTATTTGATCATTTTTCGATTTAGGGATTCATATTCGAAACTTCTCTCAACATTGTTGTGCTACTCGGATTTGGGGGATGTATATTGGGAAACTAATTGTAAATAAACTAAGGCAGGTTGTATAAATATAATTCTCATAGTTTTGTATTTGATATGTATATGAAATATTGTAAAATTTCTACTATCCATTAGCAATTTTTGTCCTTGAATTGGATTTATTAGATTGACCAATTGAGTTAATAAAGCTTTATTGAAATTGGGGATTAATTGGGGAACTAATCATGTCACTAAAGGGATTCACTATTAGATAATTAATTTGGGGAATTTAGTAATAATATAAAGGGGTTGTAATCTAGATAATAAATCAAGTTATTATTTATGAAATATTAATTCATTGTGAATTAATTATGGGCTTTGAGATTTTGATCTGAATAATTAATTATGGTATTAATTATGGATAATTTAGATCAAGATTGAGATAATAAATTGTATAAAATTAATTATTGGATATGAATTGTGATATTGGTTAATTAATTAATGAAATAATTAATGGGATTGGCACATTTGGTTAATTGTGGTGTTTACTAATGGATTTTCTATATTTTAACTAATTTCCTATTTTCTGTATTTTAACTAATTGCCTAATTTGAGAGGGAATTGATGTGGAAAAGTAATGGATCAATTTATTATGTGTTTAGTAATGGGAACGTGATTATTATAAATTTAGAGTTACAAATAGTAACATGTTCATTATAATTGTGAGTAAAGAGAAATTAAAACATGATCATTCTAATTTGAAGTATGCATGATAACATAGTCATTGTACCTATGAGTAAAGAGAATGGAAACATGGTCTTTCTATTGAGGGGAAACATGGTAACATGGTCATTTTACTTACATTTGTGATATTGTTAATCTTTTCAATGTGTCTTATAAATGTAAAATTATATAAGGGAAATAATGAGGCTATGAGTTATGGCCTCTCATGAGAATATTTGAACTCAAGGATGAGTCGAATCAGGTATTGAGATATCATAGCACCTTGAGAACTTCATGATTCAGAGAGAATATGGTATTAAGATAAGATATTTCATAGGGAACACATCAATCTCCAGTAAGAGAAGAATTTCGTATTGAGGTATACGTATCCTTGGGAACCCATGAGTTAATGTAGTTAGAAAAAAATAAATGAAAATGTGATAAATTGATTATTATTGAATTGTGCGTATTTTCTAATAGAACTTCATGAACTATCTTTTGACTGTACTTATTTTTGAATCCATTGGTGGTGTCTTACTGAGCCATACTCACACCCTACTCAGTCTGCCTGATCGGTACCTGAATAGAATGTATTGTTATAGTACTGGATAAGGGAAAAGGCCCTTAGATGGGTGGAAAATTGGGGTTGTCTCTTGGAGGATAGAACCATATAAGTTTCAAGAACTATTTAGGGAGCCTAAGTGTCTTTATTTTTAGTTACATATTTTGAAAATGACACTTATATTGGCATATCATGTTTTCCCTCTCAGTTGAGTATTATATTTCCTTTTTGGTTATCTCATGACAATAGTATTTTTCTGTATATAAATGCTTTTTCCATTTCCTAGTTACTCCCACTGCCGTTTTACTCTGATAAACAAGGATATAGTCTCCCCATGAATGACATACCAGACACTCACTACTAGTCAGTAGCATCTAGAATATGGGGAGGTGCGCATGAAGTAATGTGACTAATCAGCTTTTGGAACCGATGCGTTCCACCCAGGTCATGATGTGAAAAAGTAGTATTAGAGGTCCAATTTTCGTTCTTCTTCGTTGTCTAACTATTTTTGAAAAGGAATAAAAGATACTAGTAAGAGTTGGGGCTTGGTAATGAGATCGTTCATGGGACTTGCAAACTCATGTATGAGGGAAAACCCAAGTACTCATGGTGGGATTGTTATTATTGCTATTTTCTATAATAGTTAAATGTTATTTTACATTGGGTGAAGTTCTTGTGGTGGGATGTGATTATTGTTTTTAAGAATTTTTTAGTATTTTTTCATGGATCAAATAGCACAATAGTTGAGTCTTCATGAATCATTTTTAATTACTCAGAGTTATATGGACATGTGTCATTTTAGGCACCCATGGGGAACATGTTATGGGTATGTTGTAACACCCCGACCCTAGTTACCCAGAGTCGGTACATTATTACAAAACATTGGAATGATCAAAATAAAGATCAAATCTAGAAAGATCGATTAGTTTAGTAGCCTTGGAAACACTAGATATATTCATAAAGTTTTACATTACATCATAAAATGAAAACTACAACAACATAGTCTCCATAGTCCAAATTCATATTCCCTAATACTATCCCTATGGGTAATTTATAATTTACTTCTTCACATCCTGGGAAAAAATAAAACTTAGAAAAGGGGTGAGCTTAAATTCCCAGTAAGGATAACAATAAAGCAGAAACTTTCATAAATAAGGATAAACATTTAAGGAAATGTATAACTAAAACAAAAACCTTTTAAACATGAACTTCAACATAGTATGGCAAAAAATAAAATGAAATAATTCCATTTACTTACTCACATGAATATTCTACTAATCGAATAATCACATGCAATATCAATAACCACTTTAATGATGATGGAATTCATAATGCCAGACTATCATAACCCCATAGTCAAGGTCTTGTGCCAAGACTACAAATAAGATTTTGTCAAGGCCTGATTCCAAGACACTAGTTTGTCTCATGAGACCTACCGATTCATCTAGGAGCTATAGCGGGCTCCACCCGTCATTTAATAAGTCCAATGCATTCCTCATATGAACAGGTTTAAACATAACATAAACATTCATATTAAAACTAGCATATGAAATGTCAATACTTTCTCCATAAACCATGAATGGTATTAAAATAACACATCAATAGTAAACCAAATCAAAAAACCTTCAATACAATATGGAACTTTTGTAGAATAATAAATCAACTTCAAATAAGCTTAAAATCCATCAAAGGATGTTGACATAGATGAAATCAAAACTATTTGAGAAAAATATCCCTTTTTTGAAATAATTTAAAAGTCACATAATTATAAAATAAAACATTTTCATTGAAAATTTTCTTATAAGCTTGTAAGGGAAGCTTCGAAGATTTTATAATGGAGGAAAATAGCTGCACCCGCCGTATAAGTTAAAAAACATTCTTACCTTAATTCTGTCAAAAGGTTAAAAAGCACCTTGTTTGGAAAAGGAAGGAAAGATTCCTTTATAAACCTCTTATAAAAATTCAAACAAGGGTATAAATGACTATAACCCATATTCTTTTAAATATTAAAAATAGTTTGAAATACATTTTTATGAAACATGGATGTGGATGATAAATAAATCCCAGTATATTATTACGTATAAAGAACCTCGGATAATGAAGAGATTTCAAAATAAGCCCTTACCTTGTACATTTCCATGGTTGGAGGTAGATTAACCCCATATATAATGGTGAAATAATTTTTATTAAATTATAAAAGAATCATATACATTAATATGATATCATATATGATCTTTTAACATTGCTTTGTTAATAATATCTTAGTATTATCGTCGTTTCGGGTGTTAACTTACTCGTTTTCTTTTATATGTTTTGTTACATAAGCCGTGTTTGTTATGGATAGGTTGTATCTTATTCATATCCAGAATTATATCATGTCCTTAAACAGTATTTTTAAATAATCAAATGATAATTATACTTGAATGGATACGATGGAGAATGAATCTCATCGCGTTCATGGAGACGGTAGTCCGTACGTACGCACGAGCAACAATATATTTTTTTTGATATTAAAATAATATATAATTGGATGGTATATCATATGTACAGAATAATTATCATGTTATATTTATTATTTACATGAATTAAAAATCATTATTATAGACATCCAAATAATAATATATTGAATAACAATTACACCACGACGTGGAGACGGTAAGCCGTACGTACGCACGTATGGTGACATGTCATTCAAAGGATGGATAGAATACTGAATATGGTTGTAGAATATTTATAATAACATCAAATTATATATAATATACTGGATTTAATATTTTATAATGATAATAACAAAGATAGAAGAAGTGGAAGAAGAAAGGAACATGAAAAGGGGTTGTGAAATCATTACCTCTTCTTCGGGTTCTTCCTTTTGATTTGATCAAAAGAGCTCCATAGGTTGGCTTTCTGAATAAAAGAAGGCCGCTAGGATGAATTGAAGGAAGTTGAGAGAGTATCGGGACAGGGTTTGGCCGAACCAAAAGGCATTGAAGCTATGAATTAATGAGAAGGGTGAGTTCTCTTTTATAAGAGGGGTGAGGGGGACCTTTGGAAAAGTTAGAAATATTATTTTATAATAAATTCATATTCTGTTTATAATGGCTCCAAAGTCGATTATTTAAAGGTTAAGTTGGGTATGGGTCGAAAACCACTCAAACAATAAAATTTATATAGGTTTGGGTCAATATATTGAACTTATCTTTTAGTTTTAACTCTTAGTTAATTAGTTTGACACTTACCATGTCACGTTGTATTTTTATATTATATAGTTAATAAACTTACAATATACCTCCATGATACCCCTATGTTGTCCATTGATGATACACCTATCATTATATAAGTCTTTTGGAAGAACATTAGATTTTTAATAATTTAATATTAATTAAATTATAATATTTGTTTTAAAAACTCTTTTATGTCAATTTTGACAATATTCAATAATTGATTTTTGTGAAAATCATAACCGAATTATTACTTCTAAAAAGTTAATTAAGTCAATCCTAACATTACATATTAACGTAAAAAATTATTATAATTCATAAAAAGTCTCAAATTATTTTTATTTGGGTAATTATAATATCAATTATTTTAATTTTTCACTATTATGTTAATTACTTCATCATCCTTGTGTCATAAATAAATTAGATTATTTATTATATAAAAATTATAAATAAAATATCATTATGTAGGAAATCATTTTATATTTCTAATGAATATTTATAATTGAAAATAAAACATATATAACCCTATGTAAAAAATGTTTTTCTAAAAGATTTATGCTTATGTCATTTTTGTATTTATTTTAACTTAATTAATATAAAGTGACATTATCACTTAAAAGTGGCTCCATGGGGTCCAAAAATAAACCCAAAGATGCCCATGGCCGGACAAGTATCAACCAATAAGGTTAGGACACGTTTTAGGGTAATTTTTTATTATTATAATATTATTTTTATCCCTTATTTACCGGATTTACCCTTTAACCATGGTAAATAAAATATTTACCGAAGTAATTATTCAAAATGTCTAAAAATAAAAGTTACCTATTTACACAATTTGAACATCATGATTCCAAATATGTAATCCATTTTCCCAAATTCTAAACACAAAAGGGGCATAAATTAATTTAAAATTAATTTCCGTTGTTAAAACAAAAAACGTGTTTTTAAGAGACAATAACTATCAAATGATTGACACTTGTTTATGTCCTGTTTAATTGTAAAATTATGTAAAATGACCAACAATTTATTAAATGGTAAAAATATATTCTAAATATACCTTAAAACCACTCAAATTAATAATTTATCAATATAAATTATTTCGATTAAAAAATTTGTTTTTAATTAAAATTTAGTAATTTTCACTATTCATCAAAATATAAATGTTATCCGAAAAGTTCCAAAATTTCACCCTAGGCTAAATTTGATATTCCTAATCCAAAAATAATGACCATTTGAGAGGTAAAATTTATAAAATTTCAAAAAATAGGTATTACTATTCATAACAGCTAGTTTGATTGGTTGTGGTGTGTTAGAACTCGATGTTGCGTACAACACATGCTATCGCATTATTCAAAGAGAAGCGTACCATAGAAGCTTGGGGTGTTACATTCCTCCCTCCTTCAAATAATTTAATCCTTGAAATTTCTAGAATACTACCACATGAAAAGACTCAGGTGGTTCTTCATCATAAGTTTCTCGGGCTCCCACATTGCATTTCCATCTTATGTTTTCTCCACAAGACTTTTACCAGACGCGTTGTCCGGTTTCTCAGTAATTTTTCTCTCGTATCAGGAATCCTGACGGGCTATTCATAATAAGATAGATCTGGTTCCAGTTCTAATTCCTCATAGGTGAGTACGTGCATTGGGTAAGGCATGTATTTCCTCAATAGAGATACGTGAAACACATCGTGAACTTTGGAGAGACTTGGTGGTATTTCCATTCTGTAAGCTAAAACCCCAATTTGTTCTATAATATTGAAAGGTCCGATGTACCTGGGACTCAATTTACCTTTCTTACCAAAATGTATGACTCCCTTCCATGGAGATACCTTCAAGAAAACATGATCACTAACTTGAAATTCCAAATCCTTCCTTCGATTATCGGCATAGCTCTTCTACCAACTTTGAGATGCTTTGATATGGTTTTTGATTACCTTAACCTTTTCCATCGTTTCCTCCACCAATTCTGGGCCTACAAGTTTTCTTTCACCAACGTCATCCCTACAGGTTGGTGTGTGAAATCTCTTTCCGTATAATGCTTTATATGGTTCCATTTGAATACTCGAATGGAAGCTGTTGTTATAGAAAAATTATACCAGAGGTAAATATTGATCCCACATACCCTAAAAGTCAAGTGAGAAGGATATCAACATGTCTTCTAAGGTTTGAATAATCCGTTTTGATTGTCCGTCTATTTGAGGGTGGTAGGCAGTGCTCAAATGAAGTTCTATATCCAAGGATTTCTGAAGACTTTTCCAGAATCTTGAAGTAAAACGGGGATCACAATAAAAAACATTCGATAGGGGTACTCCATGAAGTCTCACCACTTCATCAATATATAGTCTTTCTAGACATTCTAGTGGTAGATCTTCTCTTATAGAAGGAAAATGTGCTGACTTGGTAAGACGATCAACAATAACCCATATTGCATCGTTCCTTCTAGGAGTCTTTGGTAGCCCCATGACAAAGTCCATTGTAATATTGTCTCATTTCCACTCTGGTATGGGAAGATGTTTAATGACTCCTACAGGCTGTTGCCTTCCAGCTTTCACTTGTTGACAAACCATACATCTTGACACAAAATCAGGAATCTCCCTCTTCATGTTGTCCCACCAAATATTTTCCATCAAATCTCTATACATTTTGGTGCTCCCGGGGTGTATAAAGAAATTGGAACTATGAGCATCATCCAGCAATTCCCTTTTTAGATCAGGTATATCGGGAACAAAAAGTATCTTCCCAAATTTCAAAATTCCATCTTCATACACAAAGTCTCTCAAACTCCCATCATTCACAGCTTTAATCTTCGTTTTAAATTCTTCATCATCAGTCTGAGAACTCTTAATCCTTTCTAGTAAATATGGTTTGTCAACCATTTGAAAAATCATTGATGTTTCGCCTTCCCTGGTTATTCCCATGTCCATCTTCACTAGATCCATGAATATTGGATCCCTTTAAATTCTCATATTGTTCAAAAATCCATGATCATTTTTTCTCAAAGCATATGCCACCTTGTTTGCCTTCCTCGGGTGGTAGTGTATCGTACAATCATAATCTTTGAGTAATTCAAGCCATCTCCTTTTCCGCATGTTGTGTTATTTTTGGGATAAAATGTACTTCAAACTCTTGTGATCAATATAAATCTCACATTTTTCACCATTGAGGTAGTGCCTCCATATCTTCAAAGAAAAGATCAAAACTACTAACTCGAGATCATGAGTAGGATAGTTTTGCTAATGAATTTTCAACTGTCATGATGCATAGGCAATAACCCTATCATTCTACATAAGAACACAACCAAGTCATTTCTTCGATGCATCATTATAAATAACGAATCCATCATTCCCCGATGGTAGAGTCAATATAGGATCATTGACTAATATTATATTCAGTTCTTTGAAAAATTCTTCACAGTCTTTTGTCCAAACAAATTTAACCCCTTTACGTGTGAGCTTTGTTAATGGGTTAGCCAACCGAGGAAAATTATGGACGAAATGTCGATAATAACCTGCTAAACCAATAAAATTATGTACCTCAGTTATACTTGTAGGTGCTGTCCATTCAGGTATTGCCTTGGTCTTAGAAGGATAAACATAGATTCCATTTTTAGAGACAATATGGAAAAGAAAATAAATATCTTGATACCAGAATTCACACTTGCTAAACTACCCATATAATTCATGTCTTCTCAGAGTATTTAGGATAATGCGCAAGTGATTTTTCAAGATCATCATAGAAATTGGATTATACCAATATATCATCAATAAATACCAACAAAAAGTCATCGAGATATTCCTTGAAAACTCTATTCATCAGATCCATGAATACAGAGGGTGCATTTGTCAATCCAAAAGGCATTACTGTAAACTCATAATGCTCGTACCTGGTTTGAAATGCTGTCTTCGGAATTTCTTCCTTCTTCACACACAACTGATGGTATCAAGATCGAAGGTCAATATTTGAAAAGTATTGAGCTCCATGCAGTTGGTCAAATAAATCATCAATGTGTGGTAGGGGATACTTGTTCTTTATTATTAGAGCATTGATCTCCCTGTAGTCGATACATAACCTCATAGATCCATCTTTCTTTTTAACAAAAAGAACAGGGGCACCCCATGTAGAAACACTAGGGAGAATAAATCCCTTTTTACTCAATTCCTCTAGTTGTTTCTTTAGTTCAACTAATTCTATAGTGGCCATTCTATAAGGGGTCTTCGATACAGGCCTTGATCTAGGAATTAAATCAATGGAAAACTCAACTTCTCGTTCTGGAGGATGTCCAGGTAAATCTTCTGGAAACACATCTACATATTCTTTCACAATAGGTACAACCTCTATTTGAACATTCATTTCCTCACCCATAGTCATTTCATTATCTTCTTCCCCAATAGTTGAATTTAGTTAAGCTACTAGGGGTAGATCTAGATAAGAATTATGTGGTGACAATTTTTCTCTAAAGATAAGGTGTTCTTATCATCATCATCAAAAATCATAACCTCCTTATTCTTACAATATATCTTCACATCATAGTCCGAAATCCAATCCATACCAAGGATTATATCAAACTCAATCATAGGTATGACGATGAGATCAGTGGATAAAGAACATTTATGTGCTCTAATGGGGACTGATTCCCAAAACGTTGTTGCAATGATACTTCCCTTATGAGTTTTAACTAACAACTCCCTTGTTAAATCAAATTTTAAGTATCTAATTTTCTTAGAAAACATGTAAGATATGAAACAATGCGATGATCCAGAATCAAATAATGCATTTTCTAAACATGAATAAACCATTAAATTAGGTTCCACCATGTCTTTTGGAGCTTCAACCTCAGCATCAGTGATAACATAAGCTTGGACTTGATCCCTTGTCCTTTTCATAGGTAAGTTCCCATAACACTTAGGACATTCATTTGCATAATGTCCCATCTCCCTGCAATTGTAGCATTGGACATCAGTAGCTTTCTTCTTCCCCTTGCAATCACGAGCTTGGTGGCCTTTTTCACCACACTTGTAACAGACTCTCGTTCCTTTTAAGCAAGTACTGGGGTGTTTCTTCCCACATTTACCACAAGATGGATATTCAACCTTTCCCTTATTCCCCTTATTTCCATTCCCAGATTGATCAGCAGATCTGTTCTTCTATTTCTTTGCTTTAATTTCATAAGACTTAGAGAATTCCTTTTTAGTCTTGATAGCACATGAGGCAATGTCTTCGTATGACGAGAAAGATTGTGAGACTAATGCTCGACGGAGAAATGGTTTTAACCCATCAATTAAACGATCAATATTACTTCTTGGGTTATGTATATAATCTCCAGCATACATTGCTAACCTTGTAGAGTTAGCCTAATACATTGCGACATTCTCATCCTCCTTTTGTCTCAGACTCATAAATTTCCTTTCCATATCTGCTCAACGGTCACGAGGAAAGTATTTTTCTAAAAACAGATCTTTGAACTCCCTACATTCCATATTTTATACTTCATCATCTTCCTTCGTTCTTTTAATCAATGACCACAATTGATCATCATCTCCAGTGAGGGAGTAAACTGTCATGATAACTTTTTCCCTTTCACTACTTCCCAAAGACTGAAATATTTTCTCTAGGGAATTTATCCATTTCTCAGCTACTAAGGGATTTGAACTCCCATTGAACGTTGGTGGTTGTTGCCTCATGAAGCGATATAACATTGATCCTCCCTACTACAGATATGGGTTCTCCATACGGGTAAGGTTATTATTCATAACCTGAGTGAGTTGTCCCAGTATAGTGATTAGCTGATCGGCACCAGTTGCATCACCAGCTCCACTATAATTATCTTGAGCAGGAGGGAAATCCCTACATGGAGTGTGTGCATTGATATGGTTTCCATTTCTTCCACTAGGCACCATTTCTAAAGAATGGAATAAACTAGATCAGTTTATGAATCAAAATACATAATTCCATACTTATAAAACACTCAACATAAATTGAACTATTTATGGATATAATCCATAATCATAAAAATGTTTTCTTTGAAGAATTATATACTCATAAACCCTTCATAATTATTTTTAAAGAAAATCATAGTTATCCTAAGCATATCCCCCGGGAGTGTCGTAACCAAGAGTGCATCAATGCCCATTGTCGTGCACCAGTTCCCGTTTGAGTCTAGCTCAAAGCAGTGTTTTTGGGTTTCACCCCTAGATACATTTGTGCCAGAGCCGCCTCTACCTGGTCATATCCAGACAGGGATGTATTTCTTGGAAAACTCACAAAATCTGTACAATACCAAAATTCTAGGAGGTTCTTCCATACTAATCCTCAAAGTCCATCTTAAATCTATGTGCTCTAATCAGAGTTTATCTAAATCTAGCTTCCAAGGATTTTACTAAACTTCCTCTGATACCAATTGTAACACCCCGACCCCAGTTACCTACAGTCTGTGCATTATTACATAACATTGTCATGATCACAAGAAAGATCAAATCTCGAAAAACCGATTAGTTAAGTAGCCTTGGAAACACTAGATATATTCATAAAGTTTTACATTACATCATAAAATGAAAACTACAACAACATTGTCTCCATAGTCCACACTCATATCCCCACATACTATCCCTACAGGTCATTCATAATTTACTTCTTCACATCCTGGGAAAAAAACATAGAAATGGGGTGAGCTCAAATTCCCAGTAAGGATAACAATATAACTAAAACTTTCATAAATAAGGATAAACATTTAAGGCAGTGTATAACTAAATCAATAGCCTTTTAAACTTGATCTTCAACATAGTATGGCAAAAATAAAATGAAATAATGTCATTTACTTACTCACATGGATATTCTACTAACTGAATAATCACATGGAATATCAATAACCACTTTCATAATGATGGGATGCATAATGCCAGACTATCATAACCACACAGTCAAGGATTTGTTCCAAGACTACAAATAAGATTTTGTCAAGGCCTTGTGCCAAGACACTAGTTTGTCTCATGAGACCTACCGATGCATCGAGAAGTTATAGCGGGCTCCACCCGTCACATAATAAGTCCAATGCATTCCTCATATGAATAGGTTTAAACATAACATAAACATTCGTATTAAAACTAGCATACGAAATGTCAACACTTTCTCCATAAACCATGAATGGTATAAAAATAACACATCCACAGTCAAACAAATCACAAAACCTTCAATACAATATGGAAGTTTTGTATCATAATAAATCAACTTCAAATATGCTTAAAATTCATCAAAGGATGTTGACATAGATGAAATCAAAACAATTTGAGAGAAATATCCATTTTTTGAAATCATTTAAAAGTCAAATAATTATAAAATAAAACAATTACTTTGAAAATTATATTATAATCTTGTAAGGTAAAATTTGAAGATTTTATAATGGCAGAAAATAGCCTCACCCTCCATATAAGTTAAAAAAAAACATTATTACCAAAATTCTGTCGAAAAGGTTAAAAAGAACCTTGTTTGGAAAAGGATGGAAAGATTCCTTTATAAACCTCTTATAAAAATAAAAACAAAGGGTATAAATGACTTCAACCCATATTATTGTAAATAGTAAAAATGTTTTGAAATACATTTTTAAGAAACATGGATTTGGATGATAATGAAATCCCAGTAGATTATTACGTATAAAAAACCTCGGATAATGAAGAGATTGAGAAATAAACCCTTACCATGTACTTTTCCTTGTTTGGGGGTAGATTAACCTCCTTTATAATGGTGAAATAATTATTATTAAATTATACAAGAATCATATACATTAATATTATATCATATATGATCTTTTAACATTGCTTTGTTAATAATATTTTAGTATTATTGTTGTTTCGGGTGTTAACTTACTCGTTTTCTTTTATATGTTTTTTTACATAAGCCGTGTTTTTGATGGATATGTTGTATCTTATTCATATCCAGAATGATATCAAGTTCTTAAAAATTATTTTTAAATCATGAAATGATAATTATACTTGAATGGATACGATGGAGAATGAATCTCATCGCGTTCGTGGAGACGGTAGTCCGTACGTATGCACGAGCAACAATATCATTCTTTTGATATTAATATAATATAAAATTGGATGGTATATCATATATACAGAATAATTATCATGTTATATTTATTATTTACATGAATTACAAATCATTATTACACCCTTCCAAATAATAATATATTGAATAACAATTACACCATGACGTGGAGACGGTAAGCCATACGTACGCACGTATGGTGACATGTCATTCAAAGGATGGATATAATACTGAATATGGTTGTACCATATTTATAATAACATAAATTTATATATAATATAATGGAGTTATTATTTTATAATGGTAATAACAAATATATAAGAAGTGGAAGAAGAAAGGAACTTGAAAAGGGGTGGTGAAACCATTACCTCTTCTTCAGGTTCTTCCTTTTGATTTGATCAAAATGGCTCCTTAGGTTAGATTTATGACTAAAGGAAGTCCTATAGGATTAAGTGAGGGAAGTTGAGAGAGTATTGCGGTAGGGGTTGACCGAAACAAAAGGCTTTGATGGTGTGAATTAATGAGAAGTGTAGTGCCCTTTTATAATAGGGGTGAGGGGCACCTTTGGAAAAGCTAGAAATAATATTTTATAATAAATTAATATCCTGTTTATAATGGTTAAAAAGTCTATTATTTAAAGGTTAATGTGGGGATGGGTCGAAAACCACTAATCCAATAGAATTTAGACAGGTTTGGGTCAATATATTAACCTTATCTTTTAGTTTTAACTCTTAGTTAATTAGTTTGACACTTACCATGTCACTTTGTATTTTTATATTATATAGTTAATAAACTTACTATATACCTCCAATATACCCCCAAGTGGTCCGTTAATGATACATCTATCATGATATAATTCTCTTGGAATATCCTTAGATTTATAATAATTTAATATCAATTAATAATATAATATTTGTTTTAAAAACTTTTTTATGTCATTTTTGACAGTATTCTATAACTTATTTTTGTGAAAATCATAAAAGAATTATTACTTCGAATAATGTTAATTAGGTCAATCCAAACATGTCATATTAACCTTTAGAATTATTTTAATTCATAAAAAGTCTCAAATTATATTTATATTGGTAATTATAATATCAATTATGTTAATTTTTCCCTATTATGGTAATTAATTCATCATTATTGTGTCATAAATAAATTAGACTATTTAATGTCTAAAAATTTAAAATAAAATATCATTATGTAGGAAATATTTTTATCTTTCTAATGAATATTTATAATCGAAAATACAACATATATAACCCTATGTAAATTTGTTAAAAAAGATATATGCTTATGTCATTTTTGTATTTATTTTAACTTAATTAATATAAAGTATCATTATCACTTACAAGTGGCTCCATGGGGTCCAAAAATAAACCCAAATATGCCCATGGTCGGATATGTATCAAAAATAATGTTAGGACACGTTTTATGGTAATTTTTTATTATTATAATATTATTTCTTACCCCTTATTTACCGGATTTACCTTTTAACCATGGTAAATAAAATATTTACCAAAGTAATTATTCAAAATGTCTAAAAAAAGTTACCTATTTACAAAATTTGAATATAATGATTCGAAATATGGAATCCATTTTTCAAAATTCAGAACACAGAAGTGGCAGAAATTAATTTAAAATTAATTCTCGTTATTAAAACAAAAAGCCTGTTTTTAAGAGATAATAACTATCAAAAGATTGACATTTGTTTATGTCTGGTTTAATTGTAAAATTATGTACAATGACCAACACTGTATTAAATGGTAAAAATATATTATAAATATAATTTAAAACAACTCAAAATCATAATTTATCAATATAAATTATTTCGATTAAAAAAGTTGTTTTTAATTAAAATTTAGTAATTTTCACGATTCATCAAAATATAATTGTTATCTGAAAAGTTCCAAAATTTCACCGTAGGCTAATTTTGATATTCCTAATCCAAAAATGATGTCCATTTTGAGAGATAAAATTTATAAAATTTCAAAAAGTAGGTATTACTATTCATAACGGCTAGTTTGATTGGTTGTGGTGTGTTAGAACTCGATGTTGCGTACAACACACGCTATCGCATTATTCAGAAGAGAAACGTACCATAGAAGCTTGGGGTGTTACATATGTTTTTGAAAATTAAATATTTTCCTTATTGAGATAGTATAATGAATCCTATTTTTTCTAAACATGAATTGATATGGATTATAAAATGATAAAAATGAGAAGACATGCCAGAGAAGACGTGTGTTGGGATTTGTAGAGAGCATTCATCCACAATGCTTGTTGATTGGACGACCAAGGGTCATGCCTAAGATTGAATTTTTGCTTATGGAACATGAGGCAACGATCGAGATATCTGAATATCAAGGGGAATAGTATCAAGATAACTTCAATCGCTTCATGAAATTCATGGAAAGATATCCAGTGAAGGTTATGAAAAGTATGTATGAGTTGAAAATGGAGTTTTAGATGAAGCACCCTCCAACATTAACTGGAGAGAGTGAAACTGATGTACCAAAATTTTGGGTTGAGTATATCGATAAAATAAATGACTACATAGAGAATCCATATGATAGGAGAGTCATGTTGGCTTCTTATATTCTATAAGGATCAGCAAAGTGTTGGTGGTATATATCGGCATGAATTGGATAGACTAACGGTTTGTTATGGAAGGAATTCTTGGAGAATTTATTGGAGTAATTCTATCTAGAGACACTAAGACAAGAGAACATAGCTGAGTTCATGCATCAAACATAGGTTATCATGTCGGTAATGGACTATGGTGGACACTTAACATATCAATAGTTCTTTTTCCCTGCCTTATCAGGAGATGATGAAACAAAGGTGAAACATTTTCATGATGGGTATAAGGGTGAGATTATTTCCCAGGTAAATTTCTATAGGTTGAATATTTCTTTCAAAGTTGTGGACCATGATCTCATAGATAAAGGGAACCTAAAGGAGGCTTCTAATGGTGGAAAAATAGATTTCACTAGATGATCAAAAGGTGTGACTTCTGATAGGAATGAAGCTCCATTATGAAAACTTTATCCAATGTAGGGGAAAAAGAGTGCATAGACAAGAGGTTTGGTTGGACATGAACGTATTGGGGTGATCAGTCATAAGTGTTGTAGGCTAGGAAACTATCATCAAAACTAATGTCGACCACCAGTAGAGTGTCTATCTTTTAGTAAGATAAAATATCTATAGAATTTTTTTATGTTGTGGTGAATGACTAGTACTTATAGAGAAGCTAGGTAGAGTCATAGTATGGGAAGATGATCTTCTACACTATATCGAGCTTGAAGTTGGAGTTCTATTTGCTGAGGGGGTAGGGGTAGTGTACATGGTGATTTTGGGTAGGATCACCTACATAAACAAAGTGGTTCTACTCAAGGGAGTCAAATAGAATCACAAGTAAGAGGGGAATCACAATGTATTATAGGCTAAAATTATGGATTTCCATGCTAGACCATCAATCGTGATAGGTACTATTCTTTTAGATTCTACCATATCTACTTCCTTGATTGATACTTGTGCCCCTCATTCCTTTATATTTGAAACATTTGTTGAGGGTTTGAGCCTGATAGTCGAGTTTGTGAGTGGGGTAATGACTATAGATACACTATTAGGAGTGTAGTCTAGATTTTCAGTACAAGAGATGTTCACTAAAGATTAGGGAATATCATTTATTCTGGTATCCCTATGTTTATGACATGACTTGCTTCGACCTAATTAGGGGTATGGAGTGGCTAGTCCCAAACTAATACCACATTAATAATTACTATAGGAGGTTTACTTTTACATCTCCTATACGTGGAGAATATATTTATCGTGGTGAGAGAGATATCCAAGAGGACTGAGCATGGACAACAACTCAGTAATAGAGAGATCTCACAACCAATGATTGTTGTATTATGTTGGATGATTGGTGTGTTAGGAAATATTCCCTTCCACTAGTAGTAAACAATTTCAGGATGTATTTCATGAAGTATTTTCAAGGGTACCAATTGAGAGAGATTTGGAATTCACTATTGAGCTCATGTTGGGGGGAGAATCGGTATCTATTCCACCATATAAAATGGAACTGACTGAGATTTGAGAGATCAAGACTCAGTTAGAAGAATTTGGGGATAAGGGATTTAACTGTCCAAGTATGTCTCCTTGGAGATCACCTGGTGTTTTTGCAGAGAAGACTGATGAGAGTTTACATTTATGCAGCGATTACTAGAAGATGAAAAACAATGACTACGAGGAACCTCTATCCTCTTATTTTTATTGAATATCTGATTGATCAGTTGATGGGATTCTGTGTGTAATCAAAGATTGATTTGAGGTTAGTGTATCATCAGTTGAGATTATAGACTTCTGATATAATGAGAATTGATTTTCGAAGCCGGTATGACCTTCCTGAATCTGTTGTAATGCTTTTTTGGTTAAAAAATGCACTGATTGTGTTTATTTCCATGATGAATAGGATATTTCATCCTTATCTAGATTAGTTTTTTCTGGTGTTTTTGGAAGACATATTGAAGTACTCCAAGACTCATGATGATCATAAACAACATCTTAACATCAAACTATGTAAATTGAGCAAGAATTGACTATACACCAAATTATCTAACTATCAATTTTGGATTGACAAGGTGCACTTCTTGGGGAACATCATCTCAGAGGAAGGTGTGTGAGTGGACCCAGATAAGGTTAAAGTAGTGATTTCTTTGGGGCATCCTAACAATTCATTCGATATCTGGAGCATCCTATGATTAGTTGTATATTACAGAAGATTCATCCATGAATTTTCCTATTTGACACTGCCACATTAATGATTGACCAAAAAGGGAGTGAAGTTTGAATGGATAGATTCTTGTGAGAGATATTTTCAAGAGTTGAATTAGTTCTTGATATCAGCACCAATAATGATCTGACCTGTATCAGGTAAGGAGTAAAAGTTTTATCATGAGGTTTCTAGGATTGTAATTAGAGCTATACTGATTTAGGGAGATTGGGTTGTGGCATATGGGTCTCAGAGTTTGAGTTCTCATTAATGGAAATAACCTAAGCCTTACCTCCAGCTGGTAACAGTAGTTTATGCTCTTAAGTGTTGGAGACACTATCTTTTAGGATAAATGTTTACAGTTTTTAAAGATCACAACAGCTTGAAGTATATATTTTTATAGTGTGATTTAAATATTCATCTATAGAGATATGTAGAGTATATGTATTCATATGGTTTTGAACTAGAATATATGCTTGGTAAGGGAAATAGTGTGGTTGATTCCTTGAGCAGGAAAACTCAGACTTAAATAGTTTAGGAGTTGAGTGAAGAGTGTAGGATGATGACTGTGTTGGATGAAATGCATACAGTGGTTCTTGAGAGTGAGGATATGATAAATCTGGTTTCATTTGTAGTGGATTCTACACTTTTTAAACTGATCAAGGACAAATAGTATGAGGATCCATAGTTATTAGCCTTGAGGTAAAACATAAATGGTGTGGAGACATTTTTGAACTGTTTGGTAGATGATTGTGAGATCATCTATGTGAATAATTGGGTTGTGGTACCTACGAGCATGCCAGAGGATATCTTTCAATAATTTCACACCTCAATGTGGATGGGGAATCTTGGTGTAAAAAAATGTTCTATGACCTAAAATAAACATTATGATGTCTAGAAATGAAAAAGGAGATAGCAGGTTTTGTGACAAGATGCTTCACCTATCAGTTGGTGAAGGTGGATCATGAACAACCTATAGGATTACTATAGTCGTTTCCAATTCTAGAATGGAAGTTGGATGATGTATCCATGGATATTGTGGTAGGCCTCCTAAAAATTTATAGGAAGAATGATGCTATTTTGTTAATTATGGATCTAATGACTAGGCTATCACATTTCATTATTATAAGATAAAACATTATAAAAGATTAGTTGGTACGTTCGAGATATATTTTGTCTTCATGAAGTGCCAAGAACAATAGTTTTAGATCATGATTCATTATTTACATCTTGTTTCATGTAGGGGTTGTATAAATCACTTGGCACATAGTTTCTTTTGAGCATGAATTTCCACCCACTAATAAATTATAAGTCATAACATACTATATAGGTTCTTGATGATATGTTACGGGCATGTGTGCTTGACATTGTTGGATCTTGGTAAAAGCAGTTGGCTTTGTTGTACTTACCCTATAACAATAGTTATCAAGAAACTATACATATGGAAATATATAATGCTCTTTATGGCAGGACATGTAAATTATAGCTATTCTAGATGAAGGATGGTGAGTCAGAGTTGTTGGGACTGAGTCTCACGCAAAAGACAACAGATCAGGTGTTGTTGATTCAAAATCTTTTGAATATGGCTCATAATAAACAGATGTTGTATACTGATAGATGGATATGACCCCTAGATTATTCAAAGGGTGATCGTGTGTTCCTTCAAGTGTATCCTAGGTTGGGTCACCACAGGATATAGAGGTAGGGAAAGTTGGCACCCAAGTTGTTAGGACCATTTTAGACAGTGGATAAAATCGGGTTGGTGCGGAAATGGTTGGATCTTCCATAGATATATATCAATATGTATGATCTTTTCAATGTATCACAACTATGGAGGCATCATCCCAGCCATTATCATGTGATCGATAGATATTAGGATGACCTTGAAATAATTGAATCCTTTTAGTAGCATCTCATCTGTGGGATGGACTGTAGTGAGAAATTGTTGATGGGACTAACCATGTAGATAGTTCATGTGTTATGGAAACATGGATGCATAAAAGATAACACATGGGAAAGATAAGTAGATATTAGGTCTCAATGGCCTAATCTTTTTGGCTCATAATCATAGAATGGCTTGTAAATGTAGCTAGAAGATGAGCTGTTATAAGTTGGGGAAATTGTAAGATTGCAACATTTTCATTAGATTATCTTGGGCACAATTTTAGGTATTTATTTTCTTAAGTATCTTTGGATGGAGTAATTTATTGTGATGCATTTTGGTGAAGTCTAAAAAATCATGGAGAAAAACGTTTTTGCACATTTGGCGCACGATTTGAACAAACTGTGTGTTTTCATAGGAGAAACTATGTGCCCTCTTATTTTTGAGGTAGTTACTTTATCCCAGTTGGTACATGGTTTGAGAGGCCATGTGAGGTAGCCATGTGAAGTTCCCCATGATGTAGTCGATACTGCAAAGTTAGCGCACAATTTGTCTAACAGTGTGACTAAACTATGTGTGGGCCAACTGTGAGATCATAAAATTGTAGATCTCACCATTTTTCGTGTTTTAATTATTTTTTTCACATCCTATGCAGCCATAATTAAGGAATTTACATTTCTACTACAAAAGGACGGTCTCCCATTGACGTAAGGGGATTCCAAGTCCATACAGAAAACATTTTTCAACATTGAATGCTCGAATTAAGGATCCTCTCTTCTCCCATTATATAGATTTCATTCGGATGCCTCTCTCATTCATTATTTTATCTTTCTCTAATATTTTCATGTTAGATATAATATAGTGTCTTAGATCTATACCTATGTTCTGAGATCCAAATCTAATATTGAATATCTAGATCTTGATTTATGAGATATTGATGTCTCGATCATGTTTTCAGTTTATAAATTTAGATCGAGATCTTTTATCAACGTTGTTGTGATACTTGAATTCTAGGGATTTATGATTTAAAATTAATTTTCAAAAACCCAAGGTGAGTGGTCTATATTTAATTCACATAGTCATGGATTTGATATGTATATGAATGATTGTAGAATTTCTATAATCCTTTAGCAATTTTTGTCCTTAAATTGGATTTATTAGATTGTCCAATAGAGTTATTGAAGAATTATTTAAATAGGTGAATAACTGGGGAATTAATCATTTGAATAGGGGGATTCCCTATTAGATTATTAATTTGGTGAAATTGGTTATAAGATATAGTTATTTAATCTAGATAATTAATCAGGGGATTAATTATGATATATCCAATTGGCTATGTTGAGATAATTAATTGTGAATTAATTATGTCCATTAAGATTATGACATAGATAATTAATTGTGGGATTAATTATAGAAGGTTGATATTTAGAAATAGATAATTAATTCTAGAAAATAAATTATGGGATATCAATTTTGAGATTGGTTAATTAATTATTTCGTGGGTTTGAGACATTTAGTAATTTGTTGTATCAATTAATGGATCTGATGTATTTTAATTAATCGTTGAATTATTTACGGAATTGAGGTGGATAATTAATGGATGAATTAATTATGCATGAAAGAATTGGATCATTTTCATTATAAACTGAGAAGTACAAATGGTTACACGATCATTATACTTAGGAGTAAAGAGAATGTGGATATGGTCATTCTAATGTGACGTGTACATGGAAGTATGGTCATTATAACTATGATTAAATGGAATAGGAACATGGTCATTCCATTAAGGTGTAAGCATTGTAACATGGTCATATTACATATGTTTGTGATATTGGTAATTTTAGAAATTTGTCTTATAAATGTGTCTTATAAATGTGTAATTGAAGAATGGAAATAATGAAACTTTGTGTTATGTCCTCTTATGAGAATATTTGGTCTCCAGCATGATTCAAATAATGCATTGAAATTTCAATGAACCTAGATCAATGAAATCTTCAGCGAGAAGAATTCATTAAGATATGATATTACCTAGGGAACACTTCAAGATCATGTACGATATGAAGTTAGTATTGATGTATGATTATCCTTGGGAAACCTAGAGTTAATGTAGTTAGATAAGAATGAATGAAAATTTGATAATAGGTTCATTTTATAATTGTAATTATTTTCTTATAGAGCTTCTTGCACTAACTTTTGACTAGAGTTTATTTAGACACTATTGGTGGTGGCCTTATAAGTCATACTCATGCCCTACTTGGGATACCTGATCTGTACCCGAATACATTATATTTTTATAGGACTGGATAAGGGAAAATGCAATGGGACAGGTCATTGATTGGGGATATAGCTTTGAGGAGGGAACCAAAAATGGATTGGGACTTATTTTGGGAGCCGTAAAGTCTTTTTTCCCATTGAATATTTGACACGTAATACTTAAATTGGAATAGAGTGTATTCCCTTTCAGTTGAGTATTGTATTTCATGTTTTATTATCTCCTGACGTAAGTAGTTTTTTAGTTATATATGCTTCTAGTATTGCTTATTTACTACTACTGGTGTTTCAATCTGATATATGATGTTATAGTCTCCACATGATTGACTCACCAGACCCTCGCTACAAGTCAGTGTCCTCATGACTATGGTGAAGTGCACTTGAGGTCATGTGACCAATCGTCTTGGCGCACTAATGTGTGACACTTAGGTCGGGATGTTACAGTTGATATGTAGCATCACCTCCACCTTTAAAGCATAAGATAATACCAACAAATTATGCTTGAGATTGATATAGGCTTAGCACACTCTGATAGTTCCAGGTCCAAACACCATTAAGGTTCTATGGGGAGCCATATCCACATGGGGAAGAGTGATTGGATAGAGTATGTGATTTGACTATTGAGGCTTATTTGGACACTGACTGATCAGGTGGTTGAACTGGAATCCAGTCTTTTCTACATAGTAGTTGGATTCTATTGGGGTATACTCATGTAGATTCATGAGGAGTCGACTCTCTCATGTACCAAAAAACAATAGACGTTCCATGATGAGCACTACCACTCCAGCTTATGCTCAATTCAGATTCATGAGGTTACATAGCTTCAGTGGGGAAGGTTGACAGTGTATGGGTATACTGCAAGTCTCATAGAACTTATATGGTGATCCATCATCATGATTTTGTATGGTTACTTCCAGGCGTGGAAGTATTAATAGGGTCCTCTCAAATATTTTTTTTGATGTATTACCCTTGTGCATTCCCATCTATTTAGAAGTATTGGTTTGTAAACCGATGATAGAGATTTTCCTATCAGAGGGATGTTATGAAGCTGGAGCTTGTAGTGGGTTCTATAGGTCAAATTCATCTGCATGAGAAAGTAAGAATTAGTATATAATATCTCAGTGCCCGGAGATGGGAATGTCAGTTTTTTTAATGGGAAAGGTTGCATCGAACATGATTTACTGACCTGATATGCAAATGAGGGAAGGAAGATAGTCAACGGACCTCCATAATAGGGAAAGAGGAATGATCACTAATCTCTCTTCTGATGGTTGGGTGGCCTATAGGGAGGTGAACATAAATGAAGATATGGAGGGGATCTATGACTAGGATCTATGGGTGGTGTGAAATATTATGAGTTTCATACACCACCACAACCAGGAGGTCCGTGTCAACATTAGAAAGATAATAGTCGAGACCATAGACTACTGGAGGCTATGGATGTGTATATCCTAGTATCACACAAGATGATTAGAGGTAGGCTATGTGTTTATTCTAATATTTGATAAGTATTTGTCAACATTGGTGTGAGTCATTATTTCATGTCATTATATCTAGTGAAATAGATGGATCTATCAGTATAGGATTTATCTAACCAACATTGTCTTATTTTTCCAATAAGAAATGCTTCTTCTACATCATTTATCTTCCCATAATATAGGCTATTGCTTAGAGGATTGGGATTATCATCAATCCATCTAGTCATTATTATAAAACATTACAATTTCATCATGGGTATGGATTAGTTTTCCATGGTCCAAGATGAGATTAACTATCACTACAGATGAGTCAGATGACTTCACACTAATGGGACAAGATTATACTTTGTTGGTGAGAGATATCTTATAGATGGTTTTTTAGGATTTTCGAGTATGAGACTACATCCCATTACCCATTAGTTGTAAAGTGTATCGTTGGTCGTAGTTATATCTTTTGGAATTTATATTCCATCAGTTGTGGAGTATTATATGTACATATTCCCCGAGGACATTCTAGGATACCTCTGATGTGGGATATAGTGTTTGGCATCGACATTCACCTTAAGACCACTTCAATTTCTTCAGATTCATTTCAGACAGCCCCTACCATTCTCCATAATATTTGGTCTCAGTTGGAAGGCCTTTTAGATAAGGTATGAGGCCCAGTTTTCCCCCTTAGAAACACCAATGATTACATGAAAAATGTTGATAAGAGATTACATATTTGTGTAGTTATCATCACCTAAATCGGTGCATGATAAAGAAAAATTACCCCTATCTAGGTAGTAATGGTTGTTTTTATCATTTGTGTCATGTGAGATAGTTCTCAAAGATCTATCACATGTCTAGCTACCACCAATTGAGTGTTTTCAAGGCAGATATTCCAAATCTAGCATTCTGATGTCACTATATACACTATGAGTTCATTGTTACCCATTTCCAGTGGAAAATTCCCCTTTTTTATGGATTTCATGAACTGGATATTCTAGCAATAATATGTCTAATTTTTCATTATATTTATTGAAAACATACTCATATACACTATTTCAGAGGAGGAGCATGAAAATCGCTTGATGATGGTTTTTTATTTTCTTTGAGAACACTGGTTTTATGGTAATATCTCTATTTTCATGTTCTAGATCCATGAGACTTACATTCAGGGTAATTTCATTTTTTATCATGGATTACTTGTTGAACTAGTATAGATCGATGTATTTATTTATTTCGATCCACCCAATATCATGTCAAAGTTGTGTATTTTTCATGTATTAGATGAGTACTATAAGGGGTTTGTGTAAAAATCACTATCAATGAAGCCCATTCGACCACCCTAACATGAAAAGTGTATCCTCTTACTTAAACATAGAAATTTTGTAGTTCATTTGAGAAATTGAGGCTAAGGAAGATGAGTTCTCTTGTTTTGAGACTATCAATGGTCGGTGTGGAAGACAAATTATATTGTGATGCTTCAAGAGTTATACTTGATTTCAAGATTATGTAGATGAAGGAATTTATCACATATTGGTCAAGGAGGTTGAGACCCCATGAGTAGAACTATGCAACTCGAGACCTATATCTGCTTGTGGTAGTCTATGATCTGAGGATATAGAGGTACTATCTTCTGGAAGTGTGTTTCTTTGTTTACTTAAAACATCAGAATCTCAAGTATGTATTCACGTAAAGAGACTTGATCATGATACAGAGGTGTTTTTGGAGTTCATACTAGACTATAACATTGAGATATTATATACTTAGGAGAAGGTAATGTTGGTGGAATATTCCCTTAGTAGAAAGTCCATGTCATGTTTACTATAGGAGGCATTGGAGTAGTTGGATTCCTTACAGATGAACATGGATGAGCCAGACGGTGCATCTTTTCATCAGATAATAGTTTTGACTCCTCCACATCACCAATTTGTGAGTGAATCCTATATTGGATACGTCAACTATAAGTTATTACTTGATCAAATATCCTCAAGAAAATTACCATATGAATTTTCTAGAGGGAATCGTGTCATCCTATTTTAGGGATGGATGGTACTCCTTATCACAATATGAGAGGAGGTTATGTGGGAGTTATTCCCATTTCTTTTGGCTATAAATACTAGTTTAGAAAGGATGTATAGAGACTTTCAATAATAGTTCTGGTGGGATGACATGAGATAGAGCATGGATGAGTTTGTTTCTCGGTGTCACACCTATTAATATTTGAAGGATGAGAACCATGTTCCAATAGGTTTGTGTATCCCCTTGAGATCCTATAGTATAAATGGTATGAAATATCTATAATATTTTTGATAGGGATTCTATGGAAAGCAAGTGTCCATGATGCAATCTAGGAGGTAATTTATGGACTTATGATGTCAGTAAACTTAATTGCTGTTATGGAGCAGATTTTGTTGGAGAGTTTGGGGAATATGTATATATAGGAGATCGATCACCTTAATGGGGTTCCCTCAACAATTTTCCATAACTATGATGCATTGTTCACATCACATTTTTATAGAGGAATACAATAAGAATTCAGGACCTATATGAGGATGAGAACATATTTACACCCCTTGAAAGATGGTATAAATGAGTGCACTATCCAGGTACTGGAAAATATGTTGAGGGATTTCATGTTAAACATTGGATGATGTTGGGAGGATCACTTAAAATTTTTATATTTTTCCAATAACAATATCTTCCACTCTACTATCATCAAGGAAAATTTTGAGGCCCTCTATGGGAGACCATGTAAGTCATACTTATGCTAGATAGGGACTGGTGAAGCATATCTTTTTGGACTAGAGATGGTGTAGTAGATTATGGAGAAGTTCCATGTCATCAATCATCGAATTAGTACCGCTCAGATAAGGAATAAATATTATGTAGATTGATGTCATAGGCCCTTGGAGTTTGTGCATGAAGATAATGTTTTACTGAGAATATCCCCATGGTAGGGATTTTGGAGATTTTATCGAAAAAGAAATCTACCACTGAGGTTCGTTAGTCTATTTGGGATCTTGAATAGGGTTTGTGAGTTTTCTTACCACCTCACCTTACCCCCGTAGTTAGTGTGGGTGAATGATGTCATCCATGTGTCGTAGTTAAGGAAATACATTCATTACCCTATGTACATTAGTGACTAGGGTGAGCTGGATATTGAGGATTGATCCAATTTCATGGATCACCCAGTAATAATCAATGATTGGAAGGAATGTACATTGTGTGGATGGAACGTATACTTATATTTTCCATTGTTGAAGCACGAGAGGAAGCAGGAGAGCTCTTAAGAGGGAGAGATCCAGATGTGGGTGTAGTATCCCTACATTTTTTTTATGTTTTTTATTTTCAAGGAATAATATCATGATGTAAGGAATAATTTGGTGAGCCTTTTTACTTGTAATAATTGGAAATATTTTTAAAAATATTTTTGGAGCGAATCACTAAGACGGTGCGTCATTCTGAGGCACATTTTTTCAGGAGTTAATTGCATAAAAATATTAAATGTAGCTTATATTTATCATATATGGGGTTTTAAGAAACATGGGTTAAATTATAAAAGTGGTCCCATATAAAAAATGTGAGATCACATTTGAATATGGAATGTGAGGTTTACCCATGGAATGACATTATATTGGTCAGTGTAGGGAATTCCGTTGTTGCAATCGTTGGCGGGTGCATTTCAATTAAATTAATTTTTTAATTTAATTCTTTAGTTTTAATGGTCTAATTCGAAAACAATAATAAATAATATATTATTTTTTTATAATATTATCCATAGATACCAGGGATTGATGATATGATCTTCCATCATCATTCATTGGTGAATCAATATCAGACAACAATGAGAAATTAGAAGATGGAAAATAAAATTATTATGAACACAATGGGTCTCCCTCCCTTATTGGTTAGCACATTCTTCATCATAGAATGATCTAATAATGAGGTTTGACTTTTCAAATGTTTATGTATTACCTTATTATTAAATGATTGAGCATTAACTTTCTTAATTATTTGATCTGCATCAATTTGGAACCTTTACATGCACCTTGTCAAATGAAACTTGTTATTTAATTTTTTATCCCTATCATCCTCAATTTTTATTTTTTGGTCATTATTCTTATGTATTTCTTCCAAAATTTCTTCATATTTTTTATATATTGGACTATGGGGTTATGGTTCATCATTTCTGGGAGGAAGCAACCACGAACATACCCCCAAATACACGATAGATTAATGAATGGTTAATAAAATGGATAATTGAGAATGGACAGGGATAATTTATGAAAATGGGGTATGCTTATCATAGATTGAGTATCCATAATCATGTTATAAGTGGTTATATAAGAACATTGAATGACCGCCAGTGAATGTTTTCATGAAGGTGAATCAGAACCCCATTTTCTGGCCAATGGATGGCCATAAACAATGTATGTAGGTGTTTAAAATTTATTTCATATAGAATAGAGTGTAGATTTGAGGAGGAAATGATGGATCTGAAATAAAATTAATGGATCTGGATTTTTGTGAAAATCTAGACCACATGTGATGTATTCTGAATAAAACACATATTTTTGTCCCATGGTTGTGGTAGCTATGAATTATAGCGGATTTAAATATCGCACACAATGTGGGGACCCCACATTCCATGGGACCAGGTGCCAGTAAACCAACATGTACTATGGGAGCACATAGACACAGGAATGGCTAGTCACGTGCCCAATGTGCAGAGATTTGGACCAAAGGACACATGGAGGACACTATACAGGAGGTCATGCCTTGTGTCAAAGAACATGGACAAGGATAGGTTCAACAGACATGGACAAGAGAACAAGAATGACCCTATGTTGATGAGTTACTCAATGTAGTCCATTCATATTCCATATACAGATATATGGGAAGAGAGTCATGAACCAGTAGGGACATGGCCAAGAAGCAGTGTGAGATCACATGCCACATGGGTCCCCTTACATGTTGTGTGACCTCATTTTTTAGGAATCTTATACCTATAAAATATCCTTTTAGACTTAATTTTTTCCTTGTGATTAGTCTATCCAGAGTTTGTTTCCATGTATAATATGATGGTGGCCTTTCTAGTGGTTTTTGTGATACTATGTGAGATATTATGATTATAACACTTATTTATGTGGAACTTGTTGAAAATAGTGATAATACTAGATTATTAGAGTGGTACACTACAATGGTGTTATAGAATGGGTCCACAATCACAATAGAGGACCCCTTTCTAGAGTATGGACATGGATCCTATAAGAATATAGTGGAACCTTCCTTTGGAGTCATCACATTATTCCTCTACCACTAGGGTGGCACCCTCCTGCAGAGTCTAGTCAAGGGTCATATATAGCTAACGTGAAACACTCCTATGAAGTTAGGGAATGTGTCTTATACCACTAGCTTACAACCGTCCAATGAAGTCAGGGCATGGTTCCTCTACCACAGGAGTGGAACCCTCCTACAGAGGCAGGTCATGGGTCCTCTATAACTATATTGGAATCCTCTTAAAAATTAATGTCACATTTCCTCTACCATCAGAGTGGAACCCTCCTATTGGGATATGTAATGGGTCCTCTATCTATCTACAGAGTGTAACCCCCCTTGTTGGGAGATGGTGCAGGTTCTCTATCTTTCTATTTAGTGGAACCCCCTATTGTACCTAGACATGGGTCTGGTACCTTTATATTGTAGCCCCTCAACTATGCGGCTTAGAGGAAATATGTGGGTCTAAATGGATTTTTCTTTAGATAGATGTGTAAGATATTTCGAATCGTTGATAGACCAATGGAATTGATGGAAGAAAATTTTCACAGGATTGGTTTTGATATAGAGATCCACTTTCATCTCTTATCTGGGTATATTTTACAAGAATATATATTGGTATCCTTGTTTTTCAATTTCGTTTCTCTCGTACTATGTGTTAAGATAATTATTCCTATCATGACCCATATTACTCCTCTTTCATCTTTTGGGTCATCCTACTAGGTATGAATATACTCACTCCTATATGGGATTTTACTACATGTTTTGTGTTGTATACATACAATAAATAGGTCAATGGTGACAATTGATGAGAATATGGATTCACTAGTGCAATTAGCCATGTATGGTGGTCAGTCTTAGAGATCTAGAGTCAAGCTCTCAATATTAACTTTTCTAGTTTTTTTAGGACGGGGAATATTTCTGGTTGGGCAATTTTTTTCCCATTTATAATTTCAGATTTTCTTTTCATACACTTTTGTTCTCTAGAGGTTTTACATGCATAGTTTTTTCTCTATATGTTCAAATTTTTATTATCATTCTTCTTCGCATCTAAATGTATATGGTTGGGTGTGTATATAGAGGTACTATAGGAGCATACCTCCCATATTAGTTATTCCTTTTGGTGATTTTCATCATTCCTTAGCCTATGGAGGCATGTTTGGGGTATTTAGGGATTGATCCCCATTGATTTGGGTTGTGATAAGGTTTAATGCCCATTCAAATCTTGTTTATATCTGGAGAGATCAACAATTACCCAATGCATTGGAGGGATATATAGGTCCCACCTATCTTAGTTATAATGAAACTACCACCATTGATTATAACGTAACCACCATCCTTAGTTATAACATAACCACCATCACATAATGAAAATCATACATATGTGATACAAATGTTCATAAAGAATTCATCATATCATAACTCGTGAAATGAAATGGGTTTTATAAAAATTTAACCATAACATAACATGGAAAAAACAAACGGGTTTCATAATAATCTCATCATATCATTAAAGTACAACCCTTGGAAAAAGAATAAGTCTTCATAACAATTTTATTAGAGTATAAATCATGGAATTGAAATTGGATTCATAAAAATATTATCATCCTAAACATAAACCATTCAGATAATGAATAATGATGGATTCTTTGGTTCATCTCCCTATTAAAAAGTATGTTATTTTAATGGATGTCATCGTAGATGGAAAATAACATTGAATGATTATATGTAACATTTACTTAGGAAAATATCCTTTTCACTTTAAAAAATTCAAAATTAAAAAATTAAAAAATTATATTATTTGAAGTTAAATTTGGAATATTATAAATAATAATTTATATTCATTTAAAAATTTTCTTGATCAGAATTTAATTCCGTTTAAAATAACATTTTAAAAATAAAAACTCATAAAAAATTACAGAAATACAATTATTTGAAAATAAACATTGAAACTTGTAAATGAATATTTAAAAATCATTTAAAATATTTTTTGTGGAAAATATCCCTTATTTGAAATTTATATTTTGAATCTAAAAATTCATAAAACTTTTTTTAAATCATTTTATTTGAAAATTAACAACGAAACTTATAGGGGAATTGTTTAATCATTGAGCAGTCCTAATAGTGGAATTTTGTTTTCCTAGCTAACAAGTTACAGTAATGATTTCTTTAGATTTTTTTGGTAAACTACAAAGGGGAATTGTTTGCAGAAGAAAAATAAGATTACATTCAAAACATTTTTTAAAAATGTTAAACATCGAAAAAATTTCATTAAAAAAAATTGGAATTTTTTTTAACTTTTTTAAATACATTTTTAGGAAACATGGTTTTGAACGAAATACGAGTTTTTGACTGAAGAGTGAAATAATGATGTTTTTTCTTAAAAATATTCCTTTGAGATCTTGAGTAAATTAAGAGAAGAAAATGAATGGAAACCATGTATTCTCATAAATAACCAAAGGACAATAAAATTTAAGAGTTTCTTGAATATTTTTTATGTTTTCATCATCAGAAGCATAAACATAAACAATGTCGATAAATGATGTGATTATAAAAATAATTATCTCTTTAGTAACTTTGGATAATAAGACCTAATGAAAGTATTAAATTAAAATGAAATTAATATATCATGATAATTAATTATTTCCTAATATTAGATATCAACGGGGATGTATATATACCTCATAATAGAAGATCGGTGCAGAACATAACATGTGTCTCAATGACAGAAAATTAATATAAAAATCCAATACTGCTTTGGTAACATTTGAACCATAGACCACATGATATAGATATCATAAAATGGATATATAATCCAAAATATATTTTTGTGAATCATCATAAAACAAATTCATGGGATGTATATACACCATATAAAATAAATAGGTGGTGGATACTGCTTGTGTCTCACAAAAGTAGAAAAGTTATATGGAAATCCTTTACTATATGTCTTGAATTCATTCTTACAAATTCAAACATAATGTATAGTGTATATATATGTTTATTATAAATATAGTATTAAAATATACATATATATATATATATATCAAACCATAAATGATTTATCTATAACCTTTTATCACATGTCTATTAAGAATTTCTTTTTAAAATCACATTTCGAACAATAACTGCATTTTTTTTCTTGCCTGCTTGTCATTGTTATATTCTGTCCTCTTACATTGATCATGGTTACATCATATGCATAATTTTAAACATGATATAAATATCATATATATTTATTATATAAGTATTTATATTAATTCACAAACATTATAAATAGAAAATGAAATACGTCGTTCATGGAGATGGTAGGATGATCAAACGCATGAACATTGTTTCCATTTTCTTGATGGATGAAATGAAAGTAAGATAAAATATATATTACTATTATATAATAATTTTTATGCCTTATATATCACATATATTAACCAAATTTACCCTTATTATCTTACATCCCAAGAGTCAATGAAAAATGAATGACATCACTTCCTGACGTGGTAGTCCGCTATACATATGAAAAAAATTATTGTATCCCCTACTAAAAATCAGTGCAAGGGAAGAACTTGATTTTATTAGTGCTAAAGAGAAAGTATCGATAAAAGAATCACCTTTATCAGTGTGAGATAAAAGTGTTGATAAAGTTGTATCCACTATCAGTTATTTCTTTAGTGATGATAAATGTTATCTTTATCAACTCTATTCTTAGAGTTCTTAAATGTTTTTAATAAAAAATAATATTAATATATATATATATATATATATAATTATTAAATTTATATTCAAAAATAGCATTTACTTATATACATTAATTAAAAATGCATGTTTATAGTTAATATTAATATAATAAGTAAATATATAGTTTCAATAATACAAATATATTTATAGTTTAAAAAAAATAATTTATAAGATTATAAAAAAATAAAAATATATATAATTATAATTAAAAAAATTTAATAAAATTTTAATAATAATAATTTTATTAATTTTATTTATAATTACATATATAAATAATTTTTAAATATATTTATTTATAATTATAATTTTAAATATATAATTTTATTTAAATAAATATTTGTCTCCCATCAACTGAGTCAATATATATATATATATCATGTGATATTGATGATATTCAGGGACATGTTTGTGTTCATATATTGATATGTCTGACTGTAATTGACACAATCTATGATCATAAATTTATTTTTGGACATAATTTATTTTCAATATATGTTCTAAATGTTAGATTATTTATTCTTATGTTGAAAAATGAAAATTTTATGAATTTATGACTCAAGAAATGTAATTTATACATTGACACCATTATTATTCATGATTCGAATTATGTAATGACTAATTTTTCATTATCTATATTTTTTATTCATGTTTTACCCAAAAAATTAATTATTTTATCACATATAATTATAAAATTTCAAAAAATATATTAAAATAGAAAATATATTTTTAAAATTTTTAATTATGATTTTTTAATTATATATAAATACAATTTTAAAATATTATTATAATTATAAATATATATTCAAATAATTATAAATTTACAAAAACAAAATAATTAAAATTTAATAAATATATATTTATATATAAATAAATATATATATATATACAATTATATTTTAAATTATATAATGATATTTATAATTATAATTATACATACATATACTCATGATTATAAAATTACAATAAATACATTTCTTATAATTTTATAAATATATATTAATTTATATATTAATAAATAAATATTTGTTTAATTATAATTATATACAAATATTTATAAATATATTATGAGTCATGATGAAGATTCACATGAGGTGTTGTTGAAGAATGAAAATCCCAAACCATGAAAGAAGTATCACTTCGGAAAAAGCACGTGACGACCTTGGGTTGCGACGGATGGTTGGCGAAGATCACTAGCATCGGGTCAAATGATGATGGTGAAGACCCCATCATATCAGCAATGACATGGGGAGTGGGTTGGGGTTGATCTCATATGATTTTTTTCGAGACAGGAGCTTGCCCTGCTTGGGCCTTCAATTTTCCATCACTGACAATTAGGAGTCGTGGGGGCCGACTGTGAATGTATAAGGAGTTGGCGATGAGCTGTAGTGCAGCAGGAGGGAAATCCTGACAGCATATTATTCATGGTGTGTTTTTTGTTGGCTTTGGGCGATGGTCAATGCTATGGAGAGAACCATGGATGTGATATGGGGATGTAGGGGTTTCAAGAGAACAGGTGTGGGCTATCTTGCATGAACCTTGGTGGAGAGATGGGAGAGGTGCGTCAACCTCGATTTTTCTATTATGAACAAGTGACTGCTAGCTAGATACTGCCAGCGAAGTACATAGGTGGCGGCGCATGTGCATGGATCTTAGAGTGGGGAAAAAATTCCCTCTGAATGATGGTGTAATTGATGTTGTTTTGGGATTTGTTTGGCGACAGACTGATCACTCTATTGTCTTGGGGAATGATTCCTAATGTTCCATTCACAGGCTAGTGTGGTGCAGACATCCCAGGTCAAGGGAAATTATAGTTTGGAAGGTAGTGATAGTGTTGATTTATGATGGTATATTAGGTTTTAATTTTGTGTCTTGTGTCCTATTTATTTGTAAAATTGTTACAATATATACTTTTTGGGTCGTTCGACCTCTTTATTTATGTGGGATTTTGTTGTTTTTGGGTGGTATTGGTTTTTCCATGTCATGTTTTAGTGGAATTATGTGCCACATGATTTTCATTTTCTATACTTTTATTTTCACTGATATATTATTAGGACTGAGTATGCTTTGTTCCCGAACATTCCAAGTTTGATTAAAAATATATATATTTATTAAAATAATTATAAATTTATAATATATATATATAATTATATAAATATATTTTGTGTATTTATAATTTTATATTATTAAATATATATATATATATATTTATAATTATATATAAATGTTTTAAAATATATTTATTATATTCATAATTATTTATTTATAATTATTTATCAATAATTTTATATATATTTAATTTTAATGATAATTATAAATATATATATATATATATTAATATATTTTAATAATTATATAATTATAATAAATATATTTAAATATTAGGGATAGTTATTATATTTATAAATATATGTATTTATATATTAACAGAAATATATTTAATTATATAAATATATCGAAGTAATGTCGCCCATGAAATATTATTATATAAACGTATTTATAATTATACACAAATAATTTTAACTATATTTGTTTATAAATGAAATTATAAATAAATATATATATAACTAATTATAAAATAAAAATAAATATATTAAAAATATAAATATACTTACTATAATTTTATAAATATAAATATATATATACAAATATAATCTGTTAAATATTAAAATATATTTATAAATATACACAGATATTTATAATATAATAATAAATATATTAATTATATTAGTAATTCTATATATATATATATAATAAGATAAAATATATAATTATATAAATATATTTATATATTTATTTATATATTTATTTAGATCTTTATCAGTGTTTTTAATGGGGATAAAGGGTGTCATTTATGAGTGCTAAAAAAGTGCTAATAAAAAAGACTTTATTATTGCTATAATTTTACTACTGATAAAGACATGTCTAGTCAATATATTTTTACCACTGATAAAAGGGTATCATTATCTGTGCTAAAAACCACCGATAAAAAGGTTTTTTATCATCACTTTCTATTTTAGTGTTGATAAAAGAGTTCTCTTTTGTTATGAAAACCATCATAGAGTCCCATTCATTTGTGCCTTTAAGCTTTCACAGATCTGTAGTGTTGCCACCATCGTTGTCGCTCCATGCCCTACCACCAAGACTCCCTACCATTATCACTCCCTTCCTTGCCACCAACGCTTCATATTGTCTTCATTCCATGCCTTCACAATCACCTTCATCGTCATCATTTATCCCTTCCCTTCTGTCATCACTCCCTACCGATGTCACTCCTTCCCCTACCACCGTCACTCCATGTCGTCTTCACATCCTTTCATGTCATCGTCTCTCCCAGCTTCTCTATGGTGTGGGATTGTTTATTTTATTCTTTAGTCGCTTCTTCTATATGTATTGTTTAGTGGTGTTTTTTACATTTGAGACATATAGATCCATGCGCAGGTCACTTGGTGTTTCTATTTTAGTTCCATAATAAATTATGAGTTTTTCAATGTTTTGATGTTACTTTTCTATATTATAGATCTATTTTGTAAATGAATTTTTGTTTGGTTGGGTGATTTAGGGAATTTTTTTTACTAGTGTTTTTTATTTTAAAGAGAGTGTGTGTGCATGTTGTAGAACCGCCCTTTCAGATTATAAATAAATTACGGGGAGACCCTAATAGGTATCAATGTCTGTGAGGTCTTTTATCCCTTATTAATTCATTGAATATTTGTTAGAGATGTTGTACTTTTTATGAGAATGCTCTTTTTTGTTTTAACGAATAGTTTTATAAATGGTCTCTCTAATGTTTTAAAGTGATTAGTAGTCACCCATCCTTTGGAAATTGATTTATAGGGAAGGAAAGTGTTATGGTGGTGAGTTTATAACATTTTATGTTACAATACCTAAATATTTTATACTATTTGAATTAATTATAAGTTATTTTATGCTTAGGTAATTTTTATGCTCAATGTTTTAGAATATTAAAATATCAATGGGTCACATAGTTAGACAGAACAGTTTGATAAACTATATAGAAACCATTATTATATTCAATAGTAGTATTTTCTATTATGAAAATGGTTTTCAAATAATGTATATTTATTTTAAAAATATATTATTTTATAAATTATATATAATTTTATAATTCCATATATGTCTATAATTATATATATATATATATATATATTTGTAATTTATACTTTTATAATTGTATTAGTTTTTTATTTTAGGAATAATATAATACATTTATACTTACATAAACTTGATTTCTATAAATTATAATTTTTTATTTTAATAAATTTTTATTGTGATTATTATTATTTTAGAAAAATTAAATTCTATAATTAAAAGATATATTATTATATCAAATATTTTATGTTTTAAATCACCACTAATTAATTTAGAGTTAAAATTAGGCTTTATTGATTCCTTTATAACTGATTTCTCATCCTTGATATTTTTTGGTTTAGTGTTAGGAAAGGTCATACACTCTATGTTCATGATTTCTCACATGGGTTTATTGATTAGTGACCCCAATAAATAATCAAAGGTGTTATATTCAAGAGATTTAAGACAATAAGGAAAATTTCCCTCATGTGAATAAATTAAATAAATTTTATTTTGACTAAAACATCATTTAATAATTAATTGAATTCTCCAAGACCACTTTAAACATTCTATAACTAATTCACCTCATGAAATTCATCATCAACACCCATATTAGTGATTGGATTATAGATGTTGATATTATGTCTCATCTTTTCCAAGGTTATAAAATTTCCATTCCAAAATCATATTACTGAGTTGACTGTTTCTAACAAGGGGTGAACAAAATAAATGGGGTTTTTCATGAAAATATATTCTCCCTTTAAGGTTATGGAAGGGACATACAAAGTGGGATTGGGTTCTTTACATGTTTTAATTCTTTGTAATTAAAATTTTTGTAATGAAATATCATAATTCATTTTCTCTATTTCATTACATAATTTCTCATATAATGTTTATGTGATAAATTGGATAGGGGTATGAGACGGTTGGATTATCTCAAGATGGTATTCATGTTTCTGGATGGTAATTATACCTTATACTAATTTTTTTACTGTTTATGATTTTAAAAAATTTAAGAATTGAAAACCATTGGAGTAATTATTCTCTTAAAATAAATTACCCATTTCCTTAAAAAAATGATGAAATTATTTGAAACATTAAAAAGCTTTGTTCCCCTAATTTAAAAGGCCATTTTTTTCTATTTATTTTACTAAATATTAATGTTACTAAAAAAATTTGGATGGAAATTAAAAAAGATTGAATGGATGCCAATTGTATGATAAAAGAGTACTAATATGGGGTGAATGATTTAATCAAGTTTGAAAAGGGTCATGTATATGAACCTTTTAAAATCCATTATTTATTTTTAAATTGTTCCGGTTTAAGAATAATTAGCCTAGAGAAGTTAGAAGAACAATTGATCAATCATAGAATTGATCTTAGGTATAAATGTTGGAATATTAAAGGGGAAAAGAAATTATAGTTATTGACCAGGAGAACACTATATTCTATGGATCATATGATATGATTACAATTGTGAAAAATGATGAATATTGTATCAAGGATTTGATTATAGGTGTAAATGATGATGAATATCTTATTGTAGAAATTAAAATTATAGTTGAAGATGAACATCGGGATTTTCCAAAAATGATTGAGAATATAAATAGTTGGGAGAAGACACTATTTTATGGTGTTTTTACTAAATATATAGCATTTTCAATTGTTCTGATGTTATATAATTTAAAATCTTAAAATGGATTGAGTGATAATAGTTTTACTAAACTACTTTATCTCTTTAATGATATACTCCTAGAATATAATGTACTCCTTAGATGAACATATGATGCTAAAAGAATGACACATTCCATGGGTATGATATTTGAAAGAAATCATTATAGCCCAAATGAATATATACTATTACTCAGTGACCACAAATCCCTAAATGAATTCCTAAAGTTTCATGTTTCTTAATATAAGAAAGATGAATTGGGTCTTATGAAATTTTTATGGTACTTTAAATTAATTCCATGTTTTAGGTGTTATATATAACTAAGTATACTAGAAGAAAATTGAAGTGGCATATATATAATAAATAAAGATGGGAAACTTTTTCCCATGATAGAGTCACCTCAGTGGAAGAGAATTGATCACGAGTATCCGGAAATTGAAAATGAACCAAGAAACCTTCTTCATACACTATTTAAAGATGGTGTGAATCCATTAGGTTTAATTTGGATCCATTAGTCGAAGATTTGAAATTATCATGGGATGAAAGTGTAAAATTTTATGATTCTTAGAGAAAAAGAGATTTCACATTGAGGGCCATGTTGTATAGGATGATAAATGAAATTCTTACTTATATAATTTTTTATGATATAAAATTAAACTAAATCAAGAGTGTACCATTTGTGAACATGTTACACTCTTAATTATGTTGAAACATTCATCAATGACTATGCATCTATGAAATCATAAATTTCTACCCCAATGACATAACTACCAATCTTGAATGACATCATTCGATGGATGTTTATAAGAACAAACAACACCAACTTTTCTAACAAGACAGTGACTCTATCAAAAAGTAAAATATGTGGACCCTTATTTTGTTAAACTGTATTCAAAAACCAATACGAAAAGTAGTTTGAAAAAGAGAACCGTTTTTTTATTACAATTCTGGAATTGTTTAAACATAAGATATTTTATTGATCTTATTCATGTTGAAAAAAATGTTTGTGATATTTTCATTTTCATGTTCCTAAATTCACCTAGTAAACTAAAGGATATAATTAATTCTAGGTTAGACATGGTTAACATGGGTATATGGGAAGAGTTAGGACTAGTAAATGGTGAAAATGAACCATTATTCCTCCATCTTCTTATACAAATTCCAATATTGAGAAATTTTATTTTTGAAATATCTTGAATTATGTAAATGTTATATAGGGTTATTCATCGAAAATTAATAATATCATGTTATTGGATAATTTATAGTTAATGTGCCTGAAATCACCTTACTTTCATGTTTTTATTCAAGATTTAATTTATGTAGCTATAAGTTGAATTTTTTCCAAGAATTAAAATAATACAATATCCAAGTTATGATTTTTTTCAAAGATATATTCAGCACAGTTATAGAAATGGTGAAATTTCCTACAATGGAAAATGAAATCATCATCATATTATGTTAATTAGAAATTTTCATACCTCGACCATTACTCAATATGGTGGTTCACGTGATGGTTCACTTGGTGATAGATATTCACCAATGTGGTCTAATACATTATACGTGGGTGTACCACATTGAATGATATATGAAAATTTTCAAATGGTATGTCAAAAATCAATGTTGACTAAAGTTTTTCATTCTAGGTTGATATACTAGTGAGGAAGTCCTGGAATTCTATATCGACTACTTGTCCTATGTGGAAAGCATTAGTCTACAAAAATCTTGTCAAAATGGGTGGTTTGTGGGTGAACGAATTTATGGAAGAGATGTTTACACAATCAATATTACAGATCAATAGTAAGTCAAAATTTTACATTTTTCATAACATTTTGGAGGTTTCCCTATATATTGGAACCCAAAAATAAATTCATTGAAATTTGAATCCATTAAAGGTTTAATGATGGATATCAAATATGAATAATAATTTATTTAGAGGATGTCTTTTAGACCATATTTTAAGGAGTCCGATGAAACTATAGATTCAATTTTAGAATGACTTCAATTTCTAGAAAAAAGACCATGTGTGTACGGATTATCTTATAATGGTTATGTATTTAATGGTTATATTTTCAATACAAATGAACATGATGAAGGAAGTATCATTCAAAATAATGGAGTTACAATTATGGATGAAGCGATGCATGTTTATGATACTGGGGAATAAAATATAATTTATATGAATACGTCATAATTTATCATCATCAATAAAATATGGGAGTTAGATTATACAACATTTCATGTGTTGATTTTTCAATGTATGTCGGTTGATAATTGGTGTTCTGTTAAAATAGATGAATTGGGATTCGTTAAAGTAGATTTCACTAAGGTATAGAAGAAAGTTGAACAATTAATAATGGAATCAATATCATTACAAGTATTTTATATTTCAGATACTACATATCAAAAGTGTTTAATTGTTTTGTTATCGGCCAAAACCACTGAAGTGTTAGAAGAAACTTTATTTGAGGATGACCCTTTCATTGGGATGTCACAATTATTTCACAGCGGTCCTAATTTATATGGGGTTTTTAGGTCATAGAAGACAACAATGAAGGAATTTGGATACTCTATAGAGGGGTCAAACCTCTTCATCCTTTAACAAAATAATTCAACAATAATGTTATTTTTTGTATTATAAATTCTGTTACCTCAAGTTATTATATAATTACTACTGAATTTAGGTAATCTAAATGAAATGTTAAACCAATTATGTAGATAATGAATTTATTATGTGTTGGTTCTCCAAATAATAGGGAGAAAAAGATTTATCAACCTGTTGTTTCTCATAGATTAGGAGAATAATGACATTATGCACATGTTGTTTCTCCCAATCCTGAGGAACATTTGGTTTCTAAACTTATTGTTTCACCTATTGGAGAGGTAAAATGGCCTTCTAAACATTATGATTCTACCAATATAGAGGAAAAATATATTTATGATATTCAATCCAAGGAAAATATTGGTGACAAAGGACCGATGATGTAGAAAAAATAGAAGGATCTAATTTTGGTGGTGTTAGAAATAATTATTATGGCTAAAAGTAAATGCATAAAATTTGAGGATGGTTGGAATTTTTGGGGCCATAATGTTAACCCCGACAAGGAAATGTTTAGTAGTTACATTGGATCATCACTCTGTAGCATGCGTCTATTGATGTAGACTTTTTAAACCATGGTGTTCCCACATTTAAGACAATAATTTTGGAAGAGACTACGGTAACAATATGATATCATTTATTTCTTTTACTATAAAATAAAATAATGAAAAGTTGAATACCTAATCATTAACCTTTGAAGAGTTAATTTATAGTATATTATCCCCATATGTAATTTGTATCAATAATTGTTGGAACGATCCACAATGGATTTCACATAATTCTAACGAGTTGACATCTAAAATACGATGAAGTTAAAATAAACCCAGCCCCACCACTTATGTATACACACTTGATAATCCAAGAAGCATGGGATACATTTACTGGCCATCATGTGGAGATGTATTTTTAGCTATATTATAGTTAGTAATATCTTATATGACAATACATATATTCATCAATATTAATGAGAATTTTTTATTTATCAAAGAGTCACTGATGGATGAAAGTAAGGGGTAGAAAACTACCAATAATCCAACCATAAAGAATGGATATAGTAGATTTCAATTGAAAAAAATATTGTATGTATTTTAAACATATAGCAATACTTTTATGTGACATGAAAAAATAGAATAATTTTATTCCTCTATTTATATACAGATTGATTAATCCAACTCCAAAGTCACATCGATTCTATTCCATGTTCAATGTAAAGAGAAACATGTAAACAATGATTGGATACTAATAGGCTAAAACAAAAACAAACTATTGGAATCATTTTTATGTAGGATATAATAAAAAAATTCGTTTTTTAAATAACATTTACAAAAAAATGATTATATAATTTCATATATTTTCAATCCATATTATTCATAAGAATCATCAACGCCTATACCAGATAAACACCTACTATTGGTGACCTTGAAGTGGCTAGAAAAGTATGGCCGCATCAAAGGTGTGGGTTTTTTTGTGACACGCTGAACATATTTCAAGAAAATAATGATGATAAATATAATGAAATGGTAAAGATAAAACTAATATTTTATACCCTAAAATAACAATTTTATTATAGGACTGTGTTGCTATAAAATTTTATAGGTGAGTAATGATAATAAACAACTCAATAACAAACATTGAATGAAGATCCACCCATCACCATCTTTGAGGTGATCAATTCTCATCAAAGATCTGTATTAGTTGAGGTAATAAATATTCTAATAATTATTTCAATGGAATGTGAATCAAGAAGATGATGATTAATTTCAAATAAAAATATTCAGCATGGTGAAAATGATTATTATTTATATCTATCAACGCTCAAACATTTCCCTATAGTGTTAGATTCACTATTCAATATCCATGATGATAGTCTACACAACAGAAAAACTCTAATAGGTAATGTGATAGTGGATGTTAGCATAAATCATAAGCCAAGAATGGATAAACCTATTCAACATGATGATAAATATATTCATATGGTCAACAAAAGTTTTGTAACATTTATTGCATTGATTTAAGATCTTTTAAAAGCTCATGTTGACCAGAAGATATTTATTTTCATTTTAATTTTCAGGAAAAACCTTTAACAAATATGGAATGAATGTATGAACCAATGAATGTTGTCACAAAATGGAAAAGCGAATGGGGTGAAATGAAAATATAACTTGAAACCTTATAAAAGATCTACCAACTGATCGAAATTATCTTCTAAAATCACATTTACCCATACTATTCTATATTCCTATTTACTAACATTTATGGTTCATGTAGATACAAAGATACAAAATAGTAGTAGTCACATATTCAGTTATTAAGAAAAAATGTACAGAGAGGATGGTATAGAATACATTTCTCTTGAAAATTTAAATGAAATCCTAAATTATGAATGTCTAAGAGGATCATAAGTCATTTAAGACTTTTATGAACCATCTTCACTATACTATAATGCATAGTGTGACCTGTATGACTCCATATGAATATTTTTATTTAAGATTGACATTATTTTTTGTAAAAAAGATAACTCACATACTCCAAACCATGAATATATTTAAAATTTTATTGGCATAAGAAAAATTATTTATCTATCATTTTTATGTGTTTGAATATGTTGTACCTCAATATGATATATTTTGTGACCGATATGACTCAACGTGTTTGTTTTCATTTTTAAATCGGCATTTTAGTTCAAAAAGAATCTCTCACTGAAAACTAAAAAAAATCACTCATATTGTCATGAAAATTCTTATGTCATTGTTTACATGTTAGATGTAGCCTCACATAAAACTAACACATGGTGTGACTGGTATGACTCAATGTGTGTATTTCCAGTTTCGAATGACATTTTAATAAAAAATAAAAGTGGAAGACTATAAATCGATAAAACACATTCAGATTGTTTGGATGCCTTATAAAAAAATTCTCATAGGTCATTTTCATTATGTAGAAATAAAATGCACCTCAATATGATGCCTTTTTTGAATGATGAAATTATAAGTGTATCTATTTAATTAAAATAGACATTAATTTTACTAAAAGGATCATATGACATACTCCAAACCGAGGCAACACAATATTTTTATTTTTTACTTTAGTAAAATGATTCTTAGGACATTGATAACATCTATGAATAAACCCCACTGCAATCCTATGAATTGTGTGATAGTTATAACTCTATGTGTGTCTTTTTATTTAAAATTAACATTAATTTTATTAAAATGAATAAGTGATATATTGAAAACCAAGAGAACACATTTTTATTGTTTTGATACTCGAGTAAAATGATCCATAAGTCATTTTTTACATTTAGGAATCACCCCCTCCTTAATCCGGAACATGTTATGACCGTTTTGACTACAACTATGTCTTTTTATTTTAAATTGAAATTAAATTTAGTAAAAATAACCAGTGACCTACAAAAAACCAAGAAAACACTTTTGGATTTTTTTTGATACAATTTTAAAATGATACATGAGTAATTTTTGACATGTATTAATCAACCACACTTCAATTTGATGCACGATCTAATCGGCATGAATCCAAGTGTATCTTTTTTTTAAGAGACATTAATTTTAGTAAAAAGAACAAGTGATATATTTGAAAACAAATCAAACACATTTGGATTGTTTTTATACATTAGTATAATGATACACGAGTCATTTTTTGATGTGTACAAATTAAATTCACCTCTATGTGATGTGCGTTGTGACTGGTAGGACTCCAGGGGTGTTTTTTATTTTAAATTGACCTTAATTTTAGCAAAAAGAAAAAGTGAAATACTGAAAACCAAATTTTATTGATACTTTAGGAAAACAAACCATGTGTCATTTTTATTTTGTTAGAATCACCCAAACCACAATCCAATGCACGATATATCTGATATGACTCTATGTATCTTCTATCAGTTTAAAATTGATATTTTATTTCAGAATGTGTGTTAGTCACTGAAAACTAACCAAAAGAACACTAGTTTTCTTGATTATTTAGGACAAAGATTCATAACTAATTTTGGGCATGTAGGAAGAAACCTCATATAAAACGAACACACGATGTGACTGCTATGAATCAGTATTAGAGTTTCCAATTTGATATGAAATATTAGTAAAAACAGAAGTGACATACTAAAACTCAAGGAAGCACATTTGGATTGTATTGATATGTTAGGAAAATGATCTATATGTAATTTGTGACTTGTAGGAATCATTTTCACCTCAATCCCACACATGGTGTGACCAGAATAACTCATGGAGTGTATTTATTTAAAATTTTCATCAATTTCATTAAAAATAACAATCAAAATACTCAAAACTAAGAAAAAACATGCATATTGTTTTGATAATTCATTACAATGATCCATAACTAATTTTTGAAGTTTTTGAATCAACCACACCTCAATACAATGCATGTTGTGATCGATATAACGTCATGTGTGTCTTTTTATTGAAATTTGAAATTTTATTAATATATTATTTCCTATTACTGTTTAATTTATTTATTCATAATATTACTAACATGATATTTTTTTCTTATATAGGTTGATTCTTTTTCTCTGGTTGATGTTATTTGTTTGACAATTTCTTCCATGGTTTGACTTTTTTGAGAGGTAATCACACGTGTTAAAGATTATAAAACATTAATGTTTCTAAATGATTATGGATATCAATAGTAATTGATTTTTTTAAAAATGTTTCAAATTTATATATTACTATTTTCTTATGTAAAAATTGTTTTAATTAAATTAAATATTGTTTTTAAAGGTTACAGGTTTCTGTAGTGTATAGTTATAAGGACATGACGATTTATCAAGTGGGGCCTTTATCAGTACTAAAATAGGATTGATAAATTTTGGCCTTTATCATCACTGATATGGGACCCCCTTTATCATTAATGTTTTATAACTGATATAGGAGACTCCCCCCTTGAATAACATTGAGGATGTTAGAGGTTTTTTACTTCTATTAAAAGTCTTGAGGAAGCTTTTAAAGGGAATATCTATAGTCGTGTCCCCCATGGAATATAATGTATGAACTTAAATGTGTTATATTTATTCAAGAGGTATAATTATCTAACAAATATAATATATATTTATTCAATTTATCTTTATTACCATCCAATAAAAATAAAAATGAGAAACACATCAGATCAGTTCGGGAGGTGGTAGTCCGTCGTACAACCGAGTGATGTTATTGTATTCCAACAGATTAAGAGGTAAAACGGTAAATGTGGTATTATAATTATATGGGTTTAATAATGTAACGGCCCAAAGTTTCATTAATGGAAAATCCCTATTGATCTTATTAAATGCCTCTTTATATAAATTTTTTTTATAAGATGTAAACTTCTTTGGTTTTATGTTAATATTTTTGACTGTTGTTAATATAGCCGTTGAACAGTGATCACATGATTAGTATAAATATAGGACCTTAACAAATCCAATTTAATCAGACAAAAGAAGTGATGGCCTCATCCAGTAGAATTTCCCCATGCGAATCCCATTTGTTGGAGCTCGGAAAAGTGGTGTCATCCTTGGGCTTCACCTTTGACCAAGCCCAAGATGAGCTTCACCATGTTAAGCTCAAATGGGACCGTCTATGGGAAAAGTGGAAGTTGATAGAGATTACCACTCGAGAAATGTTATCTGAGCCACCCCAAGAGTCTATCACCATCGTACACCTTACCCTTAGGTCGTATGCAACTGTTTTAAGGGGTTCTGTAACAAATAACTAGTACTATGTTCATGTAAATTATTTTTGTATATAATAATGAATATAATTTCTAGTCATTTTTTATACATTGTAAATAGTTTTTAAAGTACAAATGGGGTTTTTAGTTATTATTTAATTTAGAAATATATTTTATTAAATTAAAAGATTTTTTAATTAAATAATATTTTAATAAAATAATAATAATATTATTAAATTATTTTTTATTAAATATAAATGATCTTATAATTTTATGAATGCAATTAAATATTTATATTATGGTTTGAAATCCATTTCTGTCAAAACCTGTGAATTTTCGATAAATGTTGGTATTTAATTTAAAAGTGAAAATTAACATATTTAGAAAAATTTTTAGATAAAATAAATACCATTTTTGGAATCAGGAAGTCGAAATTATCCAGTGGTGAATTTGTCATAGTTTTTTGAGATAGTCAAATGTTAGGGTAAAAATTAAATACTGTTTAAATATATAATGTGTTTTATGACATCATAATCACCCAATGGTGATGTAATAAAATACCATAATCCTTATTTTCTGCCAATATATGTTTTTTCATTAAAATAATGTGATTTTGGGTTTGTTTGACTTACTATTCAAATCATTAATGGACCCCTCAAGACATATTCAACACTTTGCCTTTTTAAATTAATTTCCATGGGAGTGTGACTCACCTCCACATAAGAAACCTTATTATATTAAGAAGTTTGGACTTGGGCCTTATAAAATATTTTTTTTCTATTCCCTTTTCCAAAAAACATGGGCAAAAACAATGGGATGGTTTGTGGTTTGGATTAATTTAATGTAAGGTGACCCAAACATAAATAATAAAGAATTCCCTCACCTTTCTTATATAAACCCACCCAACCTCCCACTTCTTCCTCACTAAAATCCCTTGGAGTTCGTCCAACCTCTGCCATACTCTCTCTAGAATCCTCCCAAGGTGCACCAAGCTCCCAAGAATCCTCTCTCAAGCCTCTCTCTAGCATTTGGAAGCACAATTCCAAGTAAGGGTTTTTTCTTCCTTTCTCATTTTTGTCAATTTTCATTAAGTTGTATTGCCCTTGTAATTTTAATTACGAATGTTGGGGTATGGTTTCGCGCCTCCCCCATACTGCCCTATTATTGTTTTAATGATGGGATACCCCTTTCTCTCTCATTAAATTCCTCCCATGTACACCCGTTACTATGCCGAAATTCCAAAAGGAACTTCTCTCTCTTCTTTTACTTTCAAGCAATAATTTTGTATCATGAATCTAAATGCCATTACAATTGTTGGGACTTGTATGTATATGACCTCCTTACTTTCCATTACATGTAAATATGATGAAGAACCCCTTTCTCTCTCATCAAACATTTTTTATGAATTCTTATGTCACGCCGTTACGCTGTAGAAATCGGACCAATTTTCTAAGCCAATGCCATTGTGTAGTGGATACAATGCCCATTTCTCCATCAGGGGTATCCACCTTTATACACCTTTACATATTGATTACAAAGAATCATGTATGAATTCCATATTCCTTTATCGTGGAATAAATGTTTATTTTTATGAATCCATGTTTTATGATCCATGTGGCACACTTATGCATGAAATGAAATGTTTAAGAAGGGTGTGCCCTTATAGCACTCTAATGCATTGGGTTAAGTATAGTATCATGATACGTCATGTGCAATGATTGTTGGCTCATTCTAATTCAAATTCAACGAGGGTTTTCTCGTTCTTCTTGTTCAATGAGGTTTTACTCATGCTTTATGTGCAATGAGCCTTGGCTCATGTTAATTCCATGTTAAGTGTTGTTGCAACATTTCCATGTTATGATTATCATGCTTTATCATGACTTTATGTTCATGTTTATTTTATGCTCTATTGATATACCTATTGTCTAACATGTATTTTACTCCTCATGTTATTCCATGTGTACTCCCTTACAGGGATTTAAAGATCACCCTTTTCTTATGCATGTCCTCAGGTTATCCCATCGAATGCTAAGTACGAGGGAATGTAGTGGTCATGGAAAGGAAGTTTTCAATAAAGATGTTGTATTTAATGTTTTATGTTTTTATGTAATGATACTAATCCCCAAAGACACTAAACCTATCGATATTATTTTTTGTATCAAGTGAAGTTTTATGTAATAAATCTTTTTTAAGTTGTAATAAAAAGAAGGGTTGTCATAGTTGGTATCAGAGGGTAGGTTTAGTTATTTTTGGGATTAGGAAACCCTAGTAAAGCCTTAGATACAAGACTAAGTATAATAAAAACATCCCTAAGTTTTGGTAAGTGCTGAGTAAGTGGTTTATCAAACAAATACATCCCTGTTTGGATACGAGCAGGTAGAGGCGGCTCTGGCACAAATGTATCCTAGGGGTAAAACCCGAAAACACCACTTTGAGCTAGACCTGAACGGAAACTGGTGCACGACAACTGGTCTTGCTGCACTCTTTGTTACGACACTCCCAGGGGATATGTTTTGATAAATTCACATGCTTAGTATGAACCCATATTAAGGGAATTAAAAAAAATGACCCTAAGAATATATGTTAGAAAGTAGATCATGAAAAGCCTATATTAAAGCCTATAGACTCATGAGTTAAAAAAATGAAAGTTTATTTATAAGTCATCAACTTTTCTCTTTGGATTACCCTTTATGTGTTACCCCTAACTTTCCTTTTGTTCCATCCAATGACCGGTAATAGGAGGACTCAGGCTAACAACCGTTGTGAAGATCAGTGTGATGACTGTACAATTGAGATGCCAAATCCAATGGGAGCGGGAATCGCGAACTTTTCCATGCTTATCTCTTAGATAACTCAAGTTCTGAATAGAAACAAAGTTCAAGAGGAACGTTCAACCCCCCCTAAGAAAGAACAAGTCGCTATCGAGAGCTTCATGAGACAGACCTCCTACTTTTAGTGGATCATCCAATCCCACGATCACTGAACAATGGATCAACTCCATTGAAAAGATATTCTCCATCCTCCAATGTTCTGAACAAGAGAGGGTTCTCCTAGTGGCTTATCGTATGGAGGGTGAAGCTTATCAATGGTGGACGTTGATCAAAAATAAAAAGCCTGAGGATGAGATCAGGGTGTTAGAATGGAAGGATTTCCGGAAGATGTTTTTCGATAAATATTTTCCGCGCACCTTTCAGCTTAAGTTGGAAAGGGACTTCCTTTCCCTCAAGAAAAAAGATGAAGAATATGTTGGAGCGTACGAGGAAAACGTCACAAGGCTTGCACGATACGCTTTCGGTTTTGTCGTTACCCCCGAATTGAAGGTTGACCGCTTCTTTGCTGGGCTAGAAACTAGCTTGCGGAAAGCATTAGTGATCCGTGACTTCGACGACTATGAGGAAATTTTCTGATGTGCCCTCAAGGTTGAAATGGATATTGGGGAATCACAGGGGTATCATGGGGATAAGAAGCGTAAGGTGTACTTCAATGCAGGTGGTCTGGTGGATAAATCCAATGGTGCTAAGAAGATCCAGCACCCCACTTGCCGAAAGTGCGGAAAGAAGAACCCTGGAAATTGCCTTAAGGGGACGAGAAAATGCTTCAGGTGTGGAAGAGAAGGGCACCTAGCTGTTAACTGTCAGCAAGAAGGACCCGCGGCTGTGAAAGAGGAGAGGAACGCTCCGTTCGATCCTCAACGCATTGTTAAATGCTACAAATGCAAATAACCGGGTAATTTTTCAAATCAGTGCCCTAATCCAAGTGTTATCGGAGGCAACCAACAAACTCCAAGACAGCAAGGAAGAGCTTTTGCCATCACTTCTGCCGAAGTGAACCCCGACAACGAAGTGGTGACAGGTACGCTAGTTATTCATTCAAGAATAGAGAACGTACTTTTTGATTTAGGTTCTACGCATTCTTTTATATCTCAAAAGTTTAGTAGAACAATCCCTGCACCACCACAAATCATGGAAGTAAAGATGTCGGTGAGTACGGAAAATGGGGAAATCATTGCATCCCATGAGTATAAGTCCTCCCCTATTATAATCTGTGGATTGAATTTCCTGGAGAACCTCGTCATACTCCCTCTGGTGTAATTTGATGCAATTATTGACATGGATTGTATTTCCTTATATAGAGCCAACATAAATTGTCGGGATAGGGAAATCACACTCCATATGGAGAATCGACCCCTGATTATTTACAAGTGTCAGGAGGAAGATGAATCGTCTTTAGCCCCATCATCTCAAGCATAGATATTACTGCCTTATGAGCACGCATATCTGGCTCAGATGATTGAGTCCAAGGAAGAAACCATCATTGAAGAAATGCCTATTGTGAGGGAATTCACTGAAGTGTTTCTCAAGGAACTTCCTGGTCTTCCTCCAAGAAGAGATATTGAGTTCTCAATTGACCTTATACCTAGGGTTCTACTAATATCCAAGACTCCATATAGAATGGCTATTGTAGAGATTGAATAGTTGAAGAAACAACTATAGGAGAATCTGGATAAAGGGTTTATACTCCCAAGTGCTTCACCATGGGGTGCACCAGTTCTCTTCATCAAGAAGAAGGATGGGTCAATGCGGCTTTGCATCGATTATCATGAACTTAACAAAATCACGATAAAGAACAAGTATCCTCTCCCAAGAATCGATGACATGTTTGATCAGCTACGTGGAGCACAATACTTCTCCAAGGTGGACTTGCGGTTGGGATATTATCAAGTAAGGGTGAAGAAGGAAGATGTCCCCAAGACTTCTTTTTGTACAAGATACGGGCACAATAAATTCATAGTAATGCCTTTCAGAATAACCAATTCTATAACAATATTCATGTACATGATGAATAGAGTCTTTAGAGATTACCTTGACAAATTTTTGGTAGTCTTTATAGATGATATTATAATATACTCCAAAACCAAGGAGGATCATGAGGAGCATTTAAAGACTGTACTAGAGACTTTGCGCAAGGAGAATCTCTATGAAAAGTAGAGAAACTGTGAGTTCTGGTTGAAGGAGGTCTCATTCAGGGGCCATATCATCACAAGCAATGGGATATCTTTGGACCCCTCCAAAACAGATGCAATTGAGGGATGGCCGAGGCCAACATCGGTAATGGATATCCGTAGCTTCTTGGGGTTAGCTGGATATTATCGATGCATTGTGATAAATTTCTCACAATTTTCAATCCCTCTTACCAAGATAACTCTGAAGGGAGTAAAGTTTTCTTGGAGTGATGAATGCGAAGAAAGCTTCAAGGAGTTGAAAAGGAGGCTTATCACTGCACCCGTGCTCACATTACCCACAAGTGGGGAACTTTTTATGGTATTCAGTGATGCTTCAAAGAAGGGATTAGGCTGTGTGCTGATGCAGAATGATAAAGTGATATCCTATGCCTCATGGAAGATGAAAATCTATGAGCGAAACTATCCAACGCATGATCTAGAGTTGGCGACTATGATCTTGGCCTTGAAAATTTGGCGGCATTATCTCTATGGAGAGAAATGTGAGATATATACTGACCACAAGAGTCTTAAATATATATTCACACAGAAAGAGATTAATATGCGCCAGAGAAGATGGATAGAGCTCATCAAGGATTATGACTATTCAATACATTACCACCCTGGGAAAGCGAACAAGGTGGAAAATGCCCTAAGTAGAAAGGATCCAGCAACTATATCAATGATGAGAATTGAAAAGGATCCAATATTCTTAGACATGATGAAGATAGACGTGGGAATCATAAATAAGGGAAAATCGTCAATAATTTCACAAATGATTGCTTAACCATCTCTTTTGGAAAGGATAAAGGATGATCAAAAGGATGATGTGGGAATTCAAGAAAAAGTGGGAGCTATCGAAAAAGGGAAATCATTGTAGTTTAATGTTAATGAAGAAGGAATTGTGCGGTTTGGGAAAAGACTATGTGTTCCATCATGTCCAGAGCTGAAGAAGAAACTTTTGGATGATTCACATAGTTCAAATTTCTCTATTCACCCAGGGAGCACATCACCATGGACATTGTCACTGGAGATCGCTGAATAGACATCAAAGTGCCTGGTGGGTTAGCAAGTGAAGGCAGAGAGGCAGAAGTCTAAGGGGTCGATGCAACCATTGACCATACCAGAATGGAAATGGGAGAACATCACCATGGACATTTTCACTGGACTTCCAAGGACATCCAAAGGCAACAATGCAATCTGTGTTGTTGTGGATCGTCTTACAATGACTGCACACTTCATTTATATTTGGGAGGATTTCTCTTTGGATCAATGGGCACAGATATATATCAGGGAAGTGGTAATGTTTCATGGAGTACCACTATCAATTATGTCTGACCGAGATCCAAGATTCACCTCTATGTTTTGGAAGAGTCTTCAACATTCTCTGAATACTGAACTGAACTTCAGTACGACCTATCATCCTCAAACTGATGGAAAATCCGCACAGAATATCCAAACACTTGAGGATATGTGGAGAGTGTGCTCAATTGACATTAAAGGAGGGTGGGATCAACATCTTCCTATGGTTGAGTTCTCTTGTAATAACAGTTTCCACTCAAGAATCCAAATGGAACCATATGAAGCCCTATATGGGAAAAGGTGCAGAACACTGACATGATGGGATGAGATCGGTGAACGTAAGCTGATTGGACCAGAAATGGTCGAAGAAATGGTGGATAAGGTAAAAACAATTTAGCAGCATATCAGGGCAGCCCAGAGTCGACAGAAGAGTTATGCAGATAATCGTCGATGAGACCTTGAGTTTAAAGCTGGAGATATGGTGTTTCAATGCATATCTCTGTGGAAAAAGGTCATGAGGTTTGGAAATAAAGGGATGTTAAGTACAAGGTACATCGCCCCCTTCGAGATTCTTGATCGTTTTGGGGCTGTTGCCTATCGACTATCACTTCCACCTACCATGGACAAGGTGCATGATGTCTTTCATGAATCCCTCTTAAGAAAGTACATACCGAACCCTTCACATATACTCTCATCTGAGGTGGTATAATTGGAAGACAATCTTTCTTATGAGGAGCAACCAGTGAAGATCGTAGATCGTAGATAAAATGTTCTATGAAATAAGACAATTCCCCTTGTTACGGTGTTGTGGTGGAACCACAAGTTTGAAGAAGCGACTTGGGAATCAGAGGATATGATGAAGCTGAGTTACCCACATTTATTTTAGTGTGGTAAAAGGAAAATTTCAAGGGTGAAATTTCTTAAGGGGGGAATATTGTAATGACCCAAAGTTTCATTAATAAAAAATCCCTCTTGATATTATTAAATGTCTCTTTATATGAAATGTTTTTATAAGATGTCAACTTCTTTGGTTTTATGTTATGATATTTGACCATTTTTAATATAGCCGTTGAAAAGTGATCACATGATTAGTATAAATATAGGACCTTAACAAATCCAATTTACTCAGACAAAATAATTTATGGCCTCGTCTAGTAGAATTTCTCCATACGAAGCCCATTTGTCAGAGCTCGGAAAAGAGGTGGCATCCTTGGGCTTCTCCCTTGACCAAGCCCCACCTGAGCTTCACCATGTCAATCTGAAATGGGACCGTCTATGGGAAAAGTGGAAGTTGATAGAGATTACCATTCGAGCGATGTTATCCAAGCCACCCCAAGAGTCTGTCACCATCGCAAACCTTACCCTTAGGTCTTATGTGGCTGTTTTAAGGGGTTATGTAACAAATAAGCAGTACTATGTTCATGTACATTATTGTTTTATATAATAATGAATATAATTTATAGTCATTTTTGATACATTGTAAATAGTTTTTAAAGAACAAATGGTGTTTTTAGTTATTATTTAATTAAGAAATATATTTTATTAAATTAAGAGACTTTTGAATTAAATAATATTTTAATAAAATAATAATATAATTATTAAATTATTTTTTATTAAATATAAAGGATCTTATAATTTTATGAATGCAATTAAAATTTTATATTAAGGTTTGAAAGCCATTTCTGTCAAAACCCGTGAATTTTCGATAAATGTTGGTTTTTATTTTAAAATTGAAAATTAACATATTTAGAAATTTTTTTAGATAAAATAAATGTCATTTCTGGAATCAGGATGTCGAAATTATCCAACGGTGAATTTTTCCTAATTTTTTGAGACAGTCAAATTTTTGGGTAAAAATTAAATACGATTTAAATATATAATGTGTTTTATGACATCATAATGACCAAATGGTGATTTAATGAAACACCATAATACTTATGTTCGGCCAATATATATTTTCTCATTAAAATAATGCAATTTTGGGTTTGTTTGACTTACTTTTCAAATCATTAATGGACCCCTCAAGACATATTCAACACTTTGCCTTTTTAAATTAATTTCCATGGGAGTGTGACTCACCTCCCCCTAAGCAACCTTATTATTTTAAGAAGTTCGGACTTGGGCCTTATTAAATATTGTTTTCCTCTTCCCTTTTCCAAAAACCATGGGCAAAAACTATGGGATGGTTTGTGGTTTGGATTAATTTAATGTAACGGGACCCAAACCTAAATAATAAAGAATTCCATCATCTTTCCTATATAAACCCACCCAAGCTCCCACTTCCTCCTCACTAAAATCCCTTGGAGTTCTTCCAAACTCTTCCCTAATCTCTCTAGAATCCTCCCAAGGTTCCCCAAAATCCCAAGAATCCTCTCTCAAGCCTCTCTCTAGCATTTGGAAGCACACTTCCAAGTAAGGCGTGTTTTCTTCATTCCTCATTTTTGTCAATTTTATTTACGTTGTATTGACCTTTTAATTTCAATTATGAATGTTGGGGTATGGTTTTGCAGATCCCCCATACTTCTCTCTTATTTTTTTAATGATGGTAGACCCCTTTATCTCTCATTAAATTCTTCCCATGTACACCAGTTACTATGCCGAAATTCTGAAAAGAACTTCTCTCTCTTCTTTTACATTCAAGCAATAATTTTGTATCATGAATCTAAATTCCATTAAAATTTTTGGGACATGTATCTATATGACCTCCTTACTTTTTATTATATGTAAATATGATGAGGAACCCCTTTCTCTCTCATCAACCATTTTTATGAATTCTTATGTCACGCCGTTACGCTGCCGAAATCGCACCAATTTTCTAAGACAATGCCATTGTGTAGTGGATATCATTCCCATTTATCCATCAAGGTTATCCACCTTTATGCACCTTTACTTATTGATTAAAAAGTTTCATGTATGAATTTCAGATTCCTTTATCTTTGAATAAATTTTTATGTTTTATAAATCCATTTTTTATGATCCATGTGGCACACTTATGCATGAAATGAAATGTTTAAGAAGGGTGCGCCCTTATAGCGCCTCAATCCATTGCGTAAAGTATAGTATCATGATACGTCATGTGAAATGAGTGTTGAATCATGCTAATTCAAGTGCAATTAGGGTTTACTCGTGCTTCATGTGCAATGAGGGTTTACTCATGCTTTATGTGCAATGAGCCTTGGCTCATGCTAATTCCATGTTAAGTGTTGTTGCCACATTTCCATGTTATGATCATCATGCTTTATCATGCCTTTATGTTCATGTTTCTTTTATGCTTGATTAATATTCCTATTGTCTAACATGTATTGTACTCCTCATGTTATTCCATGTGTACTCCCTTGATGGGCTTTATATCTCACCCTTTTCATATGCATGTCCTCAGGTTATCCCATGCAATGCTAAGTACGAGGGAATGTAGTGGTCATGTAAATGAAGTTTTCAATAAATATGTTGTATTTCATGTATTAAATTTTTATGTAATGATCCTAATCCCCAAATAAACTAAACCTCTCGATCTTCTTTGTTGTATCAAGTGAAGTTTTATGTAATAAATCATGTTTAAGTTGTAATAAAAAGAAGATTTGTCATAAATAATAACAAGAATATCACATATAAATAATAATTACATCATTATATCCATCCATGAATGGTGGTGCTAGAAAATGAATATCTTCATTTCGTGAGATGGTAGTTTCCCGTCTTTACGAATGATGATATTATATCACATTTGATGGAATAGGATAAGTATTTATGTGATTAAATTAAGATAATAAAATCTATTTATATTTAATATAATGTGGTAATAATATCATCATGGTTTAATAATTGTTTAAGGAGTTGGTAGAAGGAATAAAATAAATTGATCAGATAGGGATGTTACCTCTTCTTCAGACAACTTCTTTTGGTTTTCACTAAAAGGATGCATAGGTTGGATTTATGACCAAAAAATGGTTATAATATGATATTATGGAAATAAGTAATTTATTTTTGAATATATTGGACAAACCAATGAGTTTGTTTTTTGTGAATAGTAGAAGAGAGGGGTGGTTATTTAAAAGTGAAGTGAGGGTTACACTGGTAAATTTTGAAAAGAAAAAGGTATACCCACGTTTTTAACTTCATACATGGACCAAATTTTGTCCATTAATGAAAAATGAAGATAAAAATTATAAATATGTACTTAAAATGTATGTTTTTAATTTTCATGGTCATTTTAGCCCTTATCTTTTTAGTTTATCCCCATATTAATCTTGTTTCTACCTTAACCATAGTAAATATTTTTTTATTATTTTAACTTTTAATTTTTTTAAAATATTATTTTGAAGTCATTAGATAGTATAAAATGTTATTATTCCATATATGGAATTTATTTTTCCAAAATAAACTTGCATAATTTGAAAACATTAATTTAAAATTAAACACATGGATGCGATGAGAGAGTGGGTTTTCAAAGAGAATATTTTCATAAATGGGAAAGGTTTTAATATGAAAACTCAATATAAAATTGATTCTAATGAAATAAATAGGATTTAAATATATATAATTTTACTAATTTTACTAATTTTACTTCAAAAAAATTATTAATTTTTTTTACTTGTTTAATGTTTCAATATAAATGATATTTCTTAATAAACACCAATATTTTTTATTTTTCATCAAAATATTTAACATTGAAAATATTTTAAAAAAATAAATCCAATATAATTTTTACATGATGATTTACAAAATAATGATTATTTTTTCAATTTTTTTTCTAAAATTGTAAAAATTTAATTTTAAAATATGTGTGCAAGAGGCAACAAAATTTCTTTTTCGAAAAATTGATTTTTAAGAATAAAATTGGTTTTATTTTTATATATTATATACAAAATAAGATGAATGTTAAAAATTTGACTGAATATAGAATATATAAATATCATTATAGTCACTTATAGAAAGTTATTTTTTAATTTATTAATGTAAAACATGATAGTTTTTCTAGAAAAATATTTCCCATATTTTTAAAAATGTTTTTATTTTCATTAAAAATTAATTAGTCACTTTGTAATTAATTTTTTACACATGTGTAAATGGTCTATTTTCATAATTTTTTTTATTCTATTTATACCCTCTATTACAATGGCTAGGTGATAACTATCATATTAAATAATAATATTTTAATAGTATGTCACGTTTTGTAAAAACTCATTATTTCGTGTAATGTAAGCTAAAATTAGAGTGATTTGTAATGAAAGATAAAATAATTATTGTATGTGAAAAAATATCAAACATGTTAAATTAATTTTAAAAAATCATAACATCTCATGGTGTACCATTCTACTCGCTTAAAATGTATTTTTTCCTCTGAATTCATCACCTTGTACCAAGAAATTATGATACAGCAACCTTATTACATCCTCAGATCCCTTGAAACTTCCTCAAGATGATACTATTTTACATAATACTTTCACTAGATGAGTGTTCTTATTTCATAAGACAATCTCTATATGATCCAAAATCTCCATCAGTTGTTCCTTGTAAGAAGGATCATGTTCTAGTTCTAAAACCTCTGAGTTCAATACATGTGACAGATATGGTATGCATTTCCATAGGAGATATACATAGAACACATTGTTATCTTACGAATAGTTTAGTGGAAGCATTAAGAAATAATATACAATCTGTATATGATCATGAATTTTTAAGGGGTTGATATAACTAAGGCTTAGTTTTCTATTCTTTCTCCCATAATGAAATTCATAGAATCACTTTATCAAAAATTTCAAATTATAGATCACATAAATGATTATCAACATAACATTACTATAAACATTTTAATGCCCTTACATGTTGTTGAATAGCTCTAACCTTCTCTCCCATTTCACAAGTGAGCTAATTTTCCAATAGCATTCTTACTACCACATCATTATAGTATGTTGTTGTTATCCAAATATTTCCATAACGTTCTTTATAAGGATCTATATGAATGCTAAAATTAAATCTATTGTTGTAAGAAAACTCAACTAGAGGAAAGTGTTGATCCCAAACAACATTGGTGTCCATATAAAAGTATCTCACCATATATTCTAGGGTTTTAATTTTTCTCTCAGACTAAAAATATTTCTGAGGATGATACAAAGTTCTAAAACTCAACACTATATAAAAAATCATGCATAATAATTTTTCATAACTTATAGGTAAACCTCAAACCCTGATTAGATATAATTTGATTTTATAATCTATTTAATATTACCCTTTCATTAATCTACATCATAGAAAGAAAATATGGAGAGAGATATTCTCTTAATGTGGTGAAGTGTGCTATGTTTTTAAGGATATTTACTATAATCCATATATAATTTTTCCATTTAGATGTTTTCAAGGAATCTAATAAAAAAAATCTTCAGTGATGTTTTTCTATTTACATTCTTGCATGAATAATAGTTGTAGAATCCCCTAAGATTTTTGAATATCGTTCTTAATATATTGGCATACCATGTACAATGATGCATACTTATAAATAACTCTCTTCATATTGTCTCATAATGAATTCTCTTCCACGTAAGACATTTTTAGGCGTTATACCCTTGTCGTCCTTATGTTCAGGTTCCAACCTCATGACCTTTCTAAATTTGATATGTTTTTGCACGACAAATGATTTTAATTTTAAGAAAACTATACAAATATAATTCCCGAATTTCAATAATCCATATTTACCTCATCATGAGTGATAAGATAAACCCTAAATGTTAAAAATACCATTAATATTATGCCCCTATAATTTAAAAGGAATACTTCAACAAGTTTATTTTTCACATGAACATATAAAAAACTAAAGGGATGTATTTACATAAATGTCCCCCCAAAATATTCCAAATATTGATAAACTCTTATCATGTCATATCTCAATAGAGGTTTCTAAGAAATCGAACTTGTGATCAACCATAAATTTATAAACCCATTAAATAATCCATAACTCTTATATTAATACTAAATAGAAACATGTATTATTTTATAATTAACATAATCCTTAGATGTTTCATGATTCATACTTCCAAAAATATCATTGGTAAAATATTCAACAAAATGATTATTTATTTAAAATACTTAAATAATTCAACCCTTTTACTTAAATGATTTTCTAGAACATAGATCCTTCCTTTTTCTAGGTGATAACCCTTAGTTTTGGTCATTGAATCAAATAATTCCCAAGTTCCAAATATATAAAAAATTGAATTTCTTGTAAATTTATTTCTCTATAACATTAATTTAAACATATATATCATCTTACAATATATATAAGATATTATTCTAAATTATTCTTAACACCTTATTGATATGTAAGAATCCATATCTTCATTCCTTTATATTTATCACCACATAAATATTCATAAAATTCTATCTTTCTCTTGATTAATGCTTTTGGTATCTCACCAAATTCAAGTTTTTAATCATATCTCATGATAGATGTTTATTAATAATCAGAATATTTTGTTTCTCTGCATTCATATTCAATGTTGGATACTTACAATCACCACTTGTTCACTTAGATTCACTATTAACATGATTCCTTTTGGTTCCATCAACAGACTGAATCTGAAAACATAGTCTGATAAACACTAATAATTGTAAAAGACAACAGAATAATTAAAAATAAACTATAGGATGAATAAATCATGAAACCTTATTTTAAATATATCACACCATATGATTAAACTAAGTTATTTATGGTTATTATTCATATCCTTCATAGTCATTTGTAAAGACTTTGTGAATTTCCAGAGCATGTCCCCTAGTTATGTCAAACCAGGTGTCCATAAAGTCCCATTTTCATGCACCAAGTGATGATAGAGTCCATTTCAATGCAAAATATTTGGAGTTATTATCCATAGATATCTTTTTGCTAGATTCACATAAAATTTTATTATCCAGTAAAGTATGTAATTTCTTAAAAACCACTCACTCTATCTTTTATCAAAATTCCAAGAAATTTTCTTTTACATTGACTCATTTGTACACTTATCCTTAGACATATACCAATATAAATCCATAGAAATATCCTTATGAATCTAATTTTTTTCTCATCATAGTCTCGAATGTTAAACTAAAATGTTCCCCAAATACCAACTATAGAGACTCAAACTTCTCATAGATTAATATTATTCCTTTTTAGATGAATATTAAATAAATTTCACAAATACACACTCATGGACCATGTAGGTTTAGTGTATTTATATACTAGATTACCTATCTTGTTATTTTGTGAATGATAATCCATAAACATCATGATGATCTAAAAATATAGTACTATTCATATAAATTCTCTACATAAAAAAAATTCTTCATAACTTGGGGAAGGGAAAAATAAGAGAGGGTGATCTCAGATGATCATTAAAGGTAAACAAGGGGGATAGGAAAATAACATCCACATATCGGAATGAGTACATGAGACAAAAATTTTAAAACCATACCCTACATATCACATATACTAAAATTGAGTCTTTGAATAAATCATAGAAGTTCATAAGACATGAATCCTAATGTAATCAAAGAACATGAACTTTGAGAACCAAAAAATGGCATAATACATATATTTTTGCAATATAAAAAATCATATAAAATCATTTCTATATTAGATAAGGATCATTTCTAAAACTATCAGAGTGGAATGGGATCACACCCAAAACCATAATAGTAGTCATGGATAAATCCCAATACTATCATAGTGGATGGATTACCTTACTTAAATGGGTTCACTTCCCATTAAAATTTGTTTCACTCATGAGATATCAATATTTACCCAATTCATTGGAGGGAGGTATAAGTCTTGTCATTATTTGTTATAACATAACCACTATCCATGATTATAACATAACCACCATATTTTCTTATAACATAACCATTCTCACATTATTAAAATCCTACAAATTTATGACATGATATCATAAAAACTCATCATCTTATAAACTATGAAAAAAAATATTTCTAATAAACATTTCATTATTACATAACGTATGGACAAGAGAAAAAATATCGTAATCAATTTATTATTTAATCAGATCAATCATCATGAGAAAATGATGTGTTTATTTTATAACCATTATCTCACAGTATAATAGGTGGAAGTGAAATAGACTTCATAAACATCTTGTTATCATAGACATAAACAATTCAGGGAACGAATATTAATGGTGTCTTGGGATGATATCACTAGTAAATCATATGTAACATAAAATAATGTCATCTAATATAAAAAACGATTTTGAAATACTATGGGGTGTATTTCTTGAAGGAAATAGACTTTCCACTTTGAAAAACACATTCTCAATATAAGGAACTGGACTTAAACATTACCATAACAACTCAAATCTTTCAGAATTTTGTTTCTTACATTCCCAAATACTTTTCTAGTTAATATTACTAGAGAATTAGCTTATAATTCATACATATAATCACATAATCCTAAAATATGGGTACTACTTAAAATTATCAGTTTTCTACATAATAAAAAAGTTTCTAATAAAATGTGAATACTTTTCAATAAAAATAATTACAAAATTCATAATTCCTTCTTCTATTCAATTACCTATCCTAAAACATGGTGAATTTTTATTTAAAAACATGGGATGAGCATAATAAATCATATTATGAAACAAAAGATAAAGGAAAGATTATATCCATTAATACTTATAAAAATATGAAATATTTATCTCAAACACACACTTTTCACCAATGAAGTATTATATTCTTAACGTGTAAAAACAATAAATTTCCATAAAATAATGAAAAAATAAATAAAACCAAATAGGAATCTTATGGAATTACATAAATAATATTTTAACCCTAAAAACTACCTTATTATTTGTAACACTCATAGATAACTTACAATGTAACCATCATAGATACCTTATGATGTATCCCCCATGACTACCTTATAGTGTAACCATCGTTGTTAAAATTGGAAAACCATTATGGAAAACATCCATCACACACATACCCAATTAATTGGAGGAAGATATAGGTACCACTATTTATCAAAAAAATCCATGATCCATAATATTATCATAAAACTCAAACACATTCTTCATAAAAATCATTTCGTTTGAATTCTTTAAAAAATATAAATTTAAAAGATGATTTTTGATGAAAATCCCCTTACATTAGGTTCATATTACTCAAAACATGTTCAAACATTATTTATAATGGTTTAAAGAGTGTTATTAATAAATTAAATAACTATATTACAATTTTTAATTCTTTATATGATATAATTATAATATATTTTCACCAATTTATTAATAATATTTTTTTATTTTCATTATTTCTTATAACACCCGAGACGTTTATGTTATATAAATCATAAAAGGAATCTTTTTCTAAATAACACTTTCTTGGCTTGCTTTACACAAAATCGCGACCTTCCTCGATAGCTTGTGTCGTACGCAATACCGAGTTTCACTAAACAACGATATGCTATTAAAATATTATTAAAACTAGCCGTTATGAATAGTAATAAACACTTTTTGAAATTTTATAAATTTTATTTTTCAAAATGGACTTCATTTTTGGATTCAGAATATCAAAATTAGCCTAGGGTGAAATTTTGGTATTTTTCTGAAAACGTTCGATTTTTGATGAATAGTGAAACCACTAAGTGGTAGTTAAAAAACTAAATTATTCATAAAAATTAATTTTACCTCTTTTGTGAGAGGAATTTCGAAAATCCGAGAGACACGGTTAATATCAAGGACTAAAATGTGGTTCAATGAGATGAAAATAATTTTTGGTGAATAGTACCTTTTTACTTTTTTTACCACGGTTAAAAGTAAATAGGGTAATTAAGGGTAAAGATGATATTATTATTACCCTAACACATGTCCTAATTCTATTGGATAAGTGTAATTCGATCAAAAACAAACTTCGGAATACAATATGACCATTTAGGCCCACTTGGATTAGATTAGGACATTTATTATTAATTTATTTAAAGAAGGGTTAAAATAGTTAAAATCAAAGATTAATAAGTAAATAATTTTTAATATGGGGTTATACATAAGATAAATTCGAATATAAATATTCATTAAAAAGATAAAAATATTTCCTACATAATGGTATTTTATTTTTAATTTTTAGAAATTAAATAATTTAATTTATTTATGACACAAAGATGATGCAGTAATTACCATATTAATGAAATATTGACATAATTAATGTTATAAACACCAAAATAAATGTAATATGAGACTTTTTATGAATTAAACTAATTTTATAGGTTAATATTACATGTTATTATTGATTTAATTAACTTGGTTCGAACTAATAATTCTGTTATAATTTTTACAAAAATCAATTACTAAATAGTGTCAAAATTGACATAAAATAGTTTTTAAAACAAATATTATTATAGTAATTGTTATTTTATTCCTAAAAATATAAGGTTCGGAAAAATGACATAGATAGAGATATATATATTAATAATAAACAACTTGGGGTTTGTTTGGCGGCTAAAAGTATGTTTATTAACCTTATAGTATAAGAACACAAGAAGACACGGTAAAAGTAAACTTATTTAACTTAATGTTAAATCTAACTAATAAGGTTAAAATAGGAACCTAAACTTGCCTAAATTCTATTGGATGAGAGTATGTAGACCCATCCCCACCTTACCATCGAATTATATCAATTTGGAGCTATTTAAAACCGAACTTTCCTTTATAATAAAATAATATTTTTAGTTTTCCCAAAGGTGCCCCTCTCCTCCCTTATAAAAGGGCACCTCCCCCCCCTCTTCCTCACACCACTTTGAGCCTTCAAGCTCGGCCAAACCCTACCAATTCTACCTTTACACTTCCCTAGAGACATCCTAGAGGTCTTGGTTATCCTTAAAGACCAATTTTAGTGCCCTAAAAGAAGGTCTCAAAGAAGCACTTCAAAGAAGAGGTAATGTCCGTTATCGATTCTTTCATCTTTATTTCTTCTTCCACTTCATCTTCTTTAGTTGTTTCATTATGAAGTAATAAAATCAGTATCCCTAATATACTGATATGTTATTATAAGTATGAAACAACCCTATTTCACTATCTATCCATCCTATGGAAGAAGAAATCACTGCACGTGCGTACGTACAGAATACCGTCTCCACGCCGTGGTGTAATCTATTTTCCATCACCACCTTACTTGGATGGGTATAATGGTGTAAATAATGACTTTATATGACTATTATAAAGTGATAATGATTCTGAAATAGTATACATACACTCCAATACAATTCCACGATCATAGGAACGATATAGTCACTCGTGCGTACGTACGGAATACCGTCTTCACGATGTGATGCGACTCATTCTACATGATCTTAATTTCATAATGATTATATAAATGAATTGAATGAATGAATATGATATAGATTACAGTAATACCATTCTGGAAATGAATTATTTATAACCTAAATATAAGAATACGAATTTATTCGACAAAACACGCATAAGAAAAAAAAGTTATAAACACCCGAATAACAAGTAGCAATGAAATATTACTACTAAGAAGCTAAGAAAATGGACATATATGATATCATAAAAATATGTATGATTCTGGAATAAGTCAATAATATTATTTAAATAATTATACAGGAGGTTCAGACGCTTACGAATCCAAACGGAGCTAAGGTAAGGGAAATATCACAATCTCATTTTTATCAGAGATTTTTTATAATTTGGTATTTACTAGGTTGTATTTTATCATCCACATCCATGTTTCTTAAATATGTAATATTATTTCCATCCACCTAAAATTGTTTAAATCCAATTTTACCCTTCAGTGAGATTTTAGTAAAAGATATGAAAGGAATATTTTGTCGTTTTTCGTACGAGGCACTTTTGGATTTTTCCGACAAAAGTATGAGAAAAATATTTTTTTAACTTATACGGCATGAATGGATTTTTAAAACATCACTTCCAAGAAGCTTCCTTTACAAGTTTTCAAGTTTATTTTTAATCAACTTCTTTTAGTTTATAATTTTACGACATGTTATGAAAGGAAATGTATTTTTGAAGTAGAAAGGATATTTTCCTCAAGAATGGAGTTCAAGTGTTTTATAAAAATTTATTTTCCATATATGATAATATAGGGCTTTGTTTCTATCCCTATTATTACATGGATTTGATTATGTTGTGATGGAAATATTTTTATGAATTATTTTATCTTATATGAAATGTTTTATGATGTCATGTTGTTTAAGAATCCCATTTTTATTACATGGGTTATGCAATGATTTATGATTTATGATTTTCTGGCACACATAATAATGGTATCATTATGAGATGGGTGGGACCTATATCTCCCTCCAATGCATTGGGTAATGATTTTAGATCTCATAAGATAGACATGGCTGGAACGGTAGGTTATACCAGTTCAGTGAAACAAGACTGAAATGAGGGTGACTCGGTTCAGAAAGGGACTTTGTCCACTAAGATAGTCTTGGAAATGAGTCTTGACTAATAAGAAATGATTCTCTATGATTATTTGTGTATTACAGAAAGTTTGATGTTTTAATTTATGATTATTGTGATTACATTTCACTGCCATGATTTATCCCATGTTATGAAATTATGATCTCTTTTGCAGGTTAAGATTTCCAAAAGCTATGTGCTTATGTATATGATGTGATTGATATTTCTTTTATTTACCCTTACTGAGCATTTGAGCTCACCCTTTTGTATGTTTTCTTTCCCCAGGTCAGGAAGAAGGTTATTAAGTAAGATATGCCAAAAGGGACTATAGATATGATGAAATAAAGGGGAGGCAGTGTAGACTCTTTATGAACCAGTTGTTTATGTTTCCCAGTTTCTAAAGACACTAGACCTATACAGTCCTTTCGTGGTTTTGTTATATGTTGTAATAAGTATGCTTAAATTTTGAATTATTAACAATGTATGTAAACTATGGGTCTTTATAGTTGGTATCAGAGGAAAGGTATAGTTCACCTTTGGAAACTAGGATGTGAAAGCCTTAGTAAGAACCCTAAGGATAATTCTAAGCATAGAACACAATATTAGTGTTTTAGAAATGACCATGAATAACCTAGGATAAGACCTTAAGTGTGGAATTTTATTCTTTATTGTGTGGGTTTCCTATTATAATTAGTGTTTCTCACACTATTCTTCTTGGTTTTAGTCAATGGCTGGAACCTGAAGGAACCGTGTTAATGCAGAATGCGATGGGAAATGCAATGATTGTCCCCCTGAGCAACCAACCGATATGGGAGCTGGAATGAAAAATCTTGTAGCCATTCTCACACAACATTCTCAAGCTATGAATACTGCAGAACTTCCAAACGAGCAAAGGAAGGAGCAACATTCTGTTGAATCCTTCATGAGAAAACGTCCACCTTCATTCAGCGGGTCAACTGATCCATTAGTTGCTGAACAATGGATTAGTACTACTGAAAATATATTTTCAGTTCTTCACTGTTCTGAGCATGATAAAGTCATCTTAGCAGTGTATCGTTTGGAAGGTGATGCTGATCAATGGTGGAATCTTATTAAGAATACGAGGCAAAGGGATGAAATTGAGTCCGTGGAATGGGACGAGTTCAAGAACATATTTTTCAATAAGTACTTCCCTTGTATTCTTTGAACAAAGATGGAGAAAGATTTTCTTGAACTGAAGCAAAAGGATGATGAATCTGTTGGTACCTATGAAGCAAATTTTACAAGACTTGCAAGGTACGATTCTGGTGTTATTATCCAACCTGAGAGTAAGATCGATCGATTCATCAGTGGCTTAAAACCAAGTCTTCGAAGGGCGTTATCCATAAGGGACTTCAATAGCTATGAGGAAATCGTTCGATGTGCTCTCAAAGTCGAGATGGAGATTGGAGTAACCCATCAGTCATATGGGTTTGATAATAAGAGGAAAATGGAATTCAAAAGAAAATATAAAGAGCACACTGAAAAGAAGATGAGCTTTCCCTTATGCTCAAAGTGTAGAAAGAAACATGGAGAGGGTTGTCTTAAACGGACAAGTAAATGTTTCAAATGTGGAAGGGAAGGTCATCGGGCATTTGAATGCCATGATGATGGGAAGAAGATGTCTAATTATGCAAACAAAGGAAGGGATACACAGAATGAACCTACTAAACTTCAATGTTTCAAGTGGAAGAAGATGGGACATTATGCCAATAAATGCCCTAATCCAAGGGTTGATGATGATGGTTGACATCAACAAATTCTTAAGGCTAAAGACAAAGAAAAGTCACATGAAATTTCTACCAGCGATGTGGAGTACGATAACGATGTGGTGAAAGGTACACTTACCATCCACTCTAAAGTAGAAAATGATTTATTTGATTCTGGATCCACCCACTCTTTAATTTCTGAAAAATTTTCTAAGGGTATCACCATATTACCTCAACATTTAGATGTTGAGTTAGTTGTGAAAACACCTAATGGCACAACAGTCGCATCAAAAGTTTATAATTCTTCTCCGATCGAAGTTTGTGGGAAAGTGCTTCCTGAAAATATTGTGATACATCCTATAGTGGAATTTGAGGTGATTATTGGCATGGATTGGCTTTCTTTATATGGATCTCATATCAATTGCCAAAGAAGGGGAGTCACATTTCATATTCCAGATCAATCTATGATCATCTATCAATGCAAGGATGAAAATAACCTTCCAGTGGAAATTTCTTCCATCTTATGGGTCTTGATTCCACTAAATGAAGGTTATTTATCTCAAATGGTTGGTGAGAAACTCACGAATAAGAATATGCCCATTGTATGGGAGTTTGATGATGTCTTTCCGGAGGAATTACCGGGTCTTCCACCAAATCATGAAGTTGGGTTTTCAATAAAACTCGTACAGGGTGCTTTGCCTATTTCAAAGACACCTTATAGAATGGCCCTGATTGAGTTGCAGGAATTGAAGAAGAAACTCCAAGAGAATCTTGATAAGGGATTCATACGCCCTATTCCATCACCTTGGGGAGCACCTATTCTGTTTGTTAAGAAGAAAGATGGTTCAATGAGACTCTGCATTGATTATCGAGAACATAACAAGATCACTACCAAGAACAAATATCCTCTCTCGCGCATTGATGACCTTTTGACCAACTACGCTGAGCTTAATACTTTTCCAAGATTGATCTTCGTTCAGGGTATCATCAATTAAGGTTCAAAAGGGAGGATATACCAAAGACGGCTTTCCGTACAAGGTATGGACACTATGAATTTATAGGGATGCCATTTGGTCTTACTAATGCCCCTGCTATCTTCATGGATCTAATGAATAGAGTCTTTAAAGACTATCTTGATCAGTTTGTGGTAGTCTTTATAGACGATATTCTTGTCTATTCAAAGAGCAAGGAAGAACATGAAGATCATTTGAGAATTATATTGAAGACCCTGAGAAAGGAGAAGCTTTATGCCAAATTTACCAAGTGTGAATTTTGGCTTAAAAAAGTTGCATTTTTGGGTCACATAATCTCAAAAGAGGGGATATCTATGGATCCAGCAAAGAAAGAGGTTATCGAAAGATGGTCGAGACCAACAACAGTAACTGAGATCCGAAGTTTTCTTGGTTTGGATGGATATTATTGACGTTTTGTGAAAGATTTTTCATGATTATCTAATCCACTCACCATGTTGACTCAGAAAGGAGTTAAGTTTTTTTGGACGGAGGAATTTGAAGAGAATTTCAAGGAGTTGAAAAGAAGGTAATCCAGTGCACCTGTGCTCACACTGCCTTGTAGTGGAGAAAGGTTTGTGATCTATAGTGATGCATCCAATAAGGGATTGGGGTGTGTTCTTTTGCAAAATGATATGGTGATAGCTTATGCCTCACGACAGTTGAAAATCCATGAGCAAAATTACCCAACACATGATTTGGTGTTAGCTGTGGTAATCTTTGCATTAAAGATTTGGAGGAATTACCTTTATGGTGAAAGGTGTGATATTTATACTGATCATAAAAGTATAAAGTATATTTTCACACAAAAGGAGTTGAATATGCACTAAAGAAGATGGTTGGAGCTGATTAAGGATTACGACTGCTCAATCCATTACCACCCTGGGAAAGCAAACAAGGTGGCAGATGCATTAAGTTGACAATACCATTAAAGTTTATCTGTGATGAGGATCAAAAAAGATCCAATATTTAGGGATTTACAAAGGTTGGATCTTGGAATTATAATGGAATTGGAAAATCTTATCTTTCTCAAATGAATGTTCAACCATCTATACATGTGATGATTAAAGAGGCACAGAAAGAAGATGTCGAGTTACAAAAGAAGGTGAGAAACGTTCCTGAATTCAACCTTGGTTGTAATGTGATAATAAAGTTCAGGAATCGGGTTTGTGTTCCTCCCATCCCCAAATTAAAGAAGGAGATACTGGATGAGGCTCATAGTTCTTCATTCTCTATTCATCCTGGAAGCACCAAGATGTATAGGGACCTGAAAGAGTACTTCTGGTGGGATGGAATGAAAAGAGATGTTGCTGAATTTTTCTCTCGATGCTTGGTTTGTCAACAAGTTAAATCCGAGAGACAGAAGTCTAAGGGGATGTTACAACCATTACCCATACCTGAATAGAAATGGGAAAACATCACTATGGACTTTGTCACAGGACTTCCTAAAACATCCAAAGGCAATAATGCTATCTGGGTTATAGTTGATCGTCTTACCAATTCCGTACACTTCATTGCTGTTAGAGAGGATTTCTCTCTGGATCAGCTTGCCATGATATATGTAAAGGAAGTGGTAATATTGAATGTAGAACAAAATTCTATTATATCTGATCGAGATTCAAGATTTACCTCGAAGTTCTGGGGAAGTCTTCAGCATACTCTGGATACAAAGTTGAGTTTCAGCACTGCTTATCATCCTCAGACAGACGGTCAGTCTTAGATAACAATTCAAACCCTAGAAGATATATTTAGAGCTTGCTCTATGGATTTAAAAGGTGGTTGGGATCAACACCTACCTTTGGTGGAATTTTCTTATAATAATAGCTTTCACTCTAGTATTTAGATGGATCTTTATGAAGCTCTCTATGGAATGAAATGCAGGACTCCAACTTGCTGGGATGAAGTTGGTAAAGAAAGCTATTAGGACCTGATCTCGTTGATGAAATGTAAGAAAAGGTCAGATCTATTCAACAACACATAAGAGCAGCTCAGAGTCGACAGAAAAGTTATGCTAACAACCAATGAAAAGACCTAGAGTTTGAAGTGGGTGATAAAGTGTTCCTACAAATATCTCCCTAGAAGAGGGTTATGAGATTTGGAAAGAAGGGGAAGTTGATCCCTAGATATATTGGTCCTTTTGAAATAATGTATCTTGTTGAGAAGGTAGCTTACCGATTGGTGCTTCCACCGAATCTCTATCAAGTTCACGATGTGTTCCATGTATCTCTCCTGAGAAAGTACATACCTGATCTTTCACATGTACTCAGCTCAGAAGTTGTACCGCTGGAGCAAGATCTTTCTTATGAAGAACAACAGATAGAGATTCTGGATCGTAGCGAGAAAGTCCTATGAAACAAGACCACTCGATTGGTGAAAGTTTTATGGAGGAACCACCAATTAGAAGTAGCTACATGGGAGCTTAAGGATATGATGAGGGAGAGGTATCCTCATCTGTTTGTTACATGGTGACGAATTTCGAGGGCGAAATTCATTTTAAGGGGGGTATAATGTAACACCCGAGACTTTTATGTTATATAAATCATCAAAGGAATCTTTTTCTAAACAACACTTTCTTGGATTGCTTTACACGAAATCGCGACCTTCCTCGATAGCTTGCGTCGTACGCAATACCGATTTTCACTAAACAACGATATGCTATTAAAATATTATTGAAACTAGCCGTTATGAATAGTAATAAACACTTTTGAAATTTTATAAATTTTATTTTTCAAAATGGATTTCATTTTTGGATTTGGAATATCGAAATTAGCCTAGGGTGAAATTTTGGTATTTTTCTAAAAACTTTCAATTTTTGATGAATAGTGAAACCACTAAGTGGTAGTTAAAAAACTGAATTTTTCATAACACTTAATTTTACCGCTTTTGTGAGTGGAATTTCGAAAATCCGAGAGACACGGTAAATATCACGAACTAAAATGTGGTTCAATGAGATTAAAACAATTTTTGGTGAATAGTAACTTTTTACTTTTTTTTACCACGGTTAAAAGTAAATAGGGTAATTAAGGGTAAAGATGATATTATTATTACCCTAAAACATGTCCTAATTCTATTGGATAAGTTTAATTAGACCAAAAACAATCTTAGGAATAAAATATGACCATTTAGGCCCACTTGGATTAGATTAGGACATTTATTATTAATTTATTTAAAGAAGGGTTAAAATAGATAAAATCAAAGTTTAATAAGTAAATAATTTTTAATATGGGGTTATACATAAGTTAAATTAGACTATAAATGTTCATTAGAAAGATAAAAAGATTTCCTACATAATGGTATTTTATTTTTAATTTTTAGACATTAAATAATTTAATTTATTTATGACACAAAGATGATGCAGTAATTATCTTATTAATGAAATATTAACATAATTAATGTTATAAACACCAAAATAAATGTAATTTGAGAATTTTTATTAATTAAAATAATTTCTAGGTTAATATGACATGTTAGTATTGATTTAATTAACTTTTTTCGAACTAATAATTTTGTTATGATTTTCAAAAAAATCAATTTCTAAATAGTGTCAAAATTGACATAAAATAGTTTTTAAAAAAAATATTATATTAGTAATTGTTATTTTATTACTAAAAATATAAGGATCGGCAAAATTACTTATATAAGGTTATATATATTAATAATAAACAACGTGGGGTTCTTTTGGCTGCTTATAGTAAGTTTATTAACCTTATAGTATAAGAACACAAGAAGACACGGTAAAAGTAAACTTATTTACCTTAATGTTAAATCAAAATGATAAGGTTAAAATAGGAACCTAAACTTTTATAAATTCTATTGGATGAGAGTATGTCTACCCATAACCACCTTAGCTTCGAAATATATCAATTTGGAGCTATTTAAAACCGAACTTGACTTTATAATAAAATAATATTTTTTGTTTTCTCAAAGGTGCCCCTCTCCTCCCTTATAAAAGGGCACCTCCTCCACCTCTTCCATACACCACATTGAGCCATCAAGCTCGACCAACCCCTACCAATTCCTCCTCTAAACTTACCTAGTGACATCCTAGAGGTCCTGGTCTTTTTTAAAGACCAATTTTAGTGCCCTAAAAGAAGGTCTCAAAGAAGCACTTCAAAGAAGAGGTAATGTCTGTTACCGATTCTTTCAACTTTATTTCTTCTTCCACTTCTTCTTCTTTATTTATTTCATTATGAAGTAATAACATCAGTATCACTCATATACTGATATGTTATTATATGTATGAAACAACCCTATTTCACCATCTATCCATCCTACGGAAAAAGAAATCACCGCGCGTGCGTACGTACGGTATACCGTCTCCACGCCGTGGTGTAATCTATTTTCCACCACCACCTTACTTAGATGGGTATAATGGTGAAAATAATGACTTTATATGACTATTATAGAGTTATAATGATTCTGAAATAGTCTAAATACACTCCAATACAATTCAACGATCATAGGAATGATATCATCACTCGTGCGTACGTACGGAATACTGTCTTCACGATGTGATGCGACTCGTTCTACATGATCTTCATTTAATAATGATTATATAAATGAATTGAATGAATGAATATGATATATATAACACTAATACCATTCTGTAAATGAAGTATCTATAACCTAAATATAAGAATAATAATTTATTCGACAAAACATGCATAAGAACAAAAAGTTATAAACACCCGAATTACAAGTAGCAATGAAATATTACTACTAATAAGCTAAGAAAATGACCATATATGATATCATAAAAATATGTATGATTATGTAATAAGTCAATAAAATTATTTAAATCATTATACAGGAGGTTCAGAAACTTATGAAGCAAAAAGGAGCTAAGGTAAGGGAAATATCACAATCACATTTTTATCCGAGATTGTTTATACTTTGGTATTTACTGGGGTGTATTTTATCATCCACATCCATGTTTCTTCAATATGTAATATTATTTCCATCCACCTACAATTGTTTAAATATAATTTTACCCTTCGGTGAGATTTTAGTAATAGATATGAAAGGAATCTTTTGTCATTTTTCGTACGAGGGACTTTTTGACTTTTCCGACAAAAGTACGAGAAGAATATTTTTTTAACTTATACGGCATGAATGGATTTTTAAAACATTATTTCCAAGAAGCCTCCTTTACAAATTTTCAAGTTTATTTTTAATCAACTTCTTTTAGTTTATAATTTTACGACATGTTATGAAAGGAAATGTGTTTTTGAAGTAGAAAGGATATTTTCCTCAAGAATGGAGTTCAAGTGTTTTATCAAAATTATTTTCCATCTAAGATAATATAGGGTTCTATTTCTATCCCTATTATTACATGGATTTGATTATGTTATGATGGAAATATTTTTATGAATTCCTTTATCTTATATGAAATGTTTTATGATGTCATGTTGTTTAAGAATCCCATTTTTATTACATGGGTTATGCAATGATGTATGCTTTATGATTTTGTGGCACACATAAAAATGGTATCATTATGAGATGGGTGGGACCTATATCTCCCTCCAATGAATTGGTTAAAGATTTTATATCTCATGAGATACACATGGCTGGAACGGTAGGTTATACCGGTTTAGTGAAAAAGGACTGAAACGAGGGTGACTCGGTTCAGAAAGGGACTTTGTCCACTAAGATAGTCTTGGCAATGAGTCTTGACTAATAAGAAATGATTCTCTATGATTAGGTGTGTATTCCACAAAGTTTCATGTTTTAAGTTATGATTATTGTGATTAAATTTCACTGCCATGATTTATCCCATGTTATAAAATTGTGATATCTTTTGCAGGTTAAGATTTCCAAAAGTTATGTACTTATGTATATGATGTGATTGATATTACTTTTATTTACCCTTACTGAGCTTATGAGCTCACCCTTCTTTAATTTTTCTTTCCCCAGGTCAGGAAGAAGGTTATTAAGTAAGATATTCCAAAAGGGACTATAGATATGATGAAATAAAGGGGAGACAGTGTAGATGCTTTATGAACCAGTTGTTTATGTTTCCCAGTTTCTAAAGACACTATACCTATACGGTCCTTTCGTGGTTTTGTTATATGTTGTAGTAAGTATGCTTCAATTTTGAAGTATTAACAATGTATGTAAAGTATGGGTCGCTATATTTCTAGTGAGTTTATTTCATGATTTCCATGGTTAGTTCGTTATGGAATTTCATTTTGAATGGAAGAAAAAAAATCAAGAAGTGGAATGAAATGTTATTAATATGTTTATTGAATTTGAAATGATACCATGTATATTATTTTTATGATATTATGATGAATTATTATAAAAAATATTAATGAAAATTATTTAGTTTATTATGACGATTTTTATGACCATCATAATATTATATCATTTTATTTAATATTAGGTTTATATAAAGGTACCAAAACATCATATAATTGATAATATTTAAAATATAATATTATTTAAACATAATAATGGTTTTATGATCATATTTGAAGGAGATAAATTTAAATGAAGCACATTGTCCAGAATTTCAGTAAATCGACATATCACATATAATGTATTAATATTTTAAAATAAGAGGAGAATATGATAGGTATTATGATGGATATTCCATTGAAATAATAAATTTATAGTATATGTAAGATACTAGATTTATCATGTCACTTGGATGGGGAGAGGTGAGGAGATAATAATAAAATAAAATAAAATGAAAACAAAATGAAAGAGGATTTTACCTTTTGAATTCATCTCCATGAGAACCTCCTTAAAGAACTTGGTTTTGGACTTTTGGTGAAAAATGCTCATAGGCATGGGTAAGTGACTTGGGAATCAAATTGAAAATAAATTAAATGACATTGAAGGCTCTGAGGTGTGAGGAAAATAGTTGGTTGGGGTTTGTATTTATAGTGGAAGAGAATGGAGTTTTTTGATTATTTTATTCCTTAGTTTATATTTTTGATCAATATAATGAATAATTTAAGAATTATCTATAAATATGAAAAAATAATAATGTATAGATAGATATTATGGTCTTAAATCATCTTTAAATCATCTATGTCTTATTAAATTATATATTTATCTTATATCGTAAATTAATGTATTTCATTATTCATCAAAATTTCCAATATTATAAAAACATCCCAAAAATTCATCCTAACCATTTTTCAACATCTAGAACTCAAAAAAGAACTCGATTATTTGAAAATAATTTGATAAATATGATAAATTTATTTTTTATTTAACATCATCATTTATTCAAAAATACCAATTCTGGAATAATAACTCATTTTATAAAGAATTTAAAAATTAATTAGGGAATCGTAAAATTAACTTATAATCACAAAAAAAACAAAATATTTATTTTTGAAACAATTTTATGATGATAAATGGTCAAATAAATCATTAAATTTATTTTTAAATTGTAATTAAAAATTTTTGTGTCACAAAAATAACAACACATAATTTATCATTTTAAAAAATATTTACTTATTCCTAGACGTAAAGATATTATATTTTTACTGATAAGATAAAAAAATTTATTTATACATTTATAGATGAGGTTAATATTATATTTTTATAGATTCCTTAATTTCATTAAATACCACTTATTCCATTATACATTTATAGTGAATTTTACTATATTATTCTAGAATGGAGAATACATTTTATAAGTAACATGGTTGTCACGTTCTCCCCTAAATCTAGAAATTATATCCTAGAATATATTATTCACTTATTAAACATGTGATAATACCTTTCCCTCATATCATTTTTAAATTCCCATTATTATTCTCCAACCATGTAGCTTCTCTACAAAAACTTAAATTAGTGAATTACCTAATTCCGCAATACATTCTTTATATGATCAAGAATATGAACATGTTTCTCTCTGTAATAGATGTTATATTACAACTGAACTACATTCGGGATAAAAACATGAAATGAATTTGGCACATAATTTCTTAATATTGAAACATGAAATACATTTACTACCTGAGATAAAATCAAATGAAATGCTCCTCTTTAATAAACTCATCTAACATTATCCACGATTTCAAAAGGTCCAATAAAACATGAACATATCTTTACTTTCTTACCAAAATGCATAAAACTTTTCCAAGGTTAGATTTTAAGAAAAACATGATCACCTACCTCAAAATATATTTCTTTTGCTAGCTATCTGTGTAACTTTTATACCCTCTCTAAGCCGTACTAGTGTGTTGGTGTATCATTTTTACTTTCTCATCTACTTCCAGTGTTAATTATGGTCCCATCAACTTTTGTTCCCTGACTTCATCCCAAAATTCTATATTCTGAAACCACTCCCCATATAATGCCTCAAAACGTGTAATCTATATAAAAGAATGAAAACTATTATTACGATGAAACTCAACAAGAGATATAAGTTAATCCCAATCTCCCTGGTAATCCATTAAAAAAGAACATAACATGTCTTATAATGTATAAATTGTTCACTATGTATATCCATCTGATTGAGGATGAAATGTTGTGATAAAATTTAATTCAATTCATAATGACTTTTGATGGGATTTCCAAAAGTTAGAAGTGAACTTGAGATCACAGTTAGATACAATGGATATAGGAACTCAATGTAACCAAAAAATCAATTCGATGTAAAATCCAGAATGTTGATCTAGACAAATACTATCTCAAATAGGTAGTAAAGGTTAAGATTTAGTAATTTGACAAGAAATAACCCAAATCACATGGTAACATAGAGATTTCTTTTGTAGTCTTTCCATGAAGATCATGGATATAATTTCTTATTTACACTTTACAAATATAAATGTATGAGGAATCCCCTTAGTTAGTTTCCACTCTACTTTAACCTTTTTTCATTTAAAACATTTCATGGAAAAATCCTCAATAAATCCTTTCAATATATCCCACCAGTAATACCTCTAAAGCTCTATCAACATCTTAGTGTAACCATGATGATATAAAAACAGAGAACTATAAAATCCACTTTACAATCCATTCCTTATCTAGGAAACCCAATTCACACAAAATCACTTTCTAAATATCAAGACACAATCAATATAAATATTAAATTTAGTCAATTTACCTTTCTTAACAAATTGTACGTTTTTTGTAACTCATAGTCTTCTTTATGATCTTGCTTAATTCTGACTAAGAGAGATGACTGTAATGAAACATGAAACAAAGTAAATTAATTTCCTACACTATCAAATTCCAATACTAAATTCATCAAATAGTTAATCAGGTGGTTTTATTACAAATGTAACATGGTTAACGTAGCTTGATGTTATCTACTCAAAGCATATTCCACTTTGTTTTCTTTTTTAGGATAGAAACTGATTGTGAAATAATAATCCTTTTTTCAATACTATCCATATTCTTTTCCTTGTGTTCAATTCTTTATATGTGAATATAAACTTTAATCATTTATAGTTGGTACATATTTCACATTTGGTTCCATATAAACAATGCCTCCTAATTTTTAAAGCTAAAACCACATCTACTAAGTCCAAATCATGTTTGTGATAATTTAACTCTTGAGGTTTAAGTTGTCATGATGAATAAGAAATTAATTGATAATTATTAATCAGAACACAACCAGGTACCTTTAATGAAGCATAACTATAGTTGAGAAAATCACCATTTATGGAAGGTAGGAATAAAATAGGAGGATTCACTAATATTATATTCAATTCAGGAAAAAAAACATCACATCCTTATGCCCAAATAAATTTAACACCTTTTTTGTTAACTTTGTTCGTGGGAAAGATAATCGTTCAATGTTCTAAAAAAACCATTCATAATACCCTAATAAGCCCAGAAAATTATGAATATGAGGAACATTTTAAAGTCGTTTCCAATCATAAACCACTTTTTTGGTAGTATAAACTATTATGCCATTATTATTAATAATGTGATCTATAAATTAAATTTATTTCAACCAAAAATCATAATTTCTAGATTTCCAATATACTAACTTTTCATTGAGTATTTTCAGGACAATAATTAAATAATCTTTTAGAATATTCATATATTTTAGAAAATAAAAAAATATCTTTAATAAAAACAACAACAAGCTTGTCCAAATTTTTACAGAAGATTCTATTCATATGTTACATAAATATATAAGGGGACATTGTTCAACCAAAGGGTATATAAAACTCATAATGCCCATATCAAGTTAAAAAATATATTTTTGTAATGCCTCTAAATCTGGAAGTTTTGTGATTAAATATTTCTAGTGTATGGTGTTGCCTATGGGTATGCAGGAAAAATGGTGTGATATCTTGTGGTGTAAAAGGGTTCCAATTAAATATAATTTCCAATTTTGGAGGATTATAAACCAAACCATCCCTACGGATGATAATGTGAAGAGTCTGGGAATTATTATTGTCTCAAAAAAATTTTGTGGCCGGGTTTATAAAGAGGAGAGTGTTGGGCACTTCTTTTTTGAAGGAGACTGGGCTATTCCGGTCTAGGCGGTGTTTGGTGAGTTAACTGGGTGGTTTTTAGTAGATCTTAATGGGACCACTTTCATTTAAAGATGGTTTCATGGATGTAATGATGCAGGGGCTGAAAGATCTGCTCGCTCGGTGATCCTTAAAATAGGATGTTGGTGCATATGGAATGCCAGAAATAATGCTATGTTTGAGGGTCATGTGGCGACGTGGGAAAAAATTGTTACTAAAACCAAAATACTCCTTCTTAACCTGATTGGTGGCATCAAAACTTGGCACAATACCCCATATTATATCACCCTGTAGATGAATGGGTGGTGTGTACAGGGTTCTGTAGACAGAGGATGGTGGGTGTGCTAGATCCTTCCAAACAGAGGTTTCAAATTGAATATTGATGGCTCATGAGTTATGGGTGATATGAGAAGGGGAGGGGTAGTTAAAGATAGCAAGGGAGACCTCATTCTGGCTTATGTATCGTTTCGGGGGAAGCTAACTGCCTCCAAGCAGAGGCCTTGGCTATACTGGTCGAGAATTATCAGTGTGAACAGAGGGACATTTCTATTGATTCTGTAGAAACTGATTCTATGATTTTATATGATTGTATGCAGGGAAGTTGTTCCAAACCTTTTGAAATTACTTATCATTAGAAGATGTTGTTCAAAGATGTGGAATCAAGGTATAAATGTGTATCATACATGGTGGGAGGGGAATACGGTTGCTATATTCATTGCCTCCATTGCAGATGTGGGCCAAGGTAATGTTGTCTCTTGCTTTCTGTATTTACAGTCATTGAATCCTGAGGGTGTGATTCTAATTACGTGTGATCAATTGGGACTCCATTACTATAGGCCTCCTTGAGGTGTTGTATTTTCCCCCAATGTTTTGTGGGTTTCTCTTTTATAAAAATGCAGTGTTAGTGTAATGTCATCTTCTTTCACCTTCAGTTGATGGTACTCGGATATCAAGTAAATTTTGAAAAATACTGAGCTCCCTGTAGATGTTCAAACAAGTCATTTATACGAGGAATTGCATACTTATTATTAGCAGTAATGCTATTTAATGCTCTATATTCAATGTAATGCCTCATGGAACAATATTTCTTTTTTCCAATCAAAATAGGATTACCCCATGGTGAATTTCTAGGATGAAGGAAACCTTTATCAAGAAACTCCTACAACTGATTTTTTTAATTATAGAAGTTACATTTGAGCTGTTCGATAAGGGGGTTTTGAAATAGGATTTTTATTATGAACTAATTCAATAGTAAATTCAGCTCCCTGATCAGGTATAACTCAGTAAAACTCATCAGGAAAAACATCCTAGAATTCATTTACTATGTGAACACCATTAATATGAATAGTTTACTTTTTTTTCAGTATATTCCAGTTAACAATAGTTCAATATTTTAATAGGTTCTCAACTTCATGATATGTTATCAGTGGTATGGTTACATTTTTTTCTATGAATGGAAAATATTTCTGAAAAACATATTCTTTAACTCTACAACCAATCTTGGAATGGTAAAAAGAAAGAAAATACATACCCAAAATAACATAAAACTATACTAGTAGAAGAAAAAAGGTTTTTAGGTAGTTAATTTCCACATAAAACAACATGAATACTCTTAGAATGTTTTTTTAATATTTATCCTTGTGTTTGAACCATAAGTTTTGGTTTCATTTATTAAGGTGAAGTTTTTAATTTTCCAGAAATTTTTCATAAATAAATGAATGTGTAGACACAATATTAGATAATACATTATAAAAATCTGAGTAAAAAAACAAAGTACATGATACCAATTCATCGAATGGACCCACATCTGCTTATGTAGTCATAAAGGAGTTCACTACACCTTTTTACATATAATCTAACTGCTTCCAATCATTCAAAAATTTCATTGGGAAGGTTTATTAAAATCCCCGATATCAATACATTTAATACACATTAATGTTTTCTTTTCATAATTAAGAATACCGTCATTATGATATTTTTTATTTCAATATCGATCCATATGTGCAAACTTTCCATATCAAAAACACATCCCCAATTTTCTAAGGCAATCCCCATGGTTATGTTTACCACACATCCCTCAAACTGGAATCTAGACATTAATACATTTAGATTTGTTTGATTTATTATTTCCCATCTCTTTCCATGTGGACCGTTTCTTCTACTTTTTGTAGAAGTATATATGATCATTAGTAAGCATTATTTATACAGTCTCAGTACATCGAACATGTTTCTCATAACCTTATAATTCATGAGAGGCTAATACCATTCGATGTCTTAGCTTCAATCCCGAGTAAAAATTATTTTTTTTTCTATCAAGATCCCAAACAAGATTTGTATTATTCCATGCCAATCAAGTGTTGTTTATTTCATACACGACCACCAAATAATCCCACTTTTTTTTCAATCCAATATATTTTTTTCCATCCTATGTTGAACAACATTAAGTAAAATAACTCTCATGGAATGTATTCTTAAATTAATCCCATTACAAGTCATCAATATCCTCTCTATACCTGATATTCTTTACCATTATAATTAGTGTTTATAAGTAGTAATAATATAGAAAAATTAATGTAGAATAGAGAAATAATGACCTCAACCAATAGAGTAATTTCGTTTGAAGCCCATTTTTCAGAACATGGGAGGGAAGTATCATTACTAAGGATCTCCCTTTACCAAAACCAAGACAATATTCAAAAATTGATACGTAGATGAAATCACCTAAAATATAATTTCATGTTAGTAGATATTAGCCAATGGTCAATGTTAGTCGTGCTATCCAATGAAACTACCACTATTACACACATTACCCTTAGGGTGTATGACTTTGTGATAAGATCACATGTGTCCAGGACCTAGTTACATGAATTTAAAAATACATTGTATAAATAATATTTTTATTCCATCAATTCCATAATAATAATTGTTTTCTATAAATAAGTATAAGTCTTATTGAGAAGAATTCGATAATTTTATTGTAGGATAAAAATAAAAAATAATTTTATTTTTATAAAAAATATTCACATTTATAATAAATAAAAGTATTCTGAATTATTATTATTTTAATGAAATACATTTTTAAAAAACTTTTATTTTAATATAAATGAAAAAATTATTTTTGAATGGTCTGGGAAATGTTTCTATAACTATAAAAAATTTAACTATTCCTTAATAAATATTTCTTTCAACAAATAAGTATTTTTATATTTAAAAGATAAAATAATCATATTTTGAAAATTATTTGGATAAAATAAATAGTCTATTTACAATAATCACATTGATATTAGTTTTTGTTGAATTTTTAGAATTTTATAAAATAATTTATTTTTTAGTATATTGTAAATATACAGTTCTGGGTTTCGGTATGTTTTATAACTTCATATTTATTTAATAATAATGTAATAATTAATTTACACCAATACATGACCTAAAATATGTTATTTTATTAATTTTTAATAAATGGATATTTTTTAATCAATTTCCAAATGTATAAGTGAATTTTCAATGTCTAAAATGGAATGTTTTGTGTTAAAAATACTATTTAGTGGAAAATTTTCTTTTTCATTTAAGAATAAGTAATTAAAAATATTCTTCAGTTACAATGGATTAATGTATTATAAAATGATGCTCAAATGTTCAAAACCATGATAAAAAACCCTGGGTATGAAAATATTTTTTCCATTTCCCCAACCAAGATTTCTAAGAACTATATTAAAAAATTATTAATCAATTCTTCCACTTTTGCTATAAGTACCCACCCATTTCAACCTTCCCCTTCGCTCCAATTCCATTATCCAATATTTTTTTTCTTCTTTTTCTTCCTAAATATTCCTTGAAGATTTCTTAATGCCCCCCCCCCCAATGTTCTATCCCTATGATTTAGTAATAATTCTTCACAGTAAGTGAATTCTCTCTATCCTGTTTTCCATTCAATTAATTATTATTAGTAATGTCTTCTAAAGGTTATTACATTTTATTTAATTATGTTTTATTTCATACACTTATTGCTAAAATAATGTTTTTCCAAAGGGATACCTTCATTCTCTCAAATTTTACCCTTTTATACATCCATGTTTTATACCTATCATGCTACATGATTTAGTTCTCTAATTTATCTCTTTTACCTAATAAATTATTATGTTGTAAATACCCAAACCATTTCATTATCTATGGGTATTAAAATATATAATCAAGTAATTTTTTAATTTAGTGATGAAAAAATATTAAACCCGCAATCCTTTTCCAAGGGTTAAAATGATTTTATGTTCTAGCATTTAATTATATTATATGGAACTCATACATTATTATCCTCAGGTTACTAACAAAATGATTTATTATGATGACTTTGGATCACATGAACTGAATACATATCTAGGGTTTACCCTGATATCAATCTAATGCATTGGGTAATGAATTTGATCTCTATAGATGAAATGATTTATGGTACCTTATTGAATATCCTTGGTAATTTTTCTTTTAAGGACACAGTGGAGATAAAACATAGTGATATGATTATGAATGCCTCATTTTTATATATAGCGACCTATACATGTTATAAATCATGTTATTTTATATGATATGATTCATGTTATCTTGATCATCTAATATTTTCATATATTGGGTTCTTATTTATATGCATTGTGATCACATGATAAATGTCTCCATTTCATATTCCCTTACTGGGCTCTTGCTCACCCATTTCCTTTGATGAATGTCCCCAAGATATGAGATGTTGTAAAAGTAACATAGGTTGAACAAATGAAGAATCCTTTAAATATGATGAGAATAAATTTTTATTTTTTCCATAATTATGTTCCTAATTTCCATGAAAACAAACATTAAGAGATATTCATTTTATTCAATGTAATGAGGTGTTTATGTAATAAAAATGTGGGATGATAAAGGTCTCAAAAGTCAATACTTTAAGGACAATTTATTATTTATATATGGGCCCACCACACATCTAATTCATATGTTGCCTCCTCATACACATATAAAATAATACAAAAAATATTTTCTTATCATTTAATGAGAATTAGATATCTTTTTTTGAACAATTCACACAGTTTTATGTTTTATATAATTGTAAAAGTGCATTTATGATTTTCTAGAGTAAAATAAATTTTTAATTAATGTTTCTTTTACAATATCAATTCAAAAATCACTCCAATTTAGTTTTTTTATGATTACATGGAAAAATGGGGTGTCATTATTGGTTTTGACCCTCTAACACTTGTTTTTATAGGCCGAGAAACCTTAAAACTGCTTATTTAGTCATTCTGAGAACAATACTGGTCTGATTGACAACTCCTTTACACATATGCATCGATTAAAATTATGAATATTGTTTTACTATTCTTCCACATCATTTATAGGATTATTTTTATGGTTATGAATAATACATACATGTTTTAGTGTTTTTGAAACAATAAAAGTCTGATTCTAATCATCATGGGCAGACAACATAGCTAATTGACATTCCCTCAACTCAAAAATTTTACACATTACTCTATATATGTATTTTAATAATTTTCATGCAAATTAGATGTATTTCTATAGGTTTTAAAACGTATTGAAAAATTTTAAAGGCCTAAAAACTGTTAAAAACAAATTATTTGATTCGTATGAGCACATCATACTTTTTATTGTTGCATCGTCTACTTATAAATGTTAACAAAATTATAAAGACAATTTTCTAATGTCAATTCATTCAAAGTTTATTCTTTTTACTATCACACATGTGTTTTAGTGTTCTAAAATACTAAGAAAGAATTTTCAATCATCCATTGGAAATGAGAAAACCTATTAATATTATCTTCTTCTTTAATATTTCAAAAATCACTCTACAGTTATTTTCATATGATTACACAATAATTAGAGGACTTTTTCTATTTTCACCATTGGGAAAAAAATTTAAAGGACTAAAATCCATTAAGAGATGCTTATTCAGTCTATTCGAGAACACTACAAGTTAAATTGATGTTTTTTATACACCAAAAATGAATCAATGAAACATTTTCTTATGAATTCACATCATTTGGAGGTCATTTTATATGGTTAAGATCATTACATGAATATTTTAGTCCTTTTAAACCACTAAATGTGTGTTTTTAGTCATCTTAAAAATAGTCATGTTTTATTGACATTTCACCTACTCCAATACTTCATTAATCACTTTTCTCATTCAATTTAGTGAAAAACAAAGGCATTTTTTGGGTTTTCACCCCTGTGGCATGTTTTCAAAATCCATCAAACCCTTAAAAACGTCTTATATGGTCTTCAAGAGAAGAAATATTACTTGATTGACCTTACTTTTATTCATTCACATCAAAAATATTAAAATTATTCTTTTCTTATTATTTAACATAATTCAAAGGTCCCTTTCTATGGGTTTTACCATTACAGTCTCTTTTTTAACACTAAAGTATGTATTCTATCACCCCATGAAAACAACACCTTAGAATGATGTTCCATAAACTCCATCATTTCACAATTAAATATAATGTTGTTTTTGTCAGACTTCATTGTAATATAGGATCTTCTATTATGTTTTGAATATGACACTATAATGCGGGGCATGTTTTTCTTCCTAATTATAATAATTTAGAAATGTAAAAAGTGTTTATACTATTCATCTAAAATAAAATGTTAAATATTATAATAGTACTCTGAAATACCTCATCCATGAGGATCATCTTCATCCAAACCACCTAAGAAATCACATAAATTTCCTCTAGATTTATCTAGAGAATATGAAAAATAAAAATATTATATATCTTATGCATATCAATAAAAGCCAATATAAGTATAATTTATTTTCTTCTTAACTTGTGGCACCATATGTAGTCCATAAAATGGATTTTCAATCATTAAATTGACTATATGGGATGACATCTAAGATAACTGCTCCTCATACTCTTCTCATAGCTGTTGAAAATGATCATCCAACCTACATTGCATACTTTACATAGAGGCATCTACCTCAGTCAGTGTGTTCATCCTTGCATCTTTCCATGAACCAATAACCTCCTTTTCCAGAAATACATGTCATTGAATTCTATTTCAGTATGATATAGAGTAACCATGATCACTATACACAATGATATACTAAAATATCTCAACTTTGTGGTCATTACTATTATGCTTCTCTTATGAAATCTCTACTAACTCATTATCAAAATAAGACTATGATTTTTCCATAATGAATTATTGAATAAATTTAAATAAATTATACAAAATAAAAAATATTTTTTTACTAAAAAATTATAATTCTATAATGTCGGAAACATTTGGATAATCCACCTGACAAGTACCCATCCAAAGCGATATCTGATCAATTGGTCCCCCATGCTAATGAAGCTACAGAATTGGTGACCACCAACTATATATTTATATTCATTTTATTGTTCAATATTTTTTATATATGAATGAACATTTAATTATAAACATATATCTTGCCTAAGCTGAGAGACCTGCTAAGTGCCAAATCTAGAAGGTGTTCCTTCCATCACCAATTACAGGAATAATGAGTGGAATCAGTCTACATTAAATGTATTGTGTCAATATAAATATGAAAAAATGGAATCATATATATTTAAATATAATAAATTTTATCATCACCACCTCACTCAGCCAAAATTTAATTAAATTCGTCCACTTCGTGGGAAGAAACCTTAAAGGGGCTCATTGTAAAATTGATGGAACTCCCTCAAAGTGTCTGGTGATAACTCTTCACCCATAAATTTTTATCATTATATAACATTTATCATTTTTAAATTCACAGTGTCTATAAATTTTATATAAATTATAACAAATAATCATAATAAAAAATATTTTCAGTGGCTATGATAACAATAAAATGAATTCCACAGAACATTATAAATTTTTTACCTAAACCTCCATTCATAATCTATAGAACCTATATTAAGAGGATGAATTAAAATCATGATTCATTAGAGGTAATTTTTCTTGTGTCCCATCTCATATACCCCAATTGATGAATCCCTTTACTCAAACCCGCTATAATGGATCAAATGTGTCATCAAATAACACACTCAGTCAGGATCTAGAGTTATAGGATTGAACCCCAATACCATGACCCCTACCTCTGCTAGAGATTTAACCTATATTTTTAGACATAAATTAATAATTTTATAAACAATAAATAATTTTCTATTTAAAATTTAGGAACATAAAGGGTTACATTCTTATGAAAATTACAATAAATCAATAAAAAATAAAAAAAGATATATACCTGAGTGTCAAGTATACCAAACTTTCTATTTTTTAACATACCCACATTCATAAAAAATAGCCTTAAATTAAAATATTTTTATACCTATAATTAAAAAATATATTTACCAAATGTTATATTTTTTATATTTAATTATGAAAATATTACATACATTCTTCCACTGATCATTCAATCTTATCATATCAACTTCAATTATCTTCCTAGACCATTCTATATATTATTATCATAAAATCACTGTGGTTTGGTCAAATAATTTTTCAGGAATGGAAATAATTTATAGTTCATATCATTCAATAAAAAACCCCTTAAAAACATTTTCACATGAACTTTGTAGTTGGAATTAGTTCTGAAAAAGTAAACTGACACTGCCTATAATGCCAATATAAAGGGTTCTCTTTTTACATTGCCATATTTATATAGAATACTATTAAATAATACCTATATAAATTGAAAATGGACAACTTTAATTCAATTAACTGGATCAATCCATTCACACTAAAACAATATATGATTTAATCCATGACTATAAATAAACATACTAATATCCCAAAATAATTGATAGTGATCACCTACATCAATAGATGGATATCCAGCACCACTCGGTGGTGTTTATCAGTCATTTAATCATCAAAAATACATTATTGAAATACTTTAGAATCCAAATACATGTAGATAAAATCCATAATAAATAGACTATTTGATAGTTATTTGAGTTATTCAGACACTTTATGAGAACTTGATTCTGCATATTGTGAATCATAAAATTTTAAATAAGTCAGTATATAGAGGGATGTGAAAACTAACATCATTATCAATATAAATAAATATATATATATATATATATATGTGTGTGTGTGTGTATCATTAACCACTATTGAAATGGGTGGAAATGAAGTTGTTGGATTTGATGGTCAGTCATACTGGACCATTAATATTTTAAGAAAACAATTTTCATCATAAATTATGAAGAATTAAATTATAATGACTAAATTAATTATAAAAACTGAAGGAATAATATATCAACTATCTAACTTAGTGTATCAATTTCATATTTTATGGAGTGTTGAACAAATGTATCGATGTTCATAAACATGATTTTTTTTCTATATCAAATGTTTTCCCTTATGAAATTAGACACTCATCGATCTAGAAGGGTTTATATAAGAGTTTTTCAACCTTTTCAATATATGAACCATAGAAATTTATGCAATAATTCATCAAATATTCCATTGAAATTGAATAATTTAGAGGATATTCGTTTCACACAAAACATTTAAAACTATTTATATATCACTATATTACATACATATACCTAAATTACATGGGGATTCCAATAAGGGATTCTCTAGTAGAATGTATTGTCAATTAGACCATGACATGAAAAATAATGGATAAATAGTTTCCCCAAGGTATATAGTGTAATCATAATGTTATCCTATAGAATGTTAAACTCACACATGCGATGATACCATAAACAAAACAATCTAATAAGAAAAAAATATTTAATCAATTTCTCAATGTAATGGGTTAGAAATATTAGATCAACAAAATTTGATGTATAATATTATTACCATGAATTTCTCACCCCTATAATGTCATTTTAGACACACTTACATGCTTGGAAATATTAGATTAACAACCATTATGAACCTTGATGGTCTTCAAAATTGATAAAAAGGTTTCTTTCTATTTTTTATTGATCTTGTTTTCTATAGTTGATTGTATTCCCTATAACCCTCACTGAACTATAAATATAATTATTTTCTAAATATTATTTCTTGAAAGTCACATTATCCTTTGGAAGAATCCTTTGATTTTCCCTTGATTCCCAAAATAGTACATAGTATACTATAACACAAATTTTTCTCAATATGATTTATATCCAAACTATACCTTAAAATAATATATTTACAGTAATAAAATTTGAAGAAAATAATAGACATATTCTAATTTTGATTATATTTTCCATTTGATGTCCCAATTTAAGGTAGATATAGAACCATCAATAAATAAAATTCATACACTGTGTGATTTTTTTTTCTTGGTATTTTTTTCTAGAATTTAAACCCCATAAATTTTGTGTTGTTGTTTGTGATATCTTCTTCTATTAGTCGACACAATTTACTTTCTAAAATTTTATACTGGAGGAATAAAGCATATATGAATATGGTGTGTTCACATTCTATAGTTCTTAAGACAAATTTATTTCTCAATTTTATTACAACCAATGTAGGTGAATTATCCTTTTTTAATCTAACCTTATAATTTTTTATATTATTATAATTTATTAATTTTTTTACCAATTTATCCATAAGTATAAACATTTCATTATCTATTGAATGAAAATAAATTTCAAAATATTTCTGTAATTATTATAGATCATTAATCAATGGTAGCAGATAAATATCAATTTTATGAATAGGTCATCTTAATCCATCAATAAAAGATAAAAGTAAAAAAGGGTTTCTTCAATGTTTTCCACTAAGGGAGGTTGTATGGAACCAACACTAGTAGAAATGTATAATGTGTTCCAACAACCATTGACATAAATATGACAAAGCAATCTACATACAAACCCATTTGAACATTATATCTTTCAACGGAAAAGTATGACTATATTTTATCAAACTCCATTATCGTTAAACAATATATGGGTGAGTTAAATTATCAACCTCTTGGTTTCTCTATGAATTCCACATCATATGTTGAGAAATTTTAGCTAACATGAATAATATCTTCATCCTTAGTTTCAATTAGAGGTAACACATACACATATTCGTAATCTATTTCCAATAATAAAATACCCAATCAGGGAAAATTTGATAACATTAATTAATCTAATAATCCATCAACATTGACATGATTAAAATAGTAAAAATATTAGGTTGATAATTCCTTTTTCTATAGAATATTCAAATTTTGGGGAACAGATCAATAGTTTCATATGTCAATACAAGATCATCGATCAACTTGTATTCATGATTTTAAAAATATAGAATCATCGATTTATCTGGAAGTAACTTCTTCAATAGTACTATAAAATTGTCAAAGGGGGTGTATTTCCACTAATTAAAGGTCTTCATGTCTAATAGTTCAATGATGAATGAAAATTTACTCAAATTAGATCCTAAAAAATATAATTCATTATGTGTATCATTAAAAATTTATATGAATTTTAAGGCTTCTCCATGTGATGTATAATCAAGATTACACCCTCCAATGTCATTATTTATGACATATCTCCCATCGGGCTAAAACAAGTACATCATATCATTGATCATTATGTTCATAAAATAATTTTTTTTCGATCAACATCCACAATAATACTTTATGATTGTTGATAGGGAATTGACCTTTCCCCATGACAAGTTCATGTATTCTATATTTTTTAAAACCAATTTAGAAAATAAATATTCACTAACAGTATCTCATTTGAATATATATATGTTTTCACATTTTATATATTTAAAACTAACTAAATCTCTTTGACACCTACTGGTTAAATTAATAAATTTCTTTATTCCCACATAATATTCAATAGAAAACCTGTTTGGTAGATCAATCTAACACTAATCCATATATGTATCTATATAAAACAATGATTTAAAATATATAAAAACTAATTTTTAAAATTTTATTCCAATCATATGAAAATAAAACTATTTATTTTAAAATATAATTATTATAAATAAAAAATGGTAACAATTATACAATTTTTTCACTTTTCACAAAAAACAATTATTAGGTATTATTATAAATTAACATATATTATATTTATTTATTATTTATAAAGGATTAAAATTAAGAACTCAAATAATTCTACCTTGATGGAAAATATAAGGTATGAAGTTGTTGAGAAAAAAATAAAAAAATACATTAATTAATGATGACAACCATTATTTACTGAATAATTTTAAAATATTTATAAATAAATATATTTTATTAATATATATACATAGATGAATTATACTTTTATAATCTATTTTTAATGTGAAATATTAATACACCAATGTTTAAATATTTATATATGTATAACACAAATTTATCAACAAATGATTCATGAAAAAATATATCCATTAATTAAGAAAAAATTTCAACTTTATTAAAAAAAATTCAAAACATTAGATTTATTTACCTATTATACAATAAACTTATTTTAATATATATATATATACTAAATGTAGTTCATTTATAATTTTATAGTAAAAAATTTATTTAAATATTTTAATAATATTTACAATCAACATAATTTTAAGAAGAATAAATGTAAAAACTACTTCTAAAAATAATAATGAGATTAATAATTAGACCATTTGAAATTATTCAATTGTTGAAAATCAAATAATGGATATTCAATTTCAACCCATATAAACCAACTAGAATCAAAACTATAAACCAACACATATATTAATTTTGTAATTTCATGTAAATTTTTATAGAAAATATATATAACTACATTCCAAATAAAAAATGAGTCACTAAAATGAATTTAAATGCTTTAAATTCAAAAAATATCAAAAATCTGAACCATAAATTAAAAAAATAGTGGATTTATGACAATAATAAAAACATATGATGCATTGGATTAAGTTTTTACCATAAATTTCAATCTTCCAACAAACTTTATAGTGATACACTTTTGAAATGGATGTGTCTCCATATATAATCTGTGAAGGTAGGGAATGATGTAGGCATAGTGGGACATTATGGAAAAAGAGAGGGGGCTTGAAAAAACTGGTTGGTCTGGTGTAGATGATGGCGGATTACAATGGTCATCCTAGTTTGTGCAAGGTGGAGGCTAAGATGGGGTAGTTTCTACCCTCATTTTGGTGATGTGTGGTGGAGGGTCAGATGAAGATGATTGAGGTGAGCTACCTGTAAAAAAGAAGTTAGGTGGTATTTATCAGGCTCGGGTTCTGTGAAACGCCTTTTATTGAACATATATTTGTGTATACAAATAATCAAATACAATATGATTAATAAAATATACAGTTAAACATGTTTAGATATATATACACTTCAAAATTTGTATTAGTTATTATTACTCCTAGCAAGAGTTTAAATCGCAATTAGTTTGTATCATGGACTTTATGAAAACTAACAAGTATTTTAATGTCTTCATTCAATTATCATTGGATCTATTTAGTTTTAGAGGCGGTTTTAGTTAATGTTGTATTTGTGTACACTGTGGTAGTTTTTTCTTTATTTGGCTATGTTTATATAAAGAAAATGGATTGGGGAAAATAAAAATATTGATTCTAATTGATCTAGTGGAAATTTAATTTTTAAAATAAAAAAACTAAATTAACCATGAATAAATCATTTAGTGGTAGTTTTATTTAAAGATTGTAATATGTAACCCCCACAAAACATATTATAAGAAATATTTGTTAATTGTTTTTTAAAAATATAACTATATTTCAAAAATTCATTCATATAATAAACTCATCCAAAATTACGCAATATAGTAATTCATACATCCGCAATCATATATACACATTAATCAATCAAATAAACTTACACAATCATAAATACAAAACAATCTGTCATCTTTATGCTCATAAATAATATATATATATATACATTTATATAGTGTACAATATGCACCCTAAACCCATGACCATTATTCCTATCCCACCACCTTCACTACATCAATTACCTTAATAGTTAGTGTCATCTTATGCAAAACCAACCACATCATGTCATCAACTAAAAAATGAAGATATAAATCAAAACTAAAAATTATAAATTAGTATTATGGTATAATTCATAATAATGATAAACCATAAAAAAATATGATCCATCATGAATACCTTTTGAAGAGTTTTGTGGATCAGATTGATCATGATCTTACATAATTTCAATATACATCACCTATAATAGAAACTAGAACATTTAAAAAAGAAATTAGAAATAAAATAGACATAGAATATATTAATAAATTTTCATATATAATATTTTATTTTATTAATAAAAAAATTACATTTTTATATAAATCAAATATTATATCATTGATTACACTTTGAGAAATTAAAATTTTCTATTTAATATATTACTCAATCCTTAGAACTCAAAGGGGATAAGTATATAAAAATGTAATAAAATTTTAAACAGACATGTGGTGTGTTTGAAAGTACTCAATAAATGTTTTTATGTGTTTAGTTATTATATTTCAAAAAATCAGTATATGGTTGGTTTATTACAATTTCACATAAATAAAAGGTTGTTTATTATGCTTTTAATCATTACACACAGGTTTTGTGCTTTCAAACACTAAAAAAGTTTTTATTTTATATTTAGAAAATCATAACATGAAGTGAGGTGGTTTCGGTTCCTACATTTTAAAGATCAATTTACTATTTTTCTACTATTATTTCATATCTCTATGGTGTTGGTTTTTTGGTTTTCCCCCAGAAAAACGTTTTTAATGGCTTTAAAATCAATTAAAACTGATTATTGATTAATTTTGAGCACATCGGTAGCCAAATTGATGTTTGAAATACTCATATACAAAACAATTACACAATTAAAGCTAAAACCTTATTTTATAATAATATGAGGTTGTTTCCAATAGTTTTGTCTATTACATGCATGTTTTAGTGTTTTAAAACACTAAAATTATATTTATTATCATATAGAGAAAACCACAACTCGAATTGATGTGTAATTGATTCATATATTTGGAAAATAATAATCTATTTTATTTTCATATTATTTTATTGTACTCTAAAGTCATTTTATTTATATTATTTCCTCCTTATACACATTTCTAATGATGTTGAAATCTTTTAAAACCTCTTATTGAGTCATTATGAGGACATCTTATATTATATGGATGTGTTTCCTAATCATACACATAAAAAATAATTCAATTATAGTATTCCTATTATTTCACATCAATATGAATTCATTTAATATTCTTTTTATAGGTAAAAATATGTTTTAGTATTCTAGAACACTACAAATTATTTTATTGTCATCTCATGAAAATTGGGACTCAAATTAACATTGTTTTAGTTCTTATATTTTATAAATAAATCTAAGACAATTTTATTATGATTTCACATCCAACAAAAATCATCTTCCTAGTTTTTTACCCCTAACAAAAGTTTTTTAAAATATTGATATCTTTTATAAATGTGAATTGAGTAATTCCGATCACACAACATATAAGATGGAAATGTTGTCTAATCAAACATGTCACAAATAACATAATTATAGTTTTAAACAAAATTTATGTCAATAATAAGACTATTTTTTATCTTTTTTACCATTACACACATGTTTTATTGTTTTAAAAAACTAAACATGATTTTATATTTGTCTCAAGAAAACCACAACTCTGATTTATATTCTATCAATTAAACTTTTCCAAAAAAAAATTGTAATAAATTTCCTATGATTTCAGGTCACTTTAAGATTGTGTTCTTTCATTAAACCTTTTTATGGAATATTTTTAAATATTTCTAAATATTTTAAGACTAATTATTGATTATTTTTGGGCACACCACAAATCCAATGGATATGAATTATACCCGTACATGTGAAAAATAATTCAAATATAGTTGTACTGTCATTTTTCATCATTATAATGTTTTTTCTATCATTTCAACCAATAAATTCATGATATAGTGATTTAAAGCAAAAAATATGTCTTTATTGTCATCTTATAAAATACAAAACTCAGATTGACATGGTATTGGTTCTTAAATTTCTCAACTAAATCTATGGTAATTATCTTTCATTTTATGGCTCTTTGATGTCATTTTCTCGGTTTTGACCACATGTCACATTTTTTTAATATACTTTTAAATCTATTAAATGAATTATTTATTCATTTAAAGCACACTACTCATTTAATGGTTGTTTCGTTTACTTTTTCACCTCATAAATAACTCAATGGCAGTTTCCCCATGATTTGACATCAATATGAGGTCTTTTACTATGGTTTTTATCATTAGACACGCATTTTTTGTATTTTGAAACACTATAAATGTGTTTATTATCATCCCAAAAAAACAAAACTCGTATTGATTTCGCATCAATTCCTAAATTTTAAAAAATCCTATTTCTTATGATTACCTGGCACTCTGTGGTCGTTTTTATGGTTTTAACCTTCTAAGGAACATTTTTAAGGACTTTGATATCATTTGAAGATACATATTGAGTCATATTGAGTACATCACTTGTTTTATGGATGTGTTTTCTACTATTACAAATCAAAATTAATCCACCCAAAAATTTCCCAACATTCCAAATAAATCCGAGGTAATTTTCTATGCTTTTGATCATTATATACATGTTTTAGTGCCATAAAACACTAAATATGAATTTATTATAATAAAAAAACCACAACTAAAATTTATGTGTTTTAATTTCTTAAATTTTACATATTAATATATGATTTTTTTCCTATGATTATACACCCCTCCTACATCATTTTCTTAGTTATGACCCCCCATACACATTTTAAAAAACTACGGTATATTTTTTAATCCTCTCCTTGACTCATTCCGAGAATAACACACATTGGATGTATATGATTTCAACGATTACAGAAAATGAAATAAATTATTGACAGTTTTCCCATCATTTTATGTAAATGAGACATCATTTTCTATGGTTTTGATTGTAATATGCATGTTTAAGTGTTTTAAAACACAAAAAATGTCATCATTGTTATCCCACTAAAACTGTAACTCAGATTCATGTGTCTTCATTAAATAAATTTAAAAATAAAATCTATGATACTATTAACACCCTGATATTTTAAAATAATAACAATATGATTGATAGCATATGCAATATGCAACATTGAGCTTAAATGACCAACAAAATATATTACCATTATAACCTACCTGTTAAATTAGTAGTTATGAATATGATTTACTAATTTATGATATATATATATTTATACTAAAAAATATAAATTTATTGATAAATTCATAGTAAAAAATCAATCCATTTTTAGTAATTTTATTTTATTCATTATAAATATGTTTCCTTCGAAATGGTTTTTTATTTTTTTTATTGTGAGGAAATATTATAAATAATTTCAATAAATTATAAAAAATTAATTTGATAAATTTAAAATAATTTTTTATGTCCTCAAATAAAAAATAATTTAGGGTGAAAATTTTGGATTTTTAAAAAAATACTGATTTTTTTAGTGAATAGTGAAAATATAATTTTCTGTAAAACTATTATTTATATTCAATAAATTATGTTATATAAAAGTATAGTTATAAATTGAATTTTTTGAAGTGAAATAAGTATTATTTATTATATTTATTTTAGTTAATTACATTTGGTTTATCTTTATATATTAATTTAGTATATGTTTTTTGAGTTTAAAACACATTTTTCTGAAAACTATTTTAATTTGTACTATATTTATGCATTTTAATTAATTAAAGTAACCCTTAATTTGGAATGATTTAAATGAAATTTTTCTATTATATTTCTATAAATTTTAATGTATATTCATATAATAATTATTACAAATATAAGAACTATTCTTCTTTAAAAATACATTTCCTAAAAAACACTTCTTCATCTCGTCTATGGGTTTTATTTTTAATTATATTCTACCACTTATAACAATTTAATATGATAAAATTAAATCAATATTTTAATCATATTAGTTTTTATTATATGTATATACAATAAAATTTATAGAAATATAGTCTATAAAATTGAATAAATCTTTTTAATATAAATTATCCATTATTTTTCTTAAAAAATATGTCACACTTAATTTTTGGTCATAATAAATATTAAAAATTGTTAAAATGTTTTACCATGGTTAAGCTGATAAAAGGATTATCGTGGAGTGTTAAACTATAAATATAAGGTTTAAAATGACCTAAAATCATTTCTTAATTATATTAAATGGACATATTTAGGCTTTATATCATATAAGTACTGTAAATGGTCTTTTTTTAACCCTTTTCTCATGTGTAAAATATGTTCATATGTTTTTCATTTCAATATTCATGCTTTCTCCTCTAACCCACTGGTACAGGCCCACCCCTCTCCTCACCTCTTTACACCATTATTACCTATTGAATTGGTGAATCCCTACCTAAATTCGTTACATACTTTCCTCCCCAGTTCTTAAAGTTCATTTGTTTCATAAAATGAATTAATGAATTATTTTTGTATAACCCAAAAATGGTCATCCTAATAAGTTGTATCATTCTTAACTATGAATTCTATTTTATTTCATCCTCTACTGCGTTTAAATATTATTTAACCATGTAGATATAATAACATCAGAACATAATATATACTTATAAGTTATTATGTTAATTTAATAACAATAATCCATCTACTCTTCCATCAAAAAGGATACAAAAACCATCATTCATCTCTGCAACATATTACCACCTCGAGAACTGATGTAATTTGTTTGTCATCATCACCTCTCAAAACTAGTCATAATATGGATTTAATGTTTATATATTATATTTATAAAATAATCGTCATTATATAAAATTAATATATCATATAATTTATTAACTTGATATCCATTTCATATGATGACATCGTTTAGGTGTACAGTGGACTACAATCACGTGAAGGGATGTGTTTCTTTTTTTATTACCAAATCACATGGATGGAAATTTTAATTGTATTTAAAATATTAATATGTTATCTATGTTCTAATTATTATTTTTAAAGGTAAAATAATACTTACCTTATTCATATAATGATTATTTCTAAATTGATATGTTACTCATGTGTACGTACTACATACCGTCTCCATGATTGTAACATAGTTCATTTATCATATCGATTTTTCATGATCATTTTTAAAATAATAATTGATAAATAAAAATTATAACTGGATAATTATTATTATTTTGGAAATTATTTTAAAATTACACATTTGACCATCATTATTATATCAAATCTATTTTAAAAATATTGATTGAATGCCCTCAAAACACCTCCCGTGGACTTAACTAATTAATTATTTAAATATTCCATTAAAATAAATAAAATAAAAGATGTAAATGTATTATTTTAATCCTCTAAAATGTTTCTTATGAAAAAAAATAAATTAAATGAGATTATTATATATAAGATAAAGGAAATACATGGAATCTTTAGACTCGAGGTAAGGTTTTATCATCACACTTTTATTTCTGTGAGATATATGCAATATTTCATAATTATTTATGTTTTTTTGGTGTAAATGCTTCCCATAAATGTATTTTTTGATTATTTTCCTAAAAATAAATGGGATGTAAAAGTCCATAAGGGTCTCCTTATTTTATGATCTTTGGATCCAAATATTACGAAAGTAGTAAGGGATGTCATTTAAATTTTCATTCATTGAGACATATATTATTTTAATGCACCAAATTTCATTTATGAGGTGTATAAAAAATTCCCATTTTTTATTTCAATATCATTAATACTTCATTATTCATTGTATTATATGTTTAAAATCGAATTATATAATCCAAAGTGTTTTATTTTTAATGTTACCATGTTATAAAAGGTTTAATAACTAATTTTCCTTTCTTTTATTATTGAATATTCTTCATTGAAATTTATGATATGATTTTTTATGAAGTAATATTAATATTATTATGATTTATTTAAAAAAATTATTTACTTTTGTTCCACATAATCTATCCATTGATAAACTCTTAATTCATTGATATGATATTTAAAAGGGTCATTCATCTCAAATTCCATTTACATGGTACGTAAATTAAATATAATGCATTTATCTTCTCTTATGTCATGTATATACTTCCCCTTTGAGATTTTATATCATTAATATATACATGTTCATGAAATTTATTATTTATTTTGAATTTATTCTTTCTTTGGAATTAAAATTGATGATACTACTAAAGCGGAAAAGGTTTTATTTTATAATCTACTTTCTTATTAAGATTATTTATACTCAAAGTTACGTTGGAGGAAATAATATTCTATTAGGTTCTGGAAAATCATATATTTCCTTTTATTCTGGTGATGAATGTGATTTATATGTTTAATTTACATTTCATTCTTTATCTATTAAATAAATAGAAAGGAAGTCTCTTGAAAGTGATACTTATATTTTACATTATTTTAGATTGGGAATATTTCACTTCAATATCAATTATTTTGGGGAAAATTAAAAAAAAAATTTTAAAAACATATATTATTTTCAAAATATATTTTAAATTGTCTATGACTTTATTTTTATAAAATTTAGTCGTATATTTTTTAACTTTTTCAAAATTGGTCACTATTGACTTCATTTTCAAAATGATTGAAAATAATATTTATTTTTGAAATTTATATAATGATTTTATTTTACCACCATCATAACCATTATTTAATTTTATAATTACATTAGATATTTCCATTTTTTTCAAAGAAAATTATATCTATAGTATTTTTTGAATCCTTAGTTTAAAAAAGTGGATTTTAAAGTAAAATGGATATTCTCTTAAATATTTTTTAATGATATATTAATTGTATTTTAATTAATTAACCTCAAAAAACATTGATGTTAATTTTTCTATACTGTGGTTAATTTGTAATTATACCATCCTCATTCATCACCTTATTAGATAATGATTTTTATAATGATATTTAAATGAGAACCATTTTTTTCCATGGGTGAGTAAAGCAGTGAAAGAATACAGTTTATTATTATGTTGAAAATTATATGATTCTAAATGATTCATTCATGAATTCTAGTTTGACCTTATTTGTGATAATAGGTGCATCCAAATAGAACTAAGAGTTCCCAATATTTCCTATATTATGGGTTCCCCGAGATTGTTCCAGTGGACCTCATATATCTTTTAGGATGGGCGTTCCCAGATAGTGTTGAGTGAGCTCGATATATTTTATATGATGGATATTCCCATATTGCATCTTGTGAGCCCGAAGTAGCTTATATTAAGGGTGTGACTAGATAGTGCTCTTATTCAATTTTTAATGGTAATTTTTTAGGGAATTATGTAGGAATTAAAATATATGGTAATTATTATTTATAAGGGTTATTTAAGGGTTCTGTGAGGATACTTTTCAAGGATACCTACATATTTTCTTTACTCTTTATATGGGTTTTTAATTATTTATTTTCATAATATTGAGATCATATGGATCGTAATTATTGATTATTACGTCTCCTGTCTTTGTTAAAGATTTATTTTCTATTTCAAGGTTGATTATCCAGATATTGGTGGGTATGAAGATTTTTATGTTTTTCCCATGGACTTTGTTGTTGTCATCATACCCTTAAACTCTTCTTATACTCACTGATTACATTCAACTGCTAATTCATATGTTTACCCTTACTGATAATTTGATCTCATCATTTTTATGTTTCTTTTTCCATTAGTTATCATGACTTATTTTTTATCAATTATTTCTAGAAGGATTTCATATGGATGATGATAATGACTTAATTTTAAATAATAAAATCATGTTTTAGTGGGAGAAATACACGTGTGAATACTTGGGTGTTTCTCATATAAGAGTTCATATCAATTATCTAAAATATTAAACATAAAAGTCCATTAGGTATGTAAGTGATCGAGAATTTCATTTTATTGTAATATAATTTTGATGGAAATAATTGGGTCATATTTATTATTATCAAGATGGAAATGTGAAGATTTTGTTTTAAGTAAATGATCTAAGAGTGTGGATCTCGGTCCATTTTATTTGGTATCTGTGTATGGTTTATATAACTTTGGGGATTATGAAATTTTCATGTGATGTTATCTTAATAGTTATGGATACCATCCTTGGTCTATTAGATTAAGGATGACATTAATTTCAAATTTATAAACACCCATTTTGTGGTATAATGTGATGAGGTATTAAAGTGATGATTGAAATTTCGCGAGATTTCTTATTGGGTTGAATAATATTTGAATATTTAGTTTAACAGGAATAATTATATTTTCATTTTGTTGACATTATGTTAATGTTATTTAAAAACAGTAGTGTTTTTTTATATTTATTGATTAATATAATTTTTTATGATGTTCATCATATTTATTGTTATTTTTTATGAATTATATCAATAAAGTTTTAGACAAAAGTAAAACCATAGGTTAGTGAGGAACCATCTCATCTATTAAGGCCACAGGTCTTGAACCCACAACTAAATGGAAATGAGGGTGAAACACCTAACCTTAGAATAATGAATTTCATGATTAGAATGAAATCATTTTTCCACTTAAATGGATTTAAATATAAGTATTACTATTATTTTTGAAACATATGTTATATTATATAGATTGAAATGGGATTTAAAAATAATTTTGATGTTAGGTAATTAATTTCATTTCAAAATAAGTTCACACATTTGTTAACCCTATATAATTATGGTAGATTATAAATTATGGGTTTAACTTAATGAATAATGGTTTAATTATATTTTTGAATCATATTTGATATTATAATTTCTTTTTTGAGATTCAATTTATTTATGGAAATAATTAGTATGTCTTCATGATTAACTTATTAGGGAATATATTTTTTTCCACGAGACTATAAAAGTGATTAGAGTAATTTGAGGATAAATGTTAAATCAAAATTTAAAGAATATATGATCAAAACATACTTATTTTTTGTTTTAAAACATAGTAATATTTTTGGGATAGTCATTTATCGAATGATATTTGTTGAAATTTGGGATTTATTGTTGATGTATTTGAGATTTTTGTTGTATTTCGCTATATGAGGGATTATGCATTTTGGGAATTATCATACCTTTTTATAACAAATTAGATTTTGGTTCCTGTATAAATATATGATGAATATATTTTTATCCTCTTTTTGAATTATTTGATCCATTTGATGTGTATTTTAGTTACCCATGAATTAAAAAAAAATCATCTAGAATACTTATTATTTAGAGAAAAGGATTATATTAGGGTATAAATTGAATAAAGGATGAATTATTACTTTTCAAGTATTTATATTATCTATATTTCCTTATTTTAGATTATAATAGATTATTAATATTTAGGAAAAGGATATGGTAGATGATATTGTTTTCTTGTTCGCTTTATTTCCTAAACAACGATGGCCTTTTTCCCACCACTTTGGTTTATGGGATTATAGTTGTGAACTTTCTTATGATCATTCACAATATTATGATCAATGATATATGTAACTATATATAATTATTTGGGAATTAAAACATTTTTACATTTTTATATCTTCACTTCCCACCAATTATATCCTATCATAATCCTTGTTATATGTTACCTAAGATTATATTCATATTTTTTCCCTCTTTTCTAAATGAATATTTAATAATCATTTTTATGCTCTGAGATTTTAAGATAGTAATTTTCATGTGTCAAACCTTTAATCATCTAAATTTTGTTAAAATTTTTAGGACATAATTTATTAAATTTTGGACAATGTAACACACTAATTTTTTAAAATACGGAAATTATGTTTGATAACATATACGACACACAATAGTGAGCACAAATGTCCCATGAAATATAAGACCATTATAACCTATTCATTAACTGGGATTTTATGAATATTAATAATTAGATTGTTATATGTATATATATATAACAATTCATCAATATAAATTTATTGATAAATTTTTATTAAATAATCTCTCAATTTTTATTAATTTAATTTTATTCATTAAAAATATGTTTTCTTCATAAATGATTTATATTAGTATTTGGGAGAAAATATTATAATTAATTTCATGAAATTTAAGAAAATAAATTTCATAAAATGAACTAAATATATTAAATTTGTATATACAAATTAATTTGGGTTAATGTTTTGGGAGTTTTCGAAAAATATTGATTCATAGTGAACAGAGAAAAATATTGATTTTTGTGATGCTGTTATCTCATTTTAGAAAATTATCTAATTTAAAATTACCATTATAATTTGAATTTGGTTTCATGAAAAATTGGTATAAAATTTTTATATTTAAATAAATTAATTTCATTTGAATCATTTTTATATTTTATTTTAATATATGTTAACTTTGAGGAATAAAAATACATTTCTCTAAAAATTTATTTAAAATGAATAATGTTTATCCATATTAATTAATTAAAATAAACCATAATGAATAATTATTTAAAATATATTTAAATTAAATAAATATATATTTTAATTAATATAACAATTATTATCAGTCTTAATTTTAATATAAAATCATTTTATGCTTCAATATTACATTTCTGGAAAACCATCGCTTTCATCGCATCTTGAGGATTCTTTTTAAATTTAATTCTTCCAATTAGAAGAATTTAATTTAATAAATTGAATTATATATTTAAAATCAGAATAATTGATATTATTGAATAATTATAACTAAATTTTTTGTAATAATTAGTAGTGAATGATGTAAAAATATTTAACCATTGATAAGGTGAAAATGGATTTACTATGTGGTTAAATTAAACCTATAAAGGATAAAATTAGATATAATATTTTTTAAATTATATTTAATTTCCATATTTAGATATTATATCATATAAGTATCTATAATTTTCATTTTGGAATCCTTTTGTCTTGGGTAAAACATGGGTATTACTTTTTCTATTAAAAAATTCTAATTGTGTCTACTCCCTCACTTTTAAAAGGACTCCCTTCTCACCTCATCTTACCACATTCAAATACTTTTAGTTTGGACAATAAAAAATTAAATCCATTAATTACATCCCTACCAATATACTTGATGTACTTTTATTATCATAAAATGAATCTAGTAAGGCATTAGTCATAGTCCAACCATGGTTTCCTGAAGAAGAGGTGTAGTTTTTAACCAAGCATTATGATTTATTTATTCTTCCATATCAATAAAATATTCTTTAAAATTAATATAAAATAACATAACTATATCCTATATAATGATATTTTATTGTTTTTTTGGAATAACAAAAATCTATCTCCTCTTAAATCAAAACGGTAATAAATTTATTATTCGTGTTTATAGAGGTCTACCGTGCCATGAACCAAGGTAATTAATTTTTAAACATCACCAATAAAGGATTATTATAATTTTGTACTTAATGTTTATATAGTATATTAATGATATATTAATTAATATGGAAAATTATTATGTGATATACTTTATTATCATTCTATCCACTGAAAATGATAACATCCTTCGTGTATACAAAGAATTACCACCTCACAAAGTTATGCGATTCATTTTTTGTTACCACATCACATTGATTGTACGTGTAACTATATTTAAATAATTAATGTGATATTTGAGTTATAATTAATGTTTTAAAGGATAAAATAATTATTATCATCATTCTATAATGATCATTGAAAATTGGAAAAGCTATGATGCATATATATGGTCTATCATCCCCATGATTATAATGTAGTTAAATTTTAATAGTAATATTTCAGGATATATTTTCAAAGTATAATTTAAGTATAAAAATGATAAATAAGTGATTATTTTTATTCAATATAATAATGAACAAAAAACCCTTTGACCAAGGTCAACATACCAAAGAGGTTTTAAAAATATGGAATTAACGGCCTCAAAACACCTGATGTGGAATTAACTAATTCAATATTAAAATATTCCACAATGCTAAATAAAATAAATTATTTTTGTATAATTAATTAAACCTTTAAAATGTTTCCTAAAAATAAAATAATTGAGATAAGCTTATTATATAGTAGTTTAAGGATATAAATAGAAAGTCTGTACTCGATGTAAGGGTTTCTCATATCACATTAAATTATTTATAACATATAAAATATTAACCACTTATTTATGTTTTTTTATATAACACTACTAATAGCCTAAAATTGTGTAGAAGAAAAATATTTTTATATTGTATTCAATAAATTTTGTAATTTAAAATTCCAATTTTTTTAATAATATTTAATGTTAAATAAGTATTATTTAGATATATTTAGTCTAGTTAATTAATTTTAAATAAAATCTATATTGGATTTTAGTATGAGTTTATTTTTAGGTTTAAATGTTTTTTCAGAATATTATTTTAAAGTACATATTTTTTTCATATTAATTAAATACAATAATACCTAATTATGAATGTATTAAAATATTTTTAATAATTATATGTCAATAAATTTTGGTTTATAATTATAAACCTATTATTTTTATTCCCAGAGTTAATATAAAATAATATTTTTATTAAAAATATACTTTTTAAAACCCCACTTTTTCATCAAGTCTATTAATTTTGTATTATATTAAAATTTTAAACTTCTGTTGATTTAATTTGAAAATATGTATTCCATATTTAGTATTAAAATAATTTATATTATCTAATAAATTCAACTTAATTTTTGACCATAATAAATAGTGAAAATATTAAAAATTAATTATTGTGGTTAAGGTAAAAATAGTTTTACCGATATGTTAAAATAAAATGGTAAGTGTTAAACTGAACTAAAACTGGTTTAAAATATATTATATGGTAATATTTCAACCTTATAATGTATAAGGATCTATAATTATCCATTTCATATCATTTTTTCATGTGAAAAATGTTGGTACAAATTTTAATTTTCAAAAATTAAATGTATTCTCCACACCTCGCATATAAAAGGCCACCCACTCTCCTCTCCTCCTCACACCTTCTAATCCCTTTTTATCCAAAAATTCGTTCCAAAATATCTTAATTACTTATATACCCATGAATTATATCCCTTTTTAATCAAAAATCCATTCTAATTAGTCTTTCATTTCTAACCTATAGAGTTTATCTGAAGAAGAGGTATCGTGTTTAACCGTGCATTTTTATTTGAATTTTTATTCCACCTCCTTCATATATTCATAAATTATGATTATATAATAATAATATTATACCCCTTATAATGATATTTTTATATTTTAATTTAATAACCACAATCTATCTCCTTTTCCAACAAATGGGATAAGAAATCATCATAATTGTGTATGATGGACTATCGCCCCACGAACAGATGTCATTCTTTTTCCATAATCTCCTCTCACAAGTTTTTTTAATGATATTTTTAATGTATATATATTATATTTGTTACGTATTTATACTTATTTAGTTATTATATCATATATAACTTCTTAATTTCCATTCCATGGGGTATATGATAACATCGTTGGTGTGTACGATGGACTGCCTCCTCTTGAAGTGATGTCATTAATTTTTCACTAACTCTTTACATGGAAGATAATAAGGATAAATAAATTTAATATATGATATATAAATGATTTTTTATAAAAATATCATATTTATCATCATGAAAATATAATTTATTATTTTCATTCTTACAATGTAAAATGATAATGCAGTTCATACAAGTGTGTGGAGTACCTCCTCCACAATGAAATATGACACTTTTTACATCACTAAATCACATGGAAGATATATATATATTTTTACATAAATAAATCTTAGTATATTATTATAATTTTTATAATATAAAAAAATACATACATTTTTTCCTTAATGATCATTAAAAAATGGGAACATTATTTATATGTACATACGACCTACCATCTCTAGGATCATAATGTAGTTCATCTCTTTAAACCGTATTTCATGATTGGTATGAAAAGTATAATAAGTGTTTAAATATAATAATTATGTCATTATTATTTTTATATATATGTAATCAAATTACCTATTTGACCAATATTTGACCTAAAAAATTTCTTTTGGACATATAAATAGAATATTGTCAAATCATTTAAAATAAACTTAATTGATTATGTAATTACATATAAGAATGTAATACGTGATATAAAAAGGAATAAAAAATTTGAACAAGGATATTAATTAATTAAATAAATAAAAAAATTTGTTATTCAGAAAGATAAAGAATGAAAGTGATGAATCAAACCTAATGTAAGGGATAATATCTCAATTTTTATTCATGGGGACATATTTTTATGTTGTGAACGATTATTCTTTTATGAAGTTTATATACAGACCCATTAAAATGGTATTTCAGAAATTAAACTATTCTCATTTTATTTAATGTTTTTTAAAAATTAATATTTCATATGTATTGTGATTCAAATGTTTCCAATTGGATAAGGGACTTTTCTAAAAAAACCTATATTAATTTTTTTCTTTTAAATTTTTTTATTCCATGTATATCTTTTTGAAATTATTTTATTATGGAAATGATAGTTTAATAAAGGACATATTTTCCATTCTTTAAATGTTTTTTTAAAAAACCCATTTCACAGAATGTGTGACATTATTTATAAATGACAAAGTGAAAGTTTTATATTAAATTATATAGAGACAACGACTTTTCCATCATCATAAACATTCTTTTATATTTTCATTACATTTCAATATTTTATGTTTTCGTAAAATAAAAAAACATCTATCCCATTTTCTATATATTATTGAATTGAAAATGGTCTTTTGAATGAAAAGGGTATTTTGGTATTGAAAATGGGGTCTAAAAAACGTGTATTTTGATATCTAAAAATGATTAAATATTAGTTTAAAAGTTTTTCTCAAATGTTTTATGTGGAAAATACAAAAATATATGTTTTATATTCATGATATGGTACATACTCATTATATGAAAAATGGGTGAGCCTGGTAAAACCTATACGATGGGTCGATCCCCATTATAGCTCATGGTGGGCCTAATAAAGCGTATACGAAGGGTTATTCCCCATTATATATCATGAAAAATCGGTGATCCTAATATAGAATATATGTAGTGTGAGAATCTTTATTTCTCTCCAATGCATTGGGAAATTATTATGTTATCTGGATAATTATATTGGAAGTCGGCCATATTGTATTTCAATTGAATTCATTTTTAATGGGTTTTGTGAATATGATGGTCTAATATTTTTAAAATAATTTTATCTTCTTACTCGGAGTTTTAATGGATTCCATTGAGAAAAAAGTGTGTGTTTTTAGGTAAATTATTTTATAACATACACTTGATGATCTTTTATGAAAATAATTTGTCACAGGTTTTTATGGTTTCACTAGACGAACAGTTTTCTTATTTTTATATATCTTACTAATATTTTTGTGCTCATTGCATGTTATTAAAATGTTTTTTTACTATATTTAAGGATGTGTAACATAAAAGAATAATTCAAGTTGAATTTCATGAATATTCCTCATGGAAATAAATCATGTGTTATTTTTAAAGTTTTTTACTAATGGAAAAAAGGATACTGATCGAAAGTGTCAACTTTGTGTTATATGGTTTTAATGTACAAGTTATGACCTAATAATCCAAAACTCTAAACGTAAAAATATCCTCGAATTGTAATAATTTGTATTATTGATTAAAAATAAATATTATGTAATGTATAAGGCTAGGTAGATAAAATTAGTACTAAAAGTTGGTTTATATAATATTAGAGGTTAGGATAATGGTAAAAATATACCATTAAAATATTTTACATTATTGTTAAGTGAAAATATTATAGAATTTTAAGATTTACATGTTAATTTTTCGTATTTATTTTATAGAATGGACTTAAACAAAGGAAATAAAGAATTTACAGTGGGAATAAGTCGAGAGTAAAATATTTTCCACAATTAGCATCTTTAGATGGTTGAATTAAAATAGAACAATTTTTTTGTAGTTATAGATGAGTTGAAATAATCTATAAATGGTTGTGGTATCGATGCTAGGTAGTATCTATATATACCAAAGGGGAACATGAAAATAATATATAATTTCTTGAGAAATAATCTCCCATCATTTAGTGGATCATCTAACCCAATGGTAGTCAATGGATGGATCAATTCCATAGAGATGTTAATTAAATTTATTGGATATTTAGAATGTCAAATGAAACCCATTTCTGTTTATCATTTTGTATGTAAATTTTATCAATAGTGGTAATTGGATAAGAATACCAAATAGATATACGATATCAACTCTAGGGAATGATGCACATTTAAGAATATCTTCATCGATAAATATTTCCCTAATATTTTTTACTCCAAATGGATAATCAATTCTTATAATAAAGGAAAAAAGTTAAATATTCAATAGCGTTATATGAAGAATGAGTCAAAAGATTGTCCAGGCTTGTGTCATATTTTATTCGTGATACCATTTGTGAAATTAATATATTTTAATCCGGATTGAAACCATGCTTATGAAGATATTTGACCAAAAAAGAATTTAAAAGTTATGAAAGAAAAATCAGTGTTCTGAGAATGTGTAAATGGATGTTATTGAAAATAATTTGAAATGAGATTATAAGAGTTGTAAATGATCAAGGTTTTATGAAATATAGAATAATACAATTGAATAGTATGGAGGAAATACAAAAAAATATCAAAAATATGATAAAATATATTTTTCTTAATGTTTATCAATATATGGAAAGTGTAATTTATATGGAATGTTTAGTCACACTGTTTATGACTGTAAAGAATGGAGTTATGAAAAATCAGTGAATGAGACTATAGATATACAATAAATGGTGAGATTTTTTATCTGCAATGTTTTGGGACATTATTCTACTATGTGCATCATGTTTCTTACTCATGGTAGAAATCATCCTGATTTAAATCATAAAGGTGTATAAAAATCATTATCTACTACTATAGTTATTGTTGGTCCACATAGTGAAGTGGTTAAGGATTTAAAAAGATTTATATTTTTTATGGTTGATAATTATTTTGATGTTTTAGACCCACCTTTTGAGGTTTTAAGTGATGATATATTACATTGATTAATGAAATATTTGGATACATTATTTATGGTTTATGTATATGTAATGAATTTTTTTTAAATGATGTATGTCTATAATTTTTTGGGATATATGTTTTAACATATTGATAACCATTAATGTTTATATAATCTTTTTTGAATAAGGATATATTTTAATGATGTTCATCATATTTATGGGAATGTCAAAAAATAAAATTTTAATAAAAAGGACAAATCAAAGACTGAGGGAAAACTCATTGCATCATATAAGTCTATGAGGATTGAACCCACAATCGAAGGAAGAAAATGGTTAATTTCATACTAATGGCCTATTTGATGTCTTGGTTAGTATGAAATCATTATATTAAATTAAATGCTTTGAAATTTAATGATAAATTTGATTTCTGAAATACATGTTATAACATATAGATAATTATTGTATTTCAAAGTGATTTAGTGATTATGTGATTATTGTTATATCATAAGAGGATCATTATAATTTTTTGAAACATTTTACCATATTCCAACATTGTTGTTTTTTGGATAATTTCTAAATACATGATGATTATGTAGTAATCATTTTAAGGATTATGTTATCGGTTATAATTTTATATTAGTGCCTTAGGCATCAAGTATTCATCATGGATACTCATAATTCAAAACACATGAGAGGGTGGTGGGAATTTATTAATTGATGAAAATTAACTTGGCATGTAAGAAGATTTACTTAAGCCTTTCTTCAAGATACAAAAACAATTCCTCAACCCTAGTAAAAGTACTTTGAAAACAAATATTATTTTACCGTCAATTCTCATTGAATCTATGAACTAATTTAAACTTATTTTGTTTTTGGTTTTTAGGTCCTTAACATTCTTTTGATAGTTGAAATTTGTGTGTTCAATGATATCTATCCCCATAAATCATTATTTGGATACGAAAAATTTCTTTCATGTCAATATATTTACTTACCACCTATGTTCTCTTACATGGAATCCTAGTAATTTTCATTCTGGATTAGCTTTGTACATCCTTTTCTCTCTTATCATGATGATGTTTTATTAAACCATTTTACGATATGAGTTTCCAACAAAGGTATTTTCAAATTTCCAAAAATTGATTACTAAGGTAAATTTAAAATTGTGAGTATGAAATTTTTTAATGTCAATGAGGATTTAAAACCTAATGATTTTTTTAAAATAAAACTATATTTTAAAACATAATTGACACACAAAACCGATTTTAAACAACATGAAAAATATGTAACCATTATAAACTATCCATTTGATTAGTGTGTATGAATAGTATTAACTAATTTATCAAATTTTTCCATATATAAAATTTAAACTCAATATAATTTATTGTTAAATGAGATTAATTTTTTAAATCATGTTATAAAAGTTTAATTTGGGTTAAATTTAGGTAATTTTTGGAATGTATTGATTTTCTAGTGATTAGTGATAATGTCATCATTTGTAAAAATGTTATTTCTTTTCAATTAATTATGAAATTTAAAGGAACCATAAAGTTTTTATTATTGATAAATGTAACATAATTATAAGTTATTTATTTTTTTTACTCAAAATTATTTTTAAATAAAATATATATTTTATTTTAGTATAAGTTTATTTTTTTGTTTAAAAAGGCGTATTTTTAAAAACTGTTTTACGTGGCTAATGTTTCTCCTTTTTAATTAACTAAAATTATTCCTAATGATGAATTTTATAAATTATATTTATAGATTATATATCAATAATAATTAATTTATATTGATTCAATTATTATTATTAATTATAGATTTAATATAAAATAATATTTTCCTTGAAAAATATTGTTCTTAAAAACCCGCTTTTTCTTCTCGTCTGTGAATTTTGTATTAAATTAAAATAGTCCAATTTTGTGATATTAATTATTTAAAATTTAATAAATACTTATAATCATCCTTATTTATGTTATCTAATAAGGTCAACTTAATATTTTACCATAAATAATAATAATAATAATAAATTTATATTATAGTAGTTAAGGGGAAAACATGTTTACCATGTGGTTAAACTAAAACACAAGGGTTAAAATAACCTAAAAACATATATAAATTCTTTTTATAGACATATTTCTACCTTATCATGTATAATTAAAAAATAATATCCCATTTTTTACTTTATTTAATAGCAAGAACATGGGTAAATCTTTTTTTTTAAAAAAATTGCAATGTGCTACTCACCTCACATATAAATGGCCTCGCACTATCCTATATAATTCAGAGTTTCATAACCATTTGTATTATCTAATACCTACCATAATATATTCATTAATTTCCTCCCCTATACCTATAGGCATAATTTTTATTTTAATCTATGATAATAAGGTTGTTTTTTCTTACCTATGGATGTTTTCTGAAGAATATGTATCATGTTTAACTATGAATTTTTCTTTTATTTCTTTTACCACATCCAAAAAATATGCTTCAATTATACTTATATAATAACACCAATATTTAAAATGTAATTATATTTTATTTTATTAATTTGAAAACCTAAATATATCTCCACTTCCATAAAATGGGATGTGAAATCATCATTTATTTATACCTAGACTACCACCTCATGATCTGATGTAATTCATTTTTAATAATATTATCTCAAGGATAGTTATAATGGTATATTTAATTTATATATATATATATGATATTTATAACATATTTATTCTTATTTAATAATTATATGACATTTACATACTTAATTTCCATTCCATGTTGGATAGGATAACATCTCTTGTGTGTACGGCAGGCTACCACCTTGCAAAGCGATGCAATCCATTTTTCAATAACACTTTAAATGGTAGGTAATAAGGGTTAATTAATTAAATATATAGGATATAAATGATATCATTATGATAGTAATTACATATTTATCATTCATAAAGGATAATATATCATTTTTTTCCTAAGATGAAAAATGATAACGTCATTTGTGTGTTCTTGTGGACTATTACATCCTCGAAGCAATGTGACTCTTGTTCCATATAAAAATCACATGGATGAAATATATATAGGAATATTTAATGAAATGATATGGTAATTATGATATCATGAACCTTATTTAATATAGAAAAATTACATACCTTCTTTTTATAATGATAATTGAAAATTGAAACATTACTTATTCGTATATATGACTTACCATCTCCATGATCATAATGTAGTTAATTTTTCCTAAAAAAATTTAATTATTGGTCTAAAAATTATAATTAATGTATATTAATGATAATTATGTCATGATATTATTCTAAATATATTGAATAATGTCATCTTTGACTAATACTCAACCTACTAAGGTTGTTTTGGACATATAAATTGAATTACAACAAAACATCTGACATTAACTTAATTAATAAAGTAATTTTTTTTATCATGGTAACAATTTAAATAAATAATGAACCATAAAATTTTATCACTCCAGTAAATAATTATCATATGTTCAATATTTTGGAAAATAATCAATAAACATGAGGAATCCTACACAAGTTAAGGGACTTTGTCTAAATTTCCATTTATTGAGGCATGTTATAATGTTATGCACCGATATTCTTTTATGAGGTGTGTATATTGTACCTTTTAAATGTTATATAATTAATTCCTCTATTATCATGGTGTTTAAATTTTTATTTTATGTTATTCATCCTTGGGAATTATTATTCAAGTGTTTTTAATGTAATAAGAAACATTTTATTTTAAAAAATTATGTTTTAATGTTTTTATTAAAATAGTCATTTTCATCAATGTTAATGTTACTAGAATGATTTATTATTGATAAGGGAGTCTTATTCAAGAAATTATTGTCCTCATTGAAATGTTTTCCAAAAAAATACATTCTTTGTACTAAATTTTTGTCTTTCTTTACAAATGAAAAAATGAATGTTCTATTTTAATGTATACAGTGACAACAACTTTTCCACCTATGTAACTATTATTTTAAGATTGGATTTATTTTAAATATTTTATGTTTATTTAAATGAAAATCCATTCATCCCTTTTTCTATGAATTATTTTTAATTAAACATGTTTTTTAATATACAAGGTTATTTTTATATCAAAATGCGTTCTTAAAAGAAATGAGTATTTTGATATCCAAAAGTGATTGACAAACGAGTTTAAAATAGTTTTTAAAATTTTTTATAAAGAAAAAGTGAAAAAGTGAATTATTTTATTCATGATGTAGTACTTGATCATCATATGAAAAATGTTTGAGCCCGATACATGTAATACAACAGGTTGATCAACATTTTAGGTCATGGTTGAGCCCGATATAGCTTATATGAAGGGTTAAGAACCATTATAGCTCATAGAAAATGGGTGGGCTGAGTATATCTTATAAAAAGGGTGAAAGTAATTATTGATATCTAATGAAATTGGTAATTATTATATTATAATGAAAATTATATTGAAATTCATCCATGTATTAATTCCAATTGAAAGGGTTTGAAAATGGTTTATAAATATGATTCTCAATGTTTCCTAAATATGATTTAATTTTCATTTTATAGGTCTTAAAATATTTATTTGAGAAAAAATTGTGTGTGTTTTTTATGTGAAATTGTTTTATTAAATACTTTCATATAACTTTTAACATAATGTTTTTTCATATGTTTTCATGTTTTTACTCGCTAATGGTTTTCATATTTTTTATTTCCCATAGTTATATTTTTTATACTGTACCACATTTTTAAAATGTTTTTTAAAGGATTCATGGATGGGTAAGGGAATAAAATATGTCATATTGAAATTCATGATGATTGTTCATTAAAATAAATCATGTGTTACTTCAAAAAGTTTATATTATGGTAAAATTTAATAATTATCTAAAGTGTTAAATTTTTTTATATGGTTTTTTATGTATGAGTTTTGACCGAATTATATAAAAACCTAACCCTGGAAAGATCCTAAAAGTTAAATAATGTAAATTTTTTACTCAAACTCAATTTTATATTATATATATGGTCGATCATTAAAAATCCCATGAATTTATATTTTCATTAATTTGATGAAAATAATTTTTTTTATAAATCTATATGAGGATCTCTCTTTCGTGAGGTTTTTATATAGAGATTACTAAATAAGTAAGGGATATTATCTAAATATTCGATAATTAAAGAATATTATATTTTTCTACAACTACTTTCATTTCTGGGTTGTATATATACTATCCCTTTTTGTTTATTATATCATAAATCCTTCATAATTCTTGGTTTCTTATGTTTTAACAATAATTATTTCATCCAAGGGGATTTCACTTGAATGTTTACAAGGGGTAAAATATTTTTTAACTCATTTTACTTTTGTTCGGTTATGAATCCAATTAATAGGCCTTGTTATGAAATCATTATTTGTGTTTTGATATCTATTTTTTTATTTATTTCCATTTTTATTTTGGATTTATATTTTTTACACATAATATCTCCATTGATTAACTATCAAGTTAATGATATGATCTTTTTAAGGGTTATTCATCTAAAATTCGTATTATTATGAAATTTCTTTATAAATTGAAACTATATTCTTTTAGGCAATGTATATACAACCCAATTGAATTGTTATATCATGAATATCCTTATTTTCTTGATATTTATTATTTCATTTGAAGTTTTTATTTCCCGAGGATTATGATTGAAAACATTTCTATAATGGTAAAGGCTATATACAATAATCTAATTTTTTTATTGCATAAGTTTAACATTTCGTTGGAGGAAATAATATTATTTTATTTTATTTATACACATATATGTTATTATCTTATAGTTATGAATGGGGTTTACATTTTTAATTTTAAATTCCTCCCCATTTAATTAATGAAACATCAAGTAAGTCTCTTGTTTGGGATGTTGATCTTGTAACTTATTTTGGTTTGGTAATCATTCTCTTCCATATCTATGTGTTCAGATATGTTTTCTAAAAAATGTTTTCTAAACATAAATAACTTCCAAAATATATTTTACATGCTCTTTTACCATCTTTTTAATTGTCTTAAAAGTATATATCACTTTTGGTTCCCTTTACAAATTGTTTCAAATAATGTTTGTTTTTAACATTTACATCATGAATCGATTTTTCTACCTTCAAGACCATTAATTTATTTGAAGATTCCTTTATAAATTTACATTATTATTTTTAAATAAAGATAAATTCATAGTATTTTTTTAATTTTTAGTATTTAAATGTTATTTTCAAATTAAAAAAATAATTTTCCTTAATAATATATTAATGAACATTAAATGTTATTTTTATTTGTCAATTTCAATAACCATTGATGTTATTTATGATAAATTTGGGATGTTTTGTAATGATTCCATCCTAATTATTTCTATGGATGGATTATGATTGTTTGGAATAAATTGACATGGAACTCGTTTATTTTCCACATGGGGAATCAAACGATGAATGAACATATATTATTGGTATTCTGAAAATTTCATGATTCTAAATAATCATTCATGAAGAGTAATTATATATTATTTGTGATGATGGGTGTTCTTATATGTTAATTAGTGAACCCAATATATGTTACACAATGGGTGCTCCTAGACAACACCAAGTGAGCCCGATATATCTTATATGATGGGTGTTCCCAAATTGAGTCAGGTGAGCCTGATATAGCATATCTGATGTGTGTTCCCACCATTCATTAGGTAAGAACGATATAACTTATACGATTGGTGAATCCATATAAAACTCCTTCAAATTTGATAATGATTATGTTATTTATTGAATTATATTGGAATTCAACCATATGGTTATTTAAATTTATAAGGGTTGTGTAAGGGTTATGTGAAGATAATGTTCCAAGATACTAAGTAGTTTTATTTATTTATTTCGATGGGTTTTTATTGAATATTTCTATCCAAATAGATGTCACATGGATCATGATTATTGATTGTTGTGAATCTTTCCATTGTTAAAGTTTAATTAAATGTTTTATGGTTGAGGGTCTTTGTATTGATGTGTGTAAAAATTTTATTATTATGTACATGCAATAAGTTTATGACATTTTACCCTTATACTATACATATACTCATTTATTAAATTCTATTGTTGATGTGTATGTTTACCCTTAGTGAGAATTTGAGATCACCATTCTAATGATTCTTTTCCCCCAAGTTATCAATAATAATGTTAAATGAATTATGTATTGAAGTGTTTCATATGGATTATAATGATATTGTCACAAGGGGAAAAATGAAAAGATATGTTTAGTGTGAGAAATACTCATGTGATGTAATGGGTATTGTTTATGTAATATTTTTACTAATTATATAAACATCTGAACCTAAAAGGTCTGTTGGTATATCAGTGATCCAATATTTAATTTTGTTATTTTATGTTTTGGATAAGAAAAATTGGGTTGCATTTATCGATATCAAGTGAAAAATATAATGATTATTATTTTTTCACTATATTTGGAAGTTCAAGTCTGGGGCCATATTAGTCATTATCATATGACTCTAAGGAACTCTGAGGTAGTTTTATTGGTTTTGACATCATAAGATACATTTTAATGATATTGATACCTAATAGAACTACTTATTGATTCATTTCGAGTAGAAAACACATCATATGTATTTTTTTTAAGATCAAACCTGTTAGATATAATTTTAAAGATAGTTTTTATGACATTTCACATCAATATGATGTTTTTTATGCTTTTAACCATTACACGAAAATTTTAGTGTTTTAAAAGACAAAACTTTTAGTGTTTTAAAACACTAAATATGTATTTTTTACCATCCTCGGAAATACACAACTTCAATTGACATGGTTTGAGTTCTTACATTTCAAATATATATATATATATACATTTTCTTATGATTTCGCGGCCCTCAAACATATTTTTTTTTGGTTTTTGACCCCATGAGGTACGTTTTTAAAGACTTTGATTTATTTTAAAACTAATTATTTAATTATTACGAGAACATATCTTGTAGAATGATCATTTCATCAAATTTTACCTTTCATAAATAACACATAAGGACGTTTCCCCATTATTTCATGTCAATCTACGTCCATTTTCTATGTTTTTTCCATTACAGTTACGGTTAAGTGTTTTAAAATACTAAAATGTATCTATTGTCACCCCATATAAACCTCAACAAATATTGATGTTTAGTTGGTTACTAGATTTCTAAAAACAATATAATGTTTTTTTCCTATGATTTAATGGTACTTCAAGTCCATTTTCCTGTTTTTACCCTCCAAATGTCTGTTTTTAAGGACATTGATATTTTTAAAACTGATTATTGTTCATTTTAAGAAGACAACACATCATATGGACATTTTTTATATCCATAAAATATAAAAATAATTCAAAAATGTTTTCTTAAGATTTCATTTGAATATGAGTTCATTATATTTACCTTGGACTATTACACACATCTTTTAGTGTTTTAAAACAAAAAAATGTGTTTATTGTAATCATGTTAAAACAAAAAACCAAATTGAAGTGGTTTAAGTACTTACATTTAAAAAATTAATTTAAGGTATTTATAATTTAATTTCATGTAACACTAGTGTATTTTATTTTTTTATCTCCTTACATATTTTTTTAATGACTTTGATATATTTTAATGTAGCTTATCGAGCCTTTATGATCACACCACATTTCTGATGGATGTGATGTATTCTCGTACATGTCATAAATAATTTCATATTGGTTTTCAAAATATTTCACATCAATACAAGGTAATTTTTATGACTTATAAAGTTACATGCACGTTTTAGTATTTTCAAAAATAAAAAATGTGTTTATTGTCATCCTAAGAAAATTGTAAATTTTCATTGACATAGTGTCAATTCTGAAATTTCAAAAATAAATCCACAGTGATTTTCCTATGATTTCATAACTACCCGACATATTTTTATTCATTTTAACCACTTTATGCATATTTTTAATGGAATTAATATTTTTTAAAAATATATGTTGAACATTCTGAGCACACTACATGTAAGATAGACATGTCTTCTACTCATACACATCAAAAATAACTCGATGATAGTTGTCCCATGATATCACAAAAATATAAACCCACATAATTCAAATAGAATTATAATATCACATTACACTATCTCCCCCTCACATAAGAAATTCCAACATTATATAATCTTATAGTGGAAATAATGAAGAATGTCATTTGAGCTTATCATGGACTGAGTTTAGAATATACCTCTAAAAGATGAGCTATACTGATAAAAATTTCATTATGAATTAAACCATACATACATTGAAATAAATGAACTAATGAATCTTACATTAACAACTTCCACCAATCATGTGATTTCCTATAAGATTCATGTTCTGTAACATTTTATTTCAGTATTGAAATTTTACATTGAACTTCTAGATCAATAAAACCGCTCGAACCCTGGCTAGGTGTAGAAATAAATGATGGAGACACCCTAACAATGAAAGATCATGGAGTAGTATTATAAAAAAACCCATGAAAAATACTAGGATGTTATTTCCCTAAAACGATTACAACTGCATCAATAAGCGAAACTAACTAGGTTTGTGAGGGGTTCATATCCCAGGGTTATTGAATTTTAACATCGTAAAACCAAAATATTAACAGTGGTCGTTTAAATTATACGAACTTCATAATATTATCTAATTTATTTATTTTTTTCATTTACAATTAATTTTATTTCATTATTATATAAACATATCAATGGAAAATAACTTAAAATGAAAAATAAGACTCATGCCCAATTAAATGCATCTGAAAATATGAATTAAAAGTTGAATATTTTTAATATCAAGGTACTATATTTAATAGAATTAATTACTAATGTTGGATCCATGTAGTTATACTCATTTGATTGGATTTAAGGCATGTTATTGTTGAAATTATATTATAGTAATGAAATAACATTAAATAGAAATGAAAATTAATTACTCCAACTTCTCTAACAGGATTATTCACAAAACAATCATTAGGTTGCCACTAAAAATTAAACCACATCTCTATCCAGCAAATTTGGTGATATAATTATTTATCCTTTATAAAAAATTATGCAAGTTATAAAAAATAAATATGTATAATAAAATAATATAAATAATAATTTATAAAATACAACTGAGATTTATTTTTTACTTGAAAAATTTTACAAAATAGATATATGTGGAATGAATTTTTTTCATGAGTTATTGTATTTTATTAGATAAGGCCTTCAAAAAATTGAAACATTAATAATAATTATAATTTTCTTGTTTTTATGTTATCAAGATACTATAAATTATCTCGTTACCTCATGAGAGATATCTATGTTAATATCGTAACATATTCAATTGCTCATATTAAATTCCTTCAGGCACTTTCTCATACAATTTTCAAGTACACAATGTTGTCTCATAAATCAAATTCCATAATATCTATTTAATGTGTCTCTATTTCTTGCCCAAATTTTTTATATTACAAGGACATAAAATGGAGTCTGGGACATAAAAATAAAAAAACATCTTCAAATAAAAAAAACAACACTTTCTAAATATATTAATAATTTTTCTCATTTCTTTTCAATTCGTTAACAAAGAATTATAAATTAATAATAGATTTAATTGGTTGTTAAAAACGTCATTTCCCATGATATGTGAATATTCCATTGGTCTTTATAATTAATGGGAAGTCTCCCAATCTTGTAAGAATTCATCAATATAATTTATCTATAGATTATGATTAAATCATTAATAGGAACCCAAAACTCATCCAATGGAATGATAATTTTTAAGCATTTAAGGTCCCATACATCCTCTATATTCATATTTTAATCACTTCTATATGTATATTTATATATATTTTTTAAAATGAATTAAACTGTTATTAAAATATATACTTTTTATAATGCTACAAATACTCATAATAGTAACCCACAAATATATCCCAGATAGAGGATTTAACAAAAGACCTATAATTGAAGGTGCATTATATGGTGAGCTTCCAAAAAAATCTATTGAAGTTTCTAGATCACAAAATGTGTCTAGTATAGAAAAATAAATCAGATTTTCTTACATTGATGGTAAAGGTGGTGATCTCTAAGATGTTGATTGGCTGTGACATCAAAAAAAAATTCTCATCCTTCCAATAATTCAAATGGTTTAGAATATATTCAAAATAAATTATTTTTAAGTAAAATATTATTACAAAAAAGGAAAAAATAGTACAATGTATATATATAGGAAACACTTATAATTAGGAAATTTCAATAATAGTTCATTTCTTATTTATATATTCAATTAGTTTCATCTTCGTTTCCTTAATTGTTATCAACCTCCACTTCCAAGAGTTCTTCATTTTTACCCTCTCTTGTATGTTTATTTTTTAAATATTGTAAGGAAAAAATGGTTGAATGTTTTCGGGATGATTTGGTTCACTCTCATAAAGTACCATTTCAACCCCATAACCTATATCATACTTGTATCATTGTTTGGAGTGTACAAAAACACTTTAGCCTTCCTATATTTCATCATCTACATAATAAAACTACTTCACTTAGAAACCCAAGATAATTAGATCATTACTTCAAGATGATCGGTATGGATCAAGAAGAATAAGTTTACTAAATTAAAATGAAATGAATAACTCATTATATCCCTATCAATGTTGAATAACATTAATTTCAATAAGAAAATTAAAAATTGGGAATAATATGTTAATTTGACTATATAAATTAGTTATCTATATTATCCCACCTCTGTAAGTGTAAATAATCTGCTATTTTTAGTTTTCAATGCTTATTTATGATTAATTGTAGGAAAATTGAAGCTATAAATATTGCAGTCATCAAATATCGTATCCTTCCTTAGAGAACCTCGTTACAAAAACTTAAAATCATTTTATATTTCATATTGATTCTCAACATTCATTATCTAGGAAAAAATACATGAGATATTACTTTTAATATTCATAAAATAACTAAACATAAATAATATGAATATGAATATATACATACATGATAGGAGAACCATTTAACAATCTCTTTATTAACTGTTTTGTTAGTTACATCTCTTTTAGAGGTTTCCCCCTTATATATATATATATATATATATATTAATTTTTAGTATCTTATATTAATGGATCTATAATATTTATATTGATTATAATTTATCTATGTTCTAGTAGTAACATCAATCCAGTCAGTAAAAAATTAACCGATTTCTAACTAATCATCTATTATTTGGAAATATCGAAGACTAGTTTTCAGAATGTGAATTATTAGAGATGTCTTCTAAATTTATAACATGATTTAATCTAGTTGTATTCTCAAATAAATACCAATAATATAATGACAAACTATCTTCGTCTATGCATCTTTCAACAATAGAGGGTTTTATTTGAGACTTATTGCTCACATATGATTTCAAATTAACTATGTACCTGATAAAAAATAAACAAAAATACTAAAAAATCACATTAATTTGATAAAATTGAATTCATAATTGAGAATAAAATAAAATATTAAATTACAACTCATTTTGATATATCTATTGATAGTGTACCAGTCCATGTAGATTAGTTTACTCGACAAAATGAATTGTCAAATAAACCATGATAGTGAAAAAATAAGGGGGAAATATCATCTCCAAATGTCAACGTGTAAGCATAATTTATTCATTATGTTTATCAAGAATAGTTTGATTTACATTTTTTCAAAAAAACCTTCTAAAAAGGGTGAAGAAAATATCAAATTTGCAATAAATTTTTTGGTAACATATTTTGTAATGCCAATGGAAACAACTTCTCTATCAAAAAATGTGAATCATTATTTTTTAATCTGAATAAATTTTAATGTTTTAAGTCAATACGCCAAGAAATTCTATTTGAATATCCATATATAAATTCTACATTCATATAATTTTAAAGTAATACATCATTATCATTATTTTTCATTGTAAAAATAGTCTAATTATACTTTCCATTATCATTTTCTGAAACCACACTTTATATTCATTGAATCCAATTGCTTATAAGAATTAATTTGATCCTCTAATTTACCCTACTCATTATGAAACAAAAATGTTACATTACCATATAAATTATTCTCAATATGTAATTTGTAACAATTTTGGAATAGAAAATTAAAATCCCCAAAAGAAAGTATGAAAAATATACTCATTTTATTCAAATTTTTTGTTCTAACTTCTTTGAATATATTACCTTGTAACCCCCCCATATTTAAACTAATTAAAATTTTCAAATTATACTATGAAAGTCTGTAATTATCTTTATATTTTTAAACTGGGTAACAAATTTGGTGGCTTTCAAAATTTAATATCTCCATTAAATCATGTCATGTTAAAACTAAATTATTGAGATGTATGAAGAAATTTGTAATGACACATTGAAAAATTTCTACTATGAGGTAATTTTTGTTGTTCAAAATCAAAATTACAAACTGGACAATAAAAACCAGTTTGAGTGTTCCATATAGATAATATTCTTATTCTATTAAAGTTACTAAATTTCTACATATAATTATCATGACTTCATAATATTTATCACATTGAAGCATCAAATATTTACATTCAATTATCCATTAATTCTTATAATTAGTTTATTAGAGGATGATGGGATACTTCTTTGTCATTTACAATAATTTCTTTTCATAGATTAATTATCAATATTATGGAATAATTCTCCTTCATACATATCTATAGAGTTATATTATAGGGGATACCAATATATTTTCATATCATATAATTATTACATAAAGTACCTAATGGGTTATAACAATCAGAAGCCAATCCCAAATCTATATCCAAAAGATCCAAACAAAAATATGGATACAATGAATCAAATACCTTATATGATGTTCAGTTTTTTGGATATTTAATCAATCCATCAGTGTTACTATCATAATCAAGACACTACATGTTGTGTGAAGTCTTGGAAAACTTTCATAATATTTGAAAGTATGCATTCAAAGGAATGTAATGCAATGCCTTTGTAGGATTTTTGTTCTTCTACTTCTTCTAGGTGCTGCATTCATTTGAACTCCCATTGCGTCTCATTTACATTCATATACGTTTATGAAATCTTATGTATTATTTTTTATTATACTCTTATCCCTAGTAAATAATTCAATCATTTGGGAATGCATGTACCATTTTATAATCAGGACTTGGTTTTTTTGATGATTTTCTTCTTCTCAAAGAAAGATTCTGGGATCGTAGCGTCAAATAATTCATCATGAAGAAACTATATAATCAAGGAAACTTATTTTTCAGTAATTACACATAGAAACTTGTTATAATACAACTTACTTATAAAATAAATCTTTGAATACATGGAAAACCCACTATACAATTCTTTTCTTCTATCTTCAAATAATTCAAAAAACACATTTTGTGGTTACTAATGTTTTGTGAAAGATTAACCCATTCAAGATCAACTAATATTTATATTTATATACTAAAATCATAGTCATTATATATTATAAATCCAAATGTGTCATTTATTATTTTTTTAAACTGAATTATCATTTGAAGGGTGAATTTATGTTTTGTTACCATTATTGTCGTTGCTTTAACCTTCCATAAAATTTGATTTTCCACTCCAAAAAATACACAAAAAGAATAAAAAAAATTTCTCTATCATGTGTTCATATACATCTTTTCTATTCAACCATCACTATAAATAACAATCAAGACACAAACATTTTATTCTACCATCTATTAATCAGTTTGTAATTTCAAAATCTATATATTCCTCCAAACAATTAGTATACTCAGGTGTGTTTTGAGTAAAATGATTCCAAATTATATATATATATAATGGGTTATCACAATTATCAATTTAAATCAAAAAATAATGATATACATGTTTATTAAACCAATTATTATAAATTTTAATCATCACCAAACTTCAATATTAACCATGGTACGATATTGATTTGAAAAAAAAAAGAAATTCAACATGAAAATGACCAAATCAAACATTAAAATATAAACAACATGAATGGATAAATATTACCCCTCACAATAATGTGGTTGAATTTATCAGAAGAATGTCACTAAGGCAATAAGAGGGGGGAAATGCGGAGGTCTAGGATATGAGCCTAACAATGTTTGAGTCACTGATAAAAAGAGTGTATAGGAAATTGGGTCAATGTAGGGTGAGGGCATGGTCACAGGGAGGACATTATGTTTTTACCACCATTAAGGGTCGTTTCATCAGGAAATAGGGAATCAGGTTTACTATCATAGGGAGAGTAATGTTAGGGGATTTTTTATGGTCATAGATCGGTGTCGATGGTGGGGGTGTTGGTGAGGTAGGTGTCGGGAGGAGGTGGTGTCTGGGAGATGGGGATGTCTGGGTGGGCAGGGATAATTTGTTTTTTTTTAAATTATTTAGTGGCATATTTAATAAATCCATCACTAAATCATAAAATATTACAATTTTTTTGGATGTTATACAAAAACATAATTGTATTTTAAATTGTTATTAACACATTTTATTTATTTGGGGTTCTAAAAACTACTGATACTAAACACCCGCTAAGACCACTTTTGGTAGGGATATACATATATATGAATAATAATGATAATGATAGATAAGATTTAAAATATTTATATTATGTATTGTTTTAAATATTTATTAAATAATATAATATTTATAAAACTAATTATATACATTGATAAATTAATAAATGATAATTTATACAATTATTATTATAAAACAGATCATCATAATAATAATAATACTTAATATTAATAATAAAAATATATATTAATATAGAACTAACTAAGAATTATTAAAATATCAACAATATTGAACATATTTATATTTAATTTAATTCATAAAATTAATTAAATTAATCTAATTAAGGATATTATAAAAATATCCAAAAAATAGTTTAAAATATATATGTTCATAAACAAAGTCATGGATTAAGCTATGAGAAACTTGCATGATGGTGAATTTCTTTGACCAATTCAGGGGATCTCCCCATATAGAATACTCTAAAAATATGTAAAACATCATTTCCAATAGCCATGTTTGTATTTCTATTTATGTAAATGGGTGGTTGAAGGCCTAAAAATTTTATATTGAAACAAATACTCAATAAAAAATTATTTCCTTAATAATTTCTAAAACCTCCATTTCTGAATTCTAAGAATTCCTATAATATATCCACCTTTAATAATATTAATCTTAGAAAATATTAAACCATGACTTAATTCCATAAAGAATAGGAACAGATAAATAGAAATGTTAATATTTATAATATTAATTAAATAATTTACCCTAATAAATATTACTTTAAAATTTTTAGCAAATAAAATTTTATACTAAATAATATAAACTGAACCAAACGAAAAATATCAATTTTATGTTATTTGAATATAAAAAAATTTCAATCAAAATTCCCAAATCATGTATCAAAGAACCAAAATGAAAAAAATATAACAAATTACGGTACTAATCTCACATTTTGAACTATATATCCTTACTATTTTCCTCTATACCTCCTGTATCAATCACACTCGATTAGAAGGAGTAAGGAATCCATAGAAAATACTCTATATATGATTTCCAATATTTAACTATCAGTCGGTATATGTTTCATTTTACTGATGATAAAACTATCCCAAATTAATCACATGAGATTTTTCATGACCCTAATTTCTCAAAAATGATACATGATACATCTTATTCATCAAATATAGTTGTCGCAGAAGCACAATATAATAATCTACACCTATAAGGCCCCGGCCTTAAACATTACTTAATCTTGAGATATTTCAAGAATACACTTTGAGGATCTTTTAGGGTTTAGTGTTTTAGAGAATTAGATCATAAAACATGTATTACATTCCACATTTAAGCAAAGTTGTTACATAAAATATAGTATTCATTTTTTCCATCAACGGAAACATATTTAAAATAAAACATGGATTCTTTCTTGACACTTCCTTGACACTATCATCATATCATGTACATTTCCCTTGTCCTATGAAAAACATTTCAAAAAACTTGGGATGAGCATAAAAATCTTAGTAAGGGTTATAAAAAGATGGAAAGGAAACATGAGTTCATATATACATAAGAATGAAATCATACTTTACCCATAAAACATATTCACTTTAACAAACCTCATCAAATCATGAATAAATCATAGAAATCATAAGACATAAAGGTAACTTGAGGCATTCATAACATTCTTACGTAGGGAGTAACCCTCTTGGTTACGTTTGGAATACCCATCACAGTATATTCCCTAAATATCTTCGAAGAAACCTTAACGTTTCACTCCTTCGCGTTACCCAATGCATTGGAGATCTATATCGGGCTCACTCGCCCTTAGTTTATCACGGAACCACCCGTCTTCATAATAATTCCCAAGAACCTCAACATAATAGTATCACATAAAACATGCATAAAGGAAACATAACATTTCCACCTTTAAATCACAAGATATCAATACAACACATTGATATAAAAACATTATGAAAACAATTTTCAAAATCAAAATAAAAGAAAAGTAAAACATGGTATTTATTTTTCTTTTAAAAAAAGGTATGGCTTGTAGAGGAAGCCGAAACTCAAATAATGGTCATGGCGGTGGAGAAGTCGTTGTCACCGCATACATACGACAAAAACATTCCCTTTTGTCATTTAGTGAATGCTTCATATAAAAAAAATTCCTTTTGAATAAAAGTAAAAGTCAAAGGGGGTTTATACACCTTATAAAAGAAGGTTGTGTATAAATCAAAATATGCCTCAATGGAAGGAGATTGAGACAAAGTCCCATACCTCGGGTCCGACTTGACTCGGTTATTCATTAATCTCCTGAATAATAAATATGAGTTAATTTATACTTGTTTAAGAATCTTTTTCAAGTTTATTATTCCTTTTATATCACTTATTTCCATGTCATGAACACTATGTAATTATTTAAGTTAATAATGGTTGTTTTATAGATCATTGGTACTTGAGTAAAAAATAAACCCTTTATAATTACAAGTTGTTCATGTGTCCATTATATCCAGAATTGTATTCATGATGTAGATATCATATATATAATATATATACAGTACATGCATGCATTTATAATATTACATAACATTTAGTGGTAAGAAATGAAATGCACCGTTCATGGAGACGGTAAGCCGTACATACGTATGAACGCTGCTTCCATTTATATTTTGTATTTTATGAAATGGAATACTAATGATATAAAGGTATATTATAATTTCAGTGTAATATCATATATAATATCATAACTCCATCTTTTATACGTCCTACATATGGTGTTAACAAATCAAATCACTTTGAGGGGGCGGTAGTCCGCATTTCCTTAAATGAAGATATCGCGTTTACCCACAATAGAAACCATAAAGGTATGCCCAAAATGAAAAATACAGAATCTTAAGGAAACAATATACATATTATATATCATATATAAATATATTTTCATCTTAATGGCCACCATTGAAGGTGTTAAAATAATGTTGAACAATCATCATTTCGGGAGGCAGAAATTCGCCATCCACAGGAACAATATGTTCTTCAACCATTAGATGTAGGTGTGTGTAAGTATAACTCTAATACTTCTTATAAAAACATCCTAGTATATGGAAGATACATGTTTTGTTACAAAAGAAATGAATAAAAAGAGTTTAGGGGGTTGGAGAAGCAAAATAAAACAAAAGAACACAAGTGAAGATATTACCTAAAAATAGGGTAACTCCCTTTGGTTTGAGCTCAAAGGCTTCATTGGGAATACTTTTTCTCAAAGTGAGGCTTCAAGGAGTAAGAGAGGGAAGTGGAGAGACAAAATGGGCATGGTTTGGCCGAGCCAAAGGCTTTGGAAGTGTGGGTAAGGAGGTAGAGGTGGGGGCCTTTTATAAGAGGAGCGGTGGGGCACTCTTGGAAAGTAAAGCAATGTTACTTTATTTTAAAATGCGTTTCGGATTAAAAAGGTCCCACATTGATATAATTAGAGGGTAAGGTGACAAGGGTTCTAAATCCACCCATCCAATAGGTTTTGGACATGTTTAGGTCATAGATTTTACATTATCTTTTCATTTTATTTAAATCCTTTATTAATGAGGTAATCGCTGCATCATCATGATGTCATAAATAATTTAATTAATTTAATTTCTAAAAATTATAAAAAAATATCATGATGTAGTAAATCTTATTATCGTTCTGATGAATATTTAAAGTCAAAAATCTTACATTTATAACCCAATTTAAAAATTGTTTTAGTAAAACAACCCATGTTTGTCTCATTTTTTTTAACATTAAATAAAAAGATATTAATGTCATTTTGCTACCAATGTGGCTCCATGGGGTCCCCAAGTTGACCCACGGCTTGTCTTGGTCGGCCATGACACATCCAATAAGGGTAGGACATGTTTCTAGGTATTTTCATTTTATTATAATATCATTTTTGCCTTAAATTGCACTAATTACCTCTAATCGCGATTAAAAACTTAAAAGTTACTATTCACCAAAAAATTATTTTAATCTCATTGAACCACATTTTACATCTTAATGACAACCATGTATGTCGGATTTTTGAAAATCAAATCACTGAAGTGGCAAAGTTTCATTTAAATGAAAAATCAGTTTCTTTAAATACTACTTAGTGGTTTCACTATTCATCAAAAATTGAAGTTTTTCAGAAAAATACCAAAACATCACCCTAAGATATATTTGATATTCTGAATTAAAAAATGATGCCTATTTTACAAAATTAGAATCATATAAGTTACATTAATTAATTTAATAATTAATTCCCGCTGTCATGAAAAATAGCGTGTTTTTATGAAATAATAACTATCAAAAGATTGACACCAGTTTAAGTCCAATTTCAAAGTGAAATTGATTCCAATGACCACCATTGGATTAAATGGTAAAAATATATTCTAACTTTACTTCGAAACCAATTCAAAAGATAATCTAATCATATAAATAAATTAGATTAAAAAGAGGTTTTGAATTAAAATACAACATTTTTCACTATTCATTAAAAAATGAACATTATCGGAAAAATACCAAAAATTCCCACAAAGTAAATTTTTGATGTCCCAATCCTAAAGAAGAAGTTTATTTTGACAAACATTGCTTATAAAATTGTCAAAAGATAGATTTAAAAATGGTTTTCCATCAAAAGGTAGTAAAACAATCTTTTAAAAATATTAGTGTATTCCACGCTTAAGATTGGATTTATTTTCATTTTAAGCCTCTAAAACACTATCTAATTCACTAATAGACATAGATAAAAATATCTGTTATTCATTACTTACTTGGGATGTTACTTCCTTCCCCCCTTTAGAAAATTACGTCCCCACAATTTATTTACTTATCAAATAAATGGTGGTACTTATCCCCCATTGCATTTTCAGATTTCCATGTTGCCTCTTCCATCATGTGGTTTGTTCACAAAACCTTTACCTATTTAATCACCTTATTCTGTAACACTTTCTCCCAGTGTTCAAGAATCTGGACCGGTTGTTCCTCATAAGATAGGTTCTCTTCCATCTGAACTACCTGTGGACTCAAAACATGAGATGGATCTGGCATGTACTTTCTCAGAATCGAAACATGTAAAACATTGTGTACCTGAGATTAACTCGGAGGTAAAGCCACTCGGTAAGAAACTGATCCAACTCTCTCCATAATTTCATATGGTCCAATGAACCTTGGACTCAGCTTTCCTTTCTTACCAAATCGCATCACACTTTTCCATGGTGAGACTTTGAGAAAAACATGATCACCTACCTCAAAAGATAGATCCTTCCTCCTGTTGTCCGCATAACTCTTCTTCCTGCTCTGAGTTGTTCTCATGTGTTTCTATATCAGCTAAACTTTTTCTGCCAACTCTTCTACCAATTCTGGTCCCATCAGCTTTCTTTTACCCACTTCATCCCAAAAATCTGGAGTTCGACACGGCTTCTCATATAACGCCTAAAATGGTGCCATCTGTATACTGGAATGAAAACTGTTATTATATGAAAATTCAACCAAAGAAAGATGTTGGTCCCAACTTCCCTGATAATCCATAGAGAAAGAACGTAGCATATCCTCCAATGTCTGAATTGTTCGTTCTGACTGCCCATCTGATTGAGGATGTAAAGCTGTTCTAAAATTTAATTTAGTACCCAACGACTTCTGAAGGCCTTTCGAAGAGTTAGATGTAAACCTAGGATCACGATCGGATACAATGGATAGGGTAACTCCATGTAACCTAACTATCTCTTTAAGATATGAACGGGAAAGTTGATCTAGGGAAAAAGTATCTCATATAGCAAGGAAATGATTAGATTTTGTCAAGCGATCAACAATAACCCAGATTGCATTATTTCCTCGAGGGGTTTTTGGCAATCCCACAATGAAGTCCATGGATATATTCTCTCATTTCCACTCTGGCACTGGTAAAGGCTGAAACATCCCTTTTGGTAAATGCCACTCCGCTTTAACCTGTTGACATGTTAAACACTTCACAGTAAAATCAGCAATATCTCTTTTTATTCCATCCCACCAGTAATACTCCCGCAGATCTCTCTACATCTTAGTACTACCAGGATGAACTGAAAATGGAGAACTATGAGCTTCACATAACAACTCTCCCTTCAACTGTGAATCACAAGGCACACACAATCACTTCCCAAATCTTAAAAAGCAATCATTATCAATGTTTAATTTAGGCAACTTACCTTTTTGAACCAGCTCTACCTTTTTCTGCAACTCACTGTCTTGCTTTTGTGCTTGCTTGATTCTATCTGATTGAGAAGATTTCACTGATACCTGAAACAAAACAGAAGAACATCCTGCACTAACAACTTCTATGCCAAAGTTCATCAAATCCTTAACCAAAGGATCATGTTCCAAACGCAACATTTCTAATGAATCATTACTTTTTCAACTCAAAGAATTGGCCACATTATTTGTTTTTCCCAGATGGTAATGAATTTTGCAATCATAATCCTTGATTAATTCTAGCCATCTTCTCTGTCTCATGCTTAATTATTTCTGAGTGAATATATAGTTTAAACTTTTTTGATTAGTATATATTTCACACTTTACTCCATACAAATGATGCCTCCAAATTTTTAAAGCGAAAACAACAGCAGATAATTCCAAATCATGTGTAGGGTAATTTACCTCATGAGTTTTCAAATGTCGTGAAGAATAAGCAATTACCTAACCATTCTGCATTAGGACACAACCAAATCATTTCAATGAAGCATCATTGTAGATAACAAACTCCCCATTCCTGTAAGGTAGTTCCAAAACTGGAGCATTCACCAATCTTCTTTTCAATTCCTGAAAACAAACATCACATTATTTTGTCCAGATAAACATAACACCCTTCCGAGTTAGCTTAGTCATTAGAATAGATAACCATGAAAATTTTCTAACAAACCTTCGGTAATAGCCTGCCAAACCAAGGAAACTACGAATCTCTATTACATTTGTGGGTCTTGGACGTTCTTCAACAACCTTTGTTTTTGCAGGATCAACGGTTATCCTATCTTTAGAAATAATGTGACCAAGGAAAGAAATTTGTTGCAACCAAAACTAACACTTCCTGAATTTTCCATAAAATTTATTTTCTTTTAACATTTTAAAAATAAACCTTAAATTTCTTTCATGCTCCTCTTTACTTTTAGAAAACACCAAAATATCATCAATGAAACCCACCACAAACTTATCCAAGAACTCAAGGAAAATTCAATTCATTAAATCCATGAACACAGCAGGTGCATTGGTTAGTCCAAAAGGCATTACTAAAAATTATTAATGGCCATATCTTGTACGAAACACAGTCTTCGGAACATCTGCTTCCTTTACCTTCACCTGATGGTACCCCGATCTCCGGTCAATCTTTGAAAAAAACTGAGCTCCCTGGAGCTGATCAAACAAATCATCGATATGAGGCAAAGGATATTTGTTCTTAATAGTGATGTTATTCATGGCTCTATAATAAATGCAAAGTCTCATAGAACCATTTTCTTTTTAACAAATAAAACAGGATCACCCCATGGTGATGTGCTAGGTCGAATGAAACCTTTCTCTAATAAATCTTGCAATTGATCCTTCAACTCTAAAAGTTCAATTTGAGTCATTGGATAGGTGGATTTTGAAATTGGATTAGCATCAGGAACTAAATAAATAGTAAATTTAACTTCATGATCTGATATTATTCCAGGAAACTCATCAGGAAAAACATCAGGATACTCATTTACCACTGGAACATCATTAATCTGAACAGTTCCCTTGTTTTCAACAATAATTGCCAGGTAACATTCATTTCCATCTTTTACAAATTTCTCGGCCTCTTGATAAGTTATCAAAATTTAGGGTTCATTCTTGTACACAAAATGAAAGTATTTCTGAAAAGAAACTTCCTTAGAACTACAGTTAATCTTTGCATGGTAAATAGAGATCCAATCCATACCCAGGATAACATCAAACTCTACTAGAGGTAGAACAATAAGGTTTTCAAATAGGTTCTTTCCACAGATAAGGATAGGAAGATTCTTATAAATTCTTTTTGTCTCAACATTTCCCCCAGGTGTTTTTACCACAAGTTCAGGAGTCATTTCTTGAGATGGTATTCCCATTTTATTAGAAAATGTTTCAGAGATGAAAGAATGTGTGGACCCCGAATCAAACAACACACTGGCATAATCTGAAAAAAAACAAACAATGTACCTGATACATATTTATTTGATGGCCCAACATCTACTGAAGTAGTTGCAATGGATTTCACCACCCCTTTCTACTTGTAGTCTAACTTCTTCCCATCACTCAAGATCTTTGTCAGACACTCGTTTTCAGAGTGACCCATCTCATTGCACATAAAACATTTCACTAACTATAAATCAAATTTGGACTTACCATCACCTTGATCTTTTTCAGTTCAATCAAGAGACTTATTTCCAATCTTACCACATCGGTAGCACTTTCCAGAATTCAGAAGACATTCCCCAGCATGCCTTTTACCACATTTATCACAAACTGGAAACTTAGTTTTCTTACCATCAGACTTTTTTGAAATATTCTTCCCTTTCTCCTCCCACCTCGGTCTCTTCTTCTGCTGGTTGTTATAGAACACTTGATCATCGGAAAACTCCATTTTCGCCTTCTCAGCACATCGAACAAGCTTTTCACAACTTTTAATCTCATGAGAAGCTAATTCCCTTCAATATTTTGGTTTTAATCTTGAGTAAAAGCGATTGATTTTACTATCAAGGTCTCGGATAAAATTTGGAGCATACCTTGCCAATCGAGTGAACCTCTCTTCACAGGCAGCCACTAAGCCTTCCTCTTGCCCCAATTCCAAGAATTGTTTTTCCATCCTAAGTCGAATATCCATAGGAAAATACTTCTCAAGAAACATACCTTTGAATTCATCCAAGTCAATAGAATCAATCTCATCAGCGTCCCTCATATTTTTAACCATCGACCACCACTGATCTGCCTCACCCTCCTAATGGTAAATAGCAAGACTAAACTTTTGATTATCTGAACACCCCATGACATTGAAAATCTTCTCCAGTTCTTTAATCCACCCTTCAGCTAACACAAGGTCATATAATCCTCTGAATTAAGGGGGATGTTGCCTCATGAAATGTTCCACCACTAACATGTTCCTCTGCGGTTGATCTAGCTAATCTCGTGCATGGATACCAACACCATTTATCTCTTGAGTCAACTGCGCCGGTACTGTAACAAACTATTCAGTTCCAATTCTGACCATCTCAGGATGCTGATTCGGAAGGTTATTTCCTTCTGTATGCCTTCCTAGCACTGCTTCCCTGTTTCCTCTGCGTAAAACCATTCTGAACAAACATGTCTTAGATGAAGCAACATGGTAATCTTTAAATGCTATATCATTTCAAAAACAAATATTTTTGGATAATCATGTAATATAATTCTAACTCCTAAAGTTATCTAAACCGACCTATGATACCAACTATAAGGCCCCATCCTTAAACATTACTTAATCTTGAGATATTTCAAGAATACACTTTGAGGATCTTTTCAGGTTTATAGTTTTAGAGAATTTGATCATAAAACATGTATTACATTACACATTTAGGCAAAGTGGTTACATAAAATATAGTATTCATTTTTCCCATCAATGGAAACATATTTAAAATAAAACATGGATTCTTTATTGACACTTCCTTGACACTATCATCATATCATGCACCTTTCCCTTGTCCTATGAAAATTTTTTCAAAAAACTAGGGATTGGCATAAAAAGCTTAGAAAGGGTTATAAAATCATGGAAAGGAAACATGAGTTCATATATACATAAGAATGAAATCATACTTTACCCATAAAACATAGGCACTTTAACATACCTCATCAAATCATGAATAAATCATAGAAATCATAAGACATAAAGGTAACTTGAGGCATTCATAACATTCTTACATAAGGAGTAACCCTCTTGGTTATGTTTGGAATACCCATCATAGTATATTCCATAAATATCTTCGGAGAAACCTTAACGTTTCACTCCTTCACATTAACCAATGCATTGGAGAGCTATATCGGGCTCACTGACCCTTAGTTTATCACGGAACCACTCGTCATCATAATAATTCCCAAAAACCTCAACATAATTGTATCACATAAAACATGCATAAAGGAAACATAACATTTCCACCTTTCAATCACAAGATATCAATACAACACATTGATATAAAAACATTATGAAAACCATTTTCAATACCAAAATAAAATAAAAGTAAAACATGGCATTTATTTTTCTTTTAAAAAAGGTATGGCTTGTAGAGGAAGCGGAAACTCAAATAATGGTCACAGTGGTGGAGAAGTCGTTTTCGCCGCATACGTACGAAAAAAACATTCCCTTTTTTCGTTTAGTAAACGCTTAGTATAAAAAATACTCCTTTTGAATAAACGTAAAAGTCTAAGGGGGTTTATACACCGTATAAAATACGGTTGTGTATAAAACAAAATATGCCTCAATGAAAGGAGATTGAGACGAAGTCCAATACCTCGGGTCCGACTTGACTGGGTCATTCTTTAATCACCTGAATAATAAACTTGAGTTAATTTCTTTTTGTTTAAGAACCTTTTTAAAGTTCATTATTCCTTTTATATTACTTATTTCCGTGTCATGAACACTATGTAATTATTTATGTTAATAACGGTCATTTTAACGATCATTGGTACTTGAGTCAAAAATAAACCCTTTATAATTACAATTTGTTCATGTATCCATTATATCCAGAATTTTATTCATGATGTAGATATCATATATATCATATATATCTAGTACATGCATGCATTTATAATATTACATAACATTTAGAGGTAAGAAATGTAATGCACCGTTCATGGAGACGGTAAGCCGTACGTACGCATGAACGCTGCTTCCATTTCTATTTCGTATTTTATGAAATGGAAACATAATGATATAAATGTATCTTATAATTCCAATGTAATATAATATATAATATCATAACTCCATCCTTTATACGTCCCACATATGGTATTAACGAATCAAATTGATTTGAGGGGGCGGTAGTCCGCACTTCCTTAAATGAAGATATCGTGTTTACCCATAATGGAAACCATAAAGGTATGCCCAAAATGAAAAATAATGAATCTTAAGGAAAACATAAACATATTATATATCATATATAAATATAGTTTCATCTAAATGGATACCATTGAATGTGTTAAAAGAATGTTGAACAATCATCGTTTCGGGAGGCAGAAATTCGCCATCCACGGAAACAGTATGTTCTTTTACCATTAGATGTAGGTGTGTGTAAGTGTAGCTCGAATACTTCTTATAAGAACATACTAGTATATGGAAGATACTGGTTTTTTTACAAAATAAATTAATAAAAAGAGTTTAGGGGGTTGGAGAAGCAAAATAAAACAAAAGAACACAAGTGAAGACATTACCTTAAAATCAGGTAACTCCCTTTGGTTTGTGCTCAAAGGCTTCCTTGGGAAGACTTCTGCCCAAAGTGAGGCTTCACGTATTTAGAGAGGGAAGTGGAGAGACAAAATGGGCAGGGGTGGGCCGAGCCAAAGGCTTTGGAAGTGTGGGTATGGAGGTAGAGGTGGGGGCCTTTTATAAGAGGAGAGGAGGGGCACTCTTGGAAAGTAAAGAAATGTTACATTATTTTAAAATGTGTTTCGGATTCCAAAGGTCCCACATTGATATAAATCGAGGTTATGGTGATAAGTTTTATAAATCCACCCATAAAATTGGTTTTGGAAATGTTTAGGTCATAGATTTTACATTATCGTTTCATTTTATTTAAATCCTTTATTAATGAGGTAATCGTTGCATCATCATGATGTCATAAATAATTTAATTTATTTAATTTCTAAAAATTATAAATAAAATATCATGATGTAGGAAATCTTTCTATATTTATAATGAATATTTATAGTCAAAAATATTACTTGTATAACCCCATTTAAATATTATTTTAGTAAAACAACTCAAGTTTGTGTCATTTTTATTTTAACATTAAATAAAAAGATATTAATGTCATTTTCCAACCAATGTGGCTCCATGGGGTCCCCAAGTTGACCCATGGCTTTTATTGGTCGGACATGAAACATCCAATAAGGGTAGAACATGTGTATAGGTATTTTTATTTTATTATAATATCATTTTTGCCTTAAATTTCACTAATTACCTCTAATCGTGATTAAAAACTTAAAAGTTACTATTCACCAAAAAATTATTCTAATCTCATTGAACCAAATTTTACTTCTTAATGACAACCATGTATGTCGGATTTTTGAAAATCAAATCACAGATGTGGCAAATTTTCATTTAAATGAAAAATCACTTTCCTTAACTACCACTTAGTGGTTTCACTATTCATCAAAAATTGAAGTTTTTCAGAAAAATACCAAAACATCACCCTAAGCTATATTTGATATTATGAATTCAAAAATGATGTCTATTTTAAAAAATCAAAATCATATAAGTTACATTAATTAATTTAATAATTAATTCCCTCTGTCATGACAAATAGCGTCTTTTTATGAAACAATAAGTATCAAAAGATTAACACCAGTTCAAGTCCAATTTCAAAGTGAAATTGATTCCAATGACCACCATTGGATTAAATGGTAAACATATATTCTAATTTCACTTCAAAACCAATTCAATAGATAATATAATTATATAAATAAATTAGATTAAAAAGAGGTTTTGAATTAAAATACAACATTTTTCACTATTCATTAAAAAATGAACTTTATCGGAAAAATACCAAAAATTCACAAAAAGTAAATTTTGATGTCCCAATCATAAATAATAAGGTTATTTTGACAAAAATATCTTATAAAATTGTCAAAAGATAGATTTAAAAATTTTTTTCCATCCAAAGGCAGTAAAACAATCTTTTAAAAATATTAGTGTATTCCATGCTTAAGATTGGATTTATTCTCATTTTAAGCCTATAAAACACTATCTAATTCACTAATAGACATATATAAAAATATCTATGATTCATTACTTACTTGGGATGTTACAACACCTCAATCATCTATAGTACCTTTAATGGTCTAATGAAACCTAGAGAAATAATAATACCTATATTGAACCTATGTTTTCCCTAACTCAGATAGAAGATTAATAATACTTGATCTCGAACTTTACATTTCATGTATCTATATCATTGATATACATTAGAACTATTCATATTTAGTATCTTCCTTATAGACACTCTGGTTATCAGTGCTACTTCATTATGCTCTATTCCACTGTGGGTCCAATGATAGTTTCCTCTCCAATATTCACCTAAAAAATCAAAGAACAACAAGGTCACCAATCTTACACCTCTTGCAGTCTCATAAAAGTTGAATAATATTAGATGTTATCATAAGTGAACTATACTACTATTATATTCTCCACCCATGATCCACAAAAATCCAAAAATAAAAATCCACTACATATCATTGAGAGTTGAAATCATTTTTTTAGTCTGGATGTCTTTCTATGGATATCATATTTTTCTTAGAAAAAATGGGGTACTCAAAGAATTTTGGAAAACACTCTATGTCCTTAATGTAAATGACGAAACATGATAAAAAAATTATTGATCATGACAATATATACATATTCACCAGTTGTGATATAAATATAAATATACAATGGATTCCATTGGACTATAATGTCTAGTAGGAATTAAATGAATCAATTTCTTAAATCTATCTTCCACCACACAAATAATATCATAACCTCAAGAAGAATTTGGTAAAATTTTTATAAATTCCATTAATATATAATTCCACTTCAAATTAGGTATACTCAAGTGTTTCAATAACCCTACTAGATCCAAATGTTCATCATTTATGTATTAATGGGTAAGGTGTCTGCCCATGCACTCTTCAACACTCCTTTTCATGTCTATCCTTAAAAACTATTTCTTCAAAGTCTGATACATATTATCTAATCATGGAAGAAAAAATATGGGTGGAATATTAATTTTTAAAAAATACTCTTCATGTGTATAAAGTAAAACAATGATAATTCCCTATATATTGATCTCATGATACTCAATTTTAAACCAACCATCTAGGGAATCTAAATGAAAAACATGATCTCCCTACACCTCTACCTCCAGATCACCCAAATTAGAGTCAATCACCTGGTCTACAAAGTAATAAGATATCAATATCTTATATAATAATCTGAATCTATATATATTATTGATTCTATATATAGATTATTCAGTTTTAACATCATCTTATACACCTCACTTCCCCCTACACAATATATGTAGTGGGATCTCTCTACTGATCCACAAAAAAATACACTATTTATGTGATAAAAAAGAAGAACCAAGCATCAAGACTCCCATTACTAGATGATACCACTCTTTGTAAACATACTATATGATATGGATTTATTCACATCCTACTCACCACACTTTGTCAAACCTTGATCACATAATTGAATACATACATTATAGAAAAAAATCAAATAAATGACCCAACATTTTGGTAATTAAAAAATTATGTCATACCTCCTTGAGTGAACACTGATATATTTTTATTCCTTGTGAAATTAATATAATAAAAATAACATAATATCACTAATTACATTTAATTTATTAATGATATAACCACACATGTAAAAGTATATTCACCTCCTTATAGATTTTTCTAGTCAGTCATCCATTTACACATACATCAAATATTCATAAAATTACCTCCTTTGAGTATGGTGATTGTCGATCACCTATATAAAGATGCACTGAGATATTGAATTCTACTGAACTATAGAAGTTACACTTTTCTTCCACTAAATTACCTTTACAAATCACACCTTTAATTAAAAAACCTATTGGTAATGACTTACTCATATCATCATTTAGATTCTATAATATTTTACAGTAACATTTATTTTACCAATTTTTTGAAAATTTACCAGTACACACCCTTTAGAATATATAAGCTTCCAATCAACCTACTTATACTGAATATTATTTATGTCACTTTATAATCCGTATGGAATAATTAAATTTAATAGTTACTCCTTTTTATCTGTACCGTCAAAACATGAATAGGTTTTACATTCTTGAAATATTACAATTGGATACTTCTTCATAGAGTATGTAGAAAATATCTAAATCATAAGTTCAATAAGACCTTCCACTTATGATGAATATTGTTTCTTTATCCTCATTCAATTCACCAATGTTCCAAAAATTCTAAATATTACTTAATACATTCTGGGACTAACACCATGGTGAATATATCAATTATATTTTGTCTTTTAGCTATCTTTCAATAATATTGATCCTATTACTCTAGAATTTTTTTGATGATATTATATTTCATGAAAACATATTTTATAAGAAAATAGAACAAAATATTCTTAACCAAGTTTACTAATATCATATACATATCTTCTATTATAAAAAATCTACCATGCACTAAAAATTTGACATTAAACTAACTAGCATTCCTCCAGATGTAAGAACATGGACTATTATACACATTTGTGTATCTAAATATTCCCCAAATAATAAACTTCCTTTACCCTACAATGGATCATCTATCCTAGCACAAAAGGTTGTGTATTAGAGTCATTTTAGATACTAGAATATTACTTTCACATCTTAAAAAATTTCCTTACCCATATTGTCCATGAACTAACTGGTGACTCAAACTAAAAATGTAATTTTAGGGAGATTACACAACATGACATGCATTATACAATTTTCCAATATGAGAAATATAACATTCAACTATTACAACACCTCATATTCAAGTTCTATCACTTATTTCTTGGATATTATAAAGTGTTCAGCCAATAAAGATAATATATTACTTTAAATATAAATTAAATTCCATTCAATTATCATATAGATATATTCAATTTTGAAAAAAACAATCTTATGAATTTATTATCTCTTTTAACTATCATGCCCATGATTTTATTTTTCACATATAGATATTTTATCTTCAATATTCTCGAAGAAACATAATTTATCTTCTAAATTTTATTAATTTTTAAGCTATCAGATATATGTTATCTACATACAATGAAAAGAGTATAAATACCCCATCATCAAATGCCTTATGGTAGTAATATTGATTTGAGTTTTTCTGTACAAAAAATTTCTCTTCCATGTATGTGTATAGCTTATGGTTCCATTTTCATAAGGCTTATTTTAGGCCTTAGAGGCCCTGCTTCTTTGATATAGAGATCATATTCTGATTATCCTAAAATGTAATTGGTTTTTTATGTAAATTTTTTTATTCCAAATCCCCATGGAGTACATTTATCTATACATAAATCTATTATAAGTGATTTTTTTGTAGAATCTATGATCATTATTATTTTTGGAATTATAGTGTCCTTAATTACTAATTTTTTTAGAGAAGTCTATTTATTTCTTCTGATACTAACTATTGCAAACTATTCAAAAATTTTACCTATTCATACAATTATCTATTTCATTTAATAGAAAGAAATATTTTCTCTCAGGTTCCTTATATCCATTTAATAGTTTTATTACCTCCTTATTTTTATCTAAGTATAGAAAATTCAACTCATCATTCATATATAACTCCCACTTACTAGAGTCACAAAGACTTATCTATTATTTTAGGATATTAGGCACTTATACAAATATTAAAATAAATAATTTCATAATACTTTTCAACAAATAAACCAATCATATAATCACAGTATATATCGACCCAAACTATTTTATGCATTTAATTACATTATTATTAACCTATGTATTGTTTAATGAAAAAAATGATAAAATGGTCAGGTGCCTTTGGAAGACTAAATTCCTAATACGTAAAAAATAACTTAACAAATTACATCCTTATTTTATTCATAGTAAGGAGCTATAAAAATAAATTTTAGCTCCTAAAATGGCATTTCATAACCTGGGTAATACATGAATGAAATGGGTGAGCTAAAAATTATATTAATGGAATAAACATAACAAGGAATCCAAACATGTGAGTCAAAGGTATAACATGATATCATAAAAGAGAAGGTATATGATTTATCAAACTGAATAATGATATTAATTAAATTTTACCATAATATCATAGTATCATAGGATATTTGGAAGTAATATAACACATGAAAAAAACATAAGTCAACAATAAGTTCCAAGACAACATAAATTTTTTAGAGAGTCTCATAATGGATGTTGTTCACTACCAAATCCCATACATGAAGTCTCATGAGACTAAAAAACTACCCAATATATTGGAGGGAAATATAATTCTGGGATTTCCTTTTAAATTCGTATTAATTACATGAATATTTATTCCATATAAGGAAATCAATCATAAGTAATAATATTAATAATTACCCATGGAAAAAATGAGTAATATAATCATGTGTCATAACATAATAAAATGTAATTTCTTAAAGGATGCATTTGAAAAATGTTCATAATGAATATATTAAACAATAAAGTAAGGAATAATGAGATAATTATACATATATGATACATATATAATAATTTATAATCATTATATATCATTAAATAAAAAGATCATTTGAGTTTGAAGGAGTGTGTCTATAACCCAAATAAAAGGGTGGTTTAGAGAGATCCCTTTCCTTGAATCTAATTTGTCATGAGTGTAAGATATATTTCTGAATAATAAGATCATGTTAATTATTTACCTGAATAACAACTATTTTAATACTTATGATTACTTTTTATTTTATTCATTATAATTTCATAATCAATTCCCTAATAATTTTGGTTTATGTTATACATTTTTAAAATGTTCACCTTATATGTCCAAAATCACATTGCTATGTTGATTATGGACAAACAGATTATTAACTTATCATATACATAAAAATAATCATTAAATAATTAAAATTTTCATACATAAATTGTACATTTAAATTCAATATTGAATATTGATTATGATAAATGAACCATGTTACAAACATGGAGATGGTAGGCTATATATACGCATCAGTAACACTTCCATTTGACAAAAATCATGATGTAAAGAAGTTATGTGTTATTTTATCTCTCTATAATGATAACTGTATCATAAATATGATATAATTTCTTCAAATTAACTTACATAAACCATACATGAGATGCAATAATTTAAAAATCATATCGCTTCGTGATGTAGTAGTTCTCCATATATGTGAATGAAATTATAATTTTAAATGTATGATAATGTAATAAATTATATTATATATTAATTTAAATGAAACATTAACATGAAATTAATATCATATATATTAATAAAAAAATTTATCATATACTTGATTGAGATGAAATGATTGAAAATGAATACATAGGTTCGTGTAGAGGTTGTATGTCGTACACATGAACGATTGTCTTGTTTCACATTTGATTGAAGTACAAATGGTTTTAGGTTATTCCTTTAAAATAATAAAATATTATTATATTTTACATACTTATGTTTTTATAATATCATGATGGAGTTATATTTTAAGGAGACATAAGAAGAAATAAACCAATAATTCTTGGTTTAGAATGTTTAAAATTCTTCAAACTACTTCTTTAGGCTTATACCTAAAGCCTTACAATATTTAATTTAATATAAAAAGATGTGTCTAGGATGAGGTTGGGGATATAAGGAATTTATTTTTGTTGTTAATTTCTTAAAAAAAAATTGGAACTGTGTAATGAATATGAGAGGGGGTTCCCTTTTATAAGGGCAGAGGAGTGGCATTATTGTAAATACCAAAAACTATTCTATAATGGAAAGCCACTCTCATGGGATGTTCCTCAAATTTTTTGTATCTAAAGAGTAACTATGATTGTTAATGTTATAAAAGGGGTGTTATTTTTTGTTTAAAATGTTTAAACAAATAAAAAATACCTATTAATGTAATGTTATCATACTCACGGTTCATTTAATGATTAGAGTGAAAGAATCAGAATCACAATAGATCCGATTATATCAAAGTATGAATTTATCAAAATCATAGATACACCAATAAAACAAATACTATATGATGATATGAATTAAGAATAAATTTATATTATATTCACTGTGAAATAGACTTGTAAAAATAATAAAACCAAGAGATAATAAATGTAAGAATGACTTAAAAGCTATATGAAAATAATACCCTATTTTAACCATAAGATATAACATAGTCAATAACCATGTCTAAAAGTATCCAATGTTTTATAGTTCTAGTATATTATGTAATTACTAACTTGAAAATATATATCAATATTATTATTGGAATAATATATATCTTTCTGTCCTTGGAATCCCTTGATATAATGATTGATGTTTGTTTTCCTATATCTGGAATCTCTCGATCTAATGGATCGTATTCATCATATTCTGATCTATGGAAGCACTAGATCATAATAATGATCACATTCAGAATATTATAAAATTTTAATTTATGAAAAAAACTCTAATAAGGATTCCTTAGAATGAAGACTCTTTAAATTAATACAATGACTAAGAATGAGATGTTAACTTAGAGAAACATTCAGAAGACATGAATTGAAAAATGGATATGCTCCCAACTCTTAAAATGACCTGATATTTATAGGAGAATTATCAATGGTAATATTTTAGAGTTATTTCAATGGCCCTAGATAGCTGGCTCTTTGAAAAATGATAATGTTCTGGCATAACGGAATGTACGACATCATTTGTTTAGCACCATTAAAATTCTAAAAGTATTCCATATGATAGAAACAATTATTATATACTCTAATTATAAAAATTAGTTATTATAATGTAATTATTTATTGATTATCAATAAATTTGAAGTGAATTATATTTAGTTTGATGTATCAGTACCATGGTCATTATATTGTACATTTCTTTTGTTAGTGAGGTTGATAATATATAAGTCCAACCACTAGTCTAAACAAAGGCCATTCTGATGGATCAGACACGCAATTAGTTGGATGGATTAGATTTTGTAATATAATATTTATATTCATATAAAATTATAAATATTTATATTATTGTTATAAAATAATGTTTTCAGAAAAACATACAAAAAATGTGGGACATAAAATTTATTAGAAAATGTTTCAAGAGATTGTTTCTGATTTCCAAAACTGAAGGAATGAAAATGTAAGAAGTAAGACATCTGAATCCATAAAAATATTTTCAAATAAAATATTTGAAGATATATAAGGGAAATTAAGAGATATACCATTCGTAAAAATAATAATCATTTTATCCTCTTTACTTATAAGGTTACCCACTTTTACTCTTTAAGTTTTTTTTACCACAATATGTATTTTTTTACTATTAATTATGAAAAAAATAAATTAACTTCATTATAAAATATAAATTATATTTATTCCAAATATGTAATACATTTTATAAAATTCAATTCACATAATTTATAGAATTGGAATTTAATATTAAACCCACAATCATGTAGAAAAAATAGTTTATTCATGAAATAGATTTTTCAAGTACCTAATGATATTATAATAACTGTATGAAAAGTAATGATAATTAAATAAATTTCAGTTAATTTATATATATATAAATGATAAAAAAAATTAAAACCATTACTCATTTAGGGATATTTTAAATAGTTAAATGAAGAAATATTGTGCACTTTAAAAGATTTTTTTGAAAAATGTGTTTTTAAGCTTGAAAATAAACATCTGTTAAAATATAGTACAAATATTGTTTAAATTTAATTAATTTTTTTAAATTTACTAAATAGTACATAATTTATTTTTAAATAAAAATAATTTAATTATGTTACTTTTAAAATAATTAATTTATTAAAAAGAAATGACAGTTTGAACAAAAATATGTATTTTGTATTATTTATTAAAAATCAATATTTTCCAAAAAAATCCCAAAATTTAACATTAAGTTAATATAAATATGTTAATTTAAATAATGATTTTAATTTTATAAAACAAATATTTTAAATTCTTAAAAAAATAGTTATATTATTTTCTCATTAAAAGTATTGAAAATCATTTTTGAAGAAAATGTATTTTATAAGAATAATTGTATTTATTAAAAAAATCTTGTTTAATAAGAATTTTAAAATATAGTAGATAATTTATATATATTTCATTTTTTATTTATTATTATTCTTTCCCACCAATTTAATGGCTTGGTTATAACAGTTATATTTATATAATAATGGTTCATTTGGGTTTAGTGTGGCACGTCGCATATTATATCGAACATACTTTTCCCAGTTAAAAACTCAGGATGTCACATTATCCCCCCATTAAATTATTTCACCGTTGAAATTTTATCTTAAAATATAAGGTGAAAATATGTTAGGATACTTCTCATTCATAAAATCTTTCGGTTCTAATGTTGGATCCTCAAACTTGTGGTTTCACCAAAGTGCATTTTCTAGAAATGTTTTGTACCACATATGGATTCAATACATGTAAGGGGTTTCATATGTGCTTTGTAAAGAGGGATACATATTACACATAATTTTATTAATATGGGTTAAATGGATGTTATAGTATATATGTCACTTATCTGATGCAATAAAGATCTCAATGGTGTTGATATTCCTAGGACTATGATTTTCTTACTTCCCAAACCTCATGCATTTCTTTGATGACGAAATAGGAAGGAACACCTTATCTTCAACCTAAAATTCTAGTTCTTATAAATTATTTCATATATATATTTTTTGTTTATTTTTTTGTATTTCATGTGATTCTAGATGGTTGGATATTTCTCTATAATCTGTTAGAAAATATTAGGTCTTGTTATATTGTGCACACCAACATCATCCAAATATGCTGGAGTTCGACACTGTTTCCCATACAAAGACTCATATGGTTCCATTGTAATGATAGGATGAAATCTATTTTTATCTAATAACCCTATTAGGAGAATTATTTGATCCCAATTTCCATGTAAATACATTGAACAAGATCTCAGCATATCCACTATAGTGTGGATGGTTCTCTCGGATTGACCATCCATATGAGGGTGATAAGTCGTACTGATGTTTAGTTTCATATCGAACACTATATAAAGGCTTTTTAGGTAGCTTTGGGTAAACTTTAGTTCTCAATATGATAAAATAAATAGTGTAACACTATGAAATCTTACCATATTCCTTAAGTATATCATAGTGAGATGGTCAAGTGAGAAATATTCATTACTTGTATATGTTTTCCCATTTATATAATTTTATAATAAATGGTTTCATCACACCCTTATACTTCTATCATTCATATTTGACTTGTTTTCATACAAAGCTTCAAGATACAAATTTTTTGATCTCCCTCTTCATGTTATCCCACTAGAAGTTTTTCTTTAGATATCTATAAATAAATGTTCTTTGAAGATGTATAGAGAAGGATGATCTATGTGCATCATCCAAAATCTCCCTCTTCGTCACTTGTTTTTGTTGTACCCATATTTTTCTTTCAAAACATATAACCCCATCTTTAGAAAATTTAATCATTGGAATATTAGCTACATTTTTCTATATCACCACATCCCCATTTTGGGCATCCATGATACTCCCTAGAATGGGTGGTTAAGAAGTTATTTCTGAAATTTTATATTAATATAATATTATTATTCCCATATCTATACCTTGAAATTATAATAATATTGTATTTTTATCAATTACCCTCATTGATAAAATTGATCGATCCTTTTGACTAGGAGAATCTACTACTCTATTTTCATGTGTAGGATGGTAGTGGAGAGTGTAGTCATTGTCCTTGATTTTCTATAAATATATTTGTTGGCTTATCTTATGCTCATTATATGTGAATATATATTTGAGGATTCTATGACTTATATATGATTCACACATATCCCCATATAGGTAATGTCACCAGATCTTGAAAACAGTGATCATTTTAGCCAACACCAGATCATCTTTTGAATAGTCATGCTCATGAACATTCAACTACCATAAGGAATAAGCTATCAACTTATCATCCTACATTAGTACATATCCCAAAACCTTCTTTGAAACCATAATGTATACCACAAAAAATTTTCCACTCAAGGGTTGTATGAGTATTAGTACAATCATAATCCTCTTATTCAACTCCATAAATCTATCTTCACATTCACTAGTAAAAAAATTACTCCCTTCCATGTTATCTTGGTTAGTAGATTTGATAATAGATACTTTTTTTCAAAACCATCAGTCATACCCAGTTAATCTAAGTAAAAACATATCTTTATCACTTATACAAGTCTAGTCCACACCTCTGTCACATTGTTTTGTATTATATTTTCCATAGACCCAAATTTATAAGTATATTTGATTATCATACCATATATATAATGAGTTATATATGATGTAAACATATCATTATAGTGTATATATTTTTACATTCACTATTTAAACGTTAATTTCAAAAGATTATTCTTCATATCAAAAGGTTATAGATATTACTAGGAAAAAATTAAAACCATGAGATACTATGAAATTAATCATAAAATTATTTTATCTAGTGTTCAATACATTATATTTATGCACACAGTTAATGTATGACTATTGGGTGATGGGGGCACATCATCATTGAGATTTATTCCCAAGTAGATCACACTTAGTGATCTCTATTGGGAGAGATCATGAAAATTGATACACTAATGGTAACAACACATGTTTCAGGTTTCATTGGTAGTTATTATCTATATAAATGATTTTTTTTTCTCCTTACAATAGATCATTATAAACGTGTTCCATTTTATTACATAATCTAAGGAAAATTAATCCCATGAAAATGAATTTGTGGAGCAGTATATTTTGTTGGGTGTATCATCAATGGTATGAAATTGGTTGAATGACCATGATAGAATTTGTCTCTTTTTAGTTGCGGAATAAATTTCCTAGGATTTGTTGATTTAGATGGTAGTACATTCATAAATCCATGGTCATGTTTGTAGAAGAAAAATACATCCAATTAGATCAAAAAACAATAATAAAAGAAATAAAGATAACAAAAATGTGAATTGTTCTTTATGAGATATCATATAAAAATGATATTATATTACACAGTGTTTGTTTATAGAATGGTGGTCATTTCAAGGAATATTTTTATCTCTTTATGCAACATAATGGGTTTTGAGACAATTCTCATAGTCAATGAATATTATTCCTTACAATAGAGATAAGGTTCTAGAGGGTCTCACACAATAACTTATTCACGAAAATGTCTTATTTTAGTAAAAACGTATATAAAACATGGTGGAAACCACCATGGGGACCGAGATTTTTACATGTTTTATCAATAATTGATAAATAAATAGATTCATTATTGTCCGATAATAGAATAATTGGGTTGAAATTATTTATTAAAAATATTTACAAGATTTAATTAAATATGAGGATTAATATTATACCAAAAAAAATTTGTTTATTATTCAATGCTTGTTTAATATTAGCAAGAATTATGATTCAATTTAATAGATTGGGTTTTATCATGTAATTTATATATATATATATTACTTCTTTGTGATAAAATGTAAATAATATTTACAAAGCTGTTAGTTCGTTATAAATAATTATGTAATTCTTATTTAGTGAATGTTAAATATATTGGGGTTGGGGAACCCTATATATGTGTTTTAGACATACACAACATATGTAGTGGAATTTCTCATTCCATTAACAATTCTATAGTTATAATTGAGTGATTCTCTATCCTCCCAAATCCTAGAGAGATAATTACTCTAATCGTGCCAATGATCCTTTAGAGTCTTCACTAATCGAAGGGTTGAGATCATGATGACCGTTGTGACATCAATTATATCATGAGATATCCATGCTAGAACCCTTAATATCATGAATGGCATGTTCACGTATATTTGAAGTGTGTGTAGATGATCTTGAGTAGTTCATCTTCAAATCATTTGACCAATAGTCTCCAATGACGTGCGACAGACATACACACTTCAATTTCAATGAAGTACTATTTATTTTTAATTTATGTTCTCATATTAATTCACATGAGATCCTTAGACCTGATCAGGGATCGAATCACCATGTAATATGATGTCTCATTTCTCTAGTGAAGAAACATTTTCTATCCCCATCCCACAGGCTTCCAATGCATGCATAAGCACGAAACAAGGTTTTATCAATGCTAAAAAAAGACATTATAAATGATAAAGGACGCTGATATTTGAGAAGTTATTAAAAGGGGGTCCATTTTATTAGGGTTAAAACCAGATCAAATAAACCCACATTTATTTATGCTAAAAAACTGCTAATAAAAGCGGTCTTTTATCATCCCTAAAAAATCACTAATAAAAAGTCATTTTAAAAAAAATCTAAAAATTAGAGGGTGGACTACCAACCTTTTATCAGTGCTTGGCCTCCCCTTTTATCATTACTTTCCTCCCCCTCCCCCGCCCTTGCCTTTAGCCGAGATAGGAACCTACTCATCTCTGTCTGCATGCCCTTTCCTTTGTGGAATTCAAACATATGACCTCTTCCTCATGCACTCGCGACTCTTCCACTCACCTATATTGTTTTGTCTTAAATTTTATGATATATCTATATATTTAAATATATTTTTTACTTTTTTATTCATATATATATATATATATATATAAATATACATATAAAATTTGTTTTGTGTGCGTATGTGTTTATAAATACCAAAATATAGATATTTATATATATTTTTTCATCTATAAATATAGTTATACATATTCAAATTTATTTATATATATTATATATTAGTATTTATATACATATATTAAATTACGTTGAAAAACAAATATATGACTTCTAATACACACACAAATATAAATATATATAATATATATTCATTAATTTCATATTTATTTGTATATAATTATTCATACATTTTTATTTTAAATTTAATGGGTATTATGTTTTTTATATAAGGATAGTATATTGAGAAATATATTTTATATTTAAATTTGTTTAATTATTTATTTACAAAATTTAAATTTTAATGGGTAAATATATAAAAAATATATAGATATTGTAATATATATGACTGAAAATAACAATACATTGTGAAAAAATGATTAAAATTTCATAACCATAATATCAATATGATTGTAATCCTTGGATATAAATTTAGTATCCACAAAAAATTCAATTATACCCCCACAAACGTGGTTGAAATTCCATAAAATTTTAAAAAATTAAGGTTCCCTAACAAAAAAAATCATTTTTGGAGGCCTTGTGGGATTTTTTTGGCCTCGAAATATGTGATATAGGTTTAACTATATCACTGAGAGTGTAGATCTCGTTTCAAGCTTTGATATGATATATCTTAGAGCTCTGACGGACTTCCAGATCATATTTTTTGGCCATTTGAATTCCTAGTTACTTTTTCAACATATTTTTTATTTTTGATTTTTTGATTTTTTTTATTTTATATTCAAATTGTTAGTAAATGACTATTAACTTATAATAATTATAAAATTATTAATTTAGAAAATATTTTTAATTATTTTATAATCCATGTTCACATATTATCTTATATATTAAGTGTAAATTCCCATTTTAAATTATCTAAAACATATTAAAAAAATATATATTATAGTTATATAAATATAAATATATTTATATATTAATATAATATTTTAAATAAAATATAAATTTTTGATGTAAACATTTATCTGTGATTGTAAAAAGCACTGATAAAGGGGGTCTTTTTCAGTGATTCTAAGAAAAGTGCTCATAAAGAGGGAACCTTTAACAACTATAAAAAAATCAGTAATAAAGGGGTACCATTATCATCACTAAAAAAGCACTGATAAAGTGGATCTTTTATCAACATCTTTTTAGTATAGTTAAAAGTGCCCTTTGTCAATTATTTTTTTAGCGCTGATAACGGTACCCCCTTTATCAGCGATTTTTTAGTGTTGTTATTTGGTGGCACTATAAGGCATCTACCTTAAACATTATATAACCATTAATTAATTTAATAATTCAAATTAAGAATCATTTCAGGTTTAGAGTTTTAGATAATTAGGAAGAAAATATTACATTACATCACATAAATAATAATGTATTCACTTATACTCTATCCAAATTTTTCACAATAATAAAACTCCTTAAAATAAAACATGACTTCTTTTCTTGATATAAATCTTCTTGATCTCTTCATTTTTATAACCCTTCCTTATACCCTATGAAAAACATTCAAAAAAATGGGATTAGAATAAAATTATTTGTAGGGTTTATAAAATACAGAAATAAAACATTATCCAGTCGATACAAACTTTTCAATGAAATAATAATTTTCAATCTTTAACATACCACCCAAGATCATAAGATTTATGTATAACACATGGAAACCATAAATCATAAAGGTGACTTGTGGCATCCATATCATACATATGTTATAGCTTTCAAATATACATAAGAAGTTAAATTTGTAATACCAATCACCATACATTCCCTACATCTCTTAAGAGAAACATTAACATTTACCTCTATCATGTTACACAATGCATTGTAGAGCTATCTTGGGCTCACCTGCCTTATGTTTATCACGAAACAACTCATATAAGTAAACAATGCCCAATAAACATAACATACTCAGAACAGATAACAAATCACATAGGAAAGATACATTTCTATATTTCAACCACAATATATCATTTCAAGATATTTATATAACCAATGCTTTATCAAACAATTTTCAAAACCATTTAAAACATTTAATAATGATATTTTTGAATCGCAGTGCCCTATACCACTTTAATGATTTTATAGGAATTATCATTTTAATACATTAATATCCATATAAATAAATCGTTAATTTTTTATTGAATATATGGTCATTAATAAGAAATATTTAGAATAATAGATCATTAAAACATTTTAAAAAAAAATTAGTTAGAGAGTCTTTTACCACTTGAGAAAATACAAGAATAAAAGAAATTACAGAATAACATTAAACATAGCTTATAATATCATGAGAATAATAAGATTCATGTTATAATATGTCAATGGGAAATATATACACCATATAAAAGTGAATTTGTGTATAACAACAAATAAGTGTCAATTGAATGTAAATTGAGACAAAGTCTCTTACAAAGATCGTATCATTAGATTAAGGATAAAAAATGAAATTATTATGTGTGAAAAATAATAATACACGCAATATAAGTGGATATTAAGTTTAAAATAATAAGAGTCCATTCACACGTATTCGTAGAACAACATAATCAAGAACTACAAGATTATCCTAAGGAATTGAAATTGGGTTAAGAATTTTTTTTACAGAAATTTGACAGCCTAACAGTGTCACTTTAAAAACCAAAAAATTGGTTGATGAGAGGGAAATGGGTGTCTCATCACATGTAAATAAAATTTAAAACAATAAGGATATATAATAACATATCCCAACATAGGAAATTTAATTTAAAAGACATAATATAAAATAAGTCTTTTAATAAAAGAATAGGGTGAATGGCTCTTTTATCGATTTGGTAAATTCTGAAACATACACCCCTTGAATGAAGGAGCCTAAAATGAATTTGTAAATATAAATTAATTAAATTATATTACAGAAATTATAAAATCATGGGCAGAACATACATTATACAAAAGTAAATACTGTCAAATACAACATGAATTTCATGGGAATAAAAAGTGAGATGAAAACCCCATACCTCATGTCTGACACAGCTTGATCATTCTTTAATATCATAAATAATAAAATAAATTTAATTTCTAAATCATTAAGAACTATTTTCACATTTATTATTCCATTAATATTACTTATTACCATGTTATAAATTTTACATAATCATTTATGTTAATAAGATTCGTTTGGTCGATATTTGGTACTTGAGTCAAAAATGATCTTCTTATAATTACAATTTTTCCTTATGGTAAAAAGTAAATTATCTATAGAATTATATTAATGATTTATATATCATATATATCGTAAATATCCTGTATATATATGTATTTATAACAGTACATAACATTTGGAAATAATAAAGTGCAGTTCTAATCCATCTCATAACAACATCCTACTATATATAGGATACTATTTTTGTTATAAAATAATGGAAAAAAGAGATTTTATGGGATTAGAGATGGAAAATAAAAGAAAATAACTAGAGATAACATGTTACCATTAAATCGGGTAAGTCTTTTGGGATTGAACCAATAGGCCTTCTTGAATTTCCTTCTTCCTAGGGGAAGGCCTCTAGGAGTAAGAGATGGATTTTTGGAGCTTCTTGTAGCATAGTTTGGACAAGCCAAGGGGCTTGCGAGGTGTGAGTAATGGGTTAGAAGTGGTGTTCTTTTACAATAGGTAGGAGGGGATCTTTAGGTATGTTTGAAAATATTATTTTATTAAAAATTGATTCTCGGTTTCAAAAGGTCCAAAACACATTAAATTAAAAGATTATATGAATATAAGTCTAAATAAATTAATAAAATCAAAATCTGATAGGTTTTTGATCTTTTTTAATCCATATATTTTTTATTTAACCCTTTGTTAATTTATTTAACTTTTACTATGTCTTATAGTATATTAATACTATTTGGTTAATATATTTACTATAAAATGAAAAGTTACCCAAAAAGGATCATTAATGACATTTCTAACATCATATATGTAATTTGTTCGAATATTATATTTTTAGGACTGTTTTATCATTTAATAAAATATTAATTGATTTAAAAACTCATTTGTGTCAATTTTTAATATTATTCATATCATGAATTTTTAAAAAAATCAAAACAACATGATTATTTAAAAAAAGCATCATTAATTAAAATATAACAAGTCATCCTCATCTCTAAAATTCGTTGATGGCATTAAATGTTTCAAAATAAATTTATTTTCATATTTATAATATCCTTTATTTTAATCCTTTATTAATGAAGAAATTATCGCACCACCATTGTATCATAATTAAGTTATTTATTTAATTTATAAATATTATAAATAAAATAAAATGATGCAGGAAATATTTTTAGATTTATAATTAATAAATATACTAAAATATATCAATTATATAACCCCACATTAAAATTATTTTATCAAAAAAATACATGCTTATTGTATTTTTATTTTTAAATTTAAATAAAAATTTATTAATGTCATTATCATACACAAATGGATTTTAAATGCCAAAAATCTCACCAAAAGATTGTATTTGTAACATCCCGAGTTTGTGGGGATCCTTTACTTTGTGAAAATCTCGTGTTGGGTTTTCTAGTCTGGTAATCACGATGGTGGAGGCCTATCGGTAGCCTTAGCCTACCGGTAGTAGGCCTACCGGTAGCTCACTCTACCGGTAGCCTTAGCCTACCGGTAGGAGGCCTACGGGTAGCCTTAGCCTACCAGTAGCAGGCCTACCGGTAGCTCGGTATACAGGTAGCTTTAGACTACCGGTAGCCTTATCCTACCGGTAGTTGCAGCCTACCGGTCGCTCGGTCTATCAGTAGTTGCATCCTACCGGTGGCTCGACTACCGGTACACGTCACCCACCGGTATCCCTCAGCCACATGTGGCTCTGGCCTACCCCCTGCGGGTTCTTTCCAGTGGCATTCCTTCTTGCGCAATTAGGGTTCTAAACCCTATTTTGACCTGTTTGAGCGTGTTTTAAAGACCTGTAACGCCCATAAGAGTTTTAATTAAATACTCAATGAATTAATGAGTCAGTTTAAACCACCCGACTCCCCTTTAATGACGAGTGGGGCCGCATGGTCAACCCAGGACCCCCGCTCCTTACGTCGTTTCGCATTCTTATCTCAACCATTCGCGGGCTTTATAAACTAAACGGTTAGTCATGGTTTCTTCATTCCCCGATCGTAGCTTTTCACAAACAGCTTTTGGTGCATCGGGCGAGCTGCATCGTTATCCATAAAGTTTCGCACCCGGCCTACGGGTCAATTGTCTATCAACAAGTACGGAATTTCTACTTCGCCTCTCCCTTTTGTGTATCATGCGAGGTGGGAGTTCTTCTGATTCTATAGAATTGGATAAACTAGACCTAATTAAAGATAATGAATGAATTCTATAAAGGATGAAGGGGGGGATGTGATCGTTGATGTTGTTATTTTTATAATCTTCATTCTGAGTTGTGCTGGATTACGCATTCTGAAAATCGAGGCCGTTGGTGGTCGTTGTTTATGCACTAATGAACTTGTGGTGTTTTAAATGGATTGTTTTGTAGTTGTAAACTCATTCTGTGAAAAGAAAAATTGATTAATCATGTATACCGGGCTGAATAAATTCAAAGCACCAGGATCAACCCTTCTGTGATAACTCCCAGTTAAAACACACGGAATTGAAATCATGGAGTGTGTTAAATCATTTAAGTCTGAAAATACCCGGCGGGCTGGTTGCTGGAGATGTGGGAGGGGATGAGATCCCCTATTTTTATACTCTCGAAGGTCATGAAATTGGGGTGGGATCCTCTGTTGTTAAGAACCGGGTGTGGGTGTTATGGTTGATGCTTTACTATTTACTTTCTTGGACTAGTACCTATGCTTACTAGTTGCCCAGTAGTGCTTAATGTTATTTAGACATTATTAATGAACATGAAACAAGAATGGGACGAATGGGTTTTGTTGGCGAGAGTCGTGACTCGGACTTCAGCGCTGTTGTAATCTGTAGGCTGTCTGAAGAAAAACCTATCCTTGGGTGAGTTCTTGTTACCTATGTATATATTTTTAGTTTTATGTTTCTTGTTCGCTTCCCACCCAAGATGAGTACTTAGTGATGACCACCCCCATTTCATGGGGGAGGGTGTTTTTCCCAACACTATTATATGTGGCTGGTTATTCGCTCCTTTTTTGCTCCCTTTCCCAGATAGCCCAAGTATCTTCGGGTAGGCTGTAATGGCCTGAGGTCCATTATTATCCCAAGAACCTTCGACCGAGGTATTGTGGTGGTTGGCCAGGTGTGTGCGGTAGGTGGTTTCCCAAGTGTCTTCGGGATGAGGCCCAGGTGTCTTCGGGCATGGTAGTGAATTTTCTAGCCCAGGTGTCTTCGTGCGTGGTGGTGGTTGTTCTGGCCTAGGTGTTTTTAGGCGTGGATACATGTGATAGTTGTGGCCCATGTGTTTTCAGGCGGGATTTGGTAGTGGGACTACATGTGGTTGTGGCCCAGGTGTGTACGGGAGGGTGTGGCAGTGGTACTGTGGTGAGAATGGCGGGATTGGTCCGATGTGTAGGATGTCTCAATAACCAGTGAGAAAGTGGTGTGGGGTACCCAAACATTGATGTGATCTGATTATATATATTACTTGAATTGCATTATTTGGGGAGTGTGTCATGGTGAGGCTTTGGTGGATAAGTTACCTTGATAGGTGTTTGGTTTACTCCTTTTCTCACGGGACTTTTGTACGTTCCCCCACTTATACACGAGAGTCTTTGTTTTTCCCTACTTAGTGTACTTGTACGCTCACCCTACATATATAAAATAGATTTCAGGTTTCCAGGAGGACTTCGGGGATCGTGAAACACTATACTAGCTCGGACCTTTGGGGTGGTTGCAGTTGCTAATTTTCTTCTGTGGTACTTACCTTTGTAGTCAACTTTTGTACTTGTGGCTTTTACGATTGGAACATGAATGTGGGAATGGTTTACATTTGGCTTTACTCTTCTTTTACCTAGGTGTTGTTGAGTTTCATCATCTTATCTACCGATCTTATAAAACAAAAGGGGGTAATTCCTTCCATTTACGAGAAATTTCTATACCCTTGGTTGTAGTCGCCACTCCGGGACCTATTGAAGTGGATCTCGGGGGTCATTATCCCTACTTCAACTTAAAGAAGGAAGGACCTGGCAATCTGCTGACCCTTCCCTCCTTTTTGTGAAGGAGGGTCGTGACATAATGGTATCAGAGGTGATGATTGAGGGATATGATGGAGTCTGGAGTTAGGAACAGTGATGATTGCATGGGGTGGTAGGGAAACAGTGTTGGGTGACCTCGGTGCGAGAATTAGGCCAGGGAAGACCGACTAGGACACGGGATTTTAGGTCCCCCCGTGATCCGACGCAAGGACTTTGGACTTACCGAACGACCAAGTGATGCCACGCTGATTGCAGGGTAGAGACCCTAGGAAAGGTACATGCATCATAATTAATTATGTTCTCGTGTTTCTGGGGTGTTTTGAGGAATAATGATTAAACGAAAAGTTTAAGAAGTTTCAAAGACAATAATCTGCACTACTTGGGATTAGGCATTCCTTGTTTACCATGCAGTTATGGCTCCTGGAAGGAAAACATAGGTGGTATAGACGATCGAGGCCCCAGAGACTACCTTGGATGATCGGCAGAGAGCTGACCGAGAAGAGGAGGATGACCCGTGGCAGAGGACTCTCCGTGCCTTCCAGCGATAGACCCTCAAGAAGTATGAGGGAAGCACTTCTGACATGAAGACGGAAGGCTGGCTAGAAGAGCTAGTGATAGCATTCGGCCAGATTCGGTCCCCGGCCGAGTACTGTGTTCCTTTGGCCATCATCCAAATGCGGGAAGCGGTGCGTCAATGGTGGATGCTTTACCTGGGGGAGAGAAGAGAGTCTGAGGTGGTGTGGGATGATTTTGAGAGGGATTTCCAGGTGGAACTCCTCTCTTTGATGATTAAGGCAGAAAAGAGACAGGAGCTACTCTCCCTCCAACAGGGGAGTATGTCCGTGAGGGAGCTAGGAATCATGTTCAGGGACCTCCTATGTTTTTCTCCGGACCTCTTTCCCGACGAGGAGTCTCGGGCCAGACATTTGGAGGAGGCACTCCGACCCTCCCTCCAGTATGATGTTACCCCCTTTACCCTCCTAACGTGCATGGAGGTCCATAAGAATTCTGAAGTGGTGGAGATAATGCACGCTCTAGGAGGTGTGTCACGAGAGGGGATCCAGCTGGGACCATAAAAGGGGAAGGCTGTCAGCACCATGCCTCTAGCGTTGGGACCCTCCAGGTTCCGACCCATAGGGAGAAGGCTACAACAGTTTCAGTTTCGATCCCCTGGTCCTCACGCCTTTTCTTTAGGCCCAAGGCCGTGGGTCTTTGTCTGTGGGAGCCCTGTACATCTCCGGAGTCAGTTCCCAAACCAGGTGCAGTACGGCGGTGGCAGACATCCCCAGCACCCGCCCCAGCAGTAGCTTTCAGCTAGGCCTTTCCAGCAGCAGCAGCAGGGACAGCGAGCTCCCGCTCCTCCGAGGGAAGATGTAGGAGGAGGAGGCCAACCTCAGAGAAATCCTAAGGGACCTCGACTGGGGCATGGTCGTGGAGGTGGCCGACAGCTGAGTGGTAGAGGAGCCGAGCATGGACAGCTACACGCCACAGAGGCTGTGGTTCCAGTTAGGGCAGAGGTTATTCGAGGTACGATCAGTTTGTTTTGCACTTTTTCTTATGCCTTGTTCGATACTGGAGCTTCACACTCCTTTGTTGCACCCAGTATATCCCATGCCTTGGGTCTAGATTCCAAGAGACTTCCAGGTCCCCTGGTGTTGAGCACACCATTCGGAGGTCATACTGACTTGTTGTTTGTTTGTCGAGGATGTAGACTGATGATAGGGCCACATCATTCGGTTAGGGATCTTCATCTGCTACAGATACAACCATACGTTGTCATCCTGGGCATCGACTGGCTATTCTATGTGTGTGCCGTCATAAACTGTTTCTGAGGAAGGGTCGTGTTCTAGGACTTGGGTGGCTGGCGTGTTGTTTTCACCGGCGAGCGGAGTAGTCAGAAGGGCAACAGGTGAGAGGAACCCCTCTTCTCCTTTCTAGCTGAGCTGTCAGTAGGGTCAGTAGATTCTGAAATGGTGGAAGTTCCAGAGATCGTCCGTGGGTTTATGAATGTATTCCATTAGGAGGTGACGACTCTACCCCCTCGACATGATATCGAGTTCGGGATAGACCTGTAGCCCGACTCTCCTCCGATCTCGATGGATTCTTACCGGATGGCACCTTCAGTGATAGAGGAGTTGCGGATTCAGATTGATGATCTGATGAAGAGGGGTTATGTTTTCCTGAGTGCGTCACCGTGGGGCACTCTAGTCTTGTTCAAAACGAAGGAAGATGGTGGCATCAAGTTGTGAATAGACTACTGGAGGCTAAATTAGGTGACGATCAAGAATCGCTACCCTCTTCTGAGGATAGACGATCTTTTCGACTAGCTGAAGGGGGCAGGATGGTTCTCGAAGATCGACCGGCGGCCTGGGTACAACCAGCTGAGAGTGAAGGAGAGCCACATCCTGAAGACGACGTTTAGATGCAGGTATAGACACTTTGAGTTCGTTTTTATTCCCTTCGGCATTACAAACGCCCCAACTGTGTTCATGGGGCTTATGAACTCCATCCTCCGGGAGTACCTAGATCGGTTCGTATTTGTGTTCATCGACGATATCCTGGTCTACTCTAGATTAGAGGAGGACCATGTAGAGCACCTGAGGATAATTTTGGAGGTCCTCTGACAACATCATCTCTATGGGAAGTTTTCAAAATTCATGTTCTGGACACAAGAAGTGCACTTTCTCGGGCACGTGGTGTCCGAGCAGGGGGTAGCGGTAGACCCGTCAAAGGTTGAGGCAGTTTTTTCATGGGCAGCACCCAAGAATGTGGCAGAGGTCCGAAGTTTCCTCAGGCTGGCAGGTTACTATCAGAGATTCTTACCCAAGTTCTCCCGAGTAGCAGCCCCTTTGACGGCTCTGACCAAGAAAGACCAGGATTTCGTGTGGAGTGAGTAGTGTGAGTCGACCTTCTGATATCTGAAGGATATGTTGTTCAGTTCCCCAGTGATGAGATTACCAGAAGAAGGGTCGGGTTATGAGGAGTTCTGTGATACTTCAGGACAGGGCCTGGGATGTGTGTTGATGCAGCAACAAGTGGTGATCTCTTATGGGTCCAGGCAGCTATGCCCCCATGAGCGTAATTACGCCACCCACGACCTAGAGCTTGCATCCGTCGTTTTTGTGCTGAAGTTATGGTGGAACTACCTCATCGGAGAACGCTTTGTGGTCTTCACAGATCACAAAAGCTTGAGGTATAACTTCTCCCTACGGGACATAAACTTGCGACAACGGAGAGGGGTGTAGTTTCTCTAGGATTATGACTTCAAGATCTCTTATACTGAGGTCAAGTTCAATGTAGTGGCTGATGCCTTGAGCAGGAGGACGCAGAAGGATGCGGTCCAAGAGTTGGCAGACGCCTGGGAGGTGATGGAAGAGTTAGCTGCCTTACACCTGGATGTGAGGATGGATGGTGGTAGGGGTTGCCTATATCAGATAACAGTGCAGTCTTCTATGTTGCAGAAAGTGGAGTATTCTTAGTGGGGAGACCCAGAGTTCGAAGATGTCACACCCCGACCATAGATTTCCTTATTTTCACTTCTTTCATGGTCCCGGTTTAATTTCTTTTTTTTCAATGTTTAATTATGTTGGCAGGTTTCGCATCGGTGCGCGGTTACCGCATCGTTAGCGGTGACCGTGCGTTTGGCCTGGGTAACCGTGTGTCCGCCCGGTGATTTAAATATTAAATTTTTATGTTGATATTTTATTATTATGACTTTTTAAATTGTTGTTATTTTTGAAGTTATTTTTGTTTATTGTATATATGTCTACATACATGTTTATATATGTGTATATATATATATTTGTATATATATATGTGTTTATATAAATGTATATATAAATATATATGTTTATATGCATTTATATAGAAGTGTACATGTTTATATGTGTATATATATATATATCTTTGTATATGTTTAAATATATGTATATATGTCAATATGTGTGTGTGTGTGTGCGCGCGCGCGCCCGTTTATTTTCAAATGGTTTTAATATTCAAAATTTTTGATTAAAAATTATTATTATTATTATTTGCTAATTATTCCTATTATTATTATTATTTTTGTAAAGTTTTATTTCTATGATGTTTTATTTTTATTATTAAGGTTTGATTTTTATTTATTTACTTATTCAATATTATTATTATTATTATTATTATTATTATCATTATTATTATTTTTATTATGGTGTTGTTATTATATATATATATATTACTAAATCCCTACCCTCTACCCAGCCGCCGCACCCCCTCCCTTTCCCCGTACTCTCCCTCTCCCTTTCTCCCTCCCTCTGCGCACCAGCACACCCCGGCGCCCCCCCGCTCCGTCTCGGCCCTGGCTTCCCGCCGCCTTGCCCATGCCTCCTCTGCCAGCCCGACCGCCGGCCTCCCCTCCCTCCGGCATCGTTCCCTAGCGCAGAAATCCCGGACCACCGCTGAACCCGGCCTCCGCGCGACCTCCATACACCGCCTCCGGCGACCGTGGCCGTTCCCGGCCTTGCGCGACCACCGGCGCCGACCCCGCTCCCGACCGCCCCTCCCGCTCCCGCACCGGCGTCCGGTGCCCACTCCCGTAACCCCCTTCCTCTGCCGCGTCCGACCCCCCTTGTCTCGATGGCAACACCCCCTATCTGGTGACCTCTTGTCTGTTGCAGACCCCCCCCCCCCCAATCCGGCGATGACCCTCCTATCCGGAGACCTATCCAGCTGACCTTCCCCTTTAGATGAGCCCCTCCGGCAGTTTCCCCCTTCATCCAGCCCAGCTCCCTCCAGCCTTGTTCCAGCCTTCCACACCTCCAGCGACCCCACTCCCGCTGGCCATACTCTCTGGTGATCCCCCACTCTGGCAAGCGGCCTCCGGCCTTCCTGTCGGTGTTCCCCAGCCCTGTCGGCACCCCGCTCTGCTCCCGTACTGCCCTATCGGCATCACCCGACCCTTTAAGGTGCCTTGGTCGGCTCTGCCGTACCTTCGTCCAGCCGCATAGGAGATTTCCGTGGCCTGACTAGCTGTCGCCGCCTTGCGACGGCCTGCGGCGCACCCGGTAATCGGTGCGCGCCCCCGACGGTCTCCCTGCAAGTGTTAGCCGCCTCTTTTGACTGGCGCGCGACCCCGTGTGTCAAGCGCGTCTCTGCACCAAGGTATGTTTTGTGTCATTTTTATTTATTTATTATTTATGTTATTTTTAAATCGTGTTTGGCTGTTTGGGTTGTGTGGTGTTGTTGCAGCACGTTGGCAGAATAATTCCGCAATGCTGAGGTTTTCATCTTGTGTGCGCGTATGCGCCTGCGCGAGTTGTTTTGCGTCGTCGAGTTCGGTTGGCGAATCGAGGTGAGGTTTTCATTGTTTCCTACATAAATTATTTTATATCAACGTTTATATATATATGTATATATATATATACATATATATGCATTGTCTTTTGCATTCTCTTTCTTTTGAACTATTTTGAATCGGTGTTTACGTGTTTTAGTCATTCTACACTTGTTGTAGCATGTCGCGAGGTATTTTCGCGTTACCAAATTTTCCCGCTTGCGTTTTCTATTGCACAAGTGTGAGGCGTGTCGTGTCATCGCAAACTAGCTGCAAGTCAAGGTAGGTCATCCACTGCACTCGCCTTTAAATTTATAAATTTATTTATTCCTTGTCATTTCATTGTCTTTCAGTAAATTTAAAGTAGTATTAGATAATTATTACTAGAATAGCGACTTGCTGAAATTTGAGACTGTTTATTCCCGCATCGCACTGAAAATATATTTCATGGATTTAATTGTGTGGTTTTCTTGTGTTGTTGCTGAATGAGTACTTTATGAAATGTGAAATTCATACTGAACTGTGTTGTGAAATGATTTTTGTGTGTGTGAAATAGCAGGTGTATCCTTTATAAAAGTGGTGATCTCTTGAAAACATGGATAGATGAAAAGCCGTTTTTCCTTTAAACTGGATTTTGGAATTTTTCCGCGGTGGTTTGGTTTTCCTTAAATGAGTTTCTAAGTATGTTTTTCTGGTTTTCAATGTGATGGCATGCGTCATATCTTTTGGAAAGGCTTTGATATTAAATGGTTTAAATTTAAATGATGTGGAGGCCCAGTTGGAACTTTATTGATTGTGAACTAACTACATATAAATATACGTACTTATGGGGCATCTCTACAGAGGGACTTCCCTTCAAGGGTTGTCATGTAGCGGTGTCTGTGTGAGGGGTTGGCAAGTGAAGTGAGATTAGTCATGCGTGTGAGGGCCTCCCACTTACACAGCATTATTAAAACTATCGTGGTTTCCTGGGAGTCTTTTAGAGAATCGAGTGATGGTTGCTGCCTAATCCCGATTAGATGGGTTAGTCCCCCCTTGGTAGGTAAGGCCTTGTGGGGCGTGCCACTGGTTGGCTGTTAGGGCGGCCAGTTGGTTATTGACTATGGAGTACCATGTCGGCAGGTAGTCTGAACCCGAGTAAGTCCAAGGGTTTTCTCGGGATGTTTAGGACCACCCATGGTTACTTGATTTTCCCTGCTCATTTACTTTCAGTTGTTCTTTGCAGCTTATACTGGTTACTTTGTGAAAATGGATTTCAAATGAAAAGGTGTTATTCTCTTTGTGAAAAATTTTAAAATGTAACTCTTCTTTCTCTTTTAGAATTAATTTTCACTAATGAAAATAAATTCAACTTTTGAAAAAGAATAAGGTTAATGTCTCGTGTTTTGATTTTCAGGTGAAACATTGTGAAATCTTACTTTAGTTCATTGTAGTTCAAACCTGGAATTTGTAGATTCTTTATTTACTGGGAGTGCTTTGGGACTTGTTGTTGGGCTCACCTACTGTGTACCTTTTGTACTCATGCCTATCTTTCATCTTTTCAGTTGTAGGTTCATTTGTGTATAGGGTTTTCTTGGTTTGGTTGCTCAGTGTTGGAGCGAGGTTTGTTTTCAGTTGGGTGGTGACCCGTGAGGTCACGTTGAGGTATGTTGTCATAAAGTTTTCATTTCTTTGTTTCTAGTGTTGTTGTTTTGATTAGTTTGTTTCTTCTTTTGATCCTGGTACTGTTCGGGCTGAAATCATTCCCAATGATTAAACTTTTCTATGCCCGGCACTAGTTGCCATACCGGTGGGATCGGGAACGCCCATCAGGACTTGCCGCGGACCGGCTCGGGTGACCGGGTCAGGGTCGACCTGGGCTGGTTCGTGACAAAATGGTATTAGAGGAGGTTTTGGGTACTTGTTATTTGGGTTGTCTGGTAGAAGGAGATTAGGACTGTCCGAACTCGAGAGGTAGGTATGGGAAGAGCGTCGCGAACTCTTGCTCGCACTGATCCTCGAGTTACTAGGGGTGTCCAGAAATTGTGTCTTTTGACCTCGTTTTGGATTGAGGAATGAAAAAGGAGGCGAGCCAGTGTCACGTCACGATTTCACATGGAGTAGTGACCCATGTGGAGTCTGAGTACACGATTTAAGTTCCTCCAAGTTGTTGATGTTTACTTGGGGCGTGGCTCACTACCATGTTGTCGGGTTAAGCGTAACTTCTAGTTCCTCATTCTGGTGATTCTTTGTAAGTTTTACTATGTTTGGTTCTGGTTGGTGTGGTCGTGTTTTTGAAAATTAAAGTTGAATTCTGAAATGGAAGTGTTTTCCTTAAAATGGGTTTAAATTGGTGAAGGGAATTTCTGCAATTTAAAGTGTTCTGGTTTCAAAAAAAAGGGTTTTTGTCTGGATTTGGTAAAGAAATGATTTGGGTGCGACCCTTGTTTTTCCTTATGAATGATTGCATATGTGTGGGTTTGTGTGAAAAGTGCATTAGAGGCACTTGTTCGTGAATGACGTGAGTGGAATGGATGGACACGCCTGCGACGATTCATGAGATGCTATGGGTGTTTATTTGAAACCAAAGGTTTGACCTTGTCTTTTTAAAAAAAATGAAAGAGGAAAATGATTTCGGAAATTGGATTTTGTTTTGGAAAGTGGATTTTCGGGCATGCGAGCCAGTTGTTGGTATGCGATTTTCCTTTTGATTATGATTTGATTGGATTCTGATTTTTGGCTTTTTTTGTGTTCTTTAGAGAATGTCGCCCAGAAAGATCAGCAATGTTTCTAATGAGTCATGCCCAGTTTCTGTTCCTTCTCATACGTTGCCTATTCTTCGTAGTGATCGAGGCCCGTTAGAAGCAGTAGAGTGGCTTGAAGAAGTGGAGAGTATCTTTAGAACGTTGGGAACTCCCGAGACTATTAAGGTTTGTGCAATTATCATGTTGTTTGAGGGTCCAGCTCTGGACCGGTGGAAGTCGGTTACCCCATCATCAACGCATGTTGGGATGACGTGGGATGTCTTTAAAATCGTTTTCATCCAACGGTTTGTACCTGAGGAAGTGAAGTTGGAGAAAAAGTGAGAGCTTGTGCATATTCAACAAGGCCAACAGATGGTGAAGGCATATATTGACCATTTCAGGGAACTGATTTCCTTTTCTCCAGAGGTATTGTCGCATGAGCTCATAAAGGCCTCTCTTTTCACTGGGGGTCTTCGTCCAGAGATCATGGAGCGATTCCTCCCTTCTAAAGACCATTGATTCGAGAAGTAGGTCGAGGAAGCATGTTTGGCTGAGTTGGTTTCTGGAACATAGTTGGATAGTACTCCAGCATCCCCGGTTGTTCATAAGAGTTCCCCCTCTGCTGTGGAAAATACACCATAGATACCTGTTCCGAAGGAGTTATCCCCTTTGGTCATAGCTTCTAGTTCATCAGATCATTCAATGGTATGCTATTAGTGTGGTCGTTTTGGACATTTAAAGCCATCTTGACGCAACCCTCCAAAGACGTGTCATCGTTGCGGCTGGCTGGGTCATCTGGAGAAGTTTTGCAGGAAGCGTCGCTTGAAGAGGACGCTGTGATTGGAGAATGTCAGTACCTGACTGTGAGGTTGGAGAAGCTTTATCCATCAGAGCCCCAGCCATAGGTCTTGGGGTGAAGCTCGCGCATAGTCAGGAGTTCTGAGGGCTATGAAGCTTTGGTCCAGGTTTTGTGTTCCTTGTTGACGGTGGAACAATTAATAAATTTTCATATTTGTTTCTTTGTTATTAAAGTGTTAACATCATTTTAAGCGCATTGTTTTTTTCTATAAAGTAATAATGGACTTGTTCAATTATAATCCAAGCAGTCAAGTTTGTGTGGATGTGATTTTCTGAATCGTGTGCCTTTCTTAAAAGTGTGTTTGACCCTTTAGTGAGTTGACCTTGGTTTAGCAATGCTCGTCAGATGTGGTTTTGTTTCGTGGATTTCAGTGGGTCATGTTTTCGACTTGATTTCTGGGTTATGTCCTTTCGTGGGTTTCCCCTAGTATTGAAGGTTGTTGGCTTTGGTTGAGGGTTCAATGTTTCGATGGAAGTGTTGTTTTAAACGTGCTATAATAGTTGCTTTTAACCGGTTGGGAGTTCCCGCATCGACCCCCCCCCCCCTATCCTAGAGTTTTCTAGTTACATGGTTAATTATTCTGCACAAGTTGAGTTCTTGTGGTGGGGATAACCCCTTCGTGTTCTCCCCTCATCCTCGGACTTCAGTTTCCTCGTGAATCGGTCAGGTGTGACCTGTGTAGAGTAAGGTCATCCTGAGATTCTTAGTTCTCTTCAGTTCCTTTAGTTCCGTTTGGGCATGGACTTGAATCTTGAATGACATTTGGCTTGGTGACTTTCTGGGGGCAGAAAGTGTCTGTGGTGGGGAGAATTGTCACACCCCGACCGTAGATGTCCTTATTTTTACTTCTTTCATGGTCCCGGTTTAATTGTTTTTCAATGTTTATTTATGTTGGCAGGTTTCGCATCGGTGCGCGGTTACCGCATCGTTAGCGGTGACCGTGCATTCGGCCCGGGTAACCGTGTGTCCGCCCGGCGTTTTAAATATTATATTTTTATTTTGATATTTTATTATTATGACATTTAAAATTGTTGTTGTTATTTTTGAAGTTATTTTTGTTTATTGTATATATATCTACATACATGTTTATATATGTGTGTATATATATATGTGTATATATATATGTGTGTATATATATGTATATATATATATTTGTTTATATGTGTTTATATAGAAGTGTACATGTTTATATGTGTGTGTATATATATATATATATGTTTGTATATGTTTAAATATATGTATATATGTCTATATGTATGTGTGTGTGGGCACGCACGCGTGCGCCCCCCCGTTTATTTTCAAATGGTTTTATTATTATAAATTTTTTATTAAAAATAATAATAATTATTATTTGCTAATTATTCCTATTATTATTTTTATTTTTATAATGTTTTACTTGTATGATGTTTTATTTTTATTATTAATGTTTGATTTTTATTTATTTACTTATTCAATCTTATTATTATTATTAATATAATTATTATTATTATTATTATCATTATTATTATTTTTATTATGTTGTTGTTATTATATATGTATATATATATATATATATATTTTACCAAAACCCTACCCTCTACCCAGCCGCCGCATCCCCTCCCCTTCCCCGTACTCTCCCTCTCTCTTTCTTTCTCCCTCTGCGCACCAGCACACCCCGGTGGCCCCCCGCTCCGTCCCGGCCCCGACTTCCCACTACCTTTCCCCTGCCTCCTCCGCCATCCTGACCACCGGCCTCCCCTCCCTTCGGTGTTGTTCCCTCACGCAGCACCCCCAAACCACCGCTGAACCCGGCCTCCGCGCGACCTCCGGACACTGCCTCCGGCGACCGCGGCCGCTCCCAGCCTTGCGTGACCACCAGAACCGACCCCGCTCCCGACCGCCCCTCCCGCTCCCGTTCCGGCATCCGGTGCCCACTCCCGTAACCCCCTTCCTCTGCCGCGTCCGACCCCCCTGCCCCGATGGTGACACCCCCTGTCCGACGACCTCCTGTCTGGCGGCGACCCCCCCTGTCCCGCGGTGACCCTCCTGTCCGGCGACCTGTCCAGTGGACCTTCCCCTTCAGACGTGCCCCTTCAGAGGCTTCCCCCTTCGTCCAGCCCGGCTCCCTCCGGCCTTGTTCCAGCCTTCCACACCTCCGCCAACCCCGCTCCCACTGGCCGCACTCTCCGGTGATCCCCCGCTCCGGCCAGCGGCCTCCGGCCTCCCTGTCGGTGTTCCCCAGCCCTGCCGGCACCCCGCTCCACTCCAGTACTGCCCTATCGGCATCCCCCGACCCTTTCCGGTGCTCTGGTCGGCTCTTCCGCACCTTTGTCCAGCCGCATAACGGATTTCCGCGGCCCGACTAGACGTCGCCGCCGTGCGACGGCCTGCGGTGCACCCAATAATCGGTGCGCGACCCCTGACGGTCTCCCTGCAAGTGTTAGCCCCCTCTTTTGACTGGCGCACGACCCCGTGTGTCGAGTACGTCTCTACTCCAAGGTAAGTTTTGTTTCTTTTTTATTTATTTATTATTTATGTTATTTTTATAACATGTTTGGATGTTTGGGTTGTGTGGTGTTGTTGCAGCACGTTGGCAGAATAATTCCGCAACGCTGAGGTTTTCATCTTGTGTGTGCATATGCGCCTGCGCGAGTTGTTTTGCATCGTCGAGTTCGATTGGCGAATCAAGGTGAGGTTTTCTTTGTTTCTTACATACAATATTTTATATCAACGTTTATATATATATATGTATATATATATAAATGTATATATATATATACGTTGTCTTTTGAATTCTCTTTCTTTTGAACTATTTTGAATCGGTGTTTACGTGTTTTAGTCATTCTACTCTTGTTGCAGCGTGTCGTGAGGTATTTTCGCGTTACCGAATTTTCCCGCTTGCGTTTTCTAGTGCGCAAGTGTGAGGCGTGTCGTGTCATCGCAAACTAGCTGCAAGTAAAGGTAGGTCTCCCACTGCACTCGCCTTTAAATTTAGAAATTTATTTATTCCTTATCATTTCATTGTCTTTTAGTAAATTTAAAGTAGTATTAGATAATTATTACTAGAATAGTGACTTGCTAAAATTGGAGACTGTTTATTCCTCCATCGCACTGAAAATATCTTTCTTGGATTTAATTGTGTGGTTTTCTTGTGTTGTTGCTGAATGAGTACTTTATGAAATGTGCAAGTCATACTGAACTGTGTTGTGAAATGATTTTGGTGTGTGTGAAATAGCAGGTGTATCATTTATAAAAGTGGTGATCTCTTGAAAACATGGATAGATGAAAAGCTGTTTTTCCTTTAAACTGGATTTTGGAATTTTTCAGTGGTGGTTTGGTTTTCCTTAAATGTGTTTCTAAGTATATTTTTCTGGTTTTCAATGTGATGGCGTGTGTCATATCTTTTGGAAATGCTTTGATATTAAATGGTTTATATTTGAATGATGTGGTGGCCCGGTTGGCACTTTATTGATTGTGAACTGACTATATATAAATATACGTACTTATCGGGCATCTCTACAGAGGGACTTCTCTTCGAGGGTTGTCGTGTAGCGGTGTCCGTGTGAGGGGTTGGAATGTGCGGTGAGATGAGTCACACGTGCGAGGGCCTCTCACTTACACAGCATTATTAAAACTATCGTGGGTTCCTGGGCGTCTTTTAGAGAATCGAGTGACGGTTGCTGACCTCGATTAGACGGGTTAGTCCCCCCTAGGTAGGTAAGGCCTTGTGTGGCGTGCCACTGGTTGGCTGTTAAGGAAGCCAGTTGGTTATTGACTATGGAGTAGCATGTCGGTAGGTAGTCTGAACCCGAGTACGTCCATGGGTTTTCTATAGATGTTTAGGACCACCCATGGTTACTTGATTTTCCCTACTTGTTTACTTTCAGTTGTTCTTTGCAGCTTATACTAGTTACTTTGTGAAAATGGCTTCCAAATGGAATGGTGTTATTCTCTTTGTGAAAAATTTGAAAATGTAACGCTTCTTTCTCTTTTAGAATTAATTTGGCACCAATGAAAAGAAATTCAACATTTGAAAAAGAATAAGGGTAATGTCTCATGTTTTGATTTTCATGTGAAACATTGTGAAATCTTACTTTAGTACATTGTAGTTCAAACCTGGAATTTGTAGATTCTTTATTTACTAGAAGTGCTTTTGGACTTGTTGTTGGACTCACCTACTGAGTACCTTTTGTACTCACACCTATCTTTCATCTTTTCAGTTGCAGGTTCCTTTGTGTACAGGGTTTTCCTGGTTTAGTCGCTCAGTGTTGGAGCGAGGTTGGTTTTCAGTTGGGTGGCGACCCATGAGGTCATGTGGAGGTATGTTGTCGTATATTTTTCTTTTCTTTGTTTCTAGTGTTGTTGTTTTGATTAGTTTGCTTCTTTTTTGATCTTGGTACTGTTCGGGCTGAAATCATTCCCAACGATTAAATTTTTCTATGCCCGGCACTAGTTTCCATCCCGGGGGGATCGGGAACGCCCCTTGGGACTTGTCGTGGACTGGCTCGGGTGACCGGTTCAGGGTTGACCCGGGCTGGTTCGTGACCGAAGTGATGCGTGACCGAGTTGACCAGGGCAATGCTCCGGAATGATGGACAAAGGATGGTTAGAACCAGATTCTTTTCCAGGGAAGGTTGTTTGTTCCGGAGGCGATGCGCGGCAAGGTTCTCAGTGAGTTCCACAACTCACCCCTTGCGGTACACCCAGGAGTTTCCAAGATGTACCAGGGACTGAAGAGACAGTTTTGGTGGCCCGGAGTGAAGCGAGCAGTGGCAGAGTTTGTGGACAAGTGCTTAGTGTGTCAGCAAGTGAAGGCTGAACACCGAGTTCCAGGATTCCTACTGCAGTCTCTAGATGTCCCCGAGTGGAAGTGGGATGACATATCGAAGGATTTCGTCACAGGACTTCCCAAGGTCCAAGGGGCATACGACGCCATCTGGGTGGTAGTGGACCGGTTAACGAAATCGGCCCACTTTTTGGCGATCAGGTAGTCGAGTACTGTGGGTGCTTTGGGACGAAAGTACATGGATGAGGTGGTGCGGTTGCATGGAGTCCCGAGGTCTATAGTCTCGGATAGGGATGCACGGTTACCTCACGGGTCTGGAAAGGATTGCAGCATGATTTTGGCACACATTTATGCCTTAGCACTGCTTTCCATCCCCAGACAGATGGACAAACAGAGCCCACCATCCAGACCATGGAGGATATGATGCGAGCATGTGTTCTAGACTTAGGAGGATCATGGGTGCGACAGTTTCCCCTAGTAGAGTTCTCCTACAATAATAGCTATCACTCTACCATCGCTATGGCCCCGTTTGAAGCTTTTTACGAGAGGCCATGTCGTTCTCCTGTGTGTTGGACCGAAGTAGGATAGGAAGGAATCCTTGGCCCGGAGGTGGTGCAGAGCACGACAGAGAAGGTTCAGCTCATACGAGAAAGGATGAAGGCGGCCTAGGACCGACAGAAGTCGTATGCTGATACGAGGAGGAGGCCCTTGGAGTTTGAGGTTGCAGACCACGTGTTTTTGAAGGACTCCCCTCGGCGTGGGCAATGGAGGTTCGTCGGGGGGAGTAAGCTTTCTTTCAGGTTCAATGGACCCTTCGAAGTGTTGCGGCGGGTCGGGGAAATGGCTTATCAGCTAGCGTTACCACCGCTGGTACTGAGGATACATGATGTCTTTCATGTTTCCCAGCTCCGTAGTTATCTACGCAAATATTCACACATCCTTGATTGCGGTGAGCTGGATATCGAGGACAACGTGACCTTTGTGGAGAGACCAGTGATAATCGTGGATTTCAAGGAGAAGGTTCTTCGTGGGAGAACCGTTCCCTTGGTTTGTGTGTTTTGGAGACATGGTGGGCTTGAGGAGAGTATGTGGGATAGGGAAGCACATATGCATTTCCAGTACCCCGAGTTGTTTTGAGTTTTGTTCGTTGTTGTACCTATTGTGGTAGAACGTTTCGTCTTTTGGCTATGAAATGTACTGGTTTTCTTTCCTCTGAATGTGTGTGAAAATCCCTGGCTATGGCGGAGGAGAGAACCCGCCCCCCCTATTCAGGACGCATTAAGGTGGATGCGATTAAACCCATGTAGGAGAGTCAGTGCCGCCCAAAGCGGATAATATCTTAACATGGGGGGATGAGACTCCCCAACCCATATGCCTGGGAAATTTTCCATGGTATGTTCCTTGGTTATTGACAGGGAAGTGTTTTTAGTTAGCATGGGTTCACTCCAAAGAGGTATATTTCGGGGTGGTTGTTCAGACCCTCTCTTTCTTTCTGGTTTGTTTTGATTCATGGGGATGAGAATCATTTAAGAGGTATCTGATGTAACGGCCCGGGTTTTGTGGGGATCCTTTACTTTGTGAAAATCTCGTGTTGGGTTTTTTGGTCTGGGAATCACGGTGGTGTAGGCCTATCGGTAGCCTTAGCCTACCGGTAGCAGGACTACCAGACTCTTGGTCTACTGGTAGCCTTATCCTACCGGTATCAGGCCTACCGGTAGCTCGGTCTACAGGTAGCCTTAGCCTACCTGTACCGTTAGCCTACCGGTAGCCTTAGCCTACCAGAATCCTTAGCCTACCCGTAGCCTTAGCCTACCGGTAGCCTTATCCTACTGTTAGCCTTAGCCTACCGGAAGCCTTAGCGATCGGTGGCTCTGGCCTACCCCCCCCCCCCCCCCCCTCGCGGGTTCTTTCCAGTGGAGTTCCTTCTTCCGCAATTAGGCTTTTAAAGCCTATTTTGACATGTTTGAGCGTGTTTTAAAGACCCGTAACGCCCATAAAAGTTTTAATTAAGTACTTAATGAATTAATGAGGAAGTTTAAACCACTCTACCCCCCTTTAATGACGAGTGGGGCCACATGGTCAACCCACGACCCCTACTCCTTACGTCATTTCACGTTCTTATCTCAACCGGCTGCGGGCTTTATAAACTAAAGGGCTAGTCATGGGTTCTTCTTTCCTCAATCACGGATTTTCACAAACAGCTTTTGGTGCATTGGGCGAGCTGCATCATTATCCATAAAGTTCCGTGCCTGACCTAAGCGTTGATAATCTATCAACAAGTTGGGAATTTCTCCTTCGCCTCTCTATTTTGTGTATCACGTGGGGTGGGCATGCTTTTGATATTGTATAATTGGATAAACCAGACCTAATTAAAGATAATGAATGAATTCTATAAAGGATGAAGGGGTGGGGTTGTGATCGTTGATGCTGTTATTTTTATAATCATCTTCTTGAGTTGTGCTGGCTTGCGTATTCTGAAAATCTAGGTAGTTGGTGGTCGTTGTTTGTTCAACAATGAACTCATGGTGTTTTAAATGGATTGTTTTGTAGTTATAAACTCTTGCTGTGAAAAGTAAAATTGATTAATCACGTATGTCGGTCTGAATAAATTGAAAGCACCAGAATCAACCCTTCTGTGATAACTATTGTTTAAAACACATTGAATTGAAATCATGGAGTGTGTTAAATATTTTAAGTCTGATAATACCCGGCGGGCCGGTTGCTGGAGATGTGCGAGGGGATGAGATCCCCTGTTTTTATACTCTCGATGGTTGTGAAATTGGGGTGGGATCCTCTGTTGTTAAGAACCGGGTGTGGGTGTTATGGTTGATGCTTGACTGTTTACTTTCCTGGACTAGTTCATATGCTTACTAGTTGCCCAGTAGTGCTTAAACATATTTATACATTATTAATGAACATGAAATAATAATAAGACTAATGGGTTTTGTTGGCGAGAGTCGTGACTCGGACTTGAGAGTTGTTGTGATCTGTAGGCTGTCTGAAGGAAAACCTAACCTTAGGTGAGTTCTTGTTACCTATATATATATATATATATTTAGTTTTGTTTTTCTTGTTCGCACTCCACCCAAGTTGACCAATTATTTCCGAACACCCCCATTTCATGGGGGAGGGTGTTTTTCCCAACACTATTATAAGTGGCTAGTTATTATCTCCTTTTTTCCTCCCTTTCCCGGATAGCCCAAGTATATTCGGGTAGGATGTGATGGCCGGAGGTCCATTTTTAGCCTAAGAACCTTCAGGCGAGGTAGTGTGGTGGTTGTCCAGGTGTGTGCGGCAGGTGGATTCCCAAGTGTCTTCGGGATGAGGCCCAGGTGTCTTCGAGCATGGCAGTGGATTTTCTAGCCCAGGTGTCTTCGGGCGTGGTGGTGGTTGTTCTGTCCTAGGTGTTTGAAGGTGTGGTTACATGTGATAGTTGTGGCCCAGGTGATTACGGGTGGGATTCGGCCATGGGACTGCGTGTGGTTGTGGCCCAGGTTTGTGCGGGCGGGTGTGGTATTGGGACTGCGGTGGGAATGGCGGGATTGGTCCGATGCGTAGGATGTCTCAATAACCAGTGAGAAAGTGGCGCGAGGTAACCAAACATCGATGTGCTCTGATTATATATATTACTTGACTTGCGTTTTTTGGGGAGTGTTCCATGGTGAGGCTTGGGTGGATAATTTACCTTGATAGGTGTTTGGTTTACTCCTTTTCTCACGAGACTTTAGTACGTTCCCCCACCTTTTCACGAGAGTCTTTGGTTTTCCTTACTGAGTGTACTTGTATGCTGCCCTATGTATATGAAACTACTTTCAGGTTTCTAGGAGGACTTTAGGGATCGCGCAGGACCATACTAGCTCGGACCTTTGGGGCGGTTGCAGTTGCTACTTCTCTTCTTTGGTACTTACCTTTGTAGTCACCTTTTGTACTTCTGGCTTTTACTTTTGGAACATAATTGTGGGAATGGTTTACTTTTGGCTTTACTCTTCTTTTACCTTGGTGTTGTTGAGTTTCATCATCTTATATCCCGATCCTATAAAACAAAAAGGCGAAATGCCTTCCATTTTTGAGAAATTTCTATACCCTTGGTGCTAGTCGCCACTCCGGGACCTATTGAAGGTGTGTCTCGGGGGTCATTATCACTCCTTCAACTTAAAGAAGGAAGGGCCTGGTAATCTTCTGACCCTTCCCTCGTTTTGGTGAAGGCGAGTTGTGATAGTATTGGTCGAAAATAACTAATATAATAAGGTTAAGACAAGTTTAAGGGTAATTTTATATTTTTACAATATTATTTTTCACCCTTATTTACAATATTTACCCTTTAACCATGGTAAATAATATATTTACTAATGTAAATTTTTATAATGTCTAAAAAAATCTACATATTTACACAATTTGGACCTTAGGATTCAAATATGGAATCCATTTTTCCAAATACAAAACACATAAGTGGAATAAATTAATTTAAAATTAATTCCTGTTGTCAAAACCGAAAAGAAAATTTTTAAGAAATAATACCTATCAAAAGGTTGACCTTTGTTAATATCCAATTTAAGAGTGAAATTACTTCTAATGAACAAAATTGGATTAAGTTGTAATAGTATAATCAAATTAAACATTAAATCTAATTAAAATAAAAGTGGAACTAAATATATAAATTACATGAAAATGGAATATTGAATTAAAATGCAGTGTTTTTTACAATTCATTAAAAAATTAACTCTATCAGAAAAATGCCAAAACATTTACAGAAAATTAATTTTTATTCCCTAACTCTAAAAAATAATTTTTTTTTCAAATAAAACATAAAAAAGTGGAAAAAACTATATTTAAAAAAGTTTCACCATCAAAAGGCTTTAAATAAACCTTTTAAATAATATTAGATTATTTATGCTTAAAATTGGATTCATTATCATTTTAAGCCTATTAAATTTATTAGATAAATGTAATGAAATTTAAAAAACATGTATAATCATATTTTAGTTTGTTTTGTTCATTCCCTCTAATATAACAACTACACATTAACTTCCATTTAAAATAATATTATATTATTATTTTTTTAGTATGACTCAACCTTATGCGGAACAAGAGATTTTTTGAGAAACCCATTGTTGTGTGTTAGGTAATCCATCGAACATAGCATCCCATTTAGTGTAAAATTAATTTTTAAATCACAAATGTTAATAAATATGAAAATTTAATATTCTTTATTTACCTAGGACGTTACAGGCACTGAAAAAACCTAATTTTGTGGAAGTGATGCCCTAGTTTGTTCAATTTGTATAAAAGAAATCATGATATTTTTATACATAAAGAAAAAAATTTATTCATTAAATTTATTTAGAAGGTATAATTTCGGTCCCAATTACCTCAGTTAAATCTGATCTTGGATGAAAAAATTATGACCATTTGTAAAAAAAATTATGTTTTGAAAGCATTATTTTTTGGTTATAAAACATGAAGAAGGGATTTTTAATATACATGTTATGTTTTTTCATAATAAAGTAGGGAAAAATTAGTAAACAAATATTCTTGTCCATCTATATTCTAGCTTAGTCCAACACAAATTTGGTGGTTGAAACTGTTCTGTCCTATAACCCCATTCTACTACCAACAGTGGATGAATATAAAAGAAAAATTAATTTATCTAAAATTAGATTGAGGAGACTAAGATGTAGAAATAATTTTTGGGAACATACAACATTCTATGTCCCTAGGACAACCGACTGCCATTTCCCCTTCAGCCCACTGAACACTGCTCGCAGTTTGTCACTAAGACAACCAACCGCCACCTCCCCAAGCTTGGATAGCGCCATCAGATCCCTTAATGATGTCACTACCTAGTGAGAAACCCACCACCCAACCATTGATTTTCTCACCAACACCGAATCTGATGTCCCTTCCCTTGGCCGATTCTGAATAGTCCACGAATATATCATATCGTCCCATCCCAACCAACATGGTCACATCGTCGCCCTTTGCCTTCAGTAAGCACCCTACGTGCCATGGTCCTTACCTGTTCACCTTCACGGGGTCTTCTCAGCCCCTTATGGTCCTGCATAGGGTCGACCATATCCACCATTCCATGTGTAGGATTTTGGCGTCGATAAAAAAAATATACTCATAAAACAATTGAAATAATTAATTTAATTATAGTATTAAATTAAATTAATAATATATAGATTTATGATTTAAAAATATATTATTTTAAAACTCTAGGAAATAATAATTTAATTAAGATATGAAATTAAATTAATCATATAATTAAATTATTGAAATTAAAATTAAATTAATAATATGAGTGAATAAATTATTTGAATTTAAATAATTCATTTAATTTTTTTATAATTAATCAAAAATCAAATTTATTGCAATTTAATTTTGTCACAATGACTAATCTTAATCATTAACTGAACTTTTGGGTGTCAGGTAATTTTTATTTAATTTTTTATGACTTGCATCCTAAATTTGTAATAATAAATTAATTTTATAACAGTATACTCATTTTCTTATCCAATTAAATATTTATAATGTCTCAGGCATCCATCAGTATTTTTGTATTAACATTTCTCTTCTTGAGACCTCCTCTCCTATGTGTTAGTACATTTGTGTAATGAATAAGATAGTGTACAATGTGGAGAATGCCTAGACAAGGAAAATACAAATGAGAAATGGAAACAATGGATAGAGACAAGCTGCAGCATGAATCAAGACATGAATCAGGTATCATTTCCCTAATTCATGGTTGATCCAAATGTTATCTGCATCAACCAATATTAGATTCTCAATACCAGTGGGTTAATTTTATTTACTTTATGTATTTATTTATTATTCTATTAATTTTGAGGGTATCAAAAAATATAAAAAATAATAAAAAGTAAAATTCATAATAACATGATGAATATTTTTATATTAATTTTTAGTTGTGAGCATGATAAGATAGAAAGAATAGATTAATTGAATTGGATTACATTAGTTGAAAAATAATAAAGCCCCTCAAAGAAATTTTAATTTACAAACTCCTTCCATCATTTGAATTTGAACATAATAAGGTGATTAGGGTGTTTATCATCCAAATTTGAGGGTTTCTCTAAATACTGGGGATGTCTTATGAGAGTGATGAGTTGATGTAACTAAAGTTTTAATTGAAGAAGTAGTCAAATATTGATTGTTTAAACTTTAGAGTCAACCATTTAATATTTTTTTATCATTTTAGAATGTAGGATTTCCCAGAATAGACCAAGGAACTGAGATTTAATTTGGTTGGATAGACTAGATCCTACCTAAATCACATTAAGTTGTGGCATATCCCAAAATTATAGAATATGAGTATACATTTAAATATCTTTTCTTCTTGAATTTTCATGCAACATATTATTTCTATTATAGTACAAAGGGTTTTTAGAGTTCGTTAAAATAGTGGGATATATTTAATGATTAACTTAATCGATAATGTTTACTCAGTAATCATGTTAAAATTAATAATATTCTACATTTTATATTGTTATAAAAGGGAAAGTAATACTTTATTATGTACTATGATATCTAATAAAAAAATTAAATATTAACACTTGATTGAGTTTCCACGATTAGTATAAATGCTTGTGCAATGTACTATGATATCTTGAAAGCACGATTTTGGTGTTATTAATTCCTATTAATCAACCTGAGAAAGAGAGGGTGTATAATATCATATATGAGTCTCATGTATAATTCATATGATTGTTATTTCATAATGTTATCATCAATGTCTAATGTGATTTGTTGATAATAAATCATGACATAGTTGATTTCACATATTGTCTCATATTTGGAAGGCTTTCAATGAGAATGTGTAGTCAGATATGAGTATGTGAAGATTACACTAGAAATGTCTAAATTGAAAATAGATCACTATCTTCAAATATATCCCTTTATCATATCATTTACACTAATTTAATCTTTTAATTTTTATATTTTAAAACATATATTTTGGAAAAATTGATTTGTAACCATCTATGTAAGGCTCACCAAGTAAATATGAACATAATGAAAGTATAATATTTAATTCATGTGGTGAAAATGTGGAATGTCAAGGTGAAAAGGAAAATGGAATTTGTAATGCTGAAGGCACTATCACAATTTCCATAAAAATAAAATAACAAATACATTAAATAAGAGGTCATTTTCTTCACAAATCATGAAAATATATTTATGTAAACATAATTGAAATGGCCTTAATTGAAGAGGCAAGAATTCATTTCTTCTTTATGTTTATTCATAAATTATACATATTGTATTTTTATTTATTGGGTATTAAATAAAATATTCATATTATATATTTTTATTTAAATATAACAACAATGTAATTAATGAAATTTTTCTCGATCTAAGGTGTGTTATCAATGTGGTTGGGAAAGGGTGGTTCATAAGTTAGTGGTGAGAAACACACAATATATAATTTGCAATTAAAAGGTTTTAGTTGAGCTTTTTTAAGTATTAAAATCATGTTTATCTAATGCATACTTTGGATTCTAGGATACATTATTCCAATTAATAAATGAATTTGTTTTGTGGTGTTTAACACCCAACCAATATGTTATTAGTACATGAATCATTGGTAGTACCAGATGAATATAAAATGTAAGACTTATATACACATTTGTGGAAATATAATATTCTTTCAGAAAAAACTAAGTAGTTTTAAATGATATTCTCAGTATAGTTTTATACTGTTTATAATTAAATAACATATGTATTATCAAAACACTTATGTATGTAGTTTTGTACAAATAAACTTTTATAAATAACTGTAGTTCACAAAGCATTCAAAATATGTTAATTTGGAGATCATGAACAGTTCTAAGGGTGAGATAGTGGTTAGTATACATCATAATATTTCTTTATGTTTTTATAGAATGATAAAATAAAGTATGTTATATGCTTGGTTATAATAATTAAGATACTTTTAGTTGGTTTTTCAAAGAATTTCTTGGCCATGCATTCATCGATCAATATAATATAGTACAGAGCAATTACTAGACATAGATTACCTTATCAAAATCAAAGATATAATGCTAATAAAGAGTATAAATGATGATTCTGACATGTTAAAATTGATTAAAAAAATGTAGCATGATGTAATTCTTAAATTTATATTTCTATGTATACATCAGTGGAATGATATATGTAAAAGGAGAATCAATTTTAAAACTCATGCATTGTAGATACTTCCATTTTTCGATACATTAATTACAAATAAAGACATTATCCCATAACCATATACCATCTATACTGAAAAATGGATTTCATATGATTTATATAATGACGAAAATCCATTATGTTGTAAGACCATGTGTTTTAATTCAAATGTTTCATTTAGGATATGAAGAAACATGCTTCAATAAAAACCCAAAGTACAACAATAGTAATTATCCAAAAGTAACATAATATGTTATAGAAACCCATATGATGGAAAATATGTAGTCTAGTGAAAGACTACATGTTGAACATATTTAATTGAGATAGTGGAAGAAAAATTGATCTCGGTTTAGTCCACGCCAGAGATTCTGAAATAGTTTACATTGGAACTAGTTCCAGAAGATGTTGTGGAAATGGAATTTCCATGATACATATAATAAATAGGAAGGATAAAACCATGGTGATAATTTTATATTCATCGTGTTTGGTGATATATTACTCATTAAGAATAATAATAACTACATGTTTACAGTATATGGAAATTAACTAAAATTCACAATATCAATTAAAATTATATAATCAATTCCTTCCATCAATGTTCATATGTTAGGTATTTATTTGATAGAGACTATACATGGATGGTACAAGAATGGTAATAATAAGGATCGATTGGTAAAATTAAGTCATTATGCCGAAACCATAATATTTCTAATTATTACAGCTAAATTTTTTTATCATTTAATTGACCAAGACCACCAATCATGGAAGAAGTTTTTAAGATGAAAAAAGAAAGTGATGGTGACATTTTAGAATTCAAATAATTATGCAAGTCCCTAAATTCTATTTTTATATAAAATTAAGAATAGGATAATAGAATATTCATTTGGAAGGAGTATTTTCAATATATCTGTAAGAGGTTACTGAGAGTATCATATCATTCCAAGAGAAATACTTTTGGTAACATATAAAAAAATTATATTGGTCTTCTATTTTGATAAGACCCAGATTAATGTAAATCATTAGATACTTACTTAATTTACAAACCAATTTTCCAGGGATTCAGATCTACTGAGGTAGATCTAATGGGTTCTTAGACCATGTTAATAATAAATATAATGACAATGTATTAAAAAATACATATTGTTACAATTAATGGGGGATTTGATACCAATATCACGTGGAATAAATCTCTATAAATGGATGGTATAGGAGATTGGAGGAGGTTAATGTGGTGAGTTTTGTTCCTAATGATTTAGATATGGATCAATAATGTATTCCATTATATACAAAATATATTATATTTACAACATATATAATATTGTAGGAAATTTTTAGTTATGTCCCGGAGAACTATAAGGGAGGTAGTAATAATGATCTGATTGTACTTGAGAAATAATGAAAGTTATATACCTAGTATGTGGAGCTGAAATGATACAAGTTATAAATGGAAACATATGAGTATTCAATTAGATTGATTTGATCAAATATCATAGACAAAAAAAGGTAATGATCGAGATAATCCCATAAAATCTAGTGGTAGCCATTGGTAGCCTTGACTAGAAATACTAGAGAGATTACATCTTATAAAAAGGATAAAAAGCATTGTAAAATATGAAATGATTTGTTCCAGTTCAAGGAATCTAACCTAGTATGTAAATTTTTATCACAGTGTAAATTATGATAATTCTATTACTCTTTATAGCCAAGATTGCATGTGTTTGCAGTCTTAAAAAGGGAATACACCCAATTATTACATCTGTTGAGTAATCATACTCAAGGAGGTGAGGTCTCACATAGAATAATATCCACACAATGGAGATGTGGCAAACCCATTAAATAGAGTTGTGACTCTGGAGAAACATGATCGTTATCTTGTGAGTGGTGATTAGGTTCATTATCATGTTGTCTCTAGTAAAAGTGTGTGTGTTGTAAAATTGAGTTCCCTGGACAAAAAATTATTAGTGATTTTGATTAACATACCATATATATAGTGAGTTATATATTATATACATATAACATTAGAGTTTAGATATTTCTAAACCCCTAATTTAAAAGGTAATGTCCATATATTATTTGTTATATAAGAATCTTATAGACGGTCCCATGATTTAATGAGAACCTCTAGATACTATGAAATTAATATTAAACAAATTTCCCATTGTATAGATACATTATATTAAATAGGCATAGTGGATCTATGATTATTAGGTGATGGGGGATCATAAGAATATAGACATTTTATCACAAAGTTTGCAAATAGTGATCTCATGTATGTAGGATCATGAGGAAAAACCCATTAATAAAGAACATCACATTATTTAGATTCCATTCGTAGTTTATATATTTGGACATGTGTATTTGTCTCCTGACTTGAGGTCATTATAAATGTATTTTTTTCGTGAATTTTGATGCAAGGCTAAAACAAGGAAAATTATGTCATAGTGAGGTGACATGTTATGGGTGCATCATTAGTGGTGTGAAATTGGTTTAATGATCAAGATAGAATTTTTAACTTTTTATTTGCGGAAGTAATATCTAAAGACAAGTTAATTAGGATGGTATACCATTCATAGATGTTAGTCTATAGTAGTTGAAGGTAAATCCATCCATTTAGATCAATAGATAATAAATAAAAAAAGGATTATGGAAGAAGTGTGCATCCTTCTTTATGAAATATAATATAACAAAGATATTATATTACATATTTCATGTTTGTAAGATGGTAGTCATTGTTATGATAATTCCTTGTCTCTTTAGGTGCATTGATGGGTTTCTAGACTCTTCACCTCATCGATGAATATTATTCAATAATAAAAAGGTAAGGGCCTAGAGGGTAACACATAATCATGTATTCTATAATCATCTCTATTCTGGTGAACAACTATATAGGACACGGTGGGCCACACCATAGAGAGAAAGAGTTTTAAAGGTTTTATCGATCATCAATAAATAAATAAATTTTTTATTATTCATGTATAGAATAATTGGATTCAATTTATTTATTAAAATTAAATTCTAGTATTAAGTAAATATGAAGATGAATATTATATAGATAAATATTAATTTAATATTGAAGGTTCGTTTAATATTATCAGGAATTACTATTTGAATTAATGAATCGGGTTTTATCACATTACATATTTAATAAATATCTTATAGATATGTGATAAAATATAAATAATATATTTGATGTGGTTTGTTCCTTTTAATTCAATAATTATTAATCAGTTTTTGGACATTAAATAAATAGGTTTCAAGAAAACCTAAGCAGTTATTTTAGACGTCGAATACAAAAGTGGAGGATAAGATAATTCTATGAACTATTCATTAGCCAATATTGATATCTTCTCACTCCTCATGAATCCTATATATAAAATATATCTAATTGAGCAAACAGTCCAAGAGAACCTTCATAGATCAATGGAATAGGATTATAGTGATTATTATGATATCAAAGGGATCATCAGAGCATTGTTCTAGTTCCTAGAATCCAACAAACAATGTTCACATAGATTCTTGATGTGTGTGTGAACGATATAGAGGAGTTCAGATTCATATCCATTGAGCAATGGTCATCGATGGATGGAGATAAACATGTATGCTTCAATTTGAATAAGGTACTCATTATTTTAAATATATACAAAAAAATTAATTCATGATATATCATTGTACCGTACCAAGGATCACATCACCAGATATATCGATTTATCTTTATTCTAGTGAGGAAATTTTTTAAAACCCTAGCCCAATGGTTACCACAATGCACCCCCAACACATTCAACACTGTCTTAGATGTGCCCAAATATATACCTTTTATGGTGATAATATTTCCCATGAATGATACTTCCCTCATCCAAATGTATAATTTAAGGTACTTTGAATATATTGTATCGTATATTAATTCCTTTAGCATGGAATTCAAATAATCCCCATGCTACTGCCTTATTTTTTAGTATATCTTAATGTCATCTATAAAGACTACAAGATATTTTTCAAGGTAATATATAAAGACTATATTAATTATTCACATAATGATTAATGGTTAATTATTTAGTATTAATTAAAAAACTATGAGGTCATGGTGTCCATACCTTATTCAAAATTTAGTTTTGGGAATATCATCCTTCTCCACCATTAATTATTGGAATCCTGAACCAAGGTCCACCATAGATTAATAGTAAGCCCCTCAGTGTTATTTGAACAATTCCCCTATCCATGGATGGGGATAATTTTTCTTTATTATATTTTTTCTTAGCTCACGATAATAAATAAATTGTTATATTGACCCATCCTTATTCTTAAATAAAAGGACCAGTGCACCCCCATGGTGAAGCACTTTGGTTTATAAACCCTTTATCCAAATTATATTATAGTTTCTTATTTAGATCCTCTTGTCTAACAATATCTATTATATATGGGGTCTTAGATATTGGAAACGATCCATGTATATGATCAATTTAAAATTCAACCTCTGGACTATGAGGAATACTAGGAAACGGTTTTGGTACAAAATCCCTCATAATGGGATTGTATTCCAGCATGATCTTTTCCTTATTTTCAGTCATTTTGGATAGATATTATTTCTCATAAGGAAATAATATCCATACTTAAAATGAAGATACCAAAGAAGATTTTTCCTCCACCACTCACTTGTATAGTATTGAGCACGATTCATGATATAGAGGGTGATTTACATCTATCAATATTTTATGATGCATATAAATGAGGAAAGCTAATCCAATCCACAATTTTATCAATATCCTATAAAGTGAGTATTAGATGTTTTTTTGGGATGTTTATCCTAAAAATATAGATAGGAGATGAGTTATATTCAAGGGATGCAATAATTTACCCATTCATTATCTTCACTGATAATCACATATCCTTGTTTTGCAAGGTGATTACAGAGTTCAACTAAAATTATGTGATATGAATGAATGAAAAGAACCATAATCAAAAATAAAATTAATTATTCTTGAATTAATAGCTACTATTTGTGTAACCACTTCATTATCGATATCTACCTCTATAATTGTGATTGTTTAAGCTCACAATTACTCACTAGGAATTGGAGGTTATTGTCATTTGTATTCATCGAGAAAACTCGGTTTAGTGAATTGGTTCACATGGTGTCCTTATTCCATGATGTTTTAATATTGGATAATAGGATGAGGGTTTGATTAAGAATTCCATTATTCCATCACATTGGTGGGTTTCTCCCATTGAAAATCATTTACTTGATGACCTGAATTCTCACAACTAAATCACTTCCAAGCCCCCTTCAAGAAAATTCCAGGACAAGTCATACTATCTTTTGATAAGCAGAATGTTATAATTTATTTTCACCATTTTTTCTCTATAATACCTCCTGAAATAAACTCATTTTTATTCTTTTTAACTATATAAGACCCTTGAGATTCTGTGATATCCATTTTATATCTAGGGTCACATCAGATAATATCCTCTTAGCTATCATATTCTCAAATTTCTAAATCTTTTCACATACATGGAATTATCCAAGAAAATAAGTTATCAAAATTAATTTTAGGGGATATGAAAAATCTAGAGGAATATCATGTAATTATTGTCATGTTTTCATCATACGTCCGGTTTGATTTTTTATCATTTTGATTGAGGCTAATGAAATCCCTAGCCATATTAAGTAAGAGAGTGTGAAGAAAAAAATTTATAACAAAACCATTATGATTCATTCCATTGAATCTCCTTTATCTATTCATTATGTTTTTTATTTTTTATTCATCGCCCATTGTTAATTGTCTTCTCCCACCATATGATAAATATCATGTACAAGATTATCTTTTTTTATAATTGAAGGATATAAAATATCATTCTAATTTATTTGATTCAGGTTTCCATGATTAATGGATTATATGATCCAATAAATGGAAAAAGAAATTATTACAAAATGGTATCAACTACATCGTTATTTTTATGTTATTTGGGGGGGGGGGGGTTCATTCTTCCATGTTCATGGTTCTATTCAAACATGAGTTAACTGAGAAATTACAATCATGAATTTCCCAACTCCTACTTCCATTGGTTTGGTCCACTCATTTGGGAAATCAGAAAATTAACCCTCACATGGTTTTTTGACTCAGGTAATCCTATTTTTATCCATTGATTAAAATATGGAAAATTAGGTATGAGTATTTTTGAACTATTAAACACATATACAATAAACAATGAACATTTAACAGATTAATCATAAGTGACATATACTCCCTAAAATTATCAATTTCTATGATTCAACCTAGTTTATCCGTGATCTATTTATTAATATATAATATTATTTGAATATTTGTTCCCTTTATACTGATTTTTAATTGTTTTTCAATTTCTAAAACATATCAATTGGGAATGTCCAAATATGTGCATTGTAAGGCAGATTTTTAGGTGCCATATAATGCTTGATTCAAGCTTGACATAACTTTTTTGATGTTATTATCACGAGGTACATCTATTCTAGAACCAATTACACTTGTATTATCTATGCAGTGATATAATATCTAAAAACCACTATATCCTTCACCAAAATTCAAGGCTATTTTCCTATATTTAAACATATCATTAAAATTATCCCTAGGGATATCAAAAATATTTTTTCATTATAATTTACAAAGGACAACAAAATATATTCATTCATACCATCTATATAGACCCATAACTTCTTACACATATTATTATAACATTATTAATAAAAATATCCATTAATAACAAAAAGGATAAAATGTGTCACATCCAATGTTTTTAAAAAAATAATTATTTTGTTCAATAACATACCTGATATGATGCATCGAGATTAAACGAACATGTCAATATTATTATTTAAATGTTACCTTTATAACATAGCAGTTGGAATGGCAGGAATGAATTGTATCGACTAAATTATGAATATATCATTTACACATGTTTGAATAATTATTCATTGGTTACCAAAGATTTTAGAAATGGAAATACAAACTAACTGAATATAAAGGATGTGTTTTTATTAAAACCTAATTGAAATACAATAACTGTGTTTATAAAATCATATCACTATTTATGGATATTTATTTAATGGATAATATATTTTATATATTCAATTTAATGTTTTAAATTTATCTTATATTTTTTATAGTATTGATATAATAATTTTTTTTATTTTTTTCACCTAAAAGAAGTATTTTTTTTTAAATATGCATTTTTACATCCTTTTGATGGAGAACCCTATTTTAAATTTAGTTTTTTAAAAATATAAATGTCATATTTTGTAAACTAAATTTATTATATAGAAGTGGGACATCAAATTTTACTTTGGTCAAATTTTTGGAAACTTTCTGATAATGTTTTTTAATGAATAGTGAAAAATACTGCATTTTAATTCAAAACCACCTCTTCATCTAATTTATTATTACATTTAGAATGTAATTTGATTTTTTTAAAGTATAATTGGATTTTTTTTATAGTTTAATCCAACTATGGTTATTATAAATAATTTTGATTTTAAATTTCACATAAACACACGTGAATATTTTTGTAGTTTTTTACATCTTAAAAACTCGCTTTTTGGTTTTTACATGGGGAAAGAATATTAAATTAATTGCTGAAAATTATATGTAATGAATTTGAAAAAATTAATTCAATAGTTGGAATTAGTTGATCAAGATTGTGAAAATAGGTAAATTTCATTTTTGAACATTATGAATAGTAACTTCAGAAATTATTTTTATTTATCATGGTTAAAGGGTAAATCATGTAAAAAAGGGTAAACAAATAATGTTATAATAATATAAAACTACCATAAAACATATCCCAATTATATTTTATGACATATGGCTGACCATGGGTATCATTGAGTTCATTTTAAGAATCCATGGATCCACATGGGAGTGATAATGACAAGTTATAATATGTAATTTCAAGAAAGGAGAGAAATAACATAAACATGAATCTTCATATTAAGACAATTTTTTATTTGATTTTATATAAGTTATAACTTAGAATATAAATATTAATTAGAAATATAAAACTGTTTCATACATCATTATTTTTTATTTGTAATTTTTAGACATTAAATAAATTAATTTAATTATGACACAATGATGACGCAATGATTTTTTCATTAATAAAGTATTCAAATAAATGATATTATAAATAGTAATATAATTTATATTTCATGTAATTTATGTCATGAAAAAATTGTATAGGTGAATATATCCTTTTCATGTTGATTCAGCTATTTTTTTTGAAGAAATTTTATTGTTATGAATTTGTAAAATAGTCATATATGAATTGTGTCCAAAATTCACATAATTCATAACAAAAAATATAAAATAGTTTATTAAATGGGATTAATTTTATAAAAATATAATATTTATCCAAATGGTTAATATAAGTCCAAATATGTCATGAATGGAAATTTTTTGGGGCATTTTATATGATATGGAAACTACATTAACCTACAATGTGTAAATAACATGATATCACTATAAGATTAAAAAGGGTAGGATAAGGGTTAAACCAAAATGATAAGGATAAAAAATATTAAAAACATGTATTAAAAATATAGGAGGATGTGTATTATAACCAAAATCATTCTATCTTATATTTAAATGATTTTTGAACCATTTATAATCAAAATTGAATTTATAATAAATTAATATTTCACGACGTTCATATAGTGTCCTTCACCTCTTCTATAAAAGGTCACTTCTTATTCTCTTTATCTCACACTTCAAAATCCTATTAGTTAAAAAAACTTTGCCCAATACTCTTCTAAGAATACATCTATTACACTTATAAGAATTACATAGTGAATAAGCAAATTAAAGAAAGTATTTTGGATCAAATCAAAGAAGTTTCCTGATTTCGAGGTGACGTCTTCTCTCAAGATCCATTAATTTATATTTATTCTCCACTACCTATTCTCTTCTTATTATTTTATTAAATAAAAACTATAATATCCTAAATATAATATTATTTTTAAGGATAAGTATTAGATATACACTTACACATACCTCTATATAAAGTATACAAACATATTGTTTCTGTGTACAACGAATTACTACCTCACGAAACGATGATTGTTCAATTTTATCATACCACCTCTCATGGAGGACATTATGATGGAAATATATTAATATATTAATATATGATATATATTTATATATATATTATTTATATTTTCACTGTTCTTCATTAAAAGTTATTTACAACATACCTTTATGCTTTTCATGATGTGTAAATACGAAAATTTTATTTGAGAAAGTGTGGACTGTCTTCCCTTCAAAGTGATATGACTTATTGATGCTATAAATGGAACTTATAATGGATGGTTTTATAAAATATAGGACATAAACATGAAAAAAATATAAAAAAGGTATTATAATATACATTTATATCATTTTCTTATTATTCTATTAGTATGAAAAATAAATAAATGTAGAGTTCATGTGTATGTATGACCTACCATCTCCATGAATAGTGAATTGCATTTCTTATATCCAAATATTATGGAAAATATAAATACATATATATGTATATATATGATATTTAAATCATGATTAATATTATAAAGACAATTGACTATGACCACATGGAATTTTTACATCAAAATGAGTTCATTTCCACTCAAGTACTGAATATTGGAAAAATGGCCCATATGAACATAAATAATAATGTAATTTTAATAACAGGATAATAATTAATATAAAATGAAAAATAAACCTGAAAATGGTTCTGAATAAATTATAAATTAATCTATGTTTGTTGTTCAAGAATATGAATAACGAATGACACCAGTAGGACTCAAGGTAAGGGAACCTCTTAACCAAATTTCCTTTCTTTGGGTTAATTTTCTACTTATTGATTATGTCATTATATGACTATGTGAGAAACTTATTTTGATATTATATATTATATTTATACTTTACTTAGGTTTATTTATACTGAATATACATAATCATTATATTTTATTAACAAAATGATATTTGTATGGTAATTTCTAAACTCAATTTCAACACATTGGGTTTTACGCCTACTTTGATGATTATAATATTTAAAGATTATGTTTGAAACACTATTTATTTATTTATGTTGTAAAATATAATTCCATTTATGTTGATATAATTTTTCTACACCTAATCACCCCATTTATAAATTCTTACTTTATTTATATAAACTTTGTAAGAGAAATTTTAACTCAATCTTCATTCACTGACTGAAATATCCATGTCATTGGTTTTGTTTTTTCAAAAATATGTTTAAATGGTCTATGATTTTTTTACACTAAATATCCAATTATATTTTTTTATTTATATTTTTCACACATATTTATTTCATTTATTTATCCTTAATAGAAGGATGCGACCTTTGTAAGGGACATCATGTCAATTTACATTCCATTGAGACATATTTGCTATTATTCATCAATTCACTTTTGATATATCATATCGTGAATTAAAATATTCTCATGATATTTTATATTTGTTTAATGATACTCATTAATAATTATTATTCGTGTGTTTCTCATGTGGTAAGGGGACTTCTAATTAAAAACCTCTCTTTAATGTTTTCATGATTTATTCTTATAAATATTTCAATTTTTTATACATGTTTTTAAAATTATTTTTATAAATATATTTCTATGGATAGTAATGTTTCAAAATGTAAATTCCTTTCAAAATATTCAAAGTGGTATGAAAAACATTGATTAAAAATTTGTTTATTAAATGTCTTAAATGGTTTTGGAAATGGATTGAATATTTCAATATATTCCATTGATTTCTTGTGATTGATAAGGGAAATATTGATAATTCCCATCTTTTATGTGTTATTAATATGTAATGATACTGGGAAATTTTACAAGTGGTTATGTGATAAACCAAATACTAGTGGTTCTGAGATAAACCTCGGGTGGGTGAGATCATGATAGCTCTCTAATACATTGGGTAACATGACAGAGGTAATGTTATGGTTTCACCTAAGAGATTTAAGGAATATACTATGATGGGTATTCCAAACATACCCCTGAAGGTTACACCAAATGTATTTTTGAATGTTACAATGTGAGTATCTTATGGATGCCAAAATATACCTTTATGATTTATTAATTATATGAGTTTTTCCTAAATCTTATGTTTTTAAGAAGTATATTAAATAGATTATGTTTTATGAGAAAAAATGTGATTTCATTGATTTATATGTACTCATGGACTAGCATTTTTTTATATCCTTTACTAAGATTTTTATGCCCATCTAATGTTTTTGAAATGTTTTCACATTTTATAAAGAAGGGAAAGGGAAATTAATAATTTAAGAACATTTTTATCATGAATATATATCTTGTTTTATATAATGGGTTTTATTATTGTGAAAAAAATTGATAGAGTATAAGTGTCTACTTAGTAATATTTGAGATGCAACGTAATAGTTTTGGACTATCTTTCTGAAAATATATACCTAAAAATATCTTCAATTTGAATGAATGTTGATTCTTGTTCAAAACTCAAGATTTTGCAATGTTTAAGGCTAAGGCCTTATAGTTGGTATCAAATGCCAGTTTAAAAAACTTTGGATGTTAGGATATTTTCTTATGGGTTAGGAATATCATCATTTGTTTATAATTTTAAGGTATATTATATGTTCAATGACTTAGAAACCACTTTTGAAGGTTATGGTATGAAATTTCAAGGTGATTAATAGTATTTTTTGGGACATTCACCATTGAGGAAATTATGTGTTACTAGTTTTTGGGATTAAAAATGTTTGGTATGAAAATACCGTTGAGGTTATAACCTGTTATGATTATTTTTAAGGATATTATCTCATTTGGATACTGTTTTTATATTTATACTATTTTTTAAAAATGAAAACATGCAGACCATGTGACAAACCATCGCGTCGGACACAGTTGTTGGAAATGAACCCACAACCAAATTGTGACTAGGATTTATCACCTACCACTACCCCATGTGATTACCCTATTTAGTATGACTTGTTTTATTTATTTTAGGATTTTATAGATCATGAATAATTTAATTTTTGGAACTTATATTTTATCAAATGGATATCCTTAGTATAGTAATGTGATTTTGTGATTATGTGACAAATGTTATTTGGAAATACGTTCACTCTTTTGGGAACACTATAACCCTAAGGGAAATATAATACTATGGAAATTCATTTTATGAGTAATGGTTGAGTTTTATTTTGGAATAATCTATGTTTTTATTGTGTACATATGGTGATTTGGTTTAATTATTGAAGTGATAAACCTATCTTGGAGAACTTGTGATTGGGTTAATTACTTTTAAGTATAAAAATTTAAATGTAGTCATTTTTATTTGAAGTTACATCTTTAGATTTTTTTGTAAGATTATGTGATCAAATCACTCTGAATTTTGGGTTTCAATATTTCAGAAAATTTTTTATTGATTGGTCTTTGATGGACTTTCGGTATTGTATGTTGAATTCTGGATTTTAATAGTAGTATTTATTTTTATAACGTTTAATTTTTGGGGGGATTATCTAATCTTTTACTAACCATATTTTGTTTTTGTTAATGTCAAAAGGCAAGGGAAATATATAGTTTTTCTTATTTGGATTATGTGATTCTCTTGAAGTTGATTCTAGTGCTTCATGTGTGACCAAGACATCTTGATTACTCATCATTTGGAGAAGAGACGAGTTTGTGGTAGATATTTATTAAAGTATGAAGCTCTAATTGATAGACAAGTGTGTTTCCTTATGTTCTTAGTCAATCTCATAAATAAATTCCTCAACTTTATGAAAAGGATATTATAACAAAAACGTTTTATATTTAATTTTTCTACTATGAAATAAAAGATTTTTTAACCCATCACAAGAATATAGTTTTGTAGTTGTTAACTTTCTATAGATCATGTTTTATATCACTCTTCATTAGAACATGATGATTATTTTTTTCTTCCATATCCATGTTTTCCAACATGGAATCCTAGTATGTTTTATCCTAGTCGACCTATATAATTATCATTATTTCTTTTAAAGTGATTATTTTATTGACACTTTTTCCGATGTGGGGTTTTCAATGAACTTACCGATACAAATTTTAATATTTCAGAGACAGGACGTACCAAATGGGGGAATTATTTAACATCTTGAGTTTTAAAAATCGATACACTATGTTCAGTAGTATACAGGATACACTACTTCGATCTTAAATGAAGAACTAATTTATTTATTTAAATGTTACCATTATAACCTAGAAAGTCAAATGGTGGGAATTAATAGTGTCAACTGAATTACAAAAATATGTTTTACACATGTTTAAATAATGAATCATTGGTTACCAAATTTATTAGAAATGGAAATAAAAACCATTTGAATATAAAGGATGTGTTTTTATGAAAAACTATTTGAAAATAGATTAATCATATTCATAAAATCATTTCAATCTTTATGGTTTTATATTTAATGAAAAATATATTTTATATATTCAATTTAATGTTATAAATTAATCTTATATGTTTTCTTATATGATATAATAATAAATTCAATTATTCAGATAAAATAAGTATTATTTCTAAAACTGCATTTTTACCTCTTTTTGGTGGAGAACCCTATTTAAATTTAGTTTTTGACACCTTTATATGTTCTATTTTTCATAATCATATTTTTATATATAATTGTGAAATCAAAATTTTATTTGGATAATTTTTTTTAAATTTCTGATAATGTTCATTTTTAATGAATAGTGAAAATATTACATTTTAATTTAAAACTTTATTTTCATCTAATATATTTACATAGATTTTATTTTAGTTTGTTTAAATGATTAATTGGATTATTTTTTTATAATATAATCCAATTATGGTCATTGGATGTAATTTCATAGTTAAATTGGACATAAACAAATGTCAATCTTTTGATAGTTTTTATTTATTAAAAACACTATTTCTTGTTTTGACAATGGTAATTATATTTAAATTAATTTATAAAAAGTTTTTGTTTTGAATTTGGAAAACTGGAATCCATATTTTTAATCATAAGGTCAAAATTCTGTAAATAGGTACCTTTCTCGACATTGTGAATATTAACTTCAATAATTATTTTTATTTACCATGGTTAAAGGATTAGTCGGGTAAATAATGGTAAAAATAACAATATTATAATAATATAAAAATACCCTAACATGTGTCCTAATCCTATTTTATGATATATGGACAACTATGGGAATCCATTTTTAGATTTTAGGACCCAATGTATCTACATGGGAGTGATAATGTCATCTTATAATAATTAATGTAAAGTAAAGAGAAAAATAACATAAAGATGTATCTTCTTACTAAAAAACTTATTATATGGGGTTATGTATGTGATCTCTTCAACTATAAATATTCATTATAAATATAAAAATATTTCTTTCATCATTTCATTTTATTTATAATTTTTATACATCATATAAATAAATTTAATAATGAAACAATGATGATGCAATGATTGCTTCATTAATAAGAAATTCTAATAAATGATGTTATAAATATTAAAATAAATAGTAATTGATAAAATTATGTCATAAATGAATTTAATAAGTAAATATGTTAGGTTATAATAGATTAAATATTTTTTTTGGAAGGAATCAGGTTATTATGAGTTTGTAAAAAAGTCAAGTATTAATAGTGACCAAAATTGAGATAATTCATATCTTAAAATATAAATCACATTATTTAATGATATAAATTCCTAAAAATATAAGATTCTTCCAAATTGTTAATATATGTTCAAATATATCCTAAATGTCATTTTTTTGGGTCTTTTGACATGATATGGTAATTAAATTAACCCATAATGTGTAAATAACATGATATCTCTATAATATTAAAATGGATAAAATAACGGTTAAACTAAAAAGATAAGAATAACAAAACTTTCAAAACATGGCTAAAAATTATTATAAGATGGGTTTTAAACCCAAAATCATCTTATATTCTAATTAATTATTATGTTTCAATTTTTATATGAAATTGAATTTATAATAAATTAAGATTTCAAGACTTTCCTAAAGTTCCCATCACCCCTTCTATAAAAGGGCGCTTCTTCTTCTCTTTATCTCACACATACATATCCTTTTAGTGAGAAAAAACTCTATCCAATACTCTTAATAAAATCCCTCTCTTCCCTTTTGATTCATTACCTTGGGCATAAGGCATTTCAAAAAAGTCATTTGGATCAAATCAAAAGAAGTTACCTGATTTTGAGGAAATGCCTTCTCTCATGTTCATTTACATTATTTTCATTCTCCACACCCTATGCTATTATTCATCATTTTTTACATATTTAAACCAGTATAATCAATATACTAGGATGTTTTAATGATAATTATTCGATTGACACTTACACACACCTCCATATAGTGGATACGAACATACCTTTTTTCTGTGCAACGAACTACTGCCTCACAAAATAATGATTGTTCAATTTTCTACTACCACCTATCATGGTGGCCATTATTATGGAAATGTATTTATATATGATATATATGATATATATTTTTTCTATTTTATTCTATAATATTTATTTACAACATACATTTATGATTTCCATGATGTGGAAATAAGGTAATTTTATTTGAGGAAGTGTGGTCTATCACCCCCTCAAAGAGGTATTACTCGTTCATGCAATACATGGAAGGTATAAAGGATGGTATTATTACACCTAGGAGAAATACATGACATAAATATAACACTATTATTATAATATACATTTATATCAATTTATTATTATTATTTTAATATGAGAAATAAATGAAAGTAGTGTTCATGCGTACGTACGAACAAGCATCTCCATGAACAGTGCACTATATTTCTTATAAAAAAATATTATGAAAATTATAAAAACATATATACATAATATATATTATATTTAAATCATGAATAATATTATAGAGATTTTTTACTCTAACCACATAGAAAATTTACATCAAAATGAGTTCATTTTTTACTCATGTAATGAAAATCGACAAAACGACCGATATGAACATAAATATTATATAATTTCTACAAAATAAAAAAATAAGATAAAATGAATAATAAAGTGGAAAAAGTTTTTGAGGAAATTAGAAACTAATCTATGTTTTTTATCGAAAAATATAACTAACAAATGAGACAAGTTAGACTCAAGGTAAGGGAACTTCTTAACCCAATTTCAATTTATTGTTTTAATTTTATAATTCTCCATTATATCATGCTATGACTTTGTGAGAAATTAATTTTGATATTATATATTTAATTTATACATTATTTATTTGTTTCCATAGTGAATATATATAATCAATCAATTTTATTGACAAAATGTTCTTTGTAAATGAATTTATAAACTCAATTTCCACTCATTAGGTTTTACACATACTTAATTGGTTATACTATTCCAAGATTATGTGTGGAATCACTATTTATTTTTATGTTATAATTTCTAATTCCCTTTGTTTTGATGTACTGTTACCACACATAATCACCCCATTGATCAATTCATAGCTCATTTATTTGAACGTTGTAAGGGAAATCGTAACTCAATCTTCATTCATTAAGTTAAATATCGGTATCATTGGTTTTGTTTTTCAAAAAATATGTGTGAATTCCCTCTGATTGTTATAAATTTAAAATCCACTTATATTGGTGGTATTTATATTTTTCACTCAAATTTATGTCATTGATTTATCCTTAATCAAAGGATACATCTTTTGCAATGGATTTCGTCTCAATTTACATTCCATTGAGACTTATTTATTGTTATGCATGAATTCACTATTATATGTTTTATATACTTCCCATTAACACGTCAAATCATGAATTACTATATTCTTATAATATTTTATGTTTTCTTAGTTATTCTCTATAATTATTCTTATTTATGTGTTTCTCATGTGGTAAGGTTCTTTTTAACTAAAAACTCAACTTTAAGGTTTTGATGATTTATTCTTATAAATATTTTAATTTTATGTCCCTTTTTTCAAATTGGTTGTTATAAATATATTTATATAGACATGAAGGTTTCCAAATGTTAATTCCTTTCAAAAGTTTCCGACTTTTATAGGACACTTTGATTCAAAAATATCATTATTAAATGTTTTAAATGGATTAGGAAATGGATTGAATAATTCAATATCTTGAATTTATTTCTTGTGATTGATAAGTGAACTATTGAAAATTTTAATCTTTTATGTGTTATGATTATGTAGTGGTACATGGAAAACTGATGGGTGGTTACGTGATTAACCAAATACGGGTGGTTCTATGATAAATTGTGGTTGGTTGAGCCTGTGATATCTCTCCAATGCATTGGGTAATGTGAAAGAGGTATGAATTAATGTTTCTCCTAAGAGATTTAAGTAATATACTATAATGGGTATTCCAAACCAAACCGTGAAGGTTAATCCCAATGTAGATGTGAAAGCTACAATGTGTATCATCCCGGATCTGGGTGTTGCCCAAAGGTTTCACGTAGCCAGTTAGCCACTTGGCCTCAAGCAGTTTTCCCAAAATGCTAGAGGCCGCTGACTACCAGTGAGGGTCTTGGGTGTGATAGTGGGGAAACTATTCCCTCATTGGCAGAGTAACATAGTGGAAAAAAATACTAAAGAGTAGCAGAAACAGTAATACATACCACTGAAGTAAACATTTGAAGGCTGATAGTAAATAAAATACCGAATCACACACACACACATATATGTATATACATAATGCATGGATTATGTATCTATGAAAACAACCAAACAAGTCAGAATTATGGAAAGCAATACAGATTCCAAAGTAGAAAATAAACATGTAAACTCCAGTGGCATCGCAAGCCTCATCTTGTTTTCATTCTCTCTAGATCCAACATAAATCCAGTACCTATTGAAGAAATGTTCTTTCCCTTATCTATATATCTAATCATATAATCTATTTGGGTAAAAAAAACATGACCCAAATAGGGTGTGAGATGAATCCCTGTAGGAAAACACCAAAACATATGTTCCTAACTGTTAGTGAATACATATATATATATATATATATATATATATCAGATAATAAGAAGGAATGAAGTAATAAGCGAGGACGTACTCAAAAGTAAACAGTCCTAGAGTTTTCAATTTCTGTCATTTAACCTTCATTATTTATCTGCTGAATCACGTAAACCTTGGGATCTGGCCTAAGCTTTGTATCCCTTGTGTAATTGTAATGACATACATCTCATAAGACCATCTAAACAATTATGTAAGGCTAAGTCCAAGCTACTGATATCACTTGGCAGACAAATCAAAATCATTCTATTATTAAAAAACAACCCTTTAGGAAAGCTCTCACAGTCTAACACCTTTGGTTTTACATAGCATCAATTCCTTAGTAATGACCCTCTAGGAGCCTCTCATAGTCTAAACCCTTTGGTCCCACATATCACTAAATCAATTAAAAACGACCACCTGGGTGGAACTCATGGTCAATACCCCCTTAGTCAACATAGAATCAATATATAACAAATGAACTTGTGGGTAGATCTCACTGTAAATACCCATGGGTCAATATCTAAACCGACTCTCTAATGGTACTATGTAAATGAACAGGGAAACCCCTATATTTATCCTCGTCCAGGGCTCGCATGGGCCATTAGAATAAATAGTGTTCATATTATATCAATGCATATCATGTAATCTGTCACTACCACATGGCGAACCATTCAAAACATTTATCACATGAATTTCATATAATTAATCAAACTACATCCTATGAAATTCAAGGCATGGAAAACAAGCAACACCTCATATTCAACTTACATAAAACAGTCATAAATAGTTAATCAATGGAATAACACCTACAGGGTCTCCTGTAAACACGATACCAAGGCTTATGCATTTGCAACAACCCTTTATCAATCAACAAAACCATAGTAGGTTTTAAACGTAGTTAATTTCTAATTCATGAAATATCCTGAACATGGGTATATGACACTTTTAGTATATATAATCCAAATATGAATAATGAAAGGCACATACCACCTACCATGATGTCGTATGATCAATATACATGAATTTCGGCCCTGGAATTGGAATAGAACAACAAAGATCTAAAAAACAATGAAAAACTATCAACCGTGAACAACTCATGAGAGAGGAAGAATCGGGAAGAAATGGTCTATGTGTTTTGAGAACATACTGGTTGGATTCCAATGCACCTGATGGAATCTCAATTGGAGCTTGGATGAAGAATTAGGAGGGGTTCGTAGTTCTTCATCTCTTCTGTCGCTCTATTGTAGGAACCAAACGGAGTAAAAGACACTTAATGGCATAAGACATGACCCCACTATGATATATAAAATAAAAAGAAAATTACATGGTGAGTTCATTAACATTACAATACATTTATTATCCACATCTTCCCTCGACATAAAAAGGCTATCCAGGTCATCACATAGCCATTTACACATCCTTACACAGCCAAAACATGGCTATACCCACCCTTCTCATTACACAACGTGTACTCAGATGTACACGACGTGTACTTTGAAAAATAATTTTTTCATCCTTTTTCATCAAAAAAACCATAAAACAAGATCTATAACTGAAATGAAGATCTATGTTCTTACAAACATCTCCCATTAAATCAATTCTTCCCCGCATTTCCCTTCCAAGGGTGGTGAAGAAGAATCTATGAACAACTCTGACCATTGTGATCATAACATGGACTCCCTCTCCCTTGTCTTGTCCTATAGTTTCCTATACATCTAAAACATCCATACAAGAGGAACAAACCAGCCATATAGAACTTTTTTGATTTGATCCACAATATGAATAGGTTTCTCCTTGAAGGATGCATCCACTTCCAACCCAACCTCCAATGGTTAAGAAACATGATACGGGTATAAAAAGTAACATTGTAGCTGAGAAAAATGAAAGGAATTGTGCATATCCATGTACATATAAGGTAATTTTAATCGATACGCAACCATCCTGACTCTCCCCAAAACCTCAAATGGCCCGACATATCTCAGTGAAAGCTTCCCCTATCTCCTAACCTTGGTGTGACATTTAAGAAAATGTTATCCCCGACCTCAAACTCCAGAGGTTGTCTCCATCAATGAGCATAATATTTAAGGTAGGATTGTGCAGTATCCATCCTCTTCTGAATCAAATCCACCTGCACAATGGTCATTGGGACATGATGAGGTCCCATACTAGATTCCTCTCATATATATAGCCAACATTGGGGTGATCAGAATGGCATACTGTACAAATCCTCAGATGGTTCCATCCAAATTGTTGCATGAAAAATATTATTGTAGTAAAACTCTAGTAGGGGTACATGTCTCTCCTTAGAACCCTAAAAACCTAAGGTGCATTCTCTAAGCATATCCTCCCAATCCCGAATCATGCGCTAAAACATTCCATCGATCTGGGGATGGTAAATTGTACATAGAAATACCAACGTTCCCAAATCCCTTTATAGTCCATTCCATACATGAGATGTAAACCAAGAATCTCTATCTGAAATGATATAGTGAATAATACCATGAAAATAGTCAATATCTTTGATGTACAACCTTCCTATATCATTATCATTGATGGTTCCCTTAATCGGAAGGAAATGTGTAACCTTCATGAACCTATTGATAACAACACAAACTGTATCATTATCTCAAGGAGAACTTGGTAAACCAATCAAGAAATACATCATGTCATCATTTCACATTCACTCAGGAATGGGTAAATGCTATAAAATTCATGCTGGTCATTGATGCTACACCTTCACCTACTTACAGGTGGACCACCTCATAACAAAACCATCCACATCTCTCTTCATACATAGACACTAATACTGTAGATGTCAATATCAATACATATTAGTGACACCACGGTGAACTTCCTATAATGTGGCATGTAAATATCACATAAAATATTCACGTGTGTCTAATGAAACCCATACGTTCACATGAAAACTCAAAACCTCAACCTAGTTTATGGTCCACCAAGGGGTAGGTTCCTTTTCTGACACACTCTCATGTACGATTAGGCCTTTGGAAACTGATAAATACCTCATTCAAACATGATCCTGTAGATTAAAGGTAACATTTATATAATAAAGATATTTCTACCATTTTCGGTCATGCACCTCCAAATGCATCTCAAAGAATTGAGCCATAGGCTGCCACTCACTATTGGCCTCCTGAATTTTATGTATCTGAGTTCTCCTGCTCTACACATATTTCATTACATTGGCTTTCCCAGTTGTGTTGGAATGCTCAAATTCAATAGTATAAAGGTACTCAACTCACCTTCATGGTATCAAATTCAGGTCAAGATGAGTAAAGATATACTTGAAGTTTTGTGGTCAATTTACACCACAAAATTATATCCTAAAAGATAATGTCTCCAATTGAGTGAAGAATACAAAACTAAAGCTAACTTGAGATCGTGTATTGGGTAATTCATCTCATGTGGCCTCAACTACCAAGACATGTATGCAATGAATCCTTCCCCATGAATAAGCACTACTCCTGGACTGATACCTGACACATCGCAGTAAACAGTGTAACACTTTTTTGGATCTAGAAAAATCAGTATTAGTACTGAATTGAACCTCCCTTTCAGCTCTTGATTGAATAAATCACGGGAATATGTCCACAAGTACATCATACCCTTCTTGTTCAGGCCCATCAGTGGCACTACAAAGCATTAAACTTCCAATATAAAATGGTTGTATTAACCATCCATCTTTAGAAAACTCTTTACCAGAAAGATTTTCATTAGGTGATCCTAGGAAACTACTACCCTCACAATCTATTTCTCTTCTGATACTACTATATGTGAGATGAAATGACCCAAAAAGTGAATCTGGTCCATCCAATAGTGTAATTTTGAGATCTTAGCATATAAATGACTCTCTCTTAGTGTACTAAATACAATCTCAATAAGGGTGGAATGGTCATGTCACGTGTCATAGTACACAAAGATATTGTCCATGAAGACTACCACAAAGTAATCCATGTATGTATGGGACACATGGTTCATCCATGCCATGAAAACTACAGGCGCGTTTGTGAGACTGAACAACATAAAAAAATACTCGTATAGACAAACCTACTCCAAAATTCTTTAAGAGGTATATATGATTGACTATTGCACAATTGATGATAATTTCATCTCATGTAGATCATTTTAAAGATCTGGTTTCCTTGATGATGATCAAAAATATCAACAATTCTGGGAAATGGATATCAGTTCTTAACTATCAACTAGTTCAGCATCCAATAATCCACATATTGCCTGAGGGTACCATCCGCCTTCATTGAAAAAAGGACAGGTGAACCCCTAGGAGATGTACTAGGTCAGATGATACCATTTTGCTTCAACTCCTCTAACATCTTCTTGAGCTCTTGTAACTCTAATGTGTCCAACCTATAAGGTGTAATGGGAACCAGTGCCACTCCTTGCACAAGATCAATAGATAAATCTATGTCTCTCTATGGAGGAAAAACATAAAATTCCTTAGGATATACATCTCTGAAATGATCAACCATTGGAGGAAGGTCCATCTTTGAAGTCCCCTAGTCATCAAGATATAAACTACAAATATGAGCTGTAATGGCTCCTAGCCAATGATGCTTGGATCAAACTCTATTTTCCTGGATATCCTATTCGCCTTTCTGTATAAAAGATATTCCATCTGGTGATGAGAAACTAAATTTGTGGTGATAGTAGTTGAAAAAAGTCTTAAATGGAGAGTAACCAATCCATTACTAGAATTGTATCAAAGCCTGTAATATCTAATACATAGAGGTCTCATAGGAAGTGAAACCCACCAACATCAAGAGAGAACTCCTTGCACCGACAAACACCGGTCTTCCTAATCCCCAACAGAGTGTATAGCATCGTAACATCATCAGAATTAAAGATACATAGACAAAGGATCTCCACAGAAACAACACCCACAAAGATTAAAATATGGGAATTCCATGTATTAAAAAGTACATAAGATAAAACTGAGGCAACTAGAATCGTACCTCTAACCCTAGAGGGTCTGGGATCCTTCTCCTAGTGGGTCTGCTTTATCACAAAATTTTGAAATGTACCGTGGCCCTACGACCATTCCTGGCTATGATGATCTAGTCCTCCCTGATGTTGCTAAAAAATTTCATCTAGCTACCACAACCACAACCACCTCCTCAACCTGATAAACCTAAAGAACTCCATTTACCTAACTGATTAGAAATTGGTTTTCATACTCTTGAACGTGGAGTAATAACTGATTCCCTCTCACTCACTACTAGGGAGGATGTACAACAGAAATTATGATATAGACCCATATTTCCACAACATCAGCACTCAACTGGATCCCTTAGGCACTTTGGTCTCATGTTCCCACTCTTCTCAAAATGGTATCATCTCACTTGGTTACCTGATGAATCATCTCTGCTATTGGAAGTACCTCTATAATTGTCCGGACCTCACCAGTCCATTCCATTGTGAAAATGCAGTGTTAGACGTGTTCTGGGAGGTTAAGGTGACTTGGGGTGCATTTGGGTGCACTTTTAAGGAAAACTAAAGGGCTATAGCTTCTGCACTAGAGGTGCATGGTTTGTCTAAACCGTGCGGCCAAACCGTGCGAGGCTGGTCCTAGAGGTAGTGGCTAACGCACGGTTAGTGCACAGTTCCTCTAACGGTTCATCCTAACCGTGGGAGGAGTGTTGATGAGGCAGTAGAGACCACACAATTAGCGCACGGTTTTTCTAACCATGTGAGGAAACCGTTGGGGAACATAAATTTAGATCCTAAAATTGTGGATCTCATTCGTTTTTCCTCTAACATGCTATTTTAAGCCCTTAAGCATCCATAACTTGGCATTACCCTTCCTTGAAGGTAGGAGATCCTCTCCCAAGCGTTTTGGAAGTGATCTAAAGGCTTCTATTGGAAAATCGAAGCCATTTTCTTGAGTTATGTGATTTTTATTGTTTGATTTCTTAAATCTACTTAGATCTACTCCTCCTCTTCTATCTGTTTCATAGATTGAAACCTTTTATGGGTATATCTAAGTGTGTGAATGACAAATGTGATGAGCATTGGTCTTGATCTTTCTAGGAGAAGAGATCTATGGTGGGGTTTGGGAGAATCAACCTAGTATTCTTGAGCATTCTTCGACTGTTGTGGTTTTCGTAAAAATCATTGAGGTAGAGGATTCTTTGCTTCTCTATCTTTTACATGCAACTGTATTGTTATCATGTTTAATCCCCCTAGATGAAAAATGTAACTGAATTAATAAATATTTTAACTAGACAAAGAAATTGTTATCGATAAAATGTTATTGCCTGTTGTTTTTCTTGATAGTGTGGTATCTATGTTGGCTTTGCTTAGTTGTTGTTCTTGATGAAAATCAGCAAAGAACATATCTCGATATTAATTGGTATTTCTTTGTCTAAAGATAAATAGGAATGTGAATGAATATTGTTCTTGTTGTAATTTGACATTAATCCAATTGTCATCGTAAGCATGTATAATTATTTATGATACCTTACTAATTAGGCTCCCAATTTTGGAACCAACAGATTATAAATCTGTTAATTAATAATGGTTTAAATATTTTATTGTTTGATAATTCATTGAAGGGTTCTGAGTTATCATCTTGATTGTTATAAGTCTAAGAGCCCAATTGATCTGATGGTTGCTTTCCTGCTGCTTGTGCTGTGATGTGATCCTGGATGGTTGTTGTGATATGTGGGGGAATAGAGGCCTTTTGATTGTGGTAGCGGATGATTCCTAGAGTGGAATGATGCATCAGTTTATGCATGTGTGTGTCAGGGAGGACATCAGGGTTGATGGAATGGGATTGATGTTATTGTTGGTTGTTTGCTAGCTCATTGGTTGTTTATCTGGTTTACTTTTCCCCACTGCTCAGGGCAGATGTTCTTGCTTACCCTTCTCCCAAAAGAGGCGAAGACACGCGGGGTATGCCACATGATTTCTGTGTTTATCATCTCAAGGTGGAATGGGTCTACACTCTTGCTATACGCGGAAAATACTCAATGGGTAGTATATCTATTCACAGTGTTGATCCCCTTGTGTTAGTAGCATATAATGCTTTTCTAGAATGCTTGGGAATATGGGAAAGTGTTTCTATAATAAATTTTTGATGAAATGGTGTTAACCCATGGGGATGGAGTTACTGGAACATAATGATGAGGATGTAATATTTTAAAGGGACAATGGACTTTGGGTATGATGCTAATTAATTTTAATGTGGATTTTTTCATGGTTAATTAATGTTCAAAGAACTAATTAACATATAGTGGAACTGAAAAAAAGGGAATGATGTAATCTAACAAAGAACTTTAAATGGTTGTGTGCTTATAGGATACCTATTCTTAGAGGTAGTATCCTAGAGTCTGAGGGACGTTAGCTGCAGTGTGTCTAAGACTAGGTTATGTCCATAGTGTGGTTGCGAGTTATAATATATTTTGTACCTTTTGTGTTTCAATATGCTACTCCACCCTGTCAGTAAGGGCAACTGACACCCTAGTGATTCTGATCCCTGGGGGTGTTTTCCCCAACATTATGGTGGGAGGATGAATGGATAACTACCCCCTATGTCCCCGCTCTCTTCTCTTGGTAGATACATGTGCCATTAGGCACATCGGTTAGTTTTCCCCATTTATGTGTGTAGAGGGCTGTAATGGCTTACGGTTGTTCACACGCATATATTCTGGATATAGTATCCTATGGACTACTATACGTGTAATGTGTATAGGTTGTGATGGCTTGAGGATCCTTACTCGAAGTATGGGCTATAGTGGCTTAAGGTATAATACCCAATGTATGATACATGTTATTCAAGTTGTGGTGGCTCCCGAAAACTACCTGGTTACTTTTGGTTGTGAGGATGGTGTGGTGCTTCGCCCAGGTGTCTGCGGGAAATCCTTTTTGGCGAGAGATTCTTAGGATGTGCGGCGTTGGGGAAAAGCGTCAAACAAGTGGGGAAGTAGTAGTGTGGTACCCTTGATATTATAAACTATATGTTATATTCATGTGTGCGTTACTTGGTGAGAGTAGCCATGGTGAGGTTGGGAACATAGTATACCTGTTTAGGTAATGAGTTAGTTTCACTTATTGTTCACTGTGCTTTAGCTTGATTTCTTTACTTTTTCACGAGAGGATTCAGGGAGGATCCTATTGAGTATACTGTTATACTCAGCCTATGTTTATATAAACTTTTTTTGAGGTCACTTGGAGCAGGTTGGAGATCAAGCTGGTTTATACTAGCTTGGGGTTGCATGAGCTATTCGGGCTTTTGGTTGCTGCTGTTTTTACTTTCTTTTGGGTACTTTCAACATTTCCCCTTTTATTTGTAGTAATTTTGCATGGAATTTCATTTGTGCACATGGGTTTCTTTAGGTTTCTAGTACTATGTTGGAGTTTATTAGTGTCTATCTTATCTTTCTCTTCCGCGTGTGTTCAAATAGAGGGTAATGCCTCCTATTTTGGGTGTTATTATACCCTCGGTTCTAGTCGCTCACCCAGGGCCTACTAGAGGTAGGACTCATGGTTCATTATCTCCCTTCTCACATTGCCGGCCAAGGAGGGGTACACTATGTGGGGAGGGGGTCGTGACAGGGTGGGATCAGAGGTCTAGTTGAGAGATATGATGGATTTTGGAGTTAGGAATAGGTGAGGGTGCATGGGTTGGTAGGTAAACAATGTCATTCGTGTTTAGTAAGTGAGGAAAACACTGGACACTAAATGAGACATAGGCATTTAGGTTCCACTATGATCTAATTGACGAACCTTTACATTTACAATGGCCGCTAAACAAGGTGATACTAGTTGTAGGGTAGAGACCTAGAAAAGGGTCATGCGTCATTCTTCTTTGTGACTTTGTTTGAATGGGTAGACCATGGGATAGATTAACCTAAAATTAATAAAATAAACTAATTAATTAATTAATGTTGACTCTTCCATATTCTAGTTTTAGGAGCTCTAACGGTTTTTTATTTTACAGGTATACCTCCAGGTCGACGTCCTCATTAGGTTTGCATAGAAAATGTCCAGTTTTCTATTACCGCAGATCGTTGCAGGGTAGAGGTTGAAAATGACGAAAATTGGAAGAAGGCACTCTGAGATTTTCACTGCCAAAGTCTGCAGAAGTACGAGGGCTCTATTTCAGATACAGTCCTGGAAGACTGGTTGGAGGAGGTTGAGATAGGCTTCAGTTTGATCCATGCTCAGAAAGGATCACTAGATGTCCTTAGCTGTGATTAAGTTGCATAGAGTAGTGAGGAAATGGTGGTTCTTGTTCCTCGGGGACCGTGAGGAGTCAGTGATCTCATGGGAGGAGTTCCGAGATATGTATAGAGTCGATTTTCTTTCTTCTACTATGAAGGAATCCAGTCTCCAGGTGCTTCTTACCCTTCGACAGGGGATATCCACTATTCAATATTTTGGAATCTGTTTCAGGAACCCTTTATGATATTCTTCAGACCTGTTACCAGATGTGGAGGCCAGAGCGAGGCATTTCGAGGAGGCTTTGCATCCATAGATCTAGGGCTAGGTCACCCCATTTATGTTGAAGGAACATCTTGAGGTGTTGGCGAGGGAACAGGTAGTCGAGAGGACATTGTCCAAGACTAGATCATCACGAGAGGTGGATCGTCATGATCCATCATGAAGCAAGGTTGTGGTTCGGGGTTCCTGGTATTCAGGGAAAAAGAATTTTCATTCATCCGGGGGGAATTCCCAGCCCTTCACATCACATTTCTCCAGAGGCAGCATCTCTCAGGCCTATGCCTAGGAATCAGGTGATTATTTCTCTTATGGTGGTCATGGACATCAGCATCAAGAGTGCCTGACCTTTCAGAGTGGTCATCATGCATCAAGCTCTATACTCTAGGTTCCTCTATTGAGGCAGTTCCAGCCAAGGCAGCAGCAGCCAGTTGCACCAACTTTAGATCATCATAGGGTAGATGGGGCATGTAATGAACAGCCCCATGATACTCCCCGTCCTCACAGAGCAGAGCACGACTGTGGTGGTGGTCATAATCAGGGTCAGAGAGGCTGTGGAGGAGGTTGTTCTTAGCTTCATGCTCTAGTGTTTCCAATGCCAGATGAGCCAGATGTCGTTCGAGGAACCCTTTACTTGTTCTCTACCTTGGTGTATGCCTTGTTTTATTCAAGAGTGACACACTCCTTCATTTCACCCACCCTTGTTCGTGCTTTGGTGCATGATGTAGAGAGGCTTCCAGTGCCCTTGGCATTGACTACGCTAGTTGGAGATCGAGCTGACATGGTTGAAATATGTATAAATTGTGGGATATTGTTGGGGAAACAGCACTCTTGGGGAGATTTCATATGTTTACTAATATAACCATATGATGTCATCCTAGACATGGATTAGTTGTATTTGGTGCAGGATATCATGGATTGCTTCAGGTGGAAGTTCATTTTCTATGGTGTTGATGGAGAACAAGTGGTGTTTGTTGGCGAGAAAGATCCGCAGATGGGTCAAAGGTGTGTTCCATCCTTATCATCCATGATTGCTGAGATAATGCTGAGTTCATCAGAGGATCACCAGTTTTCATTTTCTAGGGTCATAGAAGAATACCCTGATGTCTTTCCAGAAGAGGTTGTAGCATTACCCCCTCAACGAGATATCGAGTTTGGGATCAAACTACATCCAAGAGCATCTTTTATATTTATGTCTCCATATAGGATGACCCCTTCTGAGTTACAAGATCTGCGTATACATCTTGTTGGTTTTTTTGTAGTGTAGTTTTGTTCGTCCATGTGTGTCACCATGGGGTGCACCAGTTTTGTTCGTGAAGAAGGCCGATGAAAGTTTGCGGTTGTATGTCGATTATCGTCGCTTAAATAAAAGTGACATAAAAGAATCGCTATCCTCTTCCACTAATTGATGATTTTGTCGATCAACTAAAGGGTGCATGTTGGTTCTAAAAGATCAACTTGTAGTCCGGATATCATCAGATTCTTGTGAAGGATGAGGATATTCTGAAGACTGTTTTTCGTTGTCATCATGGGCATTATGAGTTAGTTGTAATGTCGTTTGGCGTGACGAAAGCTCTAGCTGTGTTCATGAGATTTATGAATGATGTGTTTGGTGAATTCATGGATAGGTTCATGGTAGTTTTTATCGATGACATCCTTCTGTACTCCAAATCTAATGAGGAGGATGCGCAACATCTACAAGCCATTTTGGGAGTTCATTGTCGACAACGGTAGTTTGGAAAGATGTTGAAGTGTGATTTTTGGACTTGAGAAGTCCATTTCTTGGGTCATGTTGTGTTCCAACATGGAGTTTCTATGGATCCATCGAAGATAAGAGCAGTTGTGTCTTGGGCATCCACCAAGATAGTTTCAGAGGTGTCATGTTTCCTTGGTCTTGCAGGATAATACAGGAGGTTCATAGCGAATTTCTCACGATTTTCAACTCCTTTGACATCTTTGAACATGAAGGATCAGGAATTCATATGTACTTATTAGTGTCAGGTAGCTTTCAAGTATCTAAAGGAGAAGTTAGTAAGTGCTCCAGTATTTTTTCTTCCAGCTGAGAGAGTTCAGTTTGATGTTTTATGTGTTGCTTCACATCTGGGGTTAGGTTGTGTTCTCATGTAGCAGAGGTCATTTGTTTCTTATGGGTCTCAGCAGTGGTGTCCCCATGAATTCAACTATGCCACCCATGTACTTGAGTTGTCATTTGTGGTGTTTTCTCTAATGTTGTGAATACATTACCTCATTGGTGATCTCTTTGTGGTTTTCACTGATCATGAGAGTTTGAGGTATGTTTTCTACCCGCGTGACTTGAACATACGATAGTATCGGTGGATGGAGTTCTTGCAGGAATACGACTTTGAAATATCGTATACACTTGGAAAAGGGAATATTGTAGCTAATGAACTGATACAAAAGTCGTGTAGTGATGTTGTGAAAGAATATGGTGATTCCTGGTGAGTAATAGAAGAAATTTAAGCATTATGTCTTCATATGGAAGAATTTCAGGGTAGAGGTTGTCTTTTTCAGATGACGGTACAGTCATCCCTGATGTAGACTGTGGAAGAGTCCCAGTTGTGGGATCTTGAGGTGGAGTTATGGACAGACCTAGTTGTTTGTGGTGAGGCCAGTGATTGTTGGACTAAAGATGAACAACACCGAGTGTTGTATCATGGAAGGCTTTTTGTTCCTTTTTCGATGCACGGGACGATTCCTATAGAGTTCCATTGTTCACCCTCAGCAGTACATCCTAGTTTGAAAATGTTGTATCGATCCTTGAGGAGTCAGTTTTGGTGGTTTGGGCTGAAGCATGCGATTACGGAGTTTTTCTCTCGATGCTTAGTCTACTAGAAGGTGAAGTCCGAAAACCGTGTTCTAGGTGGTCTTCTTCATCCATTATAGATTACTCAGTGGAAGTGGGAGGACATCTCAATATACTTCGTTACTGGTTTACCTCGAGCTATAGGAGGACATGATGCTATTTGGGTGGTAATGGTTCATTTAACTAAATCAACCCACTTTATAGAACTCAATGAGTCAAGTACAGTGGAAGTTTTGTCGAGGCACTATCTAGAAGAAGTGGTGGGACTTCATGGAGTCCCTAGAACGATCATTTCAGATTGAGATTCTCATTTTACCTCAAAAGTGTGGAGAGGTCCCCAACATTCTTTTGGTTCTCAACTATGCCTTAGCACTACTTTTCATCCTCAAATGGATGGTCAGACAGAGTGAACCATCCAAACTCTTGAAGACATGTTATGCTCTTGTGTTAATGATTTTGAAGGTTCATGGATGAGGCAGTTACCCTTGGTGGAGTTCGCTTACAATAATTTTTTTCACTCCACCATCAATATGTAGCTGTTTTAAGCCTTGTATGGCCATCCTTTCCATTCTCCATTGTGCTATACTGGGGTCAAAGAGTTAGCAATTCTCGGATCAGAACTAGAGCAGAATACAATAGATATGGTTCAGGTGATTCGCGAGTGGATGAAGACAGTGCAAGATCGTCAGAAATAATATGTCGATCAAAGAAAGAGGCCCTAAGAGTTTAATGTTGGGGACCATGTGTTTATGAAGGTGGCTCCTCATCATGGGCAGTGATGGTGTGGTAGTGGAAGCAAGTGTTCTCCCCGGTTTGTTGGGGCTTTTGAGGTGTTAGATTCTGTTGGAGATGTGGCGTATCAAGTATCACTTCCCCCACAGATTAGTCAGATACATTATGTTTTCCATGTATCACAACTCCGTCGTTATCTCCATGATGAATCTCACATCACCAATTGGAGAGAGATCTATGTTGATGATAATGCAACCTTTTAGTATCGAGTTGTGGAGATCCAAGACTGTAAGGAGAAGGTGTTTCACGGGCGTTCTATTTCTTTATTTGTGTCTTGTGGCACCACGGTAGCTTGGAGGAGAGTAACTGGGAACGTGAGTCACAAATACGTGCTCAGTACCCAGAGTTGTTGTATGTTTAAATCTTTCCATGTATCATTATAGATTTTGTGGTTATGAAACTTTCATGATTATGAGATGGCTCCCTTTATTGTTTCGTGGCTTTCTCTCTTTTGATAGGTATATCGAAGGGTGGTTTTTCAGACCCTGTTTCGTTTTCCCTTTAGGTGGGTTTTGGATTCTCGAGGACGAGAATGTTTTGAGACGTATCTGATGTAATGGCACAGACCTCTCCAGTCCATTACTTTTTGAAAATGTAGTGTTAGAGGTATTCTGGGAGGTTAAGGTGACTTGGGATGTGTTTGGGCGGACTTTTAAGGAAAACTAAAGTGCTATAGCTTTCGCACAGGAGGCACACGGTATGTCTAAACCTTGTGGCCAAACCGTGCGAGGTTGGTCCAAGAGGTAGTGGATAACGCACGGTTAGCACATGGTTTGTCTAACCGTGCAGCCTAACAATGCAAGGAGTGTTGACAAGGCAGCAGTGACCGCACGATTAGCGCACGATTTGTCTAACCGTGAGAGCAAACCGTGCGAGCACTTAAATTTAGATCTTAAAATTTTGGATCTCAATCGTTTCGCCTCTAACTTTCTCGTTTATTCCCCTATGTGGCCATAACTCGGGATTAACCTTCCTTGAAGGTAGGAGAACCTCTCACAAGTGTGTTAGAAGTGTCTTGAAGGCTTCTCTTGGCGAATAGAACTTGGTTTCTTGAGGTATGTGATCATTCTTGTTTGGTTTCTTAGATATACTTCGATTTAATACTCCTATTCTCTCGGTTTCATAGATCTATGCCCGTTATGGGTAGATCTTGGTGTGTAAATTCCAAATGTGATGAGCTTTGGACTTGATCTTGCTAGGAGAAGAGATCTAAGGAAGGATTTTGGGGAATCGACCCTGGTTTCTTAGAATTCTTCAATTGTTGTGGTTTTCATCAACAACCTTTGAGGTAGGGGATTCGTTGCTTCTCTTTCCTTTACATGCAACTGTATGGTTTTCATGTTTGATCCCCCTGGATGAAAAATAGAATTGACTTAATAAATATTTTAACTAGATAAAGAAATTTTTATCGATCATATGTTATTTCCTCTTGTTTTTCTAGATAGTGTGGTATCTAGGCTTGCTTTTCATAGCTGTTGTTCTTGATGGAAATCGGTAATGAACATCACTCGGGATTAATTGGTATTTGTTTGGGTAAATATAAATAGGCATGTGAACGAATCTGACTCTTGTTGTAATTTGATGTTAATCAAATTGGCATCACATGAATGTATAATCATTTGTGATAGCTTACTCGTTAGGATACCAAATTTGGAACCAATGGATTATAAATCTGTTAATTCAAGATGGATTAAAGATTTGATTATTTGATAATTCCTTGAAGGGTTTTGAGTTACCCTCTTGATTGTTAAAGTGCCAAGAGCCCAATTGATTTGATGGTTGGTTTCCTGCTACATGTGATGTGATGTGATCCTGGATGGTTGTTGTTATATGTGGGGTTATAAATGCCTTTTGGTTGTGGTAGCAGATGACGCCTAGATTTGAAAGATGCATCGTTTTATGCATGTGGGTGTCGGGGAGGACACCGGGGTTGATGGAATTGGATGGATGTGATTGTTGGTTGCTTTCAAGTTATTTTGTTGTTTATCTTATTTACTTTTCCCCAATACTCAAGGCAGTTGGTCTTGCTTACCCTTCTCCCGAAAGAGGCGAAGACATGCGGGGTATGCCACATTATTTTAGTGTTTATATTCTCAATGGGGATGGGATTACGCTCTTGCTATAGGCGGTAAATACTCGACGGGTAGTAAATCTATTCACCGTGTTGATACCCTTGTATAAGAAGAATAGAATGATTTTCTAGAATTCTTAGGAATTTGGGAATGTGTTTCTCAAATAAGTGTTTTATGAAATGTTGTTAACCCATGGGGATGGAGTTGCTGGAAAAAAATGATGAGGTTGTAATCTTTTAAATGGACAATGGACTTTGGGTGTGATTCTAATGATGTTTAATATGGGTTTGTTCATGGTTAATTAATGTTCAAAGAATTAATTAACGTACAATGTAACTGATAAAAAGGGAATGATGTAATATAATAACGCTCTTTAAATGGTTGTGTTCTTATAGGATACCTAGTCTTAGAAGTAGCAGCCCGGAGTCTGAGAGACGTTAGCTGTAGTGTGTCTAAGACAAGGTTATGCCCACACTGTGGTTGTGAGTAATAGTATATTTTGTAATTTTAGTGTTTCTATATGCTACTCAACCCTGTCATTAAGGGAAACTAACACCCCAGGGATTCTGAGCCCTAGGGGGTGTTTTCCCCAACATTCCAGTGGGATGATGAAAGGATGACTACCCCCTTTAGCCCCACTCTCTTATCTTAGTTGAGACTTATGCCATTAGGAATAGCAGTTAGTTTTCCCCATATATATGTTTAGAGGGTTGTAATGGCTTGCTGTTATTCACACACATATATTCCAGATATAGTATCCAATGGACTACTATGGGTGTAATGTTTATGGGCTGTGATGACTTGGGGATCCTTACTCGGAGTATGGGCTGTAATTGCTTATAGTATAATACCCGACGTATGATACATGTAATGCAAGTTGTGGTGACTCTTGGAAACTACTTGGTTACTTTTGGTTGTGAGGATGGTGTGGTGCTTCACCATGGTTTCTGCGGTCAAGACTTTATGGTGTACGAGGTGAAGATTTCGGTGCTTCGCCCAGGTGTCTACGGGAAAGCCTTTTTTGAGAGATATGCTTAGGACATGAAACATTGGGGAAAAATGGAAAACTAGTGGGGAAGTAGTATCAGGGTACCTTTGATATTCTTTACTATATGCTATAATCTTGTATGAGTTACTTGGTGTGAGTAGCCATGGTGAGGTTGGGAACTTAGTATACCTGTTTAGGTAACGAGTTAGTTTCACTTGTTGTTCACTCTGCTTTAGCATTCTTAATTCACATTTTCTCAAGAGGATTCGAGGAGGATCCTATTGAGTATACTGTTATACTCACCCTATGTATATATAAATTGTTTTTTAGGTCACTTGGAGCAGGTTGGATATCAAGCTGGTTTCTACTAGCTTGGGGTTGCAGGACTTGTTCGGGCTTGTGGTTGCTTCTGTTTTTACTTTATTTTGGGTACATGCATCTTTTCCCCATTTTATTGTAGTACTTTTTCATGACATTACAATTTTTCACTTTGGTTTATTTATGTTTCCAGTTCTGAGTTGGAGTTGATTGGTGTCTATATTATCTCTCTCTTCCGCATGTGTTCTCTTAGAGGGTAATGACCCCAATTTTGTGTGTTACTATACCCTCAGTGCTAGTCACCAACCGAGGGCCTACTGGAGGTGGGACTCGGGGGTCATTATCTCCCTTCTGACATTACTGGCCTAGGAGAGGTACACATTGTGGGGAGGGGGTCATGACAACATCCACGTGCAAGCTCCCAACGACGATTCCTAATATCATTCGAAATAGTACCAACCCTGGAATCTGAACCCCCTAGGCTCATAGCTCTTAACTCCCTCAGATTACATTCATTAATTTGTGCTCGGTTCACTATTTAAGTCACAAAAGATAGCCAGAAAATATTCCCCTACGATTAGATGTCGTACCTTAGACCGTCCTCAAATTTCCTTGCCAAACATAACTCATCACCTACCAAAATAGGAGTGAAGTAGTGATTCTCTATAAAATGTGATGAATAATCCATCACTGAAAGAGAACTCAACTTCAAGTGCTTGACATCAATGGCTGGGTCGGCTCTCCACATCTCAGTTTAGAAGTAATCATAGAAGGTCCTTTGAACATCTTCCCAAGACATATCTCGATGATGTCCCTTATATGAGATAACATCCCACCATCCCTTGGTGGCGTCATGTAGCATGTAAGTCACAAGTTTCACCCTACTCTCAAAAGGGGTCTTGAGATACTCAATGATAGAAAGTATGGCCTCCAACCATGACTTTGTAGCCTATTGTTCTCCATCCCCTAAAAAAGTGGGAGGATCCTATTACGAGAACACCAACATTAACTCTTCTATAGTTGGGGTAGGATGTTGTGCTCCATGAAAAGTATACATCACTATTAGAAAGATTTCATTGAATTTTTAATCTTCCCATATGTCTTGTATAAAAACTAGTACCAAGACGGGCATGACAGGATGATTTTATAGTAGTCCCTGATATACCTTTTCTGGTGTCTGATCATCACCCTATACCTAGAGTACAACTGAAGGACATCTTGTTGGAATGATTATGTAAGGTCATGTGCACACCTTAGTTTAAGATTATCAGTGACTACAACTTATAATTAAAAAAAGGGAATAGGAGATGGAAATCATTCATGTTTTTTTCAAAATAGGGTTTCACGGCATGTAAAAACACTACAAGACATGTTTCCTTAAGCCTTTAACATGGAATGTACCTTTGTGAATATGGGTCATATAACACCCCCTAAACACAACGTGTTCCTCCTAAGAAATGGAATGTACTTAAATATTCCTTCCTATTTATGTTCTTCAAAAGGTAAAAAACTTCATGGTTCTCTCCTAGTGTAACACTACATGGAGTGCACACTCTATAAATGGAATGTACCATTTATTTTGCATCCACCCATGTCATCGGCCATACAGCTAGATACAATATTTTTAACTACAAAACATGTACAAAATAGACACTATCTGTACAACCTATGTCTCATCAACCTATGTTGTTAGTAACACAGCTAGAAACAGGTCTCTTATTGCATGGCATATACTACCAAAACACAACATGTTCTACAATATGATTATCAACCTTGTGTCTTTTCTCACACAGTTAGTCATGTGGTCAACCACAATATGATGTGTATATATAGTACATGGTGTATACCTAAGAGAATTCATTTCTTCAATAACAGAAGAAAAGATGGTGTGTGTTCATAACATCAAACACCATTTTGTTTGGGTTTTCTGATAGTAAGCCACTGAAAATTATTGAGAATCCCCAAAATCATAATTTATTTTGCAATGCATGCCATGATCGAATTCGTGAGAGGCCATACTCCCCAAAAATCAAAGTTTGACATCCTATTTCATATAATGACTTAATAAAATCCAATTAATGTTGAACATGATACACCAAATTTTGATCCAAGAGGGACCACAACACCTTAGGGACCAATATTTGGCATTAATCCAAAAGAAACACTACATATTCCAATACTGTATCAAAATAGTTTGTATTTATACCACGTAATCTATCATAAATACATGTATATGTATTAAATTATATACCAAAAAAACATGCAATAAGTAATGCACTCTATATGGCATGGCAATAATTCATGACATGTTATTTATAAAAAGTGCCTTTATGATGCATGATATGGAATACCCTAATCTCATTAGGTTACAAACAAAATAATAACCTCAATAATATTAATAATAACTTCACAATACATGTGTATCACCCAATGCTGAAGTCAAATCAACTATAACAATTGAAAAACAAGGAAAATTTCCATATTCGAGGTAACAAGGCTTTTCCCTGTACATGGGTTAGCTACTTCCAAACACAGATTTTTACCAACTACCCATTCCTTCCTATCCCATTCTATTGTCTCCAAATAGTAAGACAAATTAAAATATAAAACTCCTTTAATACCACATTGTAACATCCTAGATCTGGGATCCACCCAAAGGTTCCCCATACCCAGTTGGCCACCTGGCCTCAAGAACACTTCCCCAAACTCCACAGGCTTCAAACATTATGAGAGGGCCTTAGGTGTGATAATGGGGAATATATGAACTAATTGGCAGAGTAACACAAAAAAAATAGTAAACAGTAGTAGAAGTAGCAATACATAAAACAAAATAAACATCGGAAGACTGGTAGTAAATAAAAAACTGGAGAACACACACACACACACATATATGATACATGGAATATGTGTTTATGAAAATAGGCAATCAAGTCACAATAATGGAAAGAAATACTGAAACCAAAGTACAAAAGAAACAAAGTAAACTCCATCAGCATCGCAAGTCAAGGCTTGGTCCCATGATCTCAAGCTCTAATAGCAATCATGAACTTGATGAAGAAGGGAAGTTGACCTTTAATATACCTGCAATCATATAATCTGTTTGGGTCAAAAAACATATCCCAAATAGAGTGTGAGACAAATCTCAGTAGGCTACCACCAAAATATTTATGACCAACTGTCAGTGAATATTTACAATAGTTAATAACCATAAATGAATAAATAAACTAAGAAGTACTCAAAAGTATATAATCCTGAGGTTTTTAATTACATTAATTTAAAATTCATTATTCATCCTTTGAGTCATGCAAACATTGGGATATTTTTTAATCTCTATATCCCATGTGCAATAGTAACTACAAATGTCTCATAAGACCATTTTAACAATCATGTAAAACAGAGCCCAAGCTTATTATTTGTCACGGAAGTCTCATCACAATACCTTAATTACTCAAAAAGAACATTCTATGAAAGCTATCATAGTATAACACCTCTGGTTTATCATAACACCAATTCATTAGTAACAACCCTCTAGGATACTCTCATGGTCTAACCCCTTTGGTCCCACATATCACTACACTAATTACAAACTACAACCCAAGTAGCTCTGATGGTCAATATCCCCTTGGTCAACATAGAATCAATATATAATAAACAACCTCCTAGGTAGCTCTCCCAATAAATACCCCTAGTTCAGCATAGAAAATTAAATATAAACGTCGTCCTAGGTAACTATCATGGTCAATAACCCTAGGTAAATATCTATTTAAAGGCTCTCACGGTCCTGTGTAAATGAACCTGGAAACCACCACAGTTTTCCTGGTCCAAGTCTCTCTTAGTTCATTGCAAGAAACAATGTGCATATTATATCAAATCAGCTCATGTAGTCTTTAACAACTACATGGATAATCATTCCCAAATCATATTAGTTGAATTTCATATAATCAATAAAACTCCATCCTAATAAATTCATTCCATGGAAAACAAGGCATGCCTCGTAGGGAACCTAGATCAAACAGTAAAAAATATTCAATATAGGGAAACCCACTCATGGGGTGTCCCGTAAAAATGTTACATGGATTTATGCATATGAAACAACCCTTTATCAATAAAAACCCATATCAGGTAATAAAAAAGGTTAATTTATAATTCAATAAATACACTAAACATGGTTATGCATCACTATTATCATATATAATCCATAGAAGAACAATGAGAGGCCCAAACCACCTACCTTGATATTCTACGATCAATATACATGAATGTCAGCCCTTGAATTGGCCCAGAATGGCCTAGATCTACAAAAATATGAAAAATAATCAACCTTGAAAACTCACAAGAGAGGAATAATATGGAAGAAAGGCTCTATAGGTTTTTAGAACTCACGGGTGGGATTCAAATGCACCCAAAAACTTCTATATCGGAGCATAGATGGAAAATCAGGAGGGGATTAGAGTTCTTCATCCCTTCTATTGCTCTCCTGTATGAACCATGGGGAGAAGAAGACACTTAGAAACAAAATATGTGACTTCTCTCTGATATATCATATAGAAATAAAATTACACAGCATGTTCATTAAAAGTACACACTGTTTGTTAGCCTCAACCTTCCCCCTACTTAAGCAGGTCAGCCAAGTCATCACATGACTATGTACTCAGCCTTACACGGCCAGAAAATGACTCTACCCAGAAATCTAGGTACACTATGTGTACTCAGAAGTACAATTCATGTAGTTAGAAGATTCCCCATTTCATATGTTCTCCTCAAAACAACCCTAAAATAAGATCGAAACCTAAAATGACAATCTGGGTTCTTACACAAGGTAAATATTCTATAGATTCCACAACATACCTTTGTGATTTATGAGTTTTATGAGTTATTCATAAATATTATTTTTTTCATGTGGTATGTTAATTAGATTACGTTTTATGAGTAAAAAGTGTGATTTCGTTGATTTCTATGTAATCATGGACTAAGGTTTTCTTACTTATTTTATACCCATGACTGAGCTTTTTATGCTCATCCCATGTTTATGAAACTATTTCATAGGGAATAAGGAAGATTAAGATAATGTAATAATTCAGGAATATTTTCATCAAAAAAGTAATTCTATTTTTATTTATTGAGTTTTATTATTTTGATAAAAATTAATAGAGTTAAAGTGCCAACCTTTTAATATTTGATATGTAATGTTATAGTTATGATCTAATTCACTAAAAATCGAATCCTAAAAACAACATCAATATGAGAGAAATAAAATTATTGATCGAATCTCAATATTATCTAATGTGTATGGTTGGGGCATATTGAATGTCTAGTTTTTTTAATAATAGGGTTATAATACATAAAAAAATCAAACCTGACATCCTTATTTTATTCTAAATATTGAGATCCTAAAATCCATTTGATCCCCTAAAACTATATGGGATAACCTAGGGAATACATGAAATAATGGAGTGAGATAAATATTCGTGTAATAGAATAAACATGATAAGGAATCCAATCATGTGAGTCAAATGTATAACATGATATCATAAAAGAGAATATACCTGAATAATAAAATGGAAGAATGATATAAAGGAAATGGTATCATATGATAATAAAATTATATTATATGTAGTGGTATCATAAAACATGACATAAAAATATGTGAATGCTAAAATCTGAGATAACATCACACGGTGTACAGAGTCTGATAATGGGTTAGTTTCACACCATATTCCCACACATGAATTATAATTATATAAAAACAATATCCAATGACTTGAAGGGTTATATAATTCCATCCCCTCACATCACCTACATATTATATACATATATATGTGTTCCATATAAGTAAATAATTATAAAGGAATAAAAATAATAAATACTCATATAAGGAAATTGTTTTCATACTCTTGCCTCATAACATAATCAATAGAGATTTCATAAAGATAGAATTTGAGAAATGGTCATAAGTCATTTATTACACAACAAACCGATGGGAAATTAGCTAGGTATATATTTATGAGAGATATATACATAAATTATAAGAATAATATGTCATTAATGAGTGAGATATTATGTGTTAGATAGGAAGTGGTTGTAAACCAAATGAAGGGTGATTTAGATAGTTCCCTTACCTTGAATCTGATTCATCACATACATTATTTATCTTTCAGAAGAATAAGATTATATTAATTTTTTAATTTCATAAAAAATATTCAACATTATTATTCCTTTTATTTTATTCATTACCATGTCATATTAAATTACAAAATCACATAGGTTCGTGAGGGACGTTTTGACTTTGTTCGCCACATATGTATAAAATCACATTGGTATGAAGACTAAGGTAAAAGGAAATTATAATTTTTCAACTCTAGAATAATAATCATGAAATTATTTTCATTTTTAAACAAATATTAAATTTTTTAAAAAATAATGTTGGATGGTTTTGAAACATGAACTATTCTACAATAATAGATATGGTAGGTCATACGTACTCATGAGAAATGTTTCCATTTTTAAAGAAAAATGATGGAAAGAAGGTAGGTGTTATTTTATATTTTATGTATGGTCATTATATCAAAAATACACAATCATTTCATTAAATTAATTTATATATACCATCCATGTGTAGTAGTAAAAAAATCGCATTTCATTGTTATATGACAGTACTCTGTACACACAAATGACGTTATCATTTTCAATGGATGGAAATGTAGAGACCCAAAATTCTCAATCATTGATATTATATCTTAATAGAATAATATTAATTACAGAACATAAAGATCCATTCTAGAATCATTATGTTCTAGTGACTTTGAAAACTTCGAAAAATAATACAATTGGTCCATAAGTGACTTATGTAACCTCCCACTATGTTCATCATATATAGAAAACCTTTTAGAAATATTATACATAATACCATTCATTATAACCTAGGGAAAGTAAACATAACGAAGTATGATCTTAGATGACCAGTAAAGGTAAACAAGGGAGATATCAAAATTTCATGAGCATAAGGGTTGAGAACATGTGAATATAATATTAAAACCATTCCCCTCATACCATAGATCAAAAACATGAGTCATTTAATAAATCATGGTAGTTCATAGGACTTGAATCAAAATAGAATCAAATAATATGAACCATTCCATCAAAACATTTTCTTAAGAAATATATTTTTCGAATAAACATAATATTATAACATTGAAAAAAATTTATAATTAAAAATAGGTTCAATAAATAAGTTAAGGACATTAAATTTAATCCTCGCATAAAATTAGAGACATCCAACCACGTCCACGCATAAAATTATGGACATGAAATCTACATCCAATAATAACATTTTAAACATGTAATTATGTTCATGAATAACATTTTTAACATGTAATTAGGATCACATATATCAATTTTACTCATGATTTATCCATATTGCTGGTTGAGTTTTGAAGAAGTGAATTTTCGGGAAATGGGGACAATGGCTCCCGAAGCACCAATGTTTCTTCAACAAACCCTAGTTCTCTGATCTTTGAGGGTATCTTTATCTCCCCCTTGATCTGGTGATGGTGTTAACAGATCTCATAGGGGAACATTACTAGAAAGAAATGGTGAACCTGAAAAAGGGAAGAATCATCTCCAATCGCTATCGCAAACCTGAGGTCAAAGAGCGTCTCCTTCCTCGAGGAACTGATGGGTTCTGAGCAACCGCCTTTATCAAAGTCAACAAGAGTAAAGAAACTGGAAGATGGGGGTTTCTGTGTTGAATCTGATCCAATTGTGGTTCATCAACGATCCCAACTCTGTATGTTTTCATTTATTGGTAGAGTCGTGTTCCTCAAAGGTGATACTCCATGGTCCTTTTCTAATCTCAAAGTTAGAATTATTGCTTGCTGGGGATTCTCCAAAAAGAAGATTATTCCATTAGGAAAAGGATACTTTCATATTTTATTTTCCTCACAAATAGACCTAGTTCGGGCTTGGAATGTAGGTAATCAAAACATGAAACCAGGATATCTTAGGCTCTCCGAATGGGACTATGCCTTTAACCCAAACTTACATAGAAACAACACTACCCAAGTCTGGGTTAGACTCTTTAACCTCAAATGTTTTTTTTGAATCCTCAGATCCTCAATGATCTCTCTATATGCATTGTAATAGCACTTAAGGTGGACCAGAGAACTTTGAATGGGGATTTAGGGCTCTATGATAGGGTTCTTATTGAAGTCAATTTAGAATCAATACCCCCTCAAACAACCACTTTCGCTGCTCAATATTATAAAACTGTTATGAGGCTTGAATATGAAAGACTCCCATATTATTGTAAGTGTTGAAAGATGGTTGGACACTACATCCACCTGTGTAGAAGAGTTCACAATCGGCCTCCACAAAACAATAATGCTGGCTGGACGGAAATTAAAAGGAATAAGAGGGGGAAAGAAAAGGTTGTTGACAAACCTGAAACATCAAAGAAAAGAGAGTAGAAAAGGGTTTAAAAAGATAATTCATTCAGGATATTGGATTCTAATAAAGTGAAATCTTGGGCTGATCTTTTTGAAGACCAAGAATTAGAAACTCTGGTATAGAAGTTTAAAAAAGGAATTGAAAATGATGTCCTTGCTATTCTTTCTCACCCTATATCTGATTCTGTTTCAGCAGACCCCCCTTCAAAAGTCCCCATTTCTTTAACACCAAGGATTTCCCTGGTCCTTGATAATACCACTAAGAAAGATTATGGCACTACCTCTGAAACTGATATTTCTAACACTGACAAATATCCCCCCTTACTTGGAAGCAATATCACTCATCCCCAAATCATTTCCACCATTTCTGAAATATCACCTCCACTTGAAAACGTAGACAGATCCAAACCTATAGAGAAAAACTACAAGGCTGACCTTATTTCCTCACACACCTCTAAGGATAAGTGATATGATTCTAGTGGGACTCCTCCCCTGTAGGACTCCTGTAACTCAGCTTCATTGAAACCAGATTCGGTTTGCAAGCTGATTGCCTCTGATGATATACCAATAGTTGAACTGAAAAGCAGTGAAGGTGATACTTTTCCATTGCTGACCAAACTGTCATTGAATGACATGCATAGCATCCCATGAAAAGAGGGTTCTCTTGGAGTTGAAACCAGACCAAATTCCTTGGCCTCCAAAAGAAAAGGGGACAACCCCACTAAAAAAGGTCTAAATGAATATTCTATATTGGAATTGTCAAGGAATTGCTAACCTTGACACCTTAAATGTTGTAAATATATTCATCAACACACATACTCCAATGCTTCTTGCAATTTATGAAGCTAAAAACAACAATGCCTCTAGATTACATCAAGAACCTTCTGTTTATTTTTTCTGAGGTCTTGTAATAATGGAGAATCTACTGATTCTTTATGGTTATTTGTTCATTCTTCTTTGCTTAATTTCAGTATTTTTAACTGTTCGAACCAATCAATCACATGTGAAAACATATTCTATAATATACATATACACTCCGCTTTTGTTTATGCCTGTTCTAGATACCAATATAGAAGAGATCTTTGGAATTATCTCACCTATCTTAATAATTCAATTAATCATCCTTGGTTTATTATTGGCAACATTAATGCCATTCTGGCCCCGAGTGAAAAGATTGGCCCTTCACATGCTCTTATCTCTATTAGGGAATTCCATACTTGCATAGAAATGAATAATCTTGTAGAGATAAATCTCTTGGGATCCAAATTTACTTATTATAGGAAACATTATAATAGAATTGTGGCTAGTAAACTTCATAGAGACTTCGCCAATGTACATGCCCTAGATAAATGGGACAATATTTCTAGCATTACTCTTGCGTGGATTGCCTTAGATCACCATCCCATCCTTATTTCCTTCTCTCATAAACCTAATAAGCATAGGGCCCCTTTTAGATATAACATTTCTTGGTCATCAGACCCAGAATGCATAAACATCCTTAAAAACACTTAGATTAATATGTATGGACAATTTGATCCTTTCACTTTCCCAGTGATGTAAAAAATTCGTAAACTAAATATCAAAAGCTGGTGTAAGTTCAAGGTAAGCGAAATCGAAAAAACCATCAACTTCGTAGAAAATGAGCTTCTTCAATTCCAAAATACTAATTCTACTTCATAATTTGTACAAGACTCTCAACATGAAATCAACATATCCTCCATGCTTATCTCTCTTCTCAACTTTAAAGGCAATCTTCAAAAGAATCACTTTAATTCCAAATGGCTTAATGATGGAGATAGGAATACTAAATTCTATAATGCCCTTCACAGAATCAGAATAGCCTATAAACCCCCAGCCTATATTATATATGGGGTTCAGATTCTTGACAGTGATGAATGTGTTGCTAACCATATTCTTTCTCACTTTAACAATATCTTTAATGGTGCTCGTATTGACAAAGGCCTTATGCCGAGCATCATTCCTTCCCTAGTTACTAGTGATGATAACTCCTTTCTTAACAAAATCCCCCTAGACAATGAAATTAAAGACACTATATTTAGTTTAAATCCAGACAGTGCTCCTGGGACGGATGGATTTCATAATGGTTTTTATCAAAAACACTGGGATGTTCTTCAGAAGAATGTTGGCAGTATGGTAAAATATTTATTCACTAGAGGCATTCTCTCGCATGGGCTTAAATCCCAATTTTTTGTCTCATTCCCAAGATCAATAATGCGGATGAACTCCAAAGATTCTGGCCCATTGCTCTCAATAATTCCTTTTTCAAAATCATCACTAAATTAATTACCAATGAAATTGTTTCCATTAATAATTGAATTGTTTCCTAGAACCAATTTTGGTTCATAAAAGGCAGATCTATTTAAGACTGCATCTGTCTTGCCTTTGAATCCACCAATCTTCTTAACAGAAATAATGGAGGTGGGAATGTTGTTATTAAACTGGATATTGCTAAGGCCTATTACACCATTGATTGGAACTTCATATATAAAGTCCATAGGAAATTTGGCTTCAATGAAATTTTTATTAATAGGATCTCATCATTGTTCAATACATACTACATCTCTGTTTTAATCAATGGTTCACCTAAAGGCTATTTCAATTGTTTGAAAGGAGTGTGACAGGGTGATCCTCTCTCAGCTCATCTCTTCTCAATCATTGAAGTCTACCTAAGTTGGATAATTTCTCAAGCGATTCATAAAGGATATATAAAACCTATTTTTGTTTCTAGAAACATGAATGCTCCCTCACACCTTCTCTATGATGATGACATAATTATTTTTACTCAGGGGGATAAAAGAAACATTATGGCTTTGAAAACCATCCTTCTTCACTACCAAGAAGTCTCTAGTAAAAATATAAATTGGAATAAATATTACATCTTTTTTATCAATGTCTTTTCTCTGGGGTGGAAACATACCATTACAAATTCTTTAGGTGTTAAATAAGGATCTCTCCCCTTCATTTACCTTGGAGTGCCCATTTTCTAGTAAAGACCAAAATGGAATTACTTTTCTCTCATCACTGATCAAACACTTCATCATCTTTCCTCCTGGAAGGGTAAAAATATTTTGATGGCTGGGAGAATTTTTTTGGTTAAATTGATCATTGTTTCCAAAATGGTTTACTCCATGATGATCTATAAATGGCCAAAGAGTCTTTTAAACACATCAATATTTATATAAAAAATTTTGTTTGGACTGGTAGTACGTTGGAGAGAAAACTAGTGACAGTCCCTTGGACTTCTTCTTGGAAACCTATTGCTAAAGGGGGGATAGGCATTAAAAATATCTCTAACATTATTTAAGATATTCAAGCTAAGATTAAGTGTAATCTCATCCATAACAACACTCCTTCTACGGATTTTCTTAGGGCTCGTTTTTTTGATAAACATAGAAATAATCACTCTCACTTCCTTAGGTCCTCTATATGGCCCTCCATCAGAAACACTTTTATTTATATTATGAAAAACTTTAGATGGGTGGCTAATAAGGATTCTAATATAAACTTTTGGATTGATAACTGGACTGGTGTTCCTCAGACCTATTTGATGGAAAACAACTTTTCTCCTCCCCACTCTCAGGACTCTATTAAAACAGTCATGCATATGAAAAACCCTAGTCTCCCTGAGAATGTTAATCAAATTGTTGACAACTACCACATCATTAATAAAAATTATTTCCTTATTTGGGAACCTTCACATAATGGGATTCTTGATTCCAAAAATTACTACAATCATTTTTACAATAATTCTGACAACAATTTTTCTTCGTTATGTAATTTCAATAATTATTGGTTAAAAACCTCAAGATTTACACCTGTCTAGAATATTTCTCATAATATAATTCCCATCGATAATTGTCTACAATCTTTTGGGACCATTCTATGTTCAAAATGCCGCATGTGCAATCAGCATCGTGAGGATATTAATCATCTTTTTCTTTCTTGTGAAACGGAAAATGTTCTTTGGAATTACATTATTGACATTTTGGAGTGCAGATGGCTATTTTGTGATTCCATTATCATGCATATTAAATGATTCGTGGACTTATCTATTTCCGAACAACTCAAAAATCTTTTGGTTACTGCTGTTGTAGAGATTCTTCATGTAATATGGCATGGTAGAAATGATTTGATTTTTCGTAATACCTCTTTTAGAATTAATGAAGGAAAAGAGAGAATCCTCATGGACATTCGAGAGGTGAATTCGATCTCAAAAATACCATTGCAACCACTCGGTTCACGACATTGATATCCTCAGGCGAGTGGGTGCGGAGGAGAAATATCCCTTCCCTAAGTTTACTCTTGAATTTTTTTGGCTCTCACCCCCCCCCCCCCAGGATAGATTAAAGTCAATGTGGATGGAGCCTCCAAAGGAAACCCTGGACCAGCAGGCTGTGGTGCTATTTATTGAAATCATTTATATCAGAAGCTTGGCTACTTTTATGGCTCTTACGGGTTGTCCACATCCCTGGAAGCTGAGATGATGGCCGCCATTCATGTCGTTTATTTTGCCAAACTTGACAACTAAAACGACATCTGGATTGAGAGTGACTTCACTAACATCATTCAGGCTATTTGGAATGTTACCATCGACTTTTCTTGGACTCTCACTTCATGTTGGATGGATTTCTTGAACTCTCTGGTTGGTCTCAGCTTCATCGCCACCCAAACATACCTGAAGCTAACAGAATTGCTGATGGGCTTTCCAATTTAGGTGTTACACATGATCTTCATTGGAGGGATAATCTTCAGAGTTACACCCGCTTTATGATAGGGATGTTCAAAAAATTCCAAATTTTAGACTTGTGTAACTATTTTCTCAATAATATTTGGTTTTTTGGTCTTTGTCCAGAACACTACCTTTAAAAAATCCATATTTACCAAATGTTTGGTAGGGGGACATAGGTACCACTTATCAAATAAAGAAAATATTAAATATGTGTTCCATGAGATCATAAAACATTCTTCATATCAAAACACATGAAAATAAAATAGTTTCATAAACATTTCAAGATAACATAACTCGTGTAAAAGAAATGGGTTTCATAATCATTTCCTCATTTCATCAATGCATAACACATAGATAAGAAGTTAGTTTTGTAATAATAATGTTATTCGAATAATAAACCATTCAAAAAATAATAATAATGTTATCCTGGGATAATATCCCAAATAAATAATAATACACATAAATATATTTCATATTAGATAAAAAAATATTTAGAAAGAAAAATTGAAAAAAAACATTTTGAGAAAAAAATATCCTTTATTTGAAAATCATCTTTTAAAAAATTGTTTTTTATTAAAATAATTTGGAAATAAGTATCATTTTAAATAAAATTGAAAATTTAAAAAGTAATCTTAAAACTAATTAATGATCATGATGTCAGAAAAATTATTTCATGTTATACATGTTTAAAAAACATTTCGTTAACATTTTCGGTAAAAAAAACCTAGTTTGAAAAATGATATGAATATTCATTTAAATGATTTTTGTAAAAAGTAATAACTAGGGAAAATTATTTAATAAATTATCTATATAATGTTGAAAACATTTTTGGAAACATTTTTTCTAGAAATAAAAATTGGTTTTTGACCCAAGAGTGAAATAATAAAAAAATTCATAAAAATGCTTTTTTAACTGCTTGAGTACATTAAGAGATGAAAATTAAGGGATAATTTTATTCTCATGAAATATATATAGGATAATAAAATTAAAATGTTTCATGAGATAAGGATCATAATATTTAATTATAAAAATCTAATCATAATCGATCCAAATAAATGATCAAAATGTATCATAAAACCATTTCCCCATTGGAAACATTGAATTATATAACCCATGAAATAAAGATCCTAAAATATATATTCTGATCCAAATAATTTTTTTGAGAATCATCATAAAATATATTTATGGTAACTATATACCCCACATAAAAGAAATACATGGTGAATATGGCTTGTGTCTAACAGAATATAAATGTGAGACAAAAATCCATTATCTTAAGTCTCGAATTAATTAGTACACAATAAAACCTCATTTATAATAATTATACTATTATAATAAAAAAAAATTTAGAACCATAATTATTTATATTATAACATTTATGATTTACTTAGGAGCTTTTATTACCTTTTGATTTACAATTCCTTGTTAAAATCATGTTTCAGGTAATAACTCCTTTTTATTTCATGTATGTTTTTATTTTTTATTTTGTATAATATTATTTTGATCATGGTACCATAATATATATAATGATATAAATGATATAAATATCATATATAGTTAGTATATATTTATTTATAGTAATCCATAAAATATAGATATAGGAAGTAAAATACACTATTCATGGAGACTGTAATTCGTACCTATGAATGAATGTTGGTTACATTTTCCTGATAGATGAAATATAAGTTTTTATATAATATATTAAAATTTAAAAATATTTTTATTTAATATATATTAAATACTTTTATTAAAATTATTCATATTACCTTATATGTAAATCATGAATGAATCACATCGCTTCGCAAGATCGTAGTCTGCCACACATGAATGACATTCTCATATCCCATAGAAATGGAACATGAGAAGTTATATGTGATATAATAATCTAAAAAGAATAATTATATTTAAAACATCATAATTAATAATTTAATCTGTCTTCATTATAATCCATGTAAAATAAAAAATAAAAAAACACCACATCCTTTCAGAAGACGATAATCTACCATACACACAAGAAACAATGTTTTTTCCAAGGGGTTAAGAGGTTTGAAGGTGGAAAATTAATTTTAATTATTTGGGTATAATGAAATCATAAATATCATATATAAATATTAGATCCTTTATTATATACATCTATGAGAGGTTGTGGTGGAAAAATAATTACATTGGTCCATGAGGCTGTAATCCTTCGTACACTCAAACGATGATTTCGTACACCATTTAATGGAAGAGAAGAATGATTTAGGATATTAAATTAACATAATAACATATTATTATATTTAACATACTTATTATATTATATAATCATAGTTTAATAATAATTTACCGAGGTGGAGTAAGAAATAAAATAAAATGATTGGTTGGGGACGTTATATCTTCTTCGTAAAACTTCTTTTGGTTTGCATGAAAAATATTATTATGTTGAATTCATGAACAATATAAGGATTTTAGGATGAGAGAATGAAATTACAGAATTTATTTGGGTATTTACTATCCATTTAAATTGGTTTTGTATGTGTTATGAGGAGATTAGAAGGGTTGCTTTATAACTGAGGTGAGTGGTACACTTGTAATTTTAATAAAGAAAAAGGATTAATCAAGTCTTTCACATGCCAAAAGGTACCAAAATGGTCAATTTTATAAAATGGAAGATATAATGTCGAAATATGTCCATAAAATGTCTTTTGGATAAGTTTTAGATCATTTTTAAGCATTATCATTTTAGTTTAACTCCTGATAAACCAATTTTTTTCATTAATCAGGGTAAATAATATTATTTTTTTAAAATTAATTATGGAAGAAAATTGATTTTAAATTATTAGATAATGTAAATTATTATTAATATAAATATTGGATTCATTTTCCCAAATACAACTCAAAGAAGTGGCATAATTGAATTTGAAATTAATCATTAAAATGAGGTGAAAAGTTTGGTTTTCAAAAGAAAATCATCATATGTGGATAAAAGTTTAAAATATAAATTAAATTTTAAATTGAGTCAAATGTATTAAATTGTATTAATATAAATTTAATTTAACTAATTTTAAATTTAAAAACAAGTTATTTTTTATGTTTGTAAATGCTTCAATAAAAATGAAAATTATTAAAAAAAACCTACATTTTCAATATTTATCAAAATTAATTTTCTCAAAAAATTATAAAAAACCACTCCGAGATTATTTTGAAAATATTATTTAAAAAATTATTTTAATTTTTGTTTTCAAAAGATGTTCTAAAATTGGGAATTTTTTTTTAAAAAAAGTAAGTGCATAAAATGAAATAAAAATTATTTTTTAAAAATAAAATTTTTAGGCTTAAAAATGGACCTATTTTATCTCATGCCTAGAAGAAACAATATACTAATGTTAAATAATATATTTTATTCATATTATATATATTTAATTATTATGATTTATATTTTTTAAAATTTATTGATGTAAAATTATTTTGTGCGCATAAAAATAGTTTTTCTGAAAATGATTTTCATTATTTTCAAATGGTTCATATATTCCATTATAATTAATTAGTCAAAAATATAATTCAGTTTATGAAAATTTTTAAAGAATATATAGTCATAATTTATTTAATCTTATTCATACCTTCTATTCCAACAGTTAAATGTCATCTACAATATTAAATAATAATATTTTAATTGTATGTCGCATTTCATTTAAACTCAGTGTTGTGTGTAATAAAAGCTAACTCAGTTTTAAATGTAATGCAATAAATACTCAACATTGTTTGTAACATAATCTAAAATAAATGTTTCATGTAATTTAATCTAGACTCGATGTTTCATGTAAAGAAAAATATCAAAAATATTAAATTTATTTTAAAAATGTATGTCACAAAATCTAAGGGTTTTACATTCTACACCATTAAATAAATTGTGCCTTCTCAATTTGAACTTATGCATGGTAAACAACGATTTAATATTAGAAAATCCAATTGTGGGAAACCTAAATCATAAAAGGATTACTAAATCTTCATCTTGAAAAGATAGAAATGGATGTGTGAAGGTCATCTGGAATAACACATAATATGTTTCCAAATATGAGAAAATATTGAGGAATTTAGGATTTGGACATATAAAAAAGGATAATGTCCAAATAAGGATATAGACAGATAGAGACCATTGATTACAAAAAAATTATATATCATAAGAAAATCAACAACCACAAAACCATAAACCAAATGGGTGTGGAAAAACGTTATTGATATCATCAGAAATAATGGCAATGTAACAAAATTTTATTTCAATATAATTTTACAAAGGTTTTGGAATGATCATGATAATATATACATACTTAGTTTCATTCCATTTCATCAGAAAAATATCATCATTCGGTTACTCCTTGGTCAATTTCCATTTTAACAATTTTTCTAAGTGATTATTTTTTCACATCTAAAGCACTAATGGATAATAATACCCATAAAAGAATTATAATTCAATCCTTCTATATCTAGTTATCATATAAAACAGTTATCATAGGTTATGAATATATATTCATACGGTGAAATAATTCATTAATATCTTATACTTTATGAATTCATCTACATAAACTATTCCACAAATTTTTAACATCATGAACCTTTCAAAATTAAAATATTATAAATGATATCACAAAATTTCCAAAAATCAACTTAACATTAATCCCTCAAATATCATTTAGTATCTCTTAAGTTTCCCATACATAATATGTTAATAACATTTTCATATATTTTCTTTTAAATGTGATAATAACCATTATTTCTATAAAAACATAACGGAATTATACATTATTCCTCATTCCTTGACTAAAACCACAGATTATTGGATATATTTCAAAAATAAAATAATGTTGTAAACTACATCAATGATAAACAACCCCATATTTTCCACAAATCAATAATCACTTACAAGGTCATCTATGATATCCAATTTACATTATTCATATAGATAACCTATTTATCCAAACATGATTATATCAATGTCAAGAACATATTAAGTTTTGTTTTCTCGTAAGAAAGTGTTTTTCATTAAATATCAGCTTGAAATTAAATAAATTTCTAGAACATAATTACCATTCATGATGTTCAATCAAATACTTAATGAAAATTTTATATATAATAATCGTTATACATTTCATGATTCATATAAAATAATTATTGAATTCACATACAGTAACACATCAATCATTCCAATTCATTATTAAATAATTAACTAGACTTAATTCTATTTTTCCCTAATACCACATTCCAATAATATGAAATATAAATCATATCTTAAAATTTATCAACATCAACATAATAATTCTTCTAAAATTTAACACAAACAACACTTTTAGGATATCTCAAACCTTTCATATTTATTTTTGGTCTCGTCATCATCAGTATACACATTAATCACTCCACCCTACTGATTCTCTTCACGATCCTTCCCCTTATGACATAAATTTTCATAATTCTCATACATTATACATTTAAAACATTCCTTCATAGGTAATACCATAAGGAGACCAATTTTCTCATCCATTTTTGTAACCGAACATTTCATTTTCACTCATTAATTAGTTACTCTATGTTCTTTTTCTCCCTGCATAAAACATCCTCTCATTCATTTGATGGATTCCCTAGTGTGCTTCTTCATATATTAGTGACATAAAAAAATTGGATCTTCTTTCCTACTTTGTCTCCACTACCCAAAATCACAACGTACTCTATCAATATCTTATTTTTATATTTAGAGAGTTGATTAAGATGAAAATTTTTAATTAAATATCATGATAACATATTAGGTATAATGATATTATCCTTCACTAGAATCTTCATCCCATTTAGTAAATCATCAAAAAATTGTATATCACATTAAATGTTAATCTAGTTTATTCTAGTTTCAACCATTGACTAAACCCCACAAGAATAGTTCATGTAGAAATATTAATTGTGGGAAAAAAATTTATCATGAATTATAATTTACAGGATGAGTAAATGATGAAAATATATTTTCCATTTGTGAAACTAGAGGCTTAGACTTGGTCATTCCCAATCATTAATGAAATCATTCATGATGGTTGATAAAAAGTTAGTTAATTTCTATAACATATCCCTTGGGAGTGTAAAATACGATGTCTACCAAGACTTGTTATTGTACACTAGGGGATGATTGAGTCTATCTCAACACACCCTTTTTTATGTTATCACCCCTATTCACTTTTATGATAGAGTCACATACAATTGTAGAATCCAGAAAGTGATGTAATTTCTTAGAAACCACACACATAATCCTTTAACAAAATTAAAATACATTTTACTATACTTTCAATCATCTTAAGACTTATCCTTTTACATATTCCAACATATATCCATAAAAATATCTCTATTGGTCTCACTAATGTTTTCTTATCCTAGTTTCTAAATGTAAATTAAATATGACTACGATATCAACTATAGTGATCCAAACATCTAAGAGATAATATTACATATTAATAGATAAATATTAATTATAAGACATAATAATCCATGGAAGGGTCATTTGGGTGTCATGCCTTAGAAAATATATACTCATAAACAAATAGTACATAAGTAAACTACGTTATAACCCATTATATTCTTCATAACTTTCACCCTTCATAAACATATTATACATAATACCTTTCATCATAACTTGTGGAAATGAAAATTTGAATGTTTGAGATCAAATGATCAGTAATGGTAAATAAGGGGTATATCAAAATTTCCTGAGCATAAGGGTATGAGAAAATGAGAATAAAATTTTAAGACAATACACAATATAAAATTGATCATGAAAAGGAGTCACAGAATAAATAATTTATGATCTTAATACATGAATCATAGTTTAATCAATGAATACGAACCCTATGAACATAACATTGGCATAAGGCATTGATTTCTAGCATACACGTAGTCTTTTAACATTGTGAACAAGTATGATTAGAAACATGTTCACTCATTATGTTATGGAAATTATATATAACCCTCCCATAAACTTATGGACATGCATCTAAGTCCATGAATAATATTATGGGCATGAAATCCATATCTTAATATAACATGGTGAACATATAATCAAGTTCATGTATAACATTGTTAACACATAATTATGTTCACATATATTATATTTACTCATGATTTATTCATCTCTAACTAATGAAATAGAGGGATATGTAAGTATCACACATCATGAAATTAAAATCATTAATATGTGTTATATAATATCATAAAACATTGATAATATTATAACACATGAAATGAAATGGGTTTCATAAACATTTAACTATAACATAACCTATGAGAAATAAATTGGTTCTATAATCATTTCATATTTTCAAAAAATTATAACCTGTAAAAATATGTGCATTTTATAAGAACTATTTCATTATAATAATAATCCCCTTTGAGAACAAATAATAATGGTATACTTGGATCATATCTCTAATAAATCAAATGTAACATCAATGGATGTTATACAATATGGAAAATGTTTTTGAAATAAAAATTACTTAGAATGTTTCTTGAGAAAAATATCCTTTCTTTGAAAATAAAATTTTCTTAAATTGTAAATTCATGAAGTATTTTAAAAATAAGAATATTAATTAATAAATATTAGAAACTAAGAATGAATATTTGAAGAAAATACTATTCAGAATGTCAGGAAATTTCATTCATGTTGTATATTATAAAATAAAGATTCATTTCACAATTTCGGTAAAACTCAAATGGGCCCTTTTGGAAAATGGAATGATGATTCCTTTAAAAACAATTTTTAAAATGTAAAACATGGGTAAAAATATATTTAATAATTATTTTATATTCTTTCAACAACATTTTTTAAATCATTTTATGGATCATTGTTTTGAAAGAAAAATTGGTTATCGACCGAAGAGAGAAATAAAGATGATATTTATTGATAATATTATTTTGAACACATGAGTATATAAATGGATAAAAATTAAATGAAAACGTTTGTTATAATAACATAACTATATTTGAAAAAAATTCAAACGTTTCATGATTGATAGATCACAATATTTCATCATCGGATGCATAATAATAAACAATCTCAATAAATGATGAGATTAAATTATAAAACCATTAAAACATTAATAACATTGGATTTTAATACCTATGAAATAAGGATCATAAATTTTATATTTAACTCATAAGTAATTTTCAATAGAATCATAATAAAAAAAATTAATGGGTTGTATATACCCAAATAAAAGAAATATGTGGTGAATATGACATGTGACTAGAAAAAAATAAGAGTGAGACAATTATCTCTTACCTTAAGTCACAAATTCCATTCTACACATTTTAAAATCCTATATAATAAATATAATTATATCATAGAACAATTTTGGAACCATAATAATAAATATCATACCATTTATGATTTACTTACGACCTTTTATTACATGTGTATTACCAATTCCTTCTTAAAATCACATTTTGTGAAATAATCATTGTTTATCATGCATGTTATGATTTGTTATATTAACTAATATTTATTTTATAATGGTCACACAGTATATATAATTATAAAAATGATATAAATTATATATATATTCAATAAATATTTATTTATTGTAATCCAAGAAAGGTAGATATACGAAATGAAATACATCATTCATGGAGATAATAGTTCATACGTACGCATGAAGGTTGCTTCCAATTTCACAACGGATGAAATGAAAGAATGTTAAATAATATATTAAAATTATTGAATAATTATTTTTTCATAGATATCAAATATTATCAACAAATCCATCCTTATCACATTCCATATAATGTATAAAGAAATCACCTCATTTAATGAGGCAATTGTCTGCCATTTAAACAAACTACGTCATTGTATCCCCATGGAATTGAACGTAATAAGGAATAAATGATATCATATATATATAGAAATATAATTACATTAATAATATCATATTTATTTCTTTAATATATCTTTATTACAATCCATGTAAAAAATGAAAAATACATCTTATCGGTTCGTGAGGCGAAAGTCCACTTTACGCAAGACCAATGATATTTTTCCCCAGATATTATGGAGGTATGTAGGTAGATATTTTATAATAATTCAAAAATTAAAATAATATAATAAATATAATTAATATATATATATATTAAATAAATAATTATATCCCATCGTTAAATATGGTGACGGAAAACGAATAACTTTGATTCGTGAGGTGGTAGTTTTCCGTACACATGAATGATGATTTTATACCCCATTTTATGTGATCGGAGAAGGATATAGGATATTAAATTAACATAAAAACATGGTATTATAATTAATATACATATTTTATTGTATCTTTATTTTTTAATAATATATAATTTGGTTGAGGTTGAAATAAAATAAAATGGTCGGTTTTGGACGTTACCTCTTATTCATACAACTTATTTTGGTTTGCATCAAAAGGATTATTATGTTAGATTTATGGAAAAAATATGGCTTCTAGGATGATATTATGGAATTATGGGAGTAATATTTCTATTTATTGTCTGATAAAATGGGGATGGAATGTGTGAATCAGAGATAAGAGGGGTGATGTCTTATAAGCAAGGTGAGTAGAACAATTGTAATTATTAGAAAGAAAAAGGTGGGCTCACATTTTTCTCATTCAGAAAGGTTAAAAAATAGGTCATTATCTACCCTATAATATATATGATCTAAATATTTTCATAAAACAGGTTTATGAAAGATTTTGTGAAGTGTTCTGCCCTTATGTTTTTTCATTTAACCTTAGAAAACCCATTTTTACCTTAACTGTGCTAAACATTTTTTAAATTTTTTTCTATTAATTATGGTGAAAAATTGTGTAAAAAATATTATATAATATAAATTTTTATTTTCATAAATATTTAATACATTTTTTCAAATTCAAATCACATTAGTGGTCGTATTTAATTTAAAATTAAACATGGAGATGCGACGAGAAAGCGATTTTTCAATGAGAAGATTTTCATAAGTGGAGAACGTTTTAATATAAAAATTAAATAAAAAATTGAGTCCATTGAACTAAATTATATTAACATATATATAATTGTATATATTTCACCTTTAAACCCAACTTATAAAAGATTTTATGTTTCAAAATTATTCAATAGAAATAAAAATTATTAATAAAAATATTATTTTTCATTATTCATTGAAATATTATCATTTCATAAAATTATATAAAATAACTCCAAAATAATTTTTGAATTATTATGAAAACAAATAATTTTTAAAAAAAAATCTAATTTATTAAAATTGTCAAAAATTAGTTGAAAAAAGTGCACAAAATATGACAAAATTTCTTCTAGAAAAATAATGTTATAAGCATAAAATTGAATTTATTTTTATCTCATACATAGAAAAAAAACATAATATTATTTTTAAATATTATAATTAATATATATTATATTAATATCATTAATATAATTAACAAAAATTGATTTTTTAATTTATTAATTTAAAACGCACTTGTGTGAGTAAAAATAATTCTTGAGAAAAAGAGATCATTTGTTTTCAAATGTTTCTTATTTTCATTTATAAATGGTTTTTTACCAAAGATTTAATTTTATATATATTATTAAATAAAATACTTTCATAATTTGGTGAGTCTTATTCATATCATTCCAATGGCTATGTGATAATTTTCTTATTAAATAATAAAATTTTAATATGATGTCGCATTTTTTTTGTATCCGTGTCTCATATAGCGCAAGATAAACTCCATGTTGTGTGTAAAAAAAGAAAAACATAGTGTTCTGTGTAACATAATAGAAACTCATTTTTTCATGTAATTCATTTAAGGTCGATTATTCATATAATGAAAAATATTGAAAAGATTAAATTTATTTGAAAAAAACATATTTCAAAAAATCGTAGGGTGCTATATGTAAGGTAAGAAAATATAAGATATGTCAATTTTCTAGAATTAATAACTTTTATAGAATAAAATATATAAACATTAAATCCATTATCATGAACAGTACTGATATCTGATGATTGAAACAAAATTATATTAGTTCGCGAGGTGGTAATCCGCCGTACTCTTGAATGATGGATTTTCTTTCCATTGGATGGAAGTGGATATGTATTTTGGTTATTATATTAACATAATAATATACTATTATATCACTGATACTGATATTATTATAATATCATTATTGAGTTAGATTAGAGGGATGTTAATTAAAAATAAAACAAATACTCTTGGTTACAAACATTGCCTCTTCTTTGGACCACCTATTTTGTATTGTACCTAAAGTCATTGTAGAATGAATTTATGATCCAACCAAGGATTCTAATATATGGGTATAGAAAAAAATATTTTGGTAGGTATTTTACAATTCAATTTGTTTTATATGTTTTTGAAGGAGTGGATGGTGGGTTCACTTTTAAAATTTACTAAGAGTGTGATTGTTGTAAATACCCGAAACTATTCAATAATGGGAATCCACTATCAAGCCATATTCATCAAACATTAACTATAGGAAAAAAATAAATACAAATGGGGTTATATATAGGTTTTTTCCAAAACCATGGGTATATAATTTAGATATTATCCTATCCCAATTGTTTTAAGAGAATCGTTGTAATAGGTTCATTAAAATAAAATTTATACGAATGATTTTTTTAAAAACATTTGTATTTGGTGAAATTTATAATTCAATTAAAATGGTTTCAATGAAACATTGGTATAGAGTTTTCAATATTTCTATTCTAACAACTTTGAAAACCATTAGTAAAGAGTTCCCCTAAAGCACTATCGTAGCATGAAATCCAGAGATCTAATTTCTGCTTCTAGTGATCCCTATGAGCTCCTTCCATCTTCTTCCCCAATGACGAAGACCCATAATAAGCTTATCTATTCATCTAGTTTTTCTTTAATAGAAAATGGTTAGTTATAGATCTATCATTCAGTATCCCTCTAGAAAAATTTCAAAATATTTGATTGCGATTTATTTAAAAAAGAACTCGCTATGTGTAGAGTGGTGAAGACACAATATTTTTACAAGATTTATTATCAAATGTTCTTACTCCTACTTCCATACTGAGGAGTTAGATTAATATATTATAATATATATTCTATTTGTGAGATGTTATGAGTGGAGTTTTGGTGTGTTCATGATAAGTGAAAGTCATTTTTTTAATGTTGGCTCCTCTTTGACTTCCCATGTTCTAATTTGATTAAGGGATTGTATTTGTTTCGTTATTTTATTTATTGGTATTATTTATTGGATAATTTTATTCATTATTATAGTCAAATTTATATTTTTAATTTGTTTTCCCACATTTATGACCTCTTTTCATATTCATTTCCTGATAATTATTTCAATAATATATGGAGATTTCATTTTGGTGAGTTGTCAGATGATGGATATGATATGTTACATTCTGATGATTTTTAGGTATTTTTTTTATAATTAGGTAATTTCATAGGTAAATTGTAAATTCAATAAAATTATTATCTTCACTTACTGGAGGATATTCTTAACATCGAGATGAGATCTCATATTATATTGAAGAAATTTGGTTCTTGATTTTTTATGATGTATTTGTTACCTACATTGTGATTTATGATATATTATTTTATATGTACATATCATAAATTTTGATACTAGTTTGTTATATTTTTAGGGTTATTTGAGTGAAATTATTATGAAGGATTATTAATATAAGAATAAGTTGTTATCAGATATTATATAATGTTATCACCTTTTGAATTACATAATGGTGACATGGTATATGATTTAACTTCAGATCATTTAAATAGTAGTATTTATTGACTTAATTACAACTACATTATGAATGTTACAATGGTTTGTTAATTGAATAATATATATTCTAGTGAATCTTAGAAAATGATAGATATTTTTATCACATGTTTAATGATAACCTAACCATAGGGTAGATGTGATAGGTGTGAACTACTTTTTCTCTTAGGTCCTCTCCAAAAAAACAACATGAATCTATAAAACTCAATAAAAATGTGACATAAACCTTCAATAATACTTATAGTACAAATATCTACCAAGATTTCACAAATATATGATACTAATAGTTGTAAATTTGTAATCATATTCTGTAATCATTGAATCCTCCATAGAAATAATATTTTTTTAATCAACACCCTTAAAATTAATAGTGATGTTATTTTCTATATCTAACACATACAATATTCCTTGAGTTATTCTAGGTGAAGTTGATGATCCATAATATAATCCATTTCTCGTATAGATATAATTTTTATAATAGTTCCAAAACATGAGTAATAAATTACATATCCCATTAAACCCATGCATTAATTTATTAATAAAATAAGAATAATTATCTAACATATCCATTAACAATAATTTGTACTACCACCTCTCCTTGATGTAATGAAATACTCATTATCTAATTTATCACTCAAACTATAATATAAAACCACACTGAATAGACCTGAACTGAACTACAAATAACTATACTAATCTAAACAAATTGTACCCAAACCAACATTAATGTAAATTCTTTAGACTAACCATATAAAAAAAAGTGAGTTGAAATTTCCCAAATCAACCTAACTCGAATGGGGTGAAATGGATCAAAATTAACTCTTAACCAAACAGAACCAAATTTACTTGAAATGACCGGACATAAAAAAATTAAACCTAACCAAACAAAAAAATGATATATCCAGGATGGCCTAATTCAACACTAAATAAAATAAATTCAATTGAATTAATCAGACCCAAAGAAAGCTAAAATGTTACAAATAGATCTAACTATGTTTTAAAATAAATGAACCAAACCAATCAATCTATTACACACTAAAACCTAAAACAATTAACAAATCTAATCTATATCATTTCTAAATAGACATGACCAAACCTGCTGAATTGAATTGAAATGACTGGATCGGACCCAAGTAAACATGGGTAGACTTTAACAACAATAAAATTCAAAAAATGAAATAAAATAAAAAAATTTAAACAAAATTTAACCAATCTAAAAAAATTATATAGTAATGATAAAAAATGAACTGGCATGAAAAATATTAAATAAAACCCTAATATGCATCCACCAAAATAGACATAATAAAAAACCAATCCTAACCCAATTAAATATACCATATCCAAACTAATCATAATCAAATAGAACTAAGAAAAAAAGGATCCCAATCAAATAGAAAATATTGAACTAAATAGAATAAATTTATTGATTTATCCTGACCGAACCCAAACCAAACCTGACAAACACAAATTAAAATAACCCAAAGTGAACCAAAAAAAATAAACTAACTTGAATAGAAAAAGTGAATTAAATTAATAAAAAGTGAGGAAAATTTAATTTAACTCATCAAAACCAAATCGAAACAACCTAGGTGATATATTATATTTTTAAGCTAAACCAAACTAAGAAAAAAACTATAAAGGAAAATATTTTAACTTAACCAATAAAAAATATCCCAAATTGAATAGAACCAAGTGGTACCAATCGGAACCAAACCATATCAAACAACACAAAAAAACCAGAAATAATTGATTTGAACTACAGTTAATAGAGATGATTTTCACTAAACTAACCCACTTTGATTGAAATAATTCCAAATTAAAACAAATGAAATTGAACCAAACCATATGAACTTGAAAAAAAGATACAAAACTCTAATTGAGTGACTGTACTAAATATGATATTGTTAAATATAAATAGTATTATTTTAAGTATGATTTTATTGAATAAGTGAAACATTAGTTAAAAAATGATATGTATAAGAGAAAAAAATGAAAACAAAAATTATGAGCACAATTTTTATAGTACCACGTATATTTATCTATAATTTATATAATGGAATTCAATATCATAATATTTTTATATTATATTTTATATATATAGTCTTCTCATTTATAATATGATTTTCATATTGACTAGTGTGTTAGTTATGGCTTCATATAAAGTGAACAATTCTCGATTCCTTAAATATATTTTAATTTTATCTTCAATATTATTTATTTTCTTTTATGACATGTAATGTAACATTTTTTCAGAATGGATAGAAGATGGATGTATGTTACAAATTATATCTCAAACAATTTTAAAAACATTTTGAAGATAATTTTATATTTTTATTAAACATTGATTCTGATAGTGGTCACTTACACTTCAAATGTTATAAATATAATGTAAGACCGTGGTTGGTCCATGAATAAGTTCACTAGCATAATAACAAATATGGTATTTGAAAAAAACTATTATGTGTGGTATCACAATGGGGAGAGCATACAATCTCAAAATGATCATGATTTGAGTGAAATTATTTGATTGTATAATTTATTAGAAGACTGATTTTGATTTATTTTTCATCATGAGAAGGAATTGATTCTAACCCAAGAAGAAATAGATATGAGAACACATTATTCATCTAACTTAAATGATGATGTCGACAGGGTGAAAAAATTGAATGATGCACACATGACCCAAGTATATCGGGGGTGTGGTAAAAAAACTGAAATTTGTAATCAGATTGTTTCATGGGAAAACTATTTATTTGATTTCTAATACTTACATAAATTACATCATTACCTTTTTAAAGGACTTACTTTGAGATGACACGTATATTCCCTCAAACCACTGTATGACATAGAATTTATTCAAGGAACATAGATTTTCTAAAAAAATCATGTTTTCAAAAATGATTGCATCTTATTCTAGGAGGAAACTGATGAATGAAATGACTGTATAAAATGTGGAAAATCCAGATAGAAGACAAAAGCTGATAGAAAACCACTCCGTGTGCCAAACAAAGTAATGTGGAACTTTCCATTGATCCCTAGAATCTAGAATCTTTTTAGGTCAAATGAAATATCAATACAAATACAATGAAATGATACCATGAGAAAGAAAAATAATGTTTAGTTGGTTTTCCCTCCAGATGGATTTTTATTGAAGATATTTGGTTTTTAATATCTTGATTTTGTAGTTGACATGAGAAATGTGATATTGGGTATTTCATGTGATGGTTTTAATCAGTTTGGATAGATTCTTACTTAATGGAGCACTTGGGCAGTTTTCATACTCATTTATAAGCTTCCTCAATGGATTTCTATGAAAAAACCTCTCACTTTCATGAGTATAATCATATATGGACCTTCTAATCGGGGAAATTATGTAGCTATAAACATGAAACCATTAATAAAATAGTTGAAAACCCATTGGAATGTTTGTGTACGCACATACAATGATTTTTTGAAAGAATTATTTCATATGTGTGATGCGTTTATGAGGACAATCAATGATTTTCTTTCTTATGCAATTATGTTTGAATGGATCACAAAAGATAACTATAATGTCAATTTTTTGGAATAATAAACAATCCGTGCGGATGAAATATTTCCATGGATTTTGTTTTATGGGACATCAACGATTCATTATAGTGAACAATCCATATAGGAATAATCACCAAATATTTGATAATAGCATAGAAAAATAGAATCCACCTCAACATATGTCTGGAACTGATGTGCTTAATGAATTGAAAGATTTCAGTTTTTTGTTCTGGAAGGGTTAGATGAAATCTAAAAACAAAAAGAATGGTTCCACTGAAACCTATTACAATTGGAAGAAGATAATTGGCTTTTTTGAGTTTCCTTATCGGTCAACAAATTTGTTATGTCATTGGTTAGATATAATACATATTAAAAATAATATATGTGAAACATTTCATTCAATTATTCTAAGTGAAAAGGGAATGAAACAATTTGATTTACAATATTAGTGTGACTTGGTGGACTGCTGAGTCAAAATAGAATTTCATCTTGTGTGTATTGATCAAAATAAAAGGAATGCTTCATGTTCTTTTTATGTGATGAAATTTACAAAAACCCCAATTTTTGTAAGAATTATAGACTATTAATTTTTCTATAATTTATTGAAGAAGCATATCAAAATGGGTCTACAAACGAGATTTGATGTTGAAATCTTTGAAGGCTCATTATTATCAGATACTTATGCATGAATTCATTCTAATAAAAAAATATCATCTTATATCTAATAATGTAAGGGAGTCATTTATTCTATTTTAAATTTTTTTGAGATAATTGTGTTAAGAATTTGCCAAAGTCATTTTAATATAAAATGTTGGTCAAGACAACAATAAATTTATGGGATTAAGAGAAAATATTTCCTCCATTATTTTTAACTTGCATGTTTCATGTAACTATCCATATTATAACTAAAATACCTCTTGGATAACCCACTTCTTATCATTGGACATATCCAGCCAAAGAAACATGTATACATTGATGTCTTATGTATAGAATAGGAATAATATATACGATTCTATAAGGAAAGGTTAATCGGCTCAAGAATGTATGGATTTTTGTTCAATTAATTTTTATCGTATATATATGATATGGAACATATCAATAATAAATGAAGAATAACAGGATGATAAAGTTAATCCATGTTTTCTATCAATTCCCTAAATAGGGGGAATTCCCGAATAATATTCACTGATCACATTAAGCCTTGAAGAGTGGGATATGGAACATAAATTTTTTTTAACTTTGATTGGTTATATGACTACATCAAGTATGTTAATTGACCATTTATATAATATATCATCTCCTATAATTTTACATATATGTTAAACTATTTCTATTTTTTGTTAGGTAACATTAAAAAATTAAAAATAGAAAGCATCGTTATTTATCTTTGATAAATATAGAGACTTTTCCTAGAAAATAGTTTTCTACTTGGATGAAAGTGAAGGTAGAAATATTCCTGAAATAAATTAATTTTATCAATATTTAAGTATGTGTATTATTAAATTATATTTTAGGTATTGACTCTTCCTTCTGGCCCTGTCTCTGAGGAAATGAGAGTTTTGATTTTGGTCCTGATTCCGTGCTTTGTGAATGAGAATCAATTATGACCCATGGGAAATGATTTCTTATCATTGAATGAGAAATGAACATTAGAAAACACCATGATGGTGTTATGGTAACTACAAAAATATACTATTATGCTAGTGCATCAGAAATCATAACTAGATTTAAAATTATATCTTATTATAGTGTCATTGAGAAAATACTAAAATTTGATTATTACTCTCATAGTCGAGTCGCCAGGATGAAATAAATTTGGTTTGATTAGATTATGAGTCATGACACATTTATTTATGATCTTGGATTTTGAGTTATTGACATTATTCACACTCTTGATATTGATGAACCATAAGTACTTGCGTTAATGAAAAAACATGTTTTTTATATGAAAGATCATCTTCTATCTAAATTTTGTGTCATTACTAATATAATACCAAGACATATTTTTTATGATAGTGATGATAGAATTGACCCAATACCTACTCCAACTATCCAAAATCCATTTATTATTTTTGAGGAATCCAATACTTCAATTTTTAGTGTTTATTTTTAACCTTATGTTGTGGTGGGAAACATATAGAATCATCCATATGTGTCTCAATAATTTTGGTTTAACTCGACTTGGGTTGTTAATGTTAGTACTATTCAAATTTATTTACTATTGATTAAAAATATTTTTTTATCCAAATTGACCATTATGTGCATTTTCAATAATTAATGGTTTATTGTTTCCTTGAGTTTCGTTTTATAATATGGAATTGAACTATATTCTAACCTACAAAATAAAAAATACTTAAATAAGGAAATTGGAACAAAAAATTAGGTGAATTGAATTGGATATATTAAACTAATTAATATGATAATAAAAACCCTTGAAAATAAATAACTAACCAAAAAAAGACTAAATTTCCTAACCCACAATATGAACCAAATTACAGAAGACATATATAAATGAAAAAATGACCTAATCAATTGACCAAAAATCATCAAATGACCTAAGAGAAATAAAAAAATTGAACTAATCAATTCATAAAAATTAACCAAATGACCTAACTAATATTGAATTGGATGAAATTTAAAATAGAATAGAGCTATAACATACCCTTACTAAACATGATAATTTGAATATATTGATTTTTGTATGTTGTGTATTATATTTTGATATTCTTCACACTGAATATAATTTTTTTATATCACTAAACATTCTATATTTAGTTTGAAAAATAATATTTCTTTATTAATTAATGTGTCAACATATTTATTGTGCTGATTACATGTTTTTTATTAATTTATACGTAATTATATATTTGTTTTCAAATGATTGAAATGAAAAAAATTGTGGATATATGAAAAAAGAAATGTTTAAAAATAATCAGTTAATGAGAGTGATGGATATCCCCCCTTTAATTTATGTTGTGAGTATTTTATATCAAATATATATATTTATAACATATAATTTCATGTGATTTTTTTTTTACTTTTAATTAGGACCAACCATATGGGTGATAATTATTCTCTAACCAGCCTAGTTTTTTCAGTGTAAAAGAGGAAGATACGATGACGATGGTACACCAGATTTGTGATCCACTCGACATACTCGATCACACCCTGTCCCTCCCCCTATCATACCTTCTACTAAAACTTCTGATTCCATAGTTTCAATAGAGACACCTAGGATATTATGGTTCCCCATGTTCTCACCACCATTTTCATCTGATCCTCCTCATATATCTTTACTTTATTTGATTATTATTCCTACCCCTCATCCATATAGTGTATTTGAACAGCCTTATATGCCATCTTCTTTTCATTTTTATTCCTTCTCCCAAAGCATCTACACTCTTACTTATTAGACATCAACACAAATACATTCCGAGATTCAATAGCATACATTGGTACCCACTCCATATGTAAAGGTTTATGTTTCTTCTGTGCCTAGAGATCTAGTGGCACCGACTGATTATACTTCCTTGACTATATTTATACAATCCTTGTAATGTTTTATGGTAATTTATTATCATTATAAATGTATTGATATAATATTGGTTATTTCTTTTAACAGCTATATATTTTGATAAAAATCATGGGAGTGCATTCATGTGTGTGTTGTTGAACCACCACACATAGATAATGGTACTATAAAATAAGAACAACCAAATGATTTGAAAAACGATGTGAGAATGTAGTTTTTTTATAATGACACTTTCTAAACACTTCAACCTCACTCTTGTAAGACCACTCTTTTGGAGACACCAACCAAATAAAGTAATAGATAAATCTTCGATGAAAATATGGGTCAAAAAATTCATTGGATTTAATGTTATATTATTTTTATATTTATATGAATTAATATTTTGGTCCCAACTATTTTTAAATTTTCTGGATGGTGAGCCTATGAGGACATAACAACACATGGAATTAAGTGTGTTTTGGAGATTGTACAACCATTAATTTCCTAGTGTCCAGCATGATAGAATTTTTATATATTTATAGGTAAAAATATTAAAGAATTAATTTCCAGTAGATTATTATTGGTAAATTATGGCTCATTATAAAAGTACCAAGTTCAAGGTATTAATCAAATTTGAGGGTTTTGAATGAAAATTACCATTATTTGAAGTAATACATTATTTTGTTTTGCTAAATATTATTTTTTATAATATCTCATAATGAAATAAAAAAAATCAAGGATGATATGAAACACCTCCACCCTTTGGGGATGACTACAATGTTGGACCATAAGAGGATGTAGAAATGATACTCGTTTAATATTATATGAAAAATATCATTTCTAAACAATTTTCATTTAGAATTAATATACATTTTATATTGGTTCTGAAATACATTTTAATATCCTATTTAAAATTGTGGTTTTTTATATTAAATATCATCATATAAAGAGGTTTTGAATATTAAAGGATGCATGCCTTAGTAAAAATTTCATTTATTTAGAATAAATTCAAAATATGGAAGTGCGATAAACAAACCAACATAGTATAATCTTGTATGTTTTACTTTTTTGATTTAAAATTTTAATATCTATTTTTTATTCTAATAGTACATTATTATTTTTAATAGTGGGATACGGTGTCCCTTGATTAGATGAAAGCTAAAAACATTGGGATAAATAATCACTTACATCAGGTTTTGGGAGATGAGCACCCTGGTAGTGTATTCTATCGGCTAGGGAAGAGTATAATTCTTAAAAGGTATTGAACCACTTCAGGTTATAGTTATATATGCAATGAGTTGAAAAATCTAATAAACTGGCATAATAGGCTTATCCTATGGAAGAAAAGGATGAAAAATTTTTCATATATGAGAGTGAATAAAATAAAATCAATAATGCTAAATATTTGAAATTTTTGGATGTTTTATTTCATCAGTTCAACCAGATACCTCAATGGCTTGTGAAACATATATATTGACAATGTGTACATTATATAGTTCACCAAGAAGTACTTGTTGTGGTGGATAGGATGATGACATTTACCTTAATGGTAATAGTTAAGATGACAATGAATAAGAGGGTGATGATAATAGGGAAGATTATATAGAGGATGAGAAGGGGTAAATGATGAGATTGAGGATGAGGTCGAGGATGAGGGAAAGGATGATTGTGACAATAGTGATGTTTATGAGGTAAATATTGATCTTTTTCATTTTTATGGATATTTATGACATTTTATGTTAGATGATTTGTTATGGATGAACATATGTGACATTTTTGTGTGTGTGTTTTATCACTGGTTGAATGAATTAATTTTTTATTGAGTTATTTTTTTATATTGGTTGGTGATGTATGCTTTCAAGTAATTTACCAAGGTGGGGTGATGGTGTGGCTTCATATGGCTATTTGAGTATATTTTATTTTTTTGTTCCTGGTTTTGTTGTTTTTTATAGGTTCATCTAGTTTACTGGGTAGGGTGGGGTGCTAGAGGCCTGGGAATTTTTTTTGGGGGGGGGGTCTATATAAAATTAGTGAACTAAATATCCATCATATGTTCTTCCAAGAGTTAATTTCAGTTGTCATATATATTACACTAACCTAGATTTTTCATTGCAGTATTATTCTAAATTAATTAAAAAACATTTAGTATTGATACTCATGGATTATGGTAATTAATTTTTAATTATATTTTTTGTTCTGATTATGCTTAATTTTAATATAGTTTTCATGGGTTTATGTAATAGTTTTTATAATTTTAATGATGTTGTTTTTTCTTCCTCTAATGATGGAAATTTATATTATTTACTACTATGACAAAACCTGATATTTTAAAGATACTAATTTTTTTTTTGAAATTTGAAATGGAATGGGGGTGGTAGAGAATATTATTTTACCAATTCCATTATTTTAATTTAAAAGATTTTTTTGACCGGAAATAATTTATTTTAAAAAATGGAATTGTAATTTTATTTAAAAATGAAATTATGTTTTGATTTTTAAATTAAATATCATTTCTAGTATGATGTTTCATTAATTATTTATTAAATTACATGTTGTTTTAAATATTAATTTAGTTAATGTTTCTTTTAGTCAATCTCTTATAATGGGATTATTGTGAAAATTTGGATATTTCTTCAGAAATAATATAATATGTGACTTTTTAAGATTGAATGGTTTTTCGAAATGCATATTATATGTGAATGATTTTCAAATTTTTAACCTAGAGGTTGGAATGAATAGGTATACCCTAGTATATTCTAATTTTCGGGAGAACCTATGATAGTGGTCAAACTATATTTTGTGTGTTAAGGGAATCATAGTGTTATAAATATATATTATGGTATGATACATTTTGGTCATTACTAATTTGTGTTTGTTTTATGAGTTATATATTAGAATCATAAATCCCGATTGGGGTGTGAATTAGTTTAATAGTAATGGATATTATAATTCTATTATATTTAGTGTTTTGGATAAATATTATAAATATGATATTGATGCCAGGTGTATGATTGAGATGTGTTTTAATCCGTGTATAGGTGATATGATCATGGTTTGATGATTTGGGGTAATTTAGTTGAATTTGTTTCCTAGTAGTTAATAATGGTTAATTGGGTTTTAATAGAAAAAAATTTCATATTGTATCTTTCTCTAATGATGATGAACCATACATCTCATTATTTGTGGGATATCCAATGTGGTTGCTACATCTTTAGTATCCTCTAAGACCAGGTGTCCAATGGTTTGGTCCATGAATCATTCCATTAATAGTATAAATTCTTCCATTTTTCTTCATTGCTAGATAATGGCACAATGATAAGGTTCATCTTGGTGGATGGGATTTGTATTGATAAAATAGTTTCTCTAATATATTTTAAAACTAGAGGAGGTTAAATCTAAATAATGATTGTTTTTTCTTGTGAGGAAAATATGGCTTCATATTCATTCCTCAAAGACAACGTGATCTTTATGACTATCAGATAATATTCCCATTCTAAAATCCATTTAGTATCCAAATGAGAAATTTTTAATCAATTGATATCCCTTATCCTAAATAACCACCACGATTATTATGTGTTACCCTAAAAAACATAACCATTCACTAATATCAATATACCCTATTATCCAAGAGTCACTCTACTATAATTTTAATCCTTAAATTCTAATACTAAACTACCCTTGATATCATAGAACTCTCCACTATAAAAGTGACATATGCTCTCCTATAACTAACTTTCCACTGAATTTCCAATTCATTAAAATTAATCCCATTAATTTTTTACAAAAATAAAATTTTATTTTAAAATCATCAATCAAATCAATTTTTAAAAAATCATTTATTTGTAGAATAAATTTTTTTTGAAATTCAATTCCAAAAAAATTGTTTTCCAAACTACACATTACAAGAGAGGAATTTTTAAAAAAACCATCACCTTCAAAACCATATACTATTGAAAACACAATTTTGTACAACCCTTTAAATTTTTTGTTTTTTATCTAGTAATATTTTTCTTAAATTTCAATACCATAAATCCCTATAAGACTAATTACATACTTGAAAGGTATATCATGGAAATATTTATAAACATGAAGATGAAAAATATTTCATGAACCTTCCTATCAATACATTACTAATAAAGAAATACTAGAATGACTATGTACCTAAATCATAATAAGTTCTATATTAAAAAATAATCATGGATCTTTAAGTGGTTTGTTGAGAAGTAGAATACAATGAAAGATAATAAATTGGAAATAAGGAAGTATTATTTGGTATAAAATATATTTAATAAATAAATAAAACTATGAGGAATAGATAAAATGCTCAACCATATAACATAAATTGTTAATAAATAACATTATAAAAATCAAATTAGTGTTGGAGTGACATTAATTATATAGATTAAAATAGATATATGGTATTTGATTTCCCCCCTTAAAATATAAAATAAACAAAACACATGTTTTGATAAAAATTCTCTTTTACTATAGGACTTTAGGGACATATGGGACACAACACTATCATCCATTAACGATGTACATATAAATTGATAGTAAAATATGACACAATAGATATATGAAACATGTTTATAGTAAATAAACTTCTAAATACCCATGGACATCTAAATATGACGAAAAGAAACCTAAAATACACTGAACATAAAAGGAAAAACCAAATATGTCCATAGGGTAAAATATTAGAGGTTACATATGTGATACCCCCATTATGGCAGAAGTATATAGCCAATGTGCAGTACATGTGCACCAACTCCACATGTCTTTCAAGAACTCCAAGAGACTCTACCTCATCCGTATACTGAATGAGGGTCTTACTTCTTCAATTACCATTTCTATAAGAACCATTAATTGACCACAACTAATAAGGTACCATAAAAGCATCATAATAATATATTAATTTCTATTATAGGTTTTATTTAGGGTGTGAGAACATATATAATAAATATAGAACCTCAATAAATGCTTGACATAGTAAAAAACAATCAGGTGTATCTTTAAACATGTATACTCATTCAAATAAATATATTATAGAAAATGATAGACATTTTTATAAAAGAGAAACCAAGAAGTTAATAGATGAATTTGAAGAAATATCAAATTACTCCCTATACCAAGAGTATCCTCACCAGAAGTTACATTGGGTTTCCTACATTGGGACTGATTAGTATTGATATCAAGATAGAGGGGAAAAATCGTTTAGAATTTACCATATAGGGTGGGGTGGGTAAATCTTGTAGCGTATCCCACCCAATAGCACATCTATAATTAGGGAAAATCCCTTCATTTGGAAAGGGGAAGGGGTAAAAAAATAAAGGGCTTGGACCATCCTATAGAATATGGGGAGGGGTAAATAGAGTCATTGAATTAAGAGTCTATCCAATCATTATCCTCTATTACAATACATGCCTACTTAATAAATGATATTGTAGAAATACATATATACATACACCACCTCTCTATCATGATGATAAACTATCAAACATATAAACATTGTAAAAAAATCATTCATTATGGTGTTTGATTAAAAATGATAAACATGATCGAATACTATCATTAACTAATGTAATATAATATTTGTAATCAGAATACACACAACATGTATCCAATACAAACATTTGAAGATACCGACATGACACTTGAATTTTATTTTTTAAAATATAATTTGAAGCAAGTTTCATCTAAGGGTAAATAATTCTCTTTGTGAACTCAAGTAGAAATTATTTCTATATATTAGTTATTGTATAGATAGAATATGATAATATATTTAAATTTGAAGTGTGGTTAAATTTCTTACTAGTTGTGGATGAGATGGTCAAAGGTAATTCTTTTATGGGTAGGGAGTGGATTCTATAATAAAGGGTTTTTTAAAATATTGGAATGCATTTTTGATAGACATAATATAATACCCACAATTATATAACTATTAGAAGAAATATATACTAACAGATCACATGTAACCATTGGTATAAGCTAATTAAGGATAGCATATACCAGTGGCATTATGAGTACTGTTGGTATATGGAAACACCCATAGAAAACATGCCAACAATTTCTGGAACTGTTTGTATAACATATACCAACGGTTCCAATGATTATACCAATGGTGAAAACCCATTTATATAGGTTTAATTTCTATAAGGGATTTAAAAATAAAGGATTTTAGGAGATATAATGACAATAAAAACCTCTAAAATATAAAAATAAACCTATTTTAAACATGTTATACTCTTTACCTATAAGGTTAATCGCATTTACCATTTTAATTTGTTTCCCTATTTAATAACATTTTTATATATTTACTTTTAATTATGACTAAAAATTAAATTAATCATATTATATGATCTAAATTATTCTAATTCGAAATAAGGAATCCATTTAATAAAATTAAATTAATATAAGTGGATGAATATAATTTAAAACAAAACCCATTAACATTTTGAAAAACAGTTTTTCATGATATCTATTTCTCTTGCATAATATAAGGATATAATAATTATATGGTAAATAGTCATAATTAAATTAATTTAAATTAATATTTTTATATATAATCTATAAATTTAATTTCAATAATTTTAGTGACCTAACCCTAGTAATCCTAAAGCTACTATTTTCAACAATGATATTGGCATGATTATGAAAAAATGCACCCTGAAGGACTGATTAGTTTAGTGGTTTTTGTAAACTAGATGCATGTTTGAGTCTTATATTAAAAATTAATACACTAAATAGAACATAATTTGTTTACTTCAAGTATAAATTTATTAAATATATAATATCCATTAATGTATTTTCAAGTACACTTCTTGGATTCCGGAGGATGGAAGAAAACAAGGGTTAGCTCATATTCTAATTGAAGATAAGTGAAATAGAATCAGTAATGAATTAATGAGAATAGATAACCATGGAAATACAAATGACTTATAAAACATTCATTCATATAATTGTATAATAAATAATCAATATGAAAATGTAATTAACTAAAAATAGTACCATTTAATCAATAAGACGAGAAGAAAATGCATTCATAGATAATGTCAATGAAAAAATAGCATGGAAAAAAAAATAATAACTAAATTTTGATTGAAGGAAAAGCTTCATTATTGGAGGTCATGTATAAGGCATATAAAAACCTATACTATCAATAAATTTCAAAATATGGTTTAATATTACAGTTAAATATTGATTAATATGTACAATAAATTTGTCTCATGAGATCATGTTGTTTAAATGAGGGGATTTATAATTTTCGAGACATACATTTCATTTCATATCCAAATCATTCCCCATATTTGGTAATATATTTAATTAGTAAACATTTTTACTTATCAAAATTATTTATTGGATGAAAAATAAAAAATTATTAATATTTCCCTACATAATCAAACAACTTTCCATGTAAAAACTCTATGTGAAAATGCTATAACGTTTTTGAGTGAATACACATATTAAATGAAAAGGGTGCAGTATATACACCCCATTAAAATGAATTGTTTTATAATAACCAATAATCCTAAATGGATTGTAAATTGACAATAAATAACATAACAATTTTCAATCTACTATTTAAAAGGGCATGAATTTATAGAAGAATATATTTTATATGAAAATAACCTTATAATGTTATAAAGTGATCTTGAAATATTAATTTTCCATGATGGCATGAAATTCCATTCATTCCATATAAGTTAAAAAACATTCCTTTTACTTTTTGATGAAAATTAACAAAGTAACTTATTTTGGAAAATTATAGAATGATTCCTTATTATTAATTTTTTAGAAAGTAAGAAAAGGGTAAAAATGAAATTATACAATCATATGAGAATAATAATAATATTTTTTAGAACATTTTTTAGAAAAAAACCAGCATGGAAAAGAAATATTCACCACCATGAAAGAAAGAAAATTATATATATATATATATTAAAATAACCTAATATTCATAATAATAATCATAATGGACACACATGGGTGTTGTATATACCACAAAACGAATCATGTAGTGTATAAGGCATCTAGCCAATACAAATAAAAGTTAGAAAAAAAATCCCTTACCTTATGTACTGATTCTCATTGTACTCAATCCAACCTCCTATACAATATATATATGTTTATTATAAATCTATCATAGAACCATTATAATATCTATTATACCATATATGATTTAATTATGAATTATATTACCTTTTTTACAATTTCATGTTAATGTTATATTTCAGGTAATAACCGCTATTTTTTTCGCATGTGTTTTTATTTTTTATATTTTTATCCTCATAATTTTATAGTGAATTAATCATCTACAAAATTATAAACAATAATTAAATATCATATATATTCATTATATATTTATTTACACTAATATATGAAAGATAAAAATAGAAAATGAAACACACTGTTTATAAAGATGGTTGACTGTACATACACATGAATGCGGTTTCCATTTTCTTGTCATATTAAAATAATGTAAGTAATTAATATAATTAAAATAGAATTATTATTTCATATATAGATGTAATATATTTTCACTAAAACCATCTTAATACATCCCATGTAATGTTTTAATGAATCACATCGTTTTGAGGAGGTGATAGTCCACACATCCACAACTAGAGTTTTTTTATTTATAAAAAATGGAAACCATGATGGTATGTGTTATATAATAACTTATAAAGCATAGATAAATAATATATATCATATATATAACATAAAATTGAAAATAAATCATTACTACCAACCATAAAAGGTGTCAACGGAAGAACAGATGATATCATTTCACGAGGCAGTTGGCCAAAGTACAAATGAATTATGAGTGCATATACCATTTGATAGATGTGTAAGAAAGTGTAGGTAAAACCCTTAATATAAAAAATATCTAATTATATTGACTATTTTTAGGTTATTATATAATCCTGAAATAAAAAAAATTATTTAGTTTTAGGAACAAATTAATGAAAACTGTTCTTTGATGAACATTACTTCTTCTTTGGGATTCCTCATTTGTTTTTAATGAAGGTCTTCTTTGGTTTAATTTTTTCACAATTTAAGGATTATATGATTAAGTGGGTGATTTTTTTTGGGAAACATTGGTTGGTTTTTTCAATAAATATGGATAAAAATGGTTTGAGGAAGTGAGGGAGGAGGTTCCCTTTTATAATTAATGTGAATGGCACTTTTTGAAGCACAAAAAATTTTAAATTTATATAAATTAATTTTCAATTAAAATTAAATAAAAGTTAGTTATTTATAATATAATATTATTATGGGTCAAAATAATCTCAAATAATAATTTTTATATATTTTTTGGTTACATTTTTACCCTTATCTTTTGGATTTATCCATTGTTAAACACTTTAACTGATTCTATGAAAGCATGATTTTTTCTCTTTAAGGGTTCATGTAGTTAATATAAAATACTAAATGAACCATAAATGAGAAATGGATTAAATTTTAAACCATTTATAAGTATTTTTCCAAAAATTTATATTTTTGTGAATTTTATATTATTTAATAAAACATTATTTGTTTTAAAAAATCATTAATGTCAATTTTGACACTATTGATTTCATAAATTTTTTATAAAATATCAATGCATGGGATAACTTCAAAAAAACATTAATCTATCCCTAATATTTCTAATTTATTTATTAAAATCGCGAATGATATTAATTATCTTAAATTATATTTATTTTAATATGTTTAATAACATTTATCTGAGAATTCCATTAATTACATAGTTATTGCATCATAATTGTGTAAGAATTTAGGGTAATTATTTATTTCATAAAAACTAAAAATAAATTAACACGATTAGGATGAAAATTTTATCTTTTAAATGAATATTTAATGAAGAAGATATCAACTGATTTACCACATAAAAATGTAATAGATATTAAAAACTAGAGTATGACATATTTAACTCTCCTAAAAATAAAATACTCAAAAATTATTATAGACATTCAAGTGGATCCAAGAGGATATTAAACCAATCCAATTATGCTTTTTTCGACACTAAATTATAAAATTAAATAATTTCATGTTTAGGGTAGTTTTATAATATTTATAATATAATTTTAACCAATAATTACCCAATTTACCTTTATCCTTGGTAATTAAAAAATACTAAAGGTACTATTCATGAGTTCTAAATATAGAACATATATTTTTTCTTATTTTTTAACTTATTATTCCAAATATGGAATCAAATTTCAAAAACTCAAAACACATAATAAGATAAAATTAATTTAAAATTAATCTTCTTTTCAAAAGATTGAAATGTTTATATATTCAAATTAAATGTGAAATTGATTCCAATGACTACCATTATATTAATTGATTAAAAATGATCTTATTATACTTTCAAACCAAGTAAAATTTTAATTCAGCAATATAAATTATTTTTATGAAAAATATGTTTTCAATTAAAATGCAATATTTGTTCCCTATTCATCAAAACCTAAAACGTATCAAGAAAATAATAAAAATTAACAAACGTAAATTTTCGTATTATGATATAAAATAAAAATATTATTTTGAAAAATAGAATTTATTGATGTAAAAAAATTATATTTTAAAAAATTGCGCCATCAAAAGGTGGTAAAAATATATTATTATAAAAATACATCTATTATGTGTAAAATTTGATTTGTTCATATGTAATATATAGAAAGTATATAGGAAGAATGTAAAAATTTATATTTAATATATATATATTTCATTAATATAATCCAAAATGTGGGATTTTTTTATTAGTATAAAATAGGCTTCTGCCCATTTAAATAGATTTGGGGAAAACATTTCCTTTATATTAAAATGGTTTCTATATTTATTTAAAATTAATTGGAGACCAATTAATATAAAAATATATTTTCATAAGACAGTTTACCCTATTCATAATCACTAGTTTAACGACAAAGAGACTATTTCTTTTAAATAATGATATTAGCAGTATATCATGTTTCATTAAGCTTAGTATTATGTGCAACATAACATATCGAGAAGATTAAATAAATAAATATATATACTATAAAATCATGGGGTGTTACATTCTCCCCATATTCAATAAATTATGACCTCATAATTTTTAAATTTGGGCTTGATAACTATGTTTTAACTATTCTTAATGCCTTTATCAAAATCCCTCATTTCAATAAGGGTTGATAATACTTTCACTTTAAAAGAAAAAAAGGTAAGTACGATTTTCACCTAATATTATACATATTAGGGTTCTATATAAGAAAACATGGACATATAAGAGAAAAAAACTATCATGTTCTTATAGAGAGTGATAATTAAAGTTGTGATGAGAATGTTTACAATCCCAAAACCAAAAAACATTGATTATTTTAATGTTTATTGATTTATTATTGTGAAAATTAAATGGATAATTATTTTTCAAATTCCATTTCCGAATGATAATGAATTATTTTAATTCCTAGACAAAGAAACTATGGAATCGTAATTACTTGAAAATTATAGTTACAAACACATATTTTTATCCAAATAATGAGTATTTGAGATGAAATTTTTCATGCCTAAAGAATTCGATCAACTTCCATAGGTCAAAAAATACATAAAAGTATAACTAAATATTCTCTTTATCATTTTACCCTAACCAAAACCACAAATAATATGATAGTATAAGATAATTCCCCAAAAATAATAGTCCTTTATATGATGAAAACCAACTTTAATATCCCAAATTCAACAGTAATACCCAATGTTCAACATAGATCATCTATAAAATAACTATCCTTCCTCAAAAATATTTAAAACTATGTTTGAAATCGAAAACTCTGAAGGATTTCATTATAAATTCTTCCAAATAACATCAATAACACATTGCATCTTATAAAAAATAATTACCTAAATTGCATAATCGTCAAGATATGATATCCATTTCTATAAATAAACATAATCACCATTTTTAAACCATAAAATCATATTTGAATCCCAAATAAAATTAAACCATTATTATATATAATATTATTTTTAACATAATCTTATAGGATTTAAAGAATTGTGACAATCTTCAAAGATGACATTAATAACTTAATCACCAAATAATTTTCCAATCCCATGGTTATCTATTTGACAAAACAAATTTCACTAAAATAAAAATAAACTTTATCTAAAAGATTGTTAAAAAACAAACTAATCAAGACAGTATATATGATAGTTTTAGATGTTTTACCCTGGTCAATATGTGGTTGTGTGTTTAAACTCAGCGGAATTACCTGAAATAACTAGTTTTCACCCAACATACAAGTTGTAATTTTTATAAAAACATATTAATATAACTTCCAAAATAAATATAATTGAAATTATTGAAATAAGGTTAATCACTAAAGAGAATTTTTTTCATGACTTGTCCCACCGGGCTCGTGTCGTGACTACCCAAAGCCCTCCCTCCATAGGTCAGGGGCTGGAAACTAGAACCAGAAAGGAATATCCCTATAATGGGAAGCCATTGCCTTTAAACCTGTACAGACACACTAACAAGAACACAAAAATAAGTAACTACGAAGTAAAGTGCTGAAGTAAAAATGTACTGAATGTAAAATGGTCCAGAATACAAGCCCAATTGGAATTTATAAGTACAACTGAAAGAGAAAAACTGCTCCTATAACATCCACAGAGGATCCTACCTTAAGTTTAGGTATAGATCTTGATCAGTAGTCATTGTGTACGTCACATCAAATGGTCCACCTTTTACCTCCATCCAGTCCTAGCTCCCTCAGCCTTGATCAATGTTGTCTATCGTCTTCACAAGAAATGGAATGTCGCGGTAATAGCTCATGAAAGGGTGAGTATAACAATACTCAGTAGGGACCCTAATACCCCATAATGTCTCCCCGAGTTCCATAAAGGAATAAACACAAAGCAAGACCTCAACCACAAAGCAAGAAGCAGTAGTCATCAAATCTACAAACTTGTATGCTCAGACATTTACCTAAGTTGTCAAAAGATACTCATATCATTTATAAAAAAAGCTTAATGCTCTAACTTTTAATCCATTTTAATAACTATTCCATGAAGAAAGAATACCACAATGGTAACACCACAAAGGTAACTCCATGAAGGTAAAAGTACCAAAAAGGTAACACCATGATGGTAACACCATAAAGGTAAAAGTACCACAAAGGTAACACCATGAAGTTAAAAGACTCAGCTCACACTAGGTAAAAGTAATGGACAGAAGTAAAAATGATTAGTCGAGAGGCAATATCATCTTATTCAGTCGAGAGGCCCTACTGTTTACTATACGGAGTCTGACCGATACATGATCGATAGATACTAACCCCCATTGACCGTCAAAGGATCTGACCCACACAGGATCAGTATGGGATGACCAACATTGGATCGCTGAGTGCTGACCCACATAGGATCTGATCCACACAAGTTTGGTGATGACCCACAAATGATCAATTGATACTAACCTCCGTATGATTAGTCTCCAACCTCTACCTCACAACCAACCTCGGGATTCCTGCTCATATTACGCTTGAATCAGAGAGTATCCTCTCCTTAAGCCATAAATCATACCTCAACCACCACATATTTCCATGAAGAAGTAACCCAATTGTCCCCCACGTCATAAGGGTTCCAACGCGACAGGTGGCGCGTCAATCAGGCATTTGGTTTGTGAGTTATAAGCATTTTAATGGTGATGGCCTGGTTTGATTCATGTTCGATGCAACATGTCCATAATCCAGATTTCACCAAAAAAAATGTTGAGTATAACAAAATGACTTCCTTGATCCAAGGGTCCTACCGCCATAGACGGTTCATCCAATGGACACCCGAATTTCAAGTTGTAGCTCTTTTAGCGAAACTGGGCCTGGAAAGGTCTTGGTCCGGTCCGACCCGGTCGGACCACTCCAGCCCGACCTCGTCTGGGTGACCTGACCTGGATCAAGTAAACCTGACCCAGTCTAGGCCTGGCCCAACCCGAACTATCCTGTTCCATCCCGATAGGGCTGGGCCACGGTGGACTCAGCCTGCGGGTTTGCGGACCGGCCCAGCCCACTTGGGCGGTGTGTCCCGCTGGACTAGCACGACCCGGCCCACAGAGCATCACATCCTGATGGGATCATACAGCCTAGCCCATGAAGAGAACAGCTCGATGGTCTCTCATGACGCGACTCGTAGTTGGTGTGGCCCACTAGTGTCGGGTTTGCCCAAGCTGGCACCGGGGGGGAGAGCCCCCCCCCCCCCCCCCACAAGTTTTCCCAAATGGTTGTTGCTATTTTTTTTAGAAGCAGCCCTGCTAGATGGGGCCTACCCAAGCTATCATGAGGGGGGGTCCCTCATTTTGAAGTCAGAGTGGTGTCACCTCATGGCACTACCAGGTTGCCCCGCGGGACTTCTTGCTGGTCCCGATCCACCATCACCGCATCTGAGCCACGACCATATTCAGTGGCACATGATGGCAAGCCGCCATCCTCCGTCCGCTAGCGGATGTCGTTGTCTTCCACGAAGATATACTGCGACCCCCTTCACCTACGGCACGTGATGGTACGCCTCCACTTCCTTCGCGGCCGGCCATTGTTGTCTGCCACCGTCACCTGCTACATTCTCTGACGGCAGCACAGGACGATGCACCTCTATTTTCTCCATGGTCGGCCATTGATGGTCACCAGCATCACCTGGTGTTCTGGGTTTCTTCCATCCCAAATTAATAATGATCGCAGAGAATTCACCATGTTCTGAAAAAATGAGGGAGGGTTTATGCCTTGTTGGTTTCCCCGCACCCTTCGCATTAGATTGATATCATGAGGGAAGGTAAAGAACTCCAATGGAAAACAAACACAAAAATCAGAGGAAGATTTAATATAAAAATGAATTTAAGAGATGATTCATATATTTATAAAAAATGAATCCTATTAATCAAAGGGATTTGTGGTTACACATTTTCTGTGTCCATGCATTTATTGATCTACATAAAATATCTGATCACCCCCTCGTGGTCACCACTAATGAAACCTAAAGAGAGGTGGAAATATATAAAATAAAAATAAATATATTTTATTAATTTACCTTGGAAAACCAAAAAACTAAAATCCCTCTCTCAATCCACTATAGTCAAAGTGAAGCCTTATTTACACAAATCCCAGTGCTACAGATTCAATGGCGCTCGTGGATTTTTAATCTGAGCACTGATTCAAAAGATAGAAAATATTGCTCGAGCGTTTACAAAACGTACTTTAAAAAAAGTTCCAAAATTCATTATGGGAACACCAGGCCTCAGATTTACTCACCATCAATTTTTGTAGACTCATAATAATTCCATATAATAAAAAAATTTAAATGGAAAATTCAGGTTTATATATTTTCACCACCTTATGCATTTTCATCCCTGAAATGCACAACATAGACTAAGGAAACAGATGGGGGTACTGAGCATGAATCAAATCCTATTGATCCCTTGTGCTCCACTGGAGGTTCCTACGCTACCAACGAGTGTGCACTATAGGTATCAATCTTCCATGAAGGAACCTCTCCTATCGATCCTCAATCACCACTAAAACCTTTGTAAAAATTTCCCCTTCACCGATGTCCAGCTCATCGTGGTTGATGATGTGAGATGGGTCATGCACATATCTCCTCAGCTGGGATATGTAGAAGATGTCGTGTTCCCTCTCCAACAGTAGTGGTAGTTCCATGTGGTATGCCACCTCGCCAATCTTCCAAAGTATCAAAAATGGTCCGATGAACCTCGATGATAACTTTCTACTCCGTCCATATCTCCGCAAACCTTGTCGAGGTGAGACCTATAAGAAGACATGGTCTCCCTGCATGAACTCCAAAGATCTTTGTCTCTTGTTGTCATAATAAATATTCCTGCTCTGTGCAGTCTTCATATACTCATGGATGATTAGCACATTCTCAGTGGTAGCATGTACCAACTCTGTACCCATAAGTGTTGTCTCCCCTATATTTCTCTAGCATAGAGGTGATCTGCAAGGCCGAACGTACAATTCCTCAAATTGTTCCATACTTATGGTGGAGTGGTATAATTTTTTGTACACAAACACCACCAATGGTAAGAGATCCTCCCAAATACAGCCAAAATCTAAGATTTAAGAATGAAGCATGTCCTCTAGTATCTTAATGGACTGCTCTGTCTGACAATCCTTATGAGGATGAATGGTGGTACTGAAACATAGCTGAATCTCGAATGCCTCCTGCAATCCCTTCCAAAATTGAGAAGTAAAACGTTCAACATGATCAAAGACTATAGTCTATGTCAACCCATAAAGTTGTACAATATCCTATAGATAGAGGTGTCCAAAGCCCTCTACTGATCCTTTCTCTCAGATAAGTAGGAATTGGGCTGACTTGGTGAGTCTTTCAATGATCACACAAATAGATTCATGTCCCCTGGATTTATGTGGAAGCCCTATCACAAAGTCCATGAAGATACCTTCCCACTTCCACTCTAACACCTCTAGTGGATGTGGTAAGCCTCTTGGAACCTGATGCTCTACCTTCACCTGTGGGAATGTGAGGCATTGGGAAGCAAACTCTCCTTCTCCTTTCGTCATCCCTGACCATATGAACTAATTCTGGAGGTCCTCGTAGATCTTCACCACACAAGGATGTTCTTCCAGAGGGAACACATGAAACTCCCCCAATACCTCTTCTTTTAGTGCCACTGGTACCATGGTGCGTTATTGAAAGAGGATGAAGTACTCCCCACCTTCAGAAAATCCATCAAGTTCCTGTCCTAAGGATATCTAGGCACGTCGACCATTGTAGTCAATGTTTACAAGCTGTGCCCCCAGAACATTCTGAAAAATGGTGGGTGTGAATTTCCTAGACTAGAGGTAAGTTGTTCCATCTCTATCCCCAAGGGATATGTGCAACACGACTTCTTGTATTGTCTCCTCACTCAGCAACTGTAGACCAGACCTCCATTTGAGTGTGTTTTCCACTACGTTCCCCTTCCCAAGAGTGTAGACTATCTTGATGTCATGGTCCTATAGAAACTCCAATCAATGCTATTGACTCAGGTTCAAGTCATTCTATGAAATGATATTCCTAATACTCTTATTATCATAGTAGATTATAAAACGTTCACCCATATTTTAATGTCACCACATCCTCTAGGAAAATACCACTACTACTAACACCAGGTCATGGGTAGCGCAGTTCTGCTCATGATGTCTTAGCTATCGTGAACCATAAACTATCACTTCTTACTTCTGTATCATGACACATCCAAGTCTGGTCCCTAATGTGTCGCAATAGGCTACATACCTATTTCCCCCTTCTAGTATCCTCAAGATGAGGCCACTCATCTGTCTCAACCTCATCTCCTAAAAACTATGTTGTCATCTCACCATCCACATGAATGGTTGTCCCTTCTTCTTCAACATTGACAAGGCTTCGATAACTCTAGAAAAATTGGGTAGAAATCTTTGATAGTACCCTACCATCTCCAGAAAACTCCTCACCTCGGTCATACTCCTGGGTGTCTCCCAAGCTAGCACGACATCTATCTTTTCCGGATCCACTGCAACTCCATCCTCTGAGATAACGAGTCCCGGAAAATTAACCTCTCATATCTATAACTGCCACTTCAAAAACATACGATAAATATGTTTCTCTTAGAGTGTATCCAGAACTACCTATAGATGATAGGCATACTCCTCCTCCATTGGTGAGTATATCAAGTTGTCTTTGATGAAGACCACAACGAAGAGATCGAGGTTTGGCTTCAAAATCCTGATTATGATTCTCATGAACTCTGGTGGGGTGTTGGTCTATCCAAATGGCATAACCAAGAACTCATAGTGACCATACCCACATCTGAAGGACATCGTCATCACATCCTCATCTCATACCCTGAGCTAATGATAGCCAAATATTAGGTCTATCTTCAAAAACCAATGAGCTCCCATCAGCTCAATGAAAATATCATCAATAGTTTTTTGTGGATACTTGTTCTTCAGGGTAACCTGATTTAGGAATAGATAGTCCACATATAGTCTCAAACTCTCATATGCCTTCTTGGTGAATAAAATTGGGACAACCCATATATAAACAGTAGTCCTTATGAACCTCTTCTTCTGCAAGTCCTCTAGCTATACTCGTAACTCACGAAGCTCCTCAGGAGCCATCCGATATGCTTGTGTAGATATCAATGTCATCACGGGGTACATGTCGATGTAAAATTCTACATCTATATGTGGAGGTAGTCCCGAAACATTATCAAGAAAGACATCAGCTTACTGGTCCACCAATACAGGTTAACTCAGACTCTCATGATCAACTGATCCAAGGGTAGGGCAAGGAAACTGAAGAGTGATCAGCTGTACCCTCTTCCAGGTAAGTCTAACATGTGATGAAAAGGTTACCTTCTCGCCGGTTAATGAAAACCTGGTCCCATCCTCACAGACACAACTCACATTGCGCAAAATGCAGTCGATCTGGGCATGGATTTTGGATAACCAGTCCATACACAAGATGACGTCGTAAGGCCTTGACACCACTACAAAAAGATCCCAGATTAAGATCTCACCACCTAGAGTATACTCACACTACCGACATAATTGTGTAATCATTGAATATTATCCACTAAGAGTCTCTAGTTGTAAGGATCGAACCAACAACTCCACCAAAATCTCTGAGCTCTGAACGAGAGTCATGGCAATGACATAGTGACTGGAACATGTGTCTATATGTACTATAGCTAAGGTGTAGTAGGCACAGATCATACCTCGAATCATCTTCGGAGTAACATGATCATAAGCCTCAGTTGTCTAGATCTAAGCTCACCCATGTCCACATGCTCTCTGTGGTCAGGGTAAACCACCTGGAGGTGGTGGTGGTAGAACCACAAATTGTCGCCAACCGCCTAATGCACGACTATATCCTCTACCACGTCTTCCACTTTACAGATCACCTCACTCGAACCTATGCCTCTTCCTCGGTGTTCCATTGACCGTCTGTTGGTTTTCTATATGGAGGGTTGGGCAGTCGCGAGCCATGTGAACCTACCCGCCACATGAGTATCACTTCCTTCTTCTCATCTATACTAGGTTTCGTGAGCCCCTCACCACCGAAACTATATCTTGAGGTCATCCAACAGAAGGTCTAGCCTACTTGGGCCCCTAAGTCATCAGTTTATTGCCTGTTGTGGATGAATCTGCACCTCGACGTCCAATGGGGGATCTCTCCGTCGGTTTCCGCACAGCTAGGAAGCTCTCCACCAAAACCGCTCTCTCTAATACCCCAGCCTATGTCATAATGTTGAGAGATATTGTCGATTCTCTGATCTCCTATTGAATACCCTCCTAAATGGTCAAGGCCCTTAATAATGGGTCATGTACCATGTTGGTGGAGTATCAGGAGAGATTAGTGAACCTCACCGAGTACTAGGCCATGGTAATGATACACTACTGTAAGTGTAGCAGCTCTTGTATACCCACTGATCATAGAGTCTTTGGGATAAAATCTGTCCTTAAAAGGCCATCGAAGTTCGCCCAGGTGAGGGTAGACTCGTCATGTATCTGGTGTGTTAGACTCTACCATCTTCTAGCTACTATCTAGAAAAGACTGGTATCTAGAATCACCATCAGATCAGCTGGTGTCCCCACTAATCAAAAAACTCTGGCCACAGCCTCCAGCCAGTCCTCAGTCGCCTGCAGATCCGTCTCACCTCGTATCCTTTGAGACATATTCCACTAAATCTTGTGCAATGTTCTCATTTGGCATACACCCTCTGTTGGTAGGGCTAGTGGAAAAAACATAACAATGGGTAGTGGTGGTGCTGGTACACCACCCGATGTTGCTAACAATATAAGAGGGCCCGACAACGAAGCCTCATCACTCGGTGGGCTGTCATCGTGTACTCTCCTAGAAATAGTTGTTCTATGATCAATAAGTTATTACTGATGAGTTTACTCGAAGAATAAAAAGAAAAACTTTTCGAAACACACACAATTAGTGTTTTCATGCACTGAGTCAGAAATCAAAATTTAGAGTCCTGGTGTATGGATACGTCGGCCACAACACCAACACTGGATTCCCCAAACTAAAAACCTCACTCATAACATTTAACATTATTTACAAATAGAAAATATTAGATTCATGGTTCTTCGGAAGAACTGAATCCTCTGATACCACTTTCTCACGACCCGTCCCCCAGGGCCCGTGTTGTGACTCACCCAAACCCGCCTTCCATAGGCCAAGGGCTGGTGAATAGAACCGGAAAGCCATATTCCTATAATGGGATGATATTGACTTAAATACTGTACAAACACACAACTAGGAAAACAACAAGAAGCAACCATGAAGTAAACTACTTTAGTAAAAAGTGTACTGAATGTAAAAGGGCCCTGAATAAAAGGCCAACTGGAATGTACAAGTACAACTTAAAGAGAGAAACAACTCCTAGAACATTCACTATGGATCCTACATGAAGGGTAGGTACAAATCTCGATTAGTAGTCATTGTGTGGTGTCACATAAAATGGTCCACCTCTGAGCAATTTACAATCCTAGCTCCCTCTACCTCGATCAATAATGTCTGTCGTCTACACAAGACACAACAAGGTGTGGGCATAGCCCATGCAGGGGTGGGTATAAAAATAATCAGTAGGGACCCCAAGACCCTAAAGAGTCTCCTATAGTTCCGCAAAGGAATAACCACAAAGCAAAACCTCAACCACACAGTGCAATGTAGTAGTCATCAATTCTACTTAGGTATACGCTCAAACATATACCTATGTTATGAAAATATACTTGTCGCTTTCATGGGGAAACTTAAGGCTCCAAATTTTAATCCATTTTTACTACTGTTCTATGAAGAAAGAATACCACAATGGTAACACCACAAAGGTAACACGATTAATGTAAATATACCACAAAGTTAACACCAAGAAGGTAACTCCATGAAGGTAAAAGTACAACAATGGTAACACCAAAATGTAAAAGACTCAACTCACACCGTGTATAATTATAGCATAGAATTACAGATTATTAGTCAAGAAGATAGATAATCTTTATCTGTCAAGAGGCTATGTTGCTGACTTACAGAGTGTGGCGCATATAGGATCAGTAGGTACTACTCCCTGCTCACCCATAGAGGAACTAAACCACACATGATTGATATGTGCATACCCACACATGATCATTGGGTGATGACCGACACAGGATCTGACCTACACAAGATCAGTCTGAACCCACAAAGGAATGCTCGGTACTAACCTCTGTATGATCTGTCTCCAACCATATAACACCCCGAGATTTTATAAGATATATTATTTTTAATTTCATTAATATTTTTTGTTGAAAGATAAACCATGATTATCTTACACTATACGTAACACCTTATTAGGTTTTAGTATACACAACAGTAATCTTGGATCGTTTTACAAAAAATTTGAAGTTCGTTTGATAGAAGTTATTTTACGCAACATTTAGTGTGTGTATATATATATATATTCAATGTATAAACAAAATTTGGTTGGATTTTATTATATGAAACAATAAATGAAAATTCCACTTCAAAAAACCCTGAGATGGCTTTCATTACACACAATCACGACCTTCCACGATAGCGTGTGTTGTACGCAATACCGAGTTTCACTAGACAACAATATGTTATTCAAATATTATATAAACTAGCTGTTATGAATATTAATAATCACTTTTTGAAATTTTATAAATTTTAACTTTCAAAATGGACTTTATTTTTGGATTCAAAATATCGAAATTAGCCAAGGGTGAGTTTTTGGTATTTTTCAAAAAAAATTCAATTTTTGATGAATAATGAGAACACTAGGTTACTATTTAAAAACTGACTTTTTATTTAAATAATTATTTATTTTCTTTAAATTTATTTTTTTCCAAAATTGATACATAATTCTTATATAAGTTCAATGTAATTCATTTGATTGACTTTATAATAATTTTATATATTAAAAAAGTTTATTGAATTTTTCACCGTCTTTTACCCACCTCCTAGGAGAATTTAAAAATCTACATAAAACATAATTTTACCACTTCTGTAAGTGGAGTTTTGAAAATCTTAGGGACACAGTTAATATCAAAGAGTAAAATGTTGTTCAATAATATAAAATTTTTTTTTGGTGAATTGTATCTTTTTACATTTATTTACCACGGTTAAAAGTAAATAGGTTAATTAAGGGTAAAAATTATATTATTATTACCCTAAAACATGTCATAATTATATTGGATAAGTGTGATTAGAGCAAAAACAATCTTAAGAATTAAATATTACCCTTTAGGTCCACTTTGATTATATTAGTACATCTATTATTATTTTATTTAAAAAAGTGTTAAAATAGTTAAAATCAAAGTTTAATAACAACAAAATTTTTAATATAGGGTTATACATATGATAAATTTGACTATAGAAATTAATTAGAAAGATAAAAATATTTACTACCTAATGGTATTTTATTTATAATTTTTAGACATTATATAATATAATTTATTTATGAAATTATGGTGATGTAGTAATTAATTAAATAATGAAATATTAAAATAACTGATATTATAAATACCCAAATATTTGTAATTTGAGACTTTTTATGAATTAGACTAATTTCATACGTTAATATTAAATGTTGGTATTTATTTAATTAACTTTTTTAGAACTAGTCATTCTGTTATGATTTTCACAAAAATCAATTACCAAATAGTGTGAAATTTTTCATAAAATAGTTTTGAAAACAAATATTATATTATTACTTTTTATTATATTCTTAAAAATATAATTTTATTCCAAATGACTTATATAATGTTTTATATATTAATAAAAAAATCACTAGGGGTTTGTTTGTCTTGTTATTGTAAGTTTATTAACCATATATTGTAAGAAAACAAGAATACATGGTAAAAGTTAAATTATTTAACTTAGAGTTAAATCTAAATGATATGGTTAAAATAGTAACCTAAACTTGTCTAAAACCTATTGGTTGAGAGGATTTCGACCCATACCCACTTTATCTTTGAAATAAGTTTCTTTGGAACCATTATAAACCGAATATTACTTTATTATTAAATAATATTTTATGTTTTTTCTAAAGTTCCCCTCTCCTCCCTTATAAAAGGGAACCTCCTCCCTCTACTCTTTACACAATTTTGAGATTTAAATCTTGGAAAAACCTGGAACATTTACCCTTTAAACTTCCATATAAACATTATAGAGGTTATGGTCCCCTAAAAAGTCCAAATCTAGTTCCTTAAGAGGAATATTAAAAGAGGTGTGTCGAAGAAGAGGTAATCTCTTCTACTGATTCTTTCAAATTTCATTCTTCTTCAACTTCTTCTTATTTATTTTTTATATTATAAAGTAATAACATCAGTATCACAAATATACTGATATGTTATTATAAATATGAAATAAACCCATTTCACCTTCTATCCATCCTACGGAAAATGAAATAACCGTGCGTGCGTACGTACGGACTACCGTCTCCACACCGTGGTGTAATCTGTTTTTCCACCACCACCTTACTTGTATGGGTATAATGGTGTAAATAATAACTATATATAGTTATTATAACATCAAAATTATTCATATATATTATATCATCCACTCCAATTCAATTAAATAATTTTGGGAATGATATCATCGCTCGTGTGTACGTACGGATTACCGTCTCCACGACACGATGGGATACATTCTCCATGTTAACCACTCAAGAATGATTATAAATTATATATAATTAATAATAATTAAATATAAGACATTACAAAGCTAATGTATTTATGTATATATATATATTTCATCTACTTACTTCCATTCAAGTCAATAAGGAAAGAAAAACAGCGTTCATGCGTACGTACGGCCTACCGTCTCCATGAACAGTGTATTTCATTTAATTTCATTATCTATTATATATTTATATACACTGAATATATATGATATATAAATGATTATTTACATTCTCTAAGTATGTTAATCATGATATAATTAATAATAATATCAAAAACAAAAATTCCAATCACATACGATAAATAAAACGATTTTACCCAAAACGCTACTTTAACATGGAATTTAAAAAAAACGGGTATTATAATGTCATAAGTGAACCATATATGATATCATAACAATGAATATTATTCTGTAATTAGTCAATGAAATTATTTAAATCATTATACAGTATTTTTAGATATATACGAAGCATATCAGACCTAAGGTAAGGGAAAATCTAACAATCTCATTTTTATCAGAGATTGTTTATACTTCATAATTTACTGGGGAATTTTTGTCATCCACATCCTTTTTTCCTCAATATGTAATATTATTTCTATCCTAATACAATTTTACAAATTCAATTTTACCCATTGTTGAGGTTTTTAGTAAATGATATGAAATGAATCATTTGTCTTTTTTAGTAAAATATACTTTTTGACTTTTTTGGCCAAAGTACGAGAAGAATGTTTTTTTAACTTATACAACATGAATGGATTTTATGATTTCATTGAACATTATTTCCATGAATCTTCCTTTAAATTTTTTCAAATCATCTTATTTTAGTTTAAAATAGTATGACATGTTAAGAAAGGAAAAATGTTTTTGAAGTAGAAAGGATATTTTCCTCAAGAATGGAGTTCAAGTATTTTTTCAAAATAATTTTCCATCTAAGATAATATAGGGTTCTGTTTATATCACTATTTTTACATTTATTTGATTATGTTATGATGGAATTATTTTTATGATGTCATTTTATATTATATGTATTATGTTATGATGGCATGATGTTTAAGAATCCCATTTTTATTACATGGGTTATGCTATGATGTATGATTTATGATCTTGTGGAACACATAAGAATGGTATCATTATGAGATGTGTGGGACCTATTTCTCCCTCCAATGCGTTGGGTAACGATTTATATTTCATGAGATATACATGGCTGGAACGGTAAGGAAATAAGATTTAGTGATACCAAAATGGAATGAGGAGTGAACTCAATTCAGAAAGGGACTTTGTCCACTAAGATGGTCTCGGTGTTCCTTTATGATTTATGCCTTATGTACTGCTAAGATTTATCTCATGTTCATGTTTTTACATTCAAATGTTTATGGATTGTTTCATGTTCCCTATGTTTACCCTTAATGAGCATTTGAGCTCATCATTTTTATATTTTCCTTTCCCCATGATATAAAGAAATGTTTTAGGTAAGAAACCAAATGGGGAAGATCTTTATTTGAGATGTGGAAGATCTTTCACCAAGATTAGAAGATTAGGTTCCATGTTTCCAAAGACACTAAACTATTATGATCCTTTAGTGTCTGTTTTTGTTATGTATTAAGTATTCCACAAAAGTAATTTAATGTCTATGTATGTCAAGTAAGGGTTTCTACAGTTGGTATCAGAGGAAAGGATTAGTTAACCTTTTGAAACTAGGATGCGAAAAAATTAGTGAGATCCCTAGAGATATTTCTAAATTTTGTATAGGGATGTCCCTAAGGTTATGTATAAATATATGTTATAGCCCTATAATTATATAAATGATATTATAATTAATCCTAAAATGATAGATATTTAAGTTACTCCCACTTGATTATGATTTTTTCCTCTCACACTATTCTTTTTGGGTTTTAGAAAATTCTTGGAAACATGAATATTCACGATAATGGAGGTTATGATGGACAATGAAATTATATACTTCATGAGAAACCAAATGAAATTCAATCTGGATCTCCAAAAATCGTTATTATTCCTAATACGAAATCTCATAGTATGATCAATAATCTCAACTTTGATAAGTTTCCTGACTCAGCTAATAAGAGAAAGATGGTGTTTCATGATGATCATAGAGTAATGAATGTTCAATTTCCCTCATGAAAATCATGTGGGAAGAGGCATCAAGGAGAATATTTCAAAGGAACATGGAGATTCTTTGGGTGTGGAAAAGAAGGACACAAAGCCAGTAATTATAAAGGAAAAGTTTCAGTTAACACCATGGACAAAGATAATAGTATTGCTAAGACATCAATGACGATTAAATGTTTTAAATTTGGAATTTATGGGAATTATGCAAACCAGTTCCTTAAGGGAAAATATCATGAAGAGAATCAGCATGGTCATATAGGTAGTATTTATGTGGATGATGATGAAGAGACTGCAAATAATATATGAGATGAAAGAAATTATGAAGCTCAGTCAGTGGTCTAAGAAGGTATTGGAATGATTGTATGTTTATCAAGAATAATGTATGGTACTATGGAATAAAGATAAATCTAACTATTGTTACACTGTTGTCTTTCATTGAGTTTTTGAAAGTATATGATCAATGGTACTGGTAACCATGAAAGGTTATTCAAATATTTTTGGAAGTTAGGTGATATGTGAATAATTAAAGGATAAGGAGATAAGGAAATGTTTGATAGTATTAATGAGCTCATGACTGATATAAGGACAAAGTGATATCATGGTTGGAGTATATAGAAATTTTAGGATTTTGGTTTGTGGAAAGAGTTAACTTTTGACAACATTTATTTTTTCACTAAGGTTCAATGGGTATTCATTTTTCAAGAGAATACATAATTAATTTATTCACATGTTTGGAATGTGACCAACAAGATATATTGTATGATATATGGGGGATAAATTATGGTAATCACATGCTCGGTAAATGGAATTTCTAGTAATTCTTTTCATTATACTATGAGCATGGACAGAAGTATTTTAGATAATCATAAAGATGGGAAGGGATTATTTTGGACATAAGTTAGTATTTTTTAAGGCTAGAACATTTTGATATTATTTTTGGAATGTTATAATAGTATAGAAAAAGTAAAACCTGTAGGATGGGTGACAACCCGTCGCGTCGGACAAGGATGTGGGAATAGAAACCACAACCGAAGTGCGATAGGCCTTTATCGCCTACCACTGGTCTATAGGAAGTCCCTAGTCAGTAAAAATTAGTTTTATATTATTTAGCGGTATGATAGATGAAGTATAAGTAAATTTTTGGAATCATATACGATTAACCTCACCATAGATTGACTTATATATATTTGAAAATTTTTGCTAACCTTTTGTTTGAGACAGATAGAATGACCCATCATTCTATCGCATGATCTGCTAACACTTAACGAATGAAAAATTCAACATTATTTATTTAAGAGATGAAGTGGAAATTGTTCATGGAATGACCAACAGTGATATTGTACCAAAATCAAGAAAGTATTTCTTCTAATTCTAATTTTTTCATCTTTAGGGCAATGATATTGAAAACCAAAAATGGTTTCCTAGTACACTCATATCCAATGAATCAGATGGTACCTTAGATCATCATAAATTTATGGCTTTATTATTATGGGCTTTTTTCATATCTGTGTTCTCTACCACTCTTCATATAAACGTGATGGTTAAATTTCTATTCCATATACATATTTTCACCTACATTCTCCTATGTGGAAACCCAGTGATGAGTTACTTTGGGTATCCATTATGTTTCTAATGACACTTTTTAAAAAGATGATTTATTATTCCTTTTTTCGATGTGTGTTTCTATTAAATAAACTTCCATGTAGTAAATGATTTATAACCCTGACAAATTTCAAGGGAGAAGTTCCTTTTAAGGGGGGTAGAATGTAACACCCTGAGATTTTATAAGATATATATTTTTTAATATCATTCATATCATTTGTTGTATGCTACACCAAGATTATCTTGCACTATATGCAATGTTGTATTAGCTTTTAGTATACACAAGAATAATCTTGGATCATGTTATACACAATTTCAAGTTCGTTTGATAAAATTTATTTTACACAACATTGAGTGTATATATGTATATATTCAATGTATAAAAGAAATGTGGTTGAATTCTATTATACGCAGCAAAAAATGAATCTTTCACTGAACACAACCCAAACTTGGATTTCATTACAATAAAATGCGACCTTCCACGATAGCGTGTGTTGTACGCAATACTGAGTTTCACTAAACAACGATATGTTATTAAAATATTATATAAACTAGCCATTATGAATAGTAATATCCACTTTTTGAAATTTTATCAATTTTATCATTCAAAATGGACTTCATTTTTGTAATTGGAATATTGAAATTATCCTAGGGTGATTTTTTTGTATTTTTCTGAAAACTTTCAATTTTTGATGAATAGTGAAAACACTGGGTTACTATTTAAAAACCGACTTTTTATTTAAATAATTAGTTATTTTATTTAAATTTATTTTAGGTCGAAATTGATACAAAATACCTATATCAGTTAAATGTAATTCATTGAGGAAATGTTTTAATAATTTTAGATATATACAAATTTTATTGAACTTTTCACCGTCTTTTAACCACCTCTTAGGAGAATAGTAACTTTTTACACTTATTTACCACTGTTAAAATTAAATAGTGTAATTAAGGGTAAAAATGATGTTATTATTACCCTAAAACATGTTATAATTCTATTGGATAAGTGTAATTCGACCAAAAACAATCTTATGAATAAAATATTACCTTTTAGGTCCACTTGAATTAGATTAGGACATTTATTATTATTTAATTTTAAAAAGAGTTAAAATAGTTAAAATCAATGTTTAATAACAAACACCATTTTAATATATGGTTATACATAATATAAATTCTCCTATATAAATTAATTATAAGGATAAAATGATTTACTACATAATGGTATTTTATTTATAATTTTTAGACATTAAATAAATTAATTTATTAATGACACAATGGTGATGTACTAATTACCTAAATAATGAAATATTAAAATAATAGATATTATAAGTACCCAAATAAATGTACTTTTGGAATTTTTATGAATTCCACTAATTTTATAGGTTAATATGACATGTTATTATTGATTTAATTAACTTATTTAGAACTAATCATGCTGTTATGATTTTTACAAAAATCAATTACCAAAGTGTCAAAATTGACATAAAAGAGTTTTTAAAATAAAAAATATATTATTTATTGGTATTATATTCCAAAAAACCTATGTTTCAGAAAAATAACTTAGATAAGTAATATATATTAATAATGAACCACTTGTGGCTTTTTTGGCTTGTTATAGTATGTTTGTTAACCTTATAGTGTAAGAAAACAAGAAGACACGGTAAAAGTTTAATTATTTAACTTATAGTTATTTATAAATGATAAGGTTAAAATAGTAACCTAAACTTTTATAAAACCTATTGGTTGAGAGGATTTGGATCCATCCTCAATTTAAATTCTAAATAAGTTACTTTGGAACCATTATAAACCGAATATGTCTTTATTATAAAATAATATTTTATGTTTTTTCTAAAGTGCCTCTCCCCTCTATTATAAAAGGGAACCTCCCCCACCTTCTATTTACACAATTTTTAGCTTTCAATATCGTAAAACCCCTTCCCATTTCCCTTCTCAACTTCCATTGAAACATTATAGAGGTTTTGGTCTCCTCAAAAGACCAAATCTAGTGCCTTAAGAGGAATCTTAAAAGAGGTGCATCGAAGAAGAGGTAATCTCTTCTACCGCTTCATTCAAGTTTCTTTCTTCTTCAACTTATTATTCTTTATTTGTTTCATTATAAAGTAATAAAATAAGTATCACTAATATACTAATATGATATTATAAATATGAAACAAACCCATTTCACCTTCTATCTATCCTATGGAAAATGAAATCACTGCGCATGCGTACGTACGGAATAACGTCTCTACGTCGTGGTGTAATCTGTTTTTCCACCACCACCTTACTTGGATGGGTATAATGGTGTAAAGAATAAAAATATATAGTCATTATAAAATCATAATTTTCTGAGATATTATATCATCCCCTCCAATTCAATTCAATAATTATGGGAACGATATCATCGCTCGTGCGTACGTACGGATTACCATCTCCACAACGTGATGAGATTCATTCTCCACGTTAACCACTAAAGAAAGATTATAAAGTATATATAATGAATAATAATGAAATATATGACATTATAAAGGTACTGGATTTATGTATATATATATATATATGTTATCTTCTTACTTCCATTCAAGTCAATAAGGAAAGAAAAACAGCGTTCATGCGTACGTACGGCCTACCATCTCCGTGAACGGTGTATTTCATTTCATTTATCTATTTATTATATATTTATATATACTAAATATAGATTATATATAAATCATTATTTACATTATGTAAGTAACTAAATTATGATATAAGTAACAATAATATCAAGAACAACAATTCCAAACATGTACGATAAATAAAACGATTTTACCCAAAACGTTGATTTAACATGGAATTTTCAAAAGAAAGGGTATTATAGAGTCATAAGTGAACCATATATGATATCATAATAATGAATATGATTCTATAATAATTCAATGAAATTATTTAAATCATTATATAGGAGTGTTGGATACTTAGGAAGCATATCAGACCTAAGGTAACCGAAAATATCGCAATCTCATTTTTATCCGAGATTGTTTATACTTTAGAATTTACTGGGGACTATTTAACATCTAATTCCATCTTTCCACAATATGTGATATTATTTATATCCTCCTACAATTGTTTAAATCCAATTTTACCCATTTTTGAGTTTTTTAGTAAAATATATGAAAGGAATATTTTTCATTTTTCTTAAAAGATACTTTTTGACTTTTTTTCCCAAAGTATGAGAAGATTTTTTTTTTAACTTATACGACATGAATGAATTTTATTATTTCATAGAAAATTATTTCCATGATGATTCCTTTACAATTTTTTAAATCAAATTCTTTTAGTTTAAAATTGTATGACATGTTAAGAAAGGAAATTTTTTTTTGAATTAGAAATGATATTTTCCTCAAGAATGGAGTCCAAGCGTTTTATCAAAATTATTTTCCATCTAAGATAATATAGGGTTCTGTTTCTATCCCTATTTTTACATTGATTTGATTATTTTATGGTGGAATTATTGTTATGATGACCTTTTATCTTATATGGATTATGTTTTTATGGCATGATGTTTAAGAATCCCATTTTTATTACATGGGTTATGCTATGATGTATGATTTATGAACTTGTGGAACACATAAAAATTGTATCATTATGAGATGGGTGGGACCTATATCTCCCTCCAATGCATTGGTTAAAGATTTATATCTCATGAGATAGACATCGATGGAAATGTAAGTTAATCTGATTCAGTGATACAGGACTGGAATGAGGAGTGAACTCTGTTCAGAAAGAGACTTTGTCCACTAAGATGGTCTTGGCCGAAATTCCTTGGCTAATATAGAAATCATATCATGTGCTTAATTGTTTTCTACAATTATATGTTTTATTCCATTGCTATTTTATCACGATTGATGTTCCTTTATGATCTATGCCTTATGTACGGCTAAGATTTATGTCTTGTTCATGTTTTACATTCAAATGTTTATGGATTGTTTTAATGTTCCCTATGTTTACCCTTACTGATTATTTGAGCTCACCCTTTTTATGGTTTATTTTCCCCAGGATATAAAGAAATGTTTTAGGTAAGAAAACAAAAGGGGACGATCTTTATGGGAGATGTTGAAGATCTTTCACCAAGATTAGAAGATTATGTTCCATGTTTGTAAAGACATTAAACTATTATGGTCCATTGGTGTCTATTATTGTTATGTATTAATTATTCCACAAAAGTAATGTAATGTCTATGTACGTCAAGTGCAGGTCTCTACAAACCTTCTCCTCACTTCCATCCATGAGATTCTCACTCTCAGTAAGATTGATTCTGAGACGACCCTCTCTACAAGCCATCAGTGGTACCTAAACTACCATGGAGTTCCAAAAATAAGTACCCCAAAGGACTGCCATGTAGTAAGGGTTCTAACGCGTCAAATGGAACGTCAATCGGACGCTCAGTATTTCAGTTATAGGCATTTTAATGCTGAGGGACTAGTTGGACTTGGGTTTGATCCAACCTATCTGTACTCCAACATTCCCCAAAACTCAGGTAGAGTATACCAAAAAACCATATCTATACAAGGGTCCTAGAACCGTAGACGGTTCATAAAACAGAAGCTCAGATTTCATGTTATGGAACTTTTCGCGAAACTGGGCCTGGAAGGGTTTGGGTCCACTCCGACCTAGTGTGGGCAACCAGCTTGGTTCGGGTCATCCCGATGTAGTCCAGGTCTTGCCCAGCCCAAAATGGCCTTGGATGGCCTATTTAGGCTGGGCCATGGAAGACTTGGCCCACTAGGCTATGGTAGACTCGACTCCCTGGGGTGCGACGGACTAGGCCCGCTAGGCCGCAGACCAACCCCACCCACCTCATCTAGGATGGCTCATCCCAGAGAGGGTCATGGCCCAATGGGCTCGCGTAGACCAGCCCATGAAGGGTGCATCCCACAGGACTCACGCGGCCTGACCCACAGAGGGGTGCAACCCACTGGTGTGTGGTTTGACCGAGCTGTTGTGGGGGAAAGCCCCCCCCCCCACTTTTCCCAAATGGATGTGGCCATTCAGTTCATGTGGAATCCTCACAGGCTGGGTCCTTCCCTAGCTGGCGTGAGGGGGGGGGGGGGTTCCCCATTTTGAAGGTGGATCGCAAGAGCCTCTTGGTGCTGCCAGGTCACCAGTGGGACCCACTACAAGTCCCCTCCCACTGTTGCAGCTTCCGAGCCGCGACCAAATTCAATAGTGCACTGGCCGCCTCCCTCCACGTCCAGCTTGTGTTGGAAACTACTGTCTACCATGGAAATATTCCATGCCCCATTCACCAGCGGGACACAATGGTGCACCACCACTTCCTTCAGAGCTGGCCATTGTTGTCTGCCGTCGTCACCAACCCTGTCTATAGTCGTGGCCTTCTCAGCTAGCAGCGCATGACAACGGGCTACTATCTCCTCCACTACTGGCTATTGCTAGTTGCCGCCGTCACGCGACATTTCGGGTTTCTTCCATCCTGAAATAAAAATATTTGCGAAGAATGTACCAAATTCCAACAAAAAGGCAGTGAGGTCTGGCCTTGTTCGTTTGGCCTGTGCCGTCCACATTATATTGATAAATATAGATAAGATAAAGGATTCAAAAATATCTTGGAATTAAGACAAGGTAAATCCCAACTTTTTAAATCTATTGGAGAACATTCCCAATTAATGGTGGGTCAGTGTTCGTCATTCCCTTAACAAGATCTCAATGACTCTGCTCAAACGATTATCTTTATTTCTCGATTGTGAGATCTAATCTTCATTAATAGCCTTAATATCCTCCTCTTCCTTTAGCCAATAGAGTACAAAAACCCAACCCATAGGAATAGTTAATATAACTCTTAATTTAAGAGGTGATTATTTTATTTAGAAATAATGAATCATATTAATTAAAGGGATTGGTGGCTATAAATATATATTATTAATTTACCATGGAAAAAATACAAAGTAACATCCCTCTCTCTACACATTGCGGTCAAAGTGAATCCTTCCTTAAACGAATACTCGCGTTGTAGATTCTACAGTGCACTCAGATTTTAAATTTGAGCACTGGTTCAAAAGTTATAAGGTGTTTCTCATGTGTTTACTAAACGTACCATAAAAAAGTTTAGAAATTCATTCTAGGCGCACCATGCCTTGGATTTAGGTGCCATCAATTTTCGAAAACTTGATATAATTCCAAATAATTAAAATTAATTAATGGAAAATCTGAGTCTTTACACTTTTAACTAATGTTTTCAATACAACCCCAATACATAAATACATCATCCATTAAATTCAACATAGGTCCTTCCTAGGTTTACAAATTATCCTATAGAGGAGGGAATGATTACTTGGGTAATTCCCAGGTTCCTCACAATTAAGGAAACAAAATACAAATGGTTTATTTGGATGAGTTTTGTTTCCTTCCACCACACTCTTCATTTTTCATAAGTAATTATTTACATTATTTAATTTTTTACCACAAATAAAAAAATTCTCTATTCCATTGAAACGTTCCTTGGTATATCCTTACATATTTTATTCATAATAAAAATAAATCGTTATTTTCTCTACTGTCTACACCACTAAAGCTCTTAGAAAACTCCAACCTTCTCTTCTCTGGTGAGTTTTGGAGTTGGTCAAGGTATATTTTGTTAATCATATTTTTTGGAAAACTGATTAGGCATAAACATGATATCTTTCACTCCAATCAACATCCCATTTGGTTTCTCATTTCCATTACCTTATCTATCATGTTCAATGTTAACATGACTACTTTGAGTTCTATCCACTGAAAAAAACCAAAAATCATAGTGTGATTGAAAATAGTCATAGTGAAAAAATGCATAATCATTTATAGAATATCATTAAACCTTATTTTCAATCTAAAATAACATAGGTTTACCATAGGTTATTCATTTTCAATATATATTAAAATCCATTATAGTTTTTTGTAATAAAAATGTAAATTATCCTAAGCATATCCCACAGGAATGTTAAACTAGGTGCATAGTAAGGACCTATGATGTATAAAATGTTAAGCTAGAGTTAGGCCCAATGAACCTATTTAGTGTTTTTACCCCTAGATACATCTACTCTAGAACCACATCCACGAGTATTATCCAGAAAGGGATGCATTTCTAGGAAAACAACATAATCTATATCTAACTGATACTTTGAGATTTCTTCTATAAATCACCTCAAATTATACCTTAGGAATATGTTCTATAATTTTTTTCCTAAATCTAGTTCCAAATATTGCTACTAAACATCATTTGATACACACTATATTGAATTGACCCTAGTAATCTTAGAGTTGGTGTCTACTATAATTACATTGGCATGATTAATAAGAAATGTGGGCTAAAGGACTGATCAATTTAGTAGTATTGGTAAACCAGATACATACATTAGTATTCTCTTATAAAAGAATACTCTAATTACCCCATAATGTTCTTATTTGTGAGGATAACTTTATTCGATTTAGCATATCCTTGGATATCATTCTTAGTACACTTCGTGGATTCCTGGGGATAGAATCAAAAAAAGGGGGACCTAAAAGGATTTGTAATGGAAAGTAAATTAGAATAAATAATGAATTACAGATAATAAATCAATAGGGAATGGAAAATAACTAATAATACATTCCATTGAAATAACTGGATAAGGAATCATCAATATGTAATGGTAATAAACTGAAACACATTTCATTTAGTTAATAAGCTGAGAATGAAATAAATTCATAGATAATGTCAAAACCAAAAATCTTATGAATAAATAATAATAAAAGATGAATTCAGAATGAATGAAATTCTTAATTACCAAACATCATGTTTGAGGCACATGAAAACCAATACCATTAATAACATTCACAAAATGGTTTAAAAGTAATAGTAGAAACCTATTTAATATGAAAAACTTATTTTTATCATGATAACATGTCAATGCATCAATAGGATATATACATTTCGTGACCCACCCATCATTTATAGTCAGAATCATTAATTATATCATGTAATAAATTTAATTAATAAACAATGTTCATACTCAAATATCATTAATGAATAAAGAATAAAAATTTATTAATATTTCAACACAAAATCAAATAACTATCGAAGAGAACATCATATGTAAAAATGAAATATTTTTTATGTGTGAATCATGGTATTAAATTAAAAAGGGGTATTATATACACCACATTAAATTGAATTGGTGTATAATAATGAATATGTCTTAATGGAATGTAAATTGATACAAAATACCATTCCATTTTTTCATAATTTATTTAAAAGGACATGAATTTATAAAATAAAATATTTTTATAAAATATCCTTTTAAACATGTAAATGAAGCCTCAAAAAATTTGGGTTCATGATAGTGGAAAATTTTAATCATGCCGTATAATTTAAATTAAAAATTTCTTTTTCTTTTGTACGAAAATTCATAAAGTACCTTATTCAGTAAAATGATGGGAAGGTTCATTTTTAAAAAAAATTAGAATGTCAAAATGGGTTAAAAATGAAATTAAACAATCATTGGGAATTAGTGGAAACATTTTTTGAAACATTTTTTATAAAACCCTTACATGGAAGATAAATATTCCATGGGGGATACTTGATCAAAAAAATACTGAATGACTATGAGATTTTGAAATAACACCTTACCCCATGATAATCAGTACGATTATATCCACCCTGAAATAATATAATAATATTTTTATGAAAGTAAAATAATCATTAAATTAATACTCAAAAAAACAATCATGGGTAATATATACACCACACAAAAGAAGAAAGTAGTGTATAAGGAATGTGTCCCATAAAAATAAAAGCGAGACAAAAATCCCCTACCTTATGTCTTGAATCTCATCGTACTCATTCAAGCATCCTTTATAATAAATATAGGATAATTAAAAATCTTTCAAAGAACCATATTCATTTCTATAATACCATATATGATTTATGTATGACTTTATATTAACCATTTATTAACAATTTCATGTTAAAGTTACGTTTCATGTAATAAATGCTTTGTTTTTCACATGTGTTTAGATTTTTTTTATTTTTTATCCACTTAAATATATCATGATTTAATAATATATATAATGATAACAATGAAATAAATATCTTATATATTTAGTATATATTTATTTATAAATATATATTAATGATAGAAATAATAAATAAAATACACCATTAATGGAGACGGTGGGACGTACATACTGATGATTATTGTTTCCATTTTCATATCATATTGAATGAAATAATGTAATTAATATAATTACAATAATAGTATTATTTCATATATATAATATATTTTCACTAAACCCTTCCTTAAAACATTCAATGTATAGTGTGAATAAATCACATCGTTTTGAGGAGATGGTAGTCCACAGGTCCACAACCAAACTTTTCGTATTTATATAAAATGGAATACATGAAGTAAGGTGTTATATAAAATTTTAAGAAGAATAAATAAATAATAAAAAACCTATTTATCATATAAAATATAAATTTCATTATTACTCCCAACTATTAAATGTGGTAATGGATGAACGGATGACATTAGTTCACAATGTGGTAGTCCATCGTACACACAAATGATGATTGGATATCCCATTTAGTAGAAGTGTGTGTGAGTGTATGCTGAAATATTAACATAAAACTATCCTATTATATTTAGGATACTAAGGTTATTATATAAATATTAAATAAATATTATTTAATCAGTTTAAGTAATAATGAAAATAAAAGAATTCATTGATGAACGTTACCTCTTCTTTGGGTATCTATTTTTGATTTGAACAAAATGACTTCATTGCTGGGATTTATTCCCAAGGTAATGCTTCTAGGATAAAGGGAGGTAAGTTGGTAAAATAAATATTATGGTTTCGGTTGAGTTGTAAGTCTCAACGTGGTGTGAGGAAGTCAGGGACGATGTTCCCTTTTAAAAGTGAGGTGAGGGGCACTTTTGGAAACTCCAAAATTATTAAATTAATATAAATTAACATTCAAATAAAAATGGCTCCAAAGTGAATTATTTATTATCTAATATTAATATGTATAACAATACAATATATATTTTTTTTAGATAGGGTTAGGTCACATTCCTACCATTATCTTTTGTATTTAATCCTTAGTTAAACCATTTAACTCTTACCTTGACACATTGAATTTTTTACTCTTTAAGGGAGAATATAGTTAATATAAAATTCTAAGCTAATAATTTATTATTAGTGGATGGAATTTTATACATTTTGTAAATAGTTTGTAGAAATTTTTATTTTTCTGAATTTTAAATCATTTGATGAAAAATTATTTATTTTAAAATACCATTAATGTCAATTTTGACATCATTCATTTCATGATATTTTAAAAAATATAAATACGAAAAATAACACTAGAAAAAAATTAATTCATATCTAATATTTCTAGATCATATAGAAAAATAATTTATGATATTATTTATCTCAAATTAGGTTTATTTTTCTATTTTGAAGAACAATTAACTGATATTTCCATTAATTAAAAAACTAATCAATCATAATTGTGTAAGACATTAGGGTAATAATATATATAATAAAAATTAAAAATAAATTACCATGATGAATATGAATGTGTTCTATTTAAAATTTCTGTTTCTAGTTGAAGATATATTTTAGATAATCACATAAAAAATTTATTACTTATTAAAAACAAGTGAGTTATATATTATATTTTCTTAAGAATTACAATATATAAAAAGTATTAATGATATAAAATTTCATCCAAGAGGCCATTAAATTGTATATTGGGTTATTTTGGTCATTACTAACTCATGAAATAAAATTAGGAAATGTTTTAGGGTAATATTATAATATTTATAATCTTATTTCTACCCCTAATTACCTAATTTACATTTAACTATGGTAATTTACAAATTACTAATGTCACTATTTATATTATCCAAAAATAGAAGGAGCTTATTTAAATAATTTGTAACATATGATTCCAAATACAAAATTCAATTTTCAAAATTAAAATCACATAATTTGACAAAACTAATTTAAAATTAATGTTATTGAAAGAATGAGAAAACCTGTTCTTAAAGTGAAAACATTCAAAAGATTCAACTGTTTTTATAACCAAATTAAATAAAAAATTGATTTCAATGAACTCAAATAGATTAAATTATATAAAAAATTAATCATTTATTATTTATTAACAATTAAAAATATAATGAAACAATATAATTTTTTTGACAAAAAAGCTATTTTCAATTACAATGCAATATTTTATCACTATTTTTCAAAAAATAAATGTTATTAGAAAAATATAAAAAATTAATCCAAAGTCAATTTTTATATTTTAATTTAAAATAAGAGTTTTATTTTTTCAAATATAATTTATTACACTGTCAAAAATTAGATTTAAAACAAGTGTTCCATCAATATGCGGTAAATCTATCTTTTAATAAAAATACATCTTCTATGAGTAAAATATTATTTTTTTTATATCATGTCCAAAAAACAAATAGGATGAATTTTTAACATTATATTTAATATATTATATATAAATATATATATTTCATTAATATATTCCTAAAATTGTGAAATTTTTATTTTATTAGAATAAAACACACTTTTCATATAAATAGTTTTTACAAAATCATTTGCTTTATATTAGATTGGTTTTTATATTTTTTATAATTTATTGGTAACCACCTAATTTAATAATATATTTTCAGAATTTATTTTATCTTATTCTTAAAAAAAATTAATGGTTAGGAGATAATTTCATTTTAAATAATAATATTTCTAATATATAATGGTTTGTTTAGGCTCGGTGTGTTGTGAAACATAATCTATCAAAGTGATTAAATTTAAAGAGATATGTACCATAAAATCAGGGGGTGTTACAATAATTCATCATTAGGTGATAGTTTAATAAGTAAAAACGGAGAATCATTAGGCACTTTAAAACATTTTTCTGTAATTTTTTCTTTAAATAACGAAAATGAACTTATATTAAAATGCAATATAATAATAATTTAATTATAATTAACATAGTTAAATTTATCAATAAATTATTATGTTATTTTCAAATCATATAAAAAGAATAATTATAATTTTAAATTATATAATTTATTAAAACTAATTGACAGTTTTACACAAAATCAATATGTTTCACTATTCAGTGAAAAATCATTGTTCTCCAATAAAATGAAAAATTTCACCCTAAGTTAGTATCATTATGTTGATTTAAAAATTAATTTTAGTTATATAAAATATAATTTCCAAATTTTATAGAAAAATTATGTATAATATTTTCTCATAAAAATTAATAAACTTTTTTTGTAGAAAACATATTTCATTGAAGAATAAATGTATTTATTAATAAATAAATGATTACTTAATAATATTTTATAAATTTAGTAGTACATTTTTATATATTTCATAATTTATTTAAACATATTCATACTGTCACACCTGGATTTTCAATTTCATGCTTTGTTTCAAATCTTCTTTGAGTTCTGAGTTTTATCTTGGTTTCTGGGTGTTTCGGATTTAAAATTTTGGTGCCTCATGTGTTATTAATCTGGGACCATGGTCTTAGGGGTGTTGGATGGTAAATGGTATCCTATTTTTTCAAATGTATGGCATGAGGTTTATGTGGCTTGGTTTTGGATTTTTCACACTCAAACAGGTACGACTTGTGGGGTACGTTTTTGAGGTGGTTTATACCCATGAGTTAGATGAGTTTTAAGGGTTAATGGTGGTCTTATTTTTTTTATTATTTCCCTTACACACGGACTATATCTCCACTTTGAATACTTCCTAGGCCCAAATTAATTTAGAGCGAAATGGCATGTTTTTTGTGGCCAAAATAGGCTGATTGGTTTGGTCGCACAGTTTGTTAAACAATGTATCCAAACTATGCAGCCCTTTCTAACTCATTATTTTTTTTATTCCCATTTTTACATTCCATAGTAAACCCAAATCCACACAATTCATCTCTATTTTGTACCCTACCTTCGTGGATAGATTCTAAGCTCTCTCACCCTCCCTTGGAACTCAGTTTTGAAGGGAGATTTGATGGGGGAAATTAAAAATCATGAATATAAGTCTTTCTATCTTTGATTTATTCCATTTCTTTAGGGGTTATGTCAAAATTTTATGAGTTATAAAGTGTCTAGAAATAGGTAGGGTATATAGGGTTTATCCTTGAGTCTTTTTGGTGAAATGTGGTGGCCTTGGGATCGATTTATCTTCCTTATGGTGTGGCGGTGGTGTAGTTGATCCTTCGCACCAAGATTTGTAGTTTTAGCACAAAAGGTAGGAGGTTCCGTGTGTTTAAATCCTAAGATGAGTAAGATTTTATTACTTTATTTTCTCAGCATGTACCTCTTACATTATGTTTGGTGTAGGAACAGTTTTTTGGTTGCATTGATTAAGCATTTAATTTCAAAGATTCATATTTGTTTGAAAAGTGTGTTTTCCATGTGTAGCATTTTGTCGTATCATTTTTGGTAATTTGATAACATTTTAAAGTGGTTTAATAAATGTTAATAGGGCTGTAAAATCTGTTTTTTATTTGTATTGGTGTGATTTTGGCCTTGGAAGAGGGTTTTGAAATGCTTTTTGTGGGAAAAACATGGTTATACCCCTTGGGACAATTTGATGAAAATTGTAAATGGTTTATTGAGTTAAACAGAGTGATATAAGGATGTACATGTACTATTTTGGTGAGTGTTTTCACATAATATGGGTTTTTGAATGGAAAGCAGTTTTTTTTATGTTAAACATTTTTAGAATGTTTTCTAAATTTCTAAAATGATTTATCGAATTGCATGAAAGGAGTGAAACATATTTGTGGTTAGTTTTTGTGTGAGTATGATGTAAAGAATGAATTTTTGTTTGTGAAATGAGTATTATGTGACATGTGTGTGGTCTTTTATGTAATTTTTTCTATATTGGAATGAGTTTGGAAAATTTTTTAATGGATTTTTTGAACTTTTAAAGTGATGCGAAATGTTTTGTGGGACTTTTTGGTGTGAGTATGATTTCAAAATGATTTTGAATGAAAAGTGGGATTATGTGACTTGTGTGATATACATTTGGGCTGCTTGGTGTGTGTGTGTGACATGGAGTTTTATTTTAATGTGAAAATTTTATTCCACGGTTTTTGGAACTTGATTGAGCACTAGAGGGAAACCCCATGTATTTAGGTGGGTGGATGTGTAATAGTATTCTAGTGATCCCGTGGTGTTTGGACCAAGTTTAATGTAGAATGTTTGATGATGAAAACACTAACTAAACTATGATGGTGAGGATGATGTTGGGGGACCACTAGGTTATGGGTATGATCACTACAAGTGGCTCGGGTGCACAAGAATGGATATTTTTTTGCTACTTTCACTGAGATATGAGGTACCTAGAACCATAGTGAGCTTATTCCTAGGGGTTATCTCCCATTGGATGTTCTCATTAGATACATTAATCTTACAATCGGTATATGGAATGTTTGTCTATAAAATTCAGTATATTTGAAATTCTATTTAAATGTGTTAATTCTTTAATTTATCCCACATGAAACCTGTTTTTATTTAATGTTTCATCTCTTTAAAATTGTTAATACCATATCATGTTTATTAAAACATGCAAGATTTTCATCTCTAAATTTTTATCACATGGATTCCATTAGTTTTGTAATCCTATTGGGATTCATCACACACTATAATTACACCAATTGTTGTATGTATACATGGTTGTTTTGTCACAGGTTTGGGTAGAGCTTTTAGTGCTAATGGTTTTGGTTTCTAGTAGCACGTTGTGAGGTAGTGTTGGGGAGATGGATTGAGGGGGTTCCTCTTTTCATAATGAGGTTCTTGGGCTATCCATTTTTGGTTTCATCATTTTTTATAGACTTTTTTAATTGTATTAAATTATTTAATTCAATTCTGAATTTTTGTAAAAGATGGTTTGGTTTAAAAAATCCATATTTGGTTTATTGGATTCATTTGTTTTTGTTATGTTTATAAACTCAGGTAAATCATTCAAAAATTTCATTTTATGATACCAAGTCACTTGTTCTATCCCATGGGGATCCGGAACACCCTTCGGTTCTATCAAATGGCTGGATTTGGTTCTTGTATTGATAGGGACCCGATCTGGTTTCTAACAAAATGGTATCAAAGGAGGTTCACTCATTAGGTAATGTTATTTGGGTAAGAGTTAGGATAGTCTAGAGTTACAATTGTCAGGACTTGACATTTTGATAATGATTATGGTTCTTGGCCAACACACCTTGTGACGAGATTCATGCCACCATGGGAAGTCAGGTTTTATCATAGTCCTTTTGTTTTTATGGGTCATCGATGATTAGGGAAATGAAAAGAGAGTTGGGTCAATGTCTTGAGTGACCTCGCAGGGCCTGAAAAGCCTTGTGGAGCTAGGGATATTGTCATAGAACACCTAATGTTATGGTGATGTGATTAGTGTATAGACCGCAATGATATTTCTAGGTCACCCACCAAAATTATTTCCATCTCTCATTGTCTTATGTCCTTTAGAATTTCAATCATTGTAGTTTGGTTTTAAGAAAAAATGACCCGGTTTTAATAAGCATTATATTTTTGTGAAATTATTTTCTAATAAAGTGGGTAGGTTTCGATTTTTTAAATGGTGTAACTGAAATTTTAGAATTGTTTTGAATGGGAAAATGGTGTGTTTACAGCTTTTTCTAATGAAGGAACTATGTTAAAGTTGGTTTTGAAAATGTTTTCCCAATAAAGTTTTCTAAACTATTGAAATGTGTTTGAATGGGATGGAATTTTTTTGAGGTCATGTGTGGTGTTTTGAAATGGATTTTGTTTTTGTAACTAGATATCATTTGAAAAGTATTATGTAATTTTGGAATCTGGTTTTAAAATTATAAGTGTTGAGTTCCCAATTTAACAGGAATGTATGAAATGGTGTTTTTCATGAAATTAGAAGCGTTTCAAAACAGGTTGAAATGTTTTGAAATTAATAAACATGAATTTAAAGTGAGTTTTTTTCAATGATTTCTGATCTTTTGAAATGTTTAACAAATCATTGGAACCTTGTATTAAATATGAAGAGGTGATTTTTCAAATGCATTGGGGGGGGGAGGTTGATGAAAGGGAGTTGTCATATTAGAAGAACTGTTTTGTAAAGGGTTGAGATGTTTTGAAATTTATGTGAATATCTTGAAAGTGATACTTCATTTGATTTATCTTTTCTTTTTGAATAGTTTTGTGAAATGAAAATTGGGATTTTGATTTTGTGGTTAGTTGTCTTGAGAAAAAGGAAGCGTGGTTGACTGTTTTGGTTTTGAAAAGTGGAAATAATTTTTGTTTTTACTTTTCGTATTTCCATGAGTGACCAAATGCATTAGGTTATATGGGATGATAGATGGTCATAGGATTAAATGGATGATTTATGGGATGAATATGTGGAGGGTGCCCAGTGTGGCACGAAAACCTACATGTATGAGGCACATGGGGTACCATCGGAGGATACGTTAACCACTGAACCATTTTTCATCCAAGAGATGATTTTAAAGGAAAACATGATGTCCTAATGACTGGTTTGGGTGGTGTGTCTTATGAGTTTTTGCAAATGTTGTTGGTATGGGATTTTTTGAGTCCAAGAACCTCTCTTGATTGAATAGTGTTGTGGGTTTGTGTTTGGTCGGTAAGTTGGGTTGAAGGGATGATTAGTGGTCTCTTCTAAGAAATGTTCAAGAAGCCTTAACTGTAGTACCCCTCATCTATTTGGTTCTAGTTTTGGGAAATTTTTGACTAATGAAACAGCTTGGTTGGGTCCTTGGGTTCTCTCATTGGATAAGGTATTCCCCCAATAAGGGTTAGTGAACAACTGAAGTGGAACCCGGATTGTTTCGCCATTGGAATGACATCTATTTGATCAATATAAGGAATATTTTTCTCAATATTTGGAGATTGACTATAAACCACTTCCTTTCTTGGTTTTGTGGATCCTCTGGAGGTGTGGGAGAGCTCATGGAAGGTTCAAAGAGACCTTAGTTTTTTTATGTTACTTGTGTCGTAAATGGTGATAGTAGTTTGAGGTTGTTAAGGTAGATGATGTCTAAGAGGTACTATAGGTCCTTCGTAGTTTCTTCGAATTAGGGGTTCATGTTAAACCACCAATGTAGGAAATATGTTCATTAGAGCATGTTATGGCCATTTTTAAGAATTTTTTTTTGTTTGGAGTCATGGCATAAGGTCCCTTTCCATGTATTGTTTTTATCAATCACAATTGTCATGTTTAGTGGTGCCTTGTGATTTCATGTGCTTTTTTGACTTTAAATGTGAAGTTGTACAATTTCTTGCGAGTCTTTGAATTTTAAGAAGTCTGTCTCCTTTTGAGAAAACTGGACATCCTTTGTTTGGAGAAAGGTGTTTCCATAAATCTTTTCCTCTTTCTATTTCCCATTCGAAGAAATAGGGGGTGATGTTTGTGTGTCTTTTAACCACTTGTTTTAGTGAAATTTCAGGTTAGGGTAAAGTATGTTTAGAATGTGTTATGTCTTGATGAAACCATCTGTGATCAGGGTATAGTTTTCATGGCATTGAAAGGAGAATTTCAGTTCAGAAGGTTTATAAAGTCTAAATGTGAGGCTGAAAATGCTTCAATACTTTATCTCCATCCATAGGTCCCAGAGTGAAGCTAGCACATGGTCAGGGAAATCATCAGGTAATTAAAACATTTGGTTTAATTCATTTCCTCGGTATGAAAGATGGGAAGAATTCAAACCTCTAATGTCGTCATCTTTTTCCAGTTTTTCACTTTTAGTTGTAGATGTGAGAGTACCACAACTCCATGTTTTCTCTTCATCCACTTTTATTTTCATTCAAGTTTTTTGGTGAAAAGTTTAAAATTTGGGCTAGGTAGGTAAAATCATACCATTTTTGCACAGTTAGTTGTAACCGTGGGCCAACCTAGGAAACCATGTGATAAGAGACAGTAGATATTGTATGGTATTTTCATGGTCATGCTCCATGGCCCACATAACTATATGAAGCTTCCCATTTAGAAAAAGTGGTCTTCATGGTTAGCACATGGTTTCCCAAAACTTGTGGACTAATCATGCGATCGTGGAAACTCTTTAAATATTGGTATCTTTTTGTGCAAGCTCATGCTGGTTGGATAATATGGATGGTTCTTATGGATGTAAGACCAACTATGAGCCTCATTTATGTTCTTTTTGAAATTTCTGATGGAAGTCTACCCCTTGTACCGGGGATTCCGTTCAGGAATCCCCTTTTTTAGTGTCCTGATTCCATCCCCAGAAACATTAAGATGTCTCTTCTAGTGGGGATCCCATTTGTGTCTCCCCATATCAGAAAATTAGTTTTATTTGTGGTTCGGGTTTGGTGATAGGTATACTCATTCAGAGCTATCTAACCTCTAACATCTTTCATGGCTAAACATTAGGATTAGAGAACACCCACATGTTTAATTAAAGTAAGGTAGTTGTTTCCCTGTTCGATGTTGTTCCTTGTTTGGGTAAATATCGTGAGTCTTGTTCAGATAGTGCTTGCAATGCCCTACCCCCAGTTATCTAGAGTAATTTCATTATTACATAACATTGGAATGATATAAGGAATAATTTCCCAAAAGACCGATAAGTTTAGTAGCCATGGAAGTACTAAATACATTTATAAGTTTTACATTACATCATGAAATAAAAACATCAACAAAATTTTTTCCCCTTTTGAACACACATATATCATTAGCCTATCCCTATAGGTCAACCATAAAATACTTCTTCACATCCAAGGGAAAATAAAACCTAGATAGGGGTGTGCTCAGATGCTCAGTAAGGATAATAATATAGAGGAAACATTCATAAATAAGCACAAACATTTAAGGCAATGTATTAGACTAAAAAAAGCCTTTAAAACTCAAACTTCCACCTAATATGGAAAAGATAAAATAAAATAATTCAATTTAATTATTCACATGGATATTATACTAGTCAAATAATAACATGAAATAACAATAGCCACTTTTATAATGATGGAATGCATAATTCCATACTTCATAACCACATAGCCAAGGCCTTGTGCCAAGAATACAAATAATATTTTGTCAAGGCCTTGTGAAAAGACATTAGTTTGTTGCATGAGACCTACTGATGTATTAAGGAGAAATAGTGGCCTCCACCTATCACTTACTAAGTCCAACCCATTCCTCATATGAAAAGGATTAAACATAACATAAAAATTCATATTAAAACCATCATATGAAATGTCAATAATTTATCCATAAACCATTAATTATATAATAATAACACATCCATAATCAAACACATTACAAAACCTTCAATACAATATGGATGATTTGAATCATAATAAATCAACATCAAATAAGCTTAAATTACATTAAAATGATGTTGATATAAATTAAATCAAGAAATTTTTTAGAGGAATATCAATTTATATTTTGAAATAATTTAAAAGTTCTATAATTATAAAAGAGAAAATTTATGTATAAAATTTTATTATAAGCTTTTAATGGAATCTTTGAGGATGTTATAACGGCAGAAAATAAACGCACTCGTCGTAGATGTTAAATAAACATTCTTACATTAATTTTGTCGAAAAGGTAATAAAGTACCTTGTTTGGAAAATGACGGAAAGATTTCTTTCAAAAAATATATGTTAAAATAAGTGTATAAATGACATTAATCCATTTTATACTAAATTTTAAAATTGATTTGAAATACATTTTTAAGAAAACATGGATGTGGATGATAAAGAGGTCCCAATAGATACTTATGTAAAAACAAATTCAGATAATAAAGAGATTGTGAAATTAACCCTAACCTTGTACTTTACCTTAGTCGATGGTATGTTATCCTCTAGAATAATAGTTAAAACATAGTTATAAAATTATACAATAACTATATACATAAATATCATATCATATATGAACCTCTAATATTTCTCTATTAATAATATTTTAGTAGTATCATCGTTTCCGGTGTTAAATGATCTGTTTTACTTTATATGCTCGGTTAAGTAAGCCATATTTGTTATAGATAAGATTTATTTTTTTCATATCTAGAATTATATTAAGTTGTTAAAAATTATTTTTAATAATAAAATTAAAATTATTCTTGAATGATTATGATGGGGAATGAATCTCATTGAGTTCATGGAGACGGTAATCTGTACGTACGCAAGAGAAACAATATCATTATATTGATAGTGAAATCGTTCGTAATTGGATGATATATCATATATAAATAATCATTAATATGTTATATTTATTATTTACATAGGTTATACTAATTATTATACCCATCCAAATAATAAAGTGTTTGAATAAAAAACTAAACCATGATGTGGAGACGGTAAGCTGTACGTACGCACGTATGGTGACTTTGTCATTCATATGATGGATAGAATAATGAATATTGTTATAGAATTTTAATAACATCATAGTATATATAATATACTGCAGTTTTTATTTTAGAGTGGAAACAACAATGAAAGAGGAAGTGGAAGAAGAAAAGAACATGAAAGAGGTTATGAAATATTTATCTCTTCTTCATGTTCTTCTTACTGATTTGATCAAAATAGCTATTTAAGTTGGATTTATGATCAAAGTAAGGCCTCTAGATTGAAGGTAGGATAGTTGAGAGGATACTTGGTCTGGGGTTGGCCGAGCCAAAAGGCTTTGGAGGTGTGAAATGAAGATAAGGGGTAGTGGCCTTTTGTAAAAGAGGATAGAGTCACTTTAGGAAAATCATGAAATATTATTTTATAATAAAATGATTTTCAGTTTATAATAGATCAAAAATGGATTATTTCTAGGCTATGGTGGGTATGGGTTGAAAAAATCTCAAAAAATAGGTTTTAGATAGGTTTAGGTCATCATATAAGCCTTATCTTTTAGATTTAACTCTTAGATAAATAGTTTGACATTTACCATGTCTCTTTGTATTTTTATATTATATGGTTAATAAAATTACTATAAAAAGCCAAGAGAACCTCATGTCATTCATTATTAACATATATAACCTTATATATGTCCTTTGGCCGAACCTTATATTTTTACCGATATTATATCAATAAATAATATAGTAATTTTTTAAAAACTCAATTATGTAAGCTTGGACACTATTTAGCATTTAATTTTTTTTGAAAGCCATAAAAAGTTTATCACTTAAAATAAAATTTATTTTACCAATCATAACATGTAATATTAACCTATAAAATTATTGGAAGTCATCATAAGTCTCAATTTACATTTATTTGAATATGTATAATATCAATTATTTTAATATTTCATTAAAAAGGTAATTACTCCATCATCATTTTGTCATAAATAAATTAAATTTTATAATTTCTAAAAATTATAAATAAAATACCATTATGTAGGAAATCATTTTAGTGGTATCATCGTTTCGGGTGTAAATTGATCTAGTTTACTTTATATGCTCAGTTAAGTATGCCATATTTGTTATAGATAAGATGTATTTTATTCATATCCAGAATTATATTAAGTTCTTAGACATTATTTTTTATAATAAAATGAAAATTATTCTTGAATGATTATGATGGCGAATGAAGCTCATTGAGTTCATGGAGATGGTAATATGTACATATGAAAGAGCGACAATATCAATATATTGATAGTGAAATCGTACGTAATTGGATGGAATATCATATGTACATAATCATTAACATGTTATATTTATTATTTACATAGGTTATACAAATTATTATACCCATCAAAATAATTAAGTGTTTCAATAACAAACTACACCACTATGTGGAGATGGTATGCTATACATACGCATGTATGGTGACTTTTTCATTCATATGATGGATAGAATAATGAATATGGTTGTAAAATTTTAATAAAATCATAGTATATAGAATATACTGGAGTTATTATTTTACAGTGTAAACAACAAAGAAAGAGGAAGTAACAGAAGAAAATAACTTGAAATAGGTTATGAAATATTTATCTCTTCTTCAGGTTCTTCCTTTTGATTTGATCAAAATAGATCTGTAAGTTGGCTTTATGATCAATGTAAGGCCTCAAGGTTTAGGGTAGGATAGTTGTGAGGATATTTGGGCTGGGTTTGGCCGATCCAAAAGGCTTTGCAGGTGTCAAATTAAGAGAAAGGGTAGTGGAATTTTGTAAGAGTGGTTAGGGTCACTTTAGGAAAAGCTTGAAATAATATTTTTTAATAAAATAATTTTCTGTTTCTAATGGATCAAAAATAAATTATTTAAAGGCTAATGTGGGGATGGGTCGAAACCCTCTCAAACAATAGGTTTTAGACAGGTTCAGGACATCATATTAGCCTTGACTTTTAGATTTAACTCTTAGTTAAATAGTTTGACATTTACCATGTCTCTTTGTATTTTTATATTATATAGTTAATAAACTTACTATAAAAAGACAAGAGAACCCCATGTGGTTCATTATTAATATATATAATCTTATATAAGTCCTTTGGCCGAACCTTATATTTTTAGGTATGTTATATAAATAAATAATATAGTATTTATTTTAAAAACTCAGTTATGTCAATTTTGACACTATTTAGCATTTGATTTTTTTTGAAATCCATAAAAACTTTTTCACTAAAAATAAAATTTATTTAACCAATCATAACATGTAATATTAACCTATAAAATTACTGGAATTATTCAGAAGACTCGGTTTACATTTATTTGGATATTTATAATATCAATTATTATAATATTTCATTAATATGGTAATTATTCCATCATCATTGTGTCATAAATAAATTAAACAATTTAATGTATAAAAATTATAAATAAAATACCATTATGTAGGAAATCATTTTAGCTTTCTAATGAATATTCATAGTTGAATTAATATTGTGTGTAACCTTATATTAAAAATGTCTTAGTTATTGAACCACTTATTAATTACTGATATTAACCGTGTCTCGCAATTTTTTGAAATCAACACACTGAAATGGTAAAATTATGTTTTATTCAAATTCTCAAATGCTCCTAGGAGGTGGGTAAAAGACGATAAAAGGTTCAATAAAAATTTTACATATCAAAACATATTATAAAATGACTCCAATAAATTACATTTAACTTATATAGGTATTATGTATCTATTTTGACCAAGAATAAATTTAAATAAAATAAATAATTATTTAAATACAAAGTCGCTTTTAACTAAAACACGGTGTTTTTCACTATTCATAAAAAATTGAAATTTTTCTGAAAAATACCAAAAATTCACCCTAATCTAATTTTTATATTCCAAATTCAAAAATTAAATCCATTTTTAAATATAAAATTTATATTTTTTTAAAAACTGTGTATTACTATTCATAACGACTTATTTGATTGGGTGCAGTGTGTTAGACTCACAAAGTTTCGTATGATGCAATCTATTGCATTATTCAAAAGTAAACGTATCGTGGAAGCTTGGGGTGTAACATTCTTCCCAACTTCAAATAATTTCATCCTTAAAATTTCTATTATACTATAGCCCAAAATGATTTGGGTGGTTATTCATCATAAGTTCCTCTGGTTCTGTTGTTGCCTCTTATATATTATGGTTTCTACATAGAACATTTACCAGATGAGTCTTTAGGTTTCTCAACACTTGTTCTCTTGTATCAAGAATTTTGACAGGCTCTTCACAATAAGACATATCAGGTTCAAGTTCAATTTCCTCATAGTGAGTACATGCATTAGGTCAGGCATGTATTTTCTCAATAGTGATACATGGAAGACATCATGAACATTGGAGATACTTGGAGGAATTGTCAATTGATAAGATAGAACTATAATTCATTCTATAATTTCAAAAAGGTCTGTTGTACCTAGGACTCAATTTGCCCTTTTTACTGAAACATATAACACCCTTCCCTAGAGATAACTTCAAGAAAACATGATCCCCTACCTAAAATTCCAAATCCTTCCTTCGATTATCTGCATGGCTCTTTTTCCTAGTTTTAGATGCTTTGATATGGGTTTGCATAACTTTTACATTTTCCATCATTTCCTCAACAAGTTCTTGGCCTACAAGTTTTCTTTAACCAACATCATCCCAACAAGTTGGGGTGCAACATCTCTTTCTATATAATGCTTCATATGGTTCCATCTGAATAAATTAATGGAAGCTATTATTATAGGAATATTTTACCAGATGTAAATATTTATCCCACATATCTTGAAAGTCATGTGAAAAATATCTCAACAATTCTTCTAAGGTTTAAATAGTACCTTCTGATTGTCTATCAATTTGAGGGTGGTAGGCAGCGCTCAAACGAAGTTTAGTATCCAGGGCCTTCTAAAGAGTTTTCTAGAATCTTGATGTAAAATGGTGATCACAATCAAAAACAGTTGATAGGGGAACACCATGAAGTCTTACAAATTCATTAATATATATATTTTTTCAGACATTCAAGTGCTAAATAATCTCTTATATCAAGAAATTGTGTTTTCTTGGTAAGACGATCAACAATGAACCATAATGCATCATTCCTTATAGGAGTCTTTGGTTTCCCCGTGAAAAATTAAATCGTAATATTATCCCATTTCCACTTAGGTATGGGGAGAGGTTGCATTAATCCTCTAGGCGGTTGCCATCCGGCTTTCACTTGTTGACAAACCATACATCTAAAAACGAAATTAGAAATATTAATCTTTATGTTGTCCCACAAAAAATGTTCTTTCAAATATCTATACATGTTAGTGTTACCAGGGTGTATAGAGAAATTGGGGCAATGAGAATCATCCAAAAATTCCCTTTTTATATCAGGTATATTAGGAACATAAAGTCTCTTCTCAAATTTCAAAATTCCATATTTATATATGAAGTCGATCAATCTCTCATCATTCACAGCATTAATTTTCTTTTTAAATCTCTCATCATCTGTCTAAGAACTTTTTATCCTTTCTATTAAAGATGGGTTGGAATCCATTTGAAAAAGTATTGATGTTTCACCTTCCATGGTTATTCCCATATCCATCTTTACTAGATTAATAAAATAGGATCTCTTTGAACTCTCATCTTGGTCAAAACACCATGATCCTTTCTTCTCAAAGCATCTGCCATCTAATTTGTCTTTCCTAATTGGTAGTGTATAGTGAAATCATAATCCTTGAGTAGTTCAAGCCATTGTCTTTACCTCATGTTTCGTTCTTTTTGTGAGAAAATAAACTTCAAACTCTTGTGATCAGTATAAATCTGACATTTTTTACCATAGAGATAGTGTCCTCGTATTTCCAGAGAAAATATTACAACTACTAACTCAATATCATGAGTAGGATATTTTTTCTCATGAATTTTTAGCTGTCATAATGCATAAGCAATAACTCTATCATTCTTCATAAGGATGCAACCGGGTCCTTTCATTGAAGCATCACTATAAATTACAAACCCATCATTCCCTGATTGTAGCGTCATGATAGGAGCATTAAATAATCTTCTCTTCATCTCTTCAAAACATTCTGCACAGTTATTTTTTATACAAAATTAACCCCTTTACGAGTGATCTTGGTTAATGGGTTTTCCAGCCGGGAAAATTCTGGAAAAAACGCCGATAATAACACGCTAATCCAATAAAATTGCATACCTTAGTTATACTTGTCGGTTCTGGACATTATTGGAATGCCTTGGTCTTTGAAGGATCAATAGAGATTACATCCTTAGAGAAAATATGGCCAAGAAAAAGAAGTCTCCTGAAGCCATATTTCACACTTTCTAAACTTCCCATATAATTCATTTCTTTTTAGACTCTTTAGAATAATACACAAGTGAATTTATTTATCTTTGTATCTTTTAATGTATACCCTGATATTATAAATAAATACCACTAAAAATTCATGAAGATATTCATTGAAAACTCTATTTATTAGATTCATGATGACGGAGGGTGCATTAGTCATTTGAATAAATCACCAATGCGAGGTAGGGGATACTAGTTCTTTATTGTTATAGCATTGATCTACCTATAGTCAATGAAAAACCTCATAGATCAGTCTTTATTCTTCAGGAAAAGGACATGGGCTCCCCATGGAGGAACACTTGGGAAAATAAATCCATTTTTACTCAATTCCTCAAGTTGTTTCTTTACTCCCACTAATTCCACAATGGCCATTCTATATGGGGTCTTCAATATGGGCCTTGAACATGGAATTAAATCAATGGAAAACTTAATTTCTCATCATGGAGGTTGTCCAGGTAAGTCCTCTGGAAACACATCAACATATTCATGCACAATAGTTATGTCCACTATTCAAATATTATTTTCCTCACCCATAATTATTTCATTCTCATCCTCCCAAATAATTGAATTTAGTAGAGCTACTAGGGGTGGATCTAGATAAGAATTAGATAGCGACGTTTCTACTCTAATTATAAGGTACTCCATATCATCATCAAGAATTTAAACCTCCTTATTATTACAATAAATTTTCATATCATGGTCTGAAAGCCAATTCATACCAAAGATTATATGAAATTCAATCATGGGTATGATGATGAGATCAGCAGATAAAGATCATTTATCTACCCTAATAGGTACTAATTCACAAAACATTATTGTAATGATACTTCCCTGAGGAGTTTTGACTGACAACTCCCTTGTAAAATCAAATTGTAAATATCTAATGTTTTTATAAACATGGGAAGATATTGAACAATGTGATGATCCATAATAAAAAAAAGCAATTTCTAAACTTGAGGAAACCATTAAATTACCTTCCACCACTTCTTTCTGAGCTTCATCCTCAGCAGTAGTGATCACATATTCTTGGCCTTTCTACCTCATCCTTTTCGGAGTTATGTTCCCTTTGAGCTTAGTACATTCATTTTCATAATTCCCCCCTTCTCTACAATTGTATCATTAATCATTGATATCCTCTTTCTTTACCTTGCAATCACGTGCTTGGTGGCCTTTTCCCCACTATTGTAACAAAATACATTTCCCTTCCTAAAAGTACTAGGGTGTTTCTTCACACATTTACCATAGGATGGATATTAAAATTTTCCCTTCTTCCCCTTATTTTCATTTCCAGAGTGTTTAACAGATCTCTTATTCTTCTACATTGATTTAAAGTAGTATCGCATAGATAATTATTTTTCAATCTTGATAGCACATGAGACAATATATTTGTATGATAAGATGGATAGTGAGATTAATTCTCACCGAAGAAAGGGTTTTAAGACATCAAATAATCGATCAATATTACTCCTTGGTATACTTATATAATCTGCAACATGCCTTGCTAACCTTGTAATGTTAGTCTCATACATTGTGACATTCTCTTCCTCCTTTTTCCTCAGACTCAGAAATTGTCTTTCCATATCTACATGATGGTCATGAAGAAAGTATTTTTCTATGAAAATATCGTTAAAATCCCTCGATTCCAAGTTTGATACTTCTTCATGTTTTTTGTGTTTTGAATCAATGACCACCATTGATCTACATCTCCCATGAGGTGATAAACGGCCATGAAAACTTTTTCCCTTTCTCTACTCCCCAAAGCATGAAATATTTTCTCAAAGGAACTTATACTTTGCTAAACTACTAAAGTATTTGTAATCCTATTGATTTTGTGTGGTTTCTTCCTCATGATGCGGTCATACATTGATCATTCCTTTTGTGGATAAGGGTTCTCCATATGGGTAAAGTTATAATTCATGACCTAAGTGAGTTATCCCAGTATGGTGATAAGCTGATCAGCACTAGTTGAATCAATTTCTCCACTATAATTATCTTGATTAGGAAGTAAATCCCTTCATAGATTACGTGCATTGATATTGGTTCCATTTCTTCATCTAGGCACCATTTCTAAAAATGAAATACAATAGATTAGTTTATGAATCGCAATACATAATTCCGTACTTGTAAAAAACTTAACCTAATTTGAACAGATTATGGATATATTCCACAATCATAAAAATATTTTCTTTTAAGAGTTATATACTCATAAACCATTCATAATTGTTTCTAATGAAAATCAAAATTATCCTAATCATATCCCCCAAGAGTGTCGAAACCAAGAGTGTAGCAACGCCCATAGTTGTGCACCAGTTCCTGTTTGAGTCTAGCTCAAATCGGTGTTTTCAGGTTTTAAACCGAGGTACATTTGTCCTAGAGCCTCCTCTACCTGCTCATATCCAGACAGGGATGTATTTCTAAGAAAAATCACAGAATCTCTACTGTACCAAAAATTTTGGAAGTTCTTCTATACTAATCCTCAAATTCTATCTTAGGGTAGTGTTCTTTAATCAGAGTTTTTATAAATATAGTTTCCTAGGTTTGTAGTAAACTTCCTCTAATACCAACTGTAACACCCTGACCCCCATTACCTAGAGTCGGTGCATTATTAGATAATATTGGAATGATACAAGTAATCATGTTCTGAAAAACTGATCTGTTTAGTTGCATTGGAAGTACTAGATATATACATAAGTTTTACATTACATCATGAAATAAAAACATCAACAACATTTTGTTCCCATTTAATCAAAATTATATCCTTATACTATCAATATAGGTCAACTATAAAATACCTCTTCACAGCTTGGTAAAAATAAAACATAGAAAGGGGTGAGCTCAGATTCTCAAAAAGGATAACAATATAGTGAAAACTTTCATAAATTTGCATAAAAACATATGGCAATGTATTATACTAAAACAAAATCCTATTAGACTTAAACATTCGCATAATATAGAAAAGATAACATCAAATAATTCCATTTAATTATTCACATGGATATTATACTATTCGAATAATCACATGAAATATCTATAGCCACTTTTACAATGATGGAATTCTTAATGCCAGACTTCATAACCACATAGTCAAGGCCTTGTGCCAAGACTACAAATAAGATTTCACAAGGCCTTGTTCCAAGACACAAGTTTGTCTCATAAGACCTACTGATGCATTAAAGAGATATAGTAGGCTCAACCCATCACTTACTAAGTCCAATTTATTACTCATATGAAAAGGTTTAAACATAACATTGACATTAGTATTAAAACAAGCATATGAAATGTCAATACTTTATCCATAAAACATGAATGGTATATGAATAACAAATCCATATTAAAACATATCACAAAACCTTCAATAAAATATGGAATATTTTTATCATAATAAATGAACTTCATACACGCTTAAAATCTATCAAAAGGATGTTGAAGTAAATGAAATCAATACTATTTTTATAGAAACGTCTCCTTATATTTTGAAATCAATTAAAAGTCATATAATTATAAAAGAAAACATTTATTTTTAAAACATTATTACAAGCTTGTAAGTTAATCTTTGATGATGTTATAACGGTAGAGAATATTCGCACTCATTGTATAAGTTAAAAAATCATTCTTACCTTAATTTTGTAGAAAAGGTAATAAAGTAACTTGTTTGGAAAATAACAAAAATATTAATTTCAAAGCATATAAGGTTGAATAAGGTTAAAATTTAATTTAACCCAATTTTAGTAAATAGTAAAAAAAATTGAAATAAATTTTTATGAAAACATGGATGTGGATGATAAAGAGGTCCCAATAGATACTTACATAAAAACAATCTCCAATAATAAAGAGATTGTGAAATTAACCCTTACATTGAAATTTTCCTTATCAGGTGTTAACTGGTCAGTTTTTCATAATATGATCGATTATATAAGCCATGTTTTTTATGTATAGGATGTATTTTATTCATATTGAGAATTATATTAAGTTCTTGGACCTTATTTTTAATCATTAAATGAAAAATTTTCTTGAATGATTACGATGGGGAATTAATCTCATCACGTTTGTGGAGACGGTAATCTATACGTATGCACAAGCGACTATAGAATTATATTGATAGTGATATTGTATGTAATTAGATGTTATATCATATATAATCAATAATTAACATGGTATATTTATTATTTAAATTAGTTATACCCATTATTATACCCATCCAAATAATGAAGTGTTCGAGTAACAAATGACACCACAACGTAGAGACGGTAAGCTGTACGTAAGAAAGTTTGATGACTTGGTCATTCATATCATGAATATAATAATGAATATGGTTGAATCATTTTAATAACATTACATTATATAGAAGATACTAGAGTTATTATTTTATAATGGGAATAATAATAAAAGAGGAAGTGTAAGAAGAAAAGAACATGAAAGAGGTGATGATATATTTAACTCTTCTTTGGGTTCATCTTTTGATTTGATCAAAAGGGCACTTTAAGATGGATTTCTGATCAAATTAAGGCCTCTAGGATTAAGGGAGGATTGTTGAGATGATATTTGGGAAAGGGTTGGCCCAGCCAAAAGACTTTAGATGTGTGAAATTAAGAGAAGGGGAAGTGGCCTTTTATAAGAGATGTGAGGGTCACTTTAGGAAAAACTTGAAATATTATTTTATAATAAAATCATTTTTGGTTTCTAATGTCTCCAAAATGAATTATTTTGAAGCTAAGGTGGGTATGAGTCAAAATAATCTCAAATAATATGTTTTAGACTGGTTTAGATCATCATATTAACCTCATCTTTTATATTTATCTCTTAGTTATATAGTTTGACATTTACCATGTCTCATTTTGTTTTTATATTATATGGTTAATAAAAATAATATAATAATCCAAGAGAACCCCATGTGGTTCATTATTAATATATATATCCTTATCAATCTTTTTTCGGAGATCCTTGGGTTTTTAGGAATATTATATCAATTAATAATATAGTATTTGTTTTAAAAACTCAATTATGTCAATTTGGACACTATTTAGGAATTTATTTTTTTGAAGGCCATAATAACTTTATCACATTAAATAAAATTTATTTAACCAATAATAAAATGTAATATTAACCTTGAAAATTATTGGAATTCATCAGAAGTCTCAATTTACATTTATTTGAATATTTATAACATCAATAATTTTTTTATTTCATTAATAAGAAAATTATTGAACTATCATTGTGTCATCAATAAATTAAATTATTTAATTTCTAAAAATTATTAATAAAATACTATTATGTAGGAAATATTTTTTCCTTTAAAAATAATATTTATAGTTGAATTTATATTTTGTGTATCCCAATATTAAAAATTGTTTAGTTATAAAATTTTGAATTTAATTATTTTAACTCTCCTTTAAATAAAAAAATAATAAATTTCCTAATCTAATAAAAGTGGATAAAAAAGAGATTCATATTTTATTTATAAGATTTTTTGGTTGAATTATAATTATCTAATAAAATTATGACTTGTGTTAGGAAAATTATGATATCATTTTTACCCTTAATTACCCTATTTATTTTTAACCGTGGTAAATAAAAGAAAAAAATTTGTATTCACCAAAAATTATTTTTATCTTATGGAACCACATTATAACTACTGATATTAACTATGCCTCCAGATTTTTGAAATTAAACTCACAGAAGAGGAGAAATTATGTTTTATACAAATTTGAAAATGCTCCTAAGAGGTGGGTAACAAACAGTAAAAAATTCAATAAAATTTTTATATGTATAAAATTATTATAAAATGAATCCAATTAATTAGATTGAACTTATATAGGTATTATATATTTATTTTGACCTAAAATAAATTTCTATAAAATAATTAATTATTTAAATAAAAAGTCGGTTTTAACCAACAACGCAGTATTTTTTACTATTCATCAAAAATTGAATGTTTTCAGAAAAATACCAAAACATCACCCTAAGATAATTTCGATATTCTGAATTCAAAAATGAAGACCATTTGGAAATATAAAATTTTAATTTTTTTAAAAAGTGGGTATTACTATTCAAAATGGCTAGATTGATTGGTCACAGTGTGTTACAATCTTGAAGTAGTGTACAATGCAAGATATTACAGTATTCAAAGGGAAAAGTACCATGGAATCGTGGGGTGTTACAGTGTTTGAGGTGTTTTATTGTGGGAAAAAGTCTGATTGTTCTTGATTATTTTAGGAAAGTGGTGTAATTTTTGGACGGTGGGAGTATTCCTACATTGATTGATCAACTAGAGATATCATATCCATTTGGGGGGATGATGAAACTTGCCAAGGGGGTCAATTTTGATGCATTAGTTGGGTTTGGTTTTGGATTTTGGAATTTTTGTGTGTTTTCAGGGGATTAATGGTTTATGGTGGGGATAATTTTCACACCTTTATTTTCAATTCCATGCTTTTATTCAAATCCTTTTTTGGTTCTTAACTTTCTCTTGGTTGTTTGGTGTTCTGGGATTAAAATTTTTGTGCCTCCTATGTTATTGATCTATGCCCTTGGTCTTGGGGTTATTGGATGGTACATGGAATACATTTTTTCAAAAGGTATGGTATGCAGTTGAGGTGGTTTGGAGTTGGATTTTTGACAAACATAGTAGAAACACTTGTGGGTTTTGTTGTTGAGGTGGTTTGTACCCATGTGTGGGATGAGTTTGAAGGAGAAAAGGTGATCTAATTTTATATAATATTTCCTCTATCCTTGTACTATCTCTCCACCATGAATCCCAACTATCCCCTTGAATTTAGTGAAAAATGGAATGTTTTTGGATTTCCCAAATAGGCCGCACAATTTGGCTACATGGTTTGTTAAACTGTGTGGCCAAACCGCACGGCCATATCTAGCTCATTAAAAACATTTTATAATTTCAATTTTCCCTTTCGAAAGAAACCCAAATCCACCCATTTATTTCCCATTTAGTTCCCTACCTCCATATATATCCTCCAAGATCTCTAATCCTCCCATGGAACTCAATTTTGAAGGGAGATTTTATGGGGGAAAGTTCAAAATCATTGATGTAAGTCATTATCTCTTTGAGTTCCTCCCTTTCCTTAGGGATTCATTCAATAATTCATGACTTCTGAAGTTTCCAAAAGCTAGGGTTTGAACCTAGGGTTTATCATTGAGTCTTTTTGGTGAAATATTTTGTTCTAGGGCGTGATTTATCTTCCTTGTGGTGCGGCAGTGGTAGGGTCGATGTTTCACCTAAAGATTTGGATTTTTTGGCCCAATACATCGTTGGTTCCATGTGTAAGAACCTTAATATGATTTATCCTTGGATAATTTATATTTTCATCATGTTTATATTAAATTATTTTTGGTTTGGGAAGATTTTTTGGTAGTATTAATTAATTTTTCAATTTCAAAGTTTCATATTTGTTGAAAATTATTGTTTTCCATTTGTATCTTTGATCTTTTTATTTGTGGTAATTTGATAAAAATTTATAGAGGCATAATAAATGTTTATAGGGTTATAAAATCAATTTTTTATTTTTATTTTTGTTATTTTGGGATTTGAAGAAGGTTTTGAAATGGGTTTTGTAGGAAAAACATTGTTATACCACTTGGTATTGTTTTATGAAAATTGAAAATTATTTATTGAGTTAACAAAAGTCAGAGAAGGATGTACATGCACTATTTTGGTGATTGTGTTCACTTGAGATGGGGTTTTGAAAATTAATGTCGTGATTTAATATGTCAATCATTTTTATAATGTTTTATAAATTGTAGAAGTGATTTATTAAATTGCAAGAAATGTGTGAAAAACATTTGTGGGAAGGTTTCTGTCAGTATGATGTGAAAATGAATTTTTGTTTGTGAAATGAGTATTATGTGACATATTTATGGGATGTTATGTAATTTTTACTATCTTTGAATGGTTTTATGAATTTTTTAAATCATTTTTTGGAGGGTGAAAGAGATGCAGAAAGTGTTGTGGGATGTTTTGGTTTGAGTATGATTTTTAAAATTAATTTGAATGAAGAGGGGATTATGTGAATTGTGTGATATACATGTGGGATTTTTGGTGTGTGTGTGTGTGTTTCTATGACTTAGAAGTGGTATTTTCATTTTCAAATTTCATTTCATTGCTTGTTGAATTTTTTTGACTGCAATAGGGAAAACCTGGGTATCTAGATTGGTGGACATGTACTAATATGCATGTGATCCCATGGGGTTTAACCCCAATTTTACATAACAAGATTGATGATAACAACACTAACTAAACTATGATTATGATGCAATTGTTGGGAGACCACTAGGTTATGGGTATGATACATACTAGTGGCTCGTGTGCACAAGGATGGATATTTTTATGGTTACTTTCACTGAGATACGATGTACCTGGGACCAACAAAAATCTAGTTACTATGGGTTATTTCCCGTTGCTCGTGCTCATTAGATACTTTATGATAACTATCAGAATATGATATATTTGGATTGAAAATTCAATATATTTGGAATTATATTTAAATGTGTTGATTCTTTAATTTATCCAACTTGAAAACTGTTTTTATTTAAAGTTGAATTTATTTATAAATCCAAATAGCATCTCATATTTAAGAAAACATGCATGCTTTCCATCTCTGTATGTTTATCACATGGATTCCTTTAGTGGTATCATCCTAGTAAGATTTATCTCACACCCTACTTAAAACCTTGGGTGTATGTATACGTGGTTATTTTTTCACAGCTTTGTATTGAGATTTTAGTGACAACTGTTCGGGTTTCAAGCAGTCATTCATGATGTAGTGTTGTTGATATGGCTTGAGGGCGGTACCTCTTGCCTTGAGGAGGTTCTTGGTCTATCAATGTTCAGTTTATTCATTTGTTATAGTGTTTTTGAATTTTTTTAAATTATGTAATTCAATTGTGAATTTTTGTGTAATATGGTTTGGTTTGAGAAATCCATATTTTGTTTATTGGATTGATTTTTTCTTTTATGTTTATAAACTCAGGTAAATCATTGCCAAATTTCATTTTATGATGCCCAGACACTTGTTCCATCCCGTGGTGATCAGGAATGCACTTTAGGTCTTACCATGGGACATGTTTGGTGATGGTTTTTATGGCGACCAGATATGGTTCGTGACACATACACAACAATTTAATAGCTTGGTTATAACATTAATATTTAAATAATCATGACTCATTTGGATTCAATGATTCATGTTGCATATGCAATCAAACATCATTTTCCAATATAAAAACATAAGGTAAGAAATGGTATATATTTACAATTATTTCTACGGTTAGGATATTTTTTATGGTAACTTCCTAAACATCACCATTTGGTACATTGATTAAAGATTCAATAACCCTATATATCTCACGTATATGATCCACATGCTTAACTTCTAGACTCTTGATTCTCTATGAACTCTTTAGAATTTGTTTCTATTCAAATATCCCATTTAAATCAACTTGGAAACGATTGTTTTTTTTCTTACATCTCAACACCCTTTTACATCTTGTTTTATTCATTTTATATAATGTTATCACTGAAGATAGCATTTTTCCATCTAGTGATTTATCACTTTTCATCATCCAAAAGTCAAAATGCAATGTTTTCATTTCCATATCCCACAAATAAGAAATTATGGGATATGAAATTGAGTTTTTTTCATTCCATTAAATATATATAGAAATATTTGTGTCTATTGAAAACATTTAGGTGGATAAACTTCATTGACATTGAAGACCAAAACTTTTAATCTAGTGTCCTAGTAAGAGTTATCTCCATACCAATTCCCTTATTCAAATAGAAGTTTTTTGAATTCTCTTTTACATTACTCACCACCATTTCCAGAATATAACCATTTTATCTTTCTTCCACTTTCCATTTCCACTATTTTATTTCACTAAAAAAATCAAAACGACTTATATTTTTGTTACAATAAGTAATTATATACATTAATTATTGATTCATTAATTAATTTGACAATGTATGAGGATTTTCTTTGTGATAAAATTTGGGAAGCCCTCCAAACATCCATGTGAACTTGTTTTAACATTAAATACCTAGTCGTAGTTCCATTTAGGTCGGACAATAAATATCTCTTTTTTTTTGAATTATAAAATGCATAGAAAATCCAATTTCAATGAGATCATGCTTTAGTATACCCATTTATACTAGAAATTTTATATTCCTAAAACTGTTATGACCGAGTCATCAATCGCCCAACTCCATAAATTCAAAATATTTCCCTCAAAAAATTACCACCCCATATGATCACATATATAATGTATCATCATTTACTCTATATTTTAGTACCATGGAATGTCAATAAATTTGTAATAATTTATTCGTGAATCCTATTACAAATCATTTTGCATTCAACTAACTAATAGATATTATATTTTCCTATAGTAATGGTATGTGATAAACTAATTTTAACTTTAAAATTTTCTCATTTGATATTTGGATATTAAGATCACCCAAACAGATGAATTCAGGAGCCTCATCATTGGCTAAATTGACCTTTCTAAATCGTTTAGATACATAATTGACATCGAATATATATTCTTCCATAGAATGAAATGATTCTCCAGAATCAAACACCAATGATTCCACTTGTATATTGGTTCATATTAGTAAATTACTACTTCCTTCATTTGAATTTATTAAACTTGAACATCAAGAGATATCCCCTGTGTAATTTTCCCTTTGACCCCTACTGTCCTCCTTGATATCCCCTCACTTCCCACAGTGCAAACATGTAGGTCTAGGTCCAGTCAATTTATCTCAACTCCTATAACTTGGCTTATATTAAAATTTATTCTAATTTTACTTCTGATGGGGAGACTATCCTATACCTTTGGAATTTATTATGGTTTTGATAAGTTTTTTAAATCACTCGATATGAGTTTTTATTTGATGATGATATCTATTACATCATCAAATTCCATGTTAGATTTTGTATCTGAGTTTATTGTAGGATTTAACATCACATCCCATGATTCTGGTAACAATGATAATAATAGAAGTTCATAGATATCTTCTGTGATCTTGAATTTCACTTAATCAATATACCTTTAAATAATATTTAATTAATTCACATGATCATTCATATGTATTACTTTTGATAATCACATACTGAATAACCTATGAATCATGAACACTATTCAATGTTATTAGTTACTTATACATTCCATCCATAACCTTCATCAACTATATCAGGGTATTCCCCTCCCTAATTTTAATGTACACATTTCAAGATAATGGTATCCTAATTATCCCAAGTACCTTTCTATCCTTCTCGTCACATTCCTCTTTCCCCAACAACTATGGTTTTGTCCCCATCAATGGAACATCCAATTCCTTTTGAATGGGATGGTGCTCAATTTTTATTCTCTGGAATCCAAATCATGCCAAATAATATATATTCGTAACCTTAACTTTTTTATTTAATACCTTATCATAATTAAAAACTTATACTAATAAAATATAACATCAATATAAGTTATGAGAATTCTACATGTGTCTGTTGTTGAATGTGAATTTCCAATCCTTAAACAGGCACTAATAACACATCATTGGGGAGACCTCCATCAATCCATAAAAAATACAATGTATATATACTATAAAAAAGAACAATTAACATGGAATTCTATATCTAGAAGATACCCTTCGATGTTAATGTACCCTAAGATAGGAAGTTCTTCACACCCTAATAGTCACAATGAGTATAAACAAACAAATAAACAAGAAAACATATATTCATGTAAAATAAAATGAAATTAAAGTAAGGTATACAAATATTACATGGTTCGTAAATTAAATTGTACATCTATTGGATAACACTTCTGAGTTTTCATTCCTATAAAATTTATAACAATTTAAACCAGATAAGATCGCAATTTGTATGTAATAAGCTAATCGCACCACCAACATGTACAAGTGGTCCCAACATATTATATATGATTTAGGTCATACATCTAGTTAGATAAATTTTTTATATTCACAAAATCCCCTCTACTGACCATGGTGACTTCCATCGCCTGTATCAAGATGAACCCAACCACTAACTTCTACTTAATAGAAGAAGTTACTCTTATATTCCATTTAATAGCCCTCACGAATCAAAAACATTCCCATGAATCCTATTAAAATATAATTACCCATACCTTTCTTTTTTAAATCCAATGTTTTCCAATAACATTCATTCTCCTAGTCTTTTTATTAAAAAATAGTACATCCTCATTTGAATATATAATATTATAATAAAACTACCAATGGTAAATGTTTCTATTTTCATTTACTACCTCCTAGGATATGTTAACATCTATATATCATCCTTCAATTTTTCACATTATAATTTGAATATGGCTCACATTACAAAAAATAAATTAATGAGATTGATAAACAAAATAATCTTCTAGCACATTTCCCTTCTCAAGATTATATGCAATCTCAAAATCATAATTATGTAAAATCTAATCCATCAAAAATGATACAAGATTAGTTTTTATATCAAAAAACAAATACTAGTTACTCTAAATAATGGGTGATATAGTTTTACTTATGAATATGTATCCATGTGGATCATAAAAATCGATTAATTTATTTATCATTAATACTCCACCCAATCCTAGATAGGAGGTATTACAATAAACCACATAAGGGACACATTATTTCAGTTATCATAAAATTAATACACTAATCATCTTCTTTGTTAGGAATTTAAATTATTCCATAAAAACGACTAAGCATAAGACTAGATCTTATTTTTTAAAGGATATAAAGGTATTATTATCTAATAAAATTAAGATACAAAACTTAGATAATTACTACTTAAACCAAAGCATTTGTGCCCGTAAGAAACATTCTTTGGTGAATATCAAGAAAAAATTCCCTTAATATTAATTGAAATTATTGTGATAACATTCATTTCAATGATATTTCCCATAATATAAAATTATCGCATCTAAAATTAATGATTTTAAAATTTACCATATAACTCATTCATTACCAATATCACCAAAAAAGGGTTTAAACTATTTTTATGCACTTCATATAATCTTAAATATTCTGACATGCCAATAATGAAGATTATAATTAACTTATCGAGGTACTACTATAATATATTGATTATAACCCCCATTAAAATCAATGAATCATTTGTTAAACCCAAAATCATTACAACATAATTGTTGTGTTTATACAATCATAATAAAGTTTTTATTCTTATTTTACCATAAAAACAATAAACTAATGATATCCATATCACAAATAAACCTTATATAAGTAGTTAGATGATCCCATTTTTTTAATATATCATCAATACTTTATGAAATATTGTAATTATTCAACATTACTCAATTAAGTTACTGATAGTCAATTTATAATTGTATGTAAATATAAACTTTCATTAAAAAACAAGGCAACTACACACCTGTGTAAAACATTATGTCAAATTAAACACTTATTAAATAATTTATATATTTGGACCCTCATCTCATAGAGTTTAATGGGTTTCATCAGATAAGAATATTAATATATTGATTTCATTTGAGGATGAAACTATATATTGAACAACTCTTAATTATGTAGAGGGAAATTTATCATTAATAATGTCATATTAGGCAGAAAAAATTAATTGGAATTCATTAATTTTCCCTATTTTTATTTCAATATTTAGGAAGTATTGCTTATTATTTTTATAGATTTTTTTTGGATAAAAAATTAGTATTCAATCAATTTTGGAAAGTTTTATTTGAAAAATTATTCTTGGATCCTTCAATTTTTTCATTTCTTTTATGGATATTTAAAATGTGTGGCTTCCATATCAATAGTAAATGGGATGTAAAATTGACGTATTCATCTGTGAATATATGAATAAAATATAAATAAAATTTTCTATATAATAGTATATATGGAAGATGTGTAAGAAGTGAAAGAATCAGTCATGTTTTAAATGTCATTAAAAACAACTAAATCATTCCAATGTTTTGATGGGTCAAGCTAACACTATATAATTATAAAAAAATTAATGGGTAATGTAAATAAAGTTAGAAACAGGAAAAGGTATAAATATGAGATTTTAAATATATTTAACAATAACCAAAAATTAGTTTGTCTATATATATCACGTATGTTTTTATGAAATGTTTTTTTCAAGAAAATTTAACCTCATTGATTGGTTCCATTACAAGCAAGACTGAGTTTTAACAAAATAAAATATACAATTAATATATTTTTAAAAAATAAATATTATAACCTATCCATTAATCATTTTTGTATGAACTAGAAAACAAAATTTTAAAAATATAGTATAATGGTTTTATATAAAGAATCCATATTGATAAAAAAGTACTCAATTTTTAGAAATGACTTTATATGTTTCGAAAGTAAAATTTTCAAAAAGAAAACTACTTTTATTATTTTTTGACCAAATAATAAAAGTATTTTTTTGATCTTTGAGAAAATATATTTGAAAAAAAACATCATTTTTTATATCTAAATTTCATAATTATCATTGGGTAAAATTTTGAATGTTTTCTACAAATAATAATTTTTGGATGAATAGTAAAAAATACTGATTATTATTTAAATCAACATTTTAATTTAAGGAATTTATAGGATAATTTTTATTTTAATATAGTTTTAATAGTGAAATTATTGAAAATATATATTTATAAATCCAATTTTGTTCACTGTAATTAATATAATATTTAATTTCTATATTTAAACCTTCTATACTCATGAATATTTTCTCTTTAAAAAAACCGCTTTTCATTATGCCTATCGATTTATTTTTCAATTAAAATTATCCAATTACCAGAAAGGAATTTGTGAAAATGGATTCCATATTTTTAATAAGAATAATTAATATTATATAATAAGTTAAACTAATTTTTTTTCAAAATGAATTGTAAAAATAATAAAGAGTAATTACCATGGTAAACATTAAAACTGGTTTACAGACAGTTAAACTAAAATGAAAATAGATAAAATGAAATATATAATTTTTCAAATAAAATCTGATGGAATATATTTCAACCTTATATCATATTAGGATCCGGAATTATCCATTTTTTGTCCTTGTAGAATGTTTAAAACGTGGGTATAACTTTTTCTTTTCAAAACATTCATTTATGTCCTATTGACCCCTTATAAAGGGGCACACCATATCCTCTCCTCTCTAAAATTAAAAAAAATTATTCATCCACAAAAATACTATATACATTCTTTAATTACATCCCCACATCTTATGCACCATTTTTATTTAGTAAACCCTCTTAATATGTCTATTGGTGTTAACAAAAGGAATTTTTCTGAAGAAGAGGTAACATTCTCAACCGGGTTTTTTAATTTCATCTTCAACCACTTTCATATATTATTCAAATATGATTAAATAAAAACATTATTATATATAAAATACTAAAATTTTATTATTATAATGTAATTTACTACATATATCTCCTTTTTCATCAAGTGGGAAATAAAAACATCGATATTGTGTATGTCGGACTACCGCTGCATGAATTGATGTGATTGATTTTTCATCACTGCCTATCATTTATGTATATAATGATATATTTAAAGTATATATGTGATATTTAGGAATTAATTATATTTAATTGATTATATTATCACATATTCCTTCTCACTTTTCATTCTACGGGAATATGAAAATGTCGCTCATGTGTACGACATATCACTGAATTGCAGGGTAATGTGATTCATTTTTCACATACTCTTTACATTTACGGTAATAATGAAATTTTTCATATATTATATCTATATAAAATAATAATGAATCTATAAAGGTGATAAAATATTTACCTTTCTTTTAATCCACTCATCATGAAAATGGAAACAAAGTCCAAGCATACGTATGACCTACTATCTCCATGAACATCGTAATTCATTTTATATCTATAATTTTAAGGGAATAATCTATATAAATATGTAAGGGATTATATTATTTTTATATAATTTTTTAAAACTCTTCATATTATGTAAAAATGATCAATGTAAACAATCTGAAAATTCTAAACCAAAACATACATGAAAAATGAAGCGGTTATTTCCTGAAACTTGATTTTAATAAAGAACTATTCATAAATGTTTAATATAAGGTCAATTTTAAATAATATATGTTATGATATATATATATATAATTACGTTTATTGAATATATTTATAATAAATACATATTTTTTATACAGGATGTTCTAACATGTATGAAATAAGTCAAACCATAATGTAAGAAATTTTTATGTCACTTTTATTTTTGTGAGAAACATACCTTATTCACCACTTAATTATATTGTGTGGTGTATATTATAACCTTGAATTTATTTTATAATTATTATTATGGAAATTTTTTTCATTTAAATATGAATTATTTTTCTTTAATTCATAGATATTATTATTCAAACATTTCCAACGTGGTAAATATTTTATGCTAGATTAACATTGATTATCTAGATCATTTAGGATAATGTTTAAGATTTTTAAATATAATAATATATATCTTATGAAACTAATTGACTTTCTTATCCTATGGTTTATTATACATAATACATGTTTCCCTTTCATTTTCCTCACTTTAAGTAATCATAAAAATAAAATATTTTTAAGAAAAATCAACATTATTCCTCTCTATAGTTGAAAATCCTTTATCTTACACTTCCATGTTTTCTAGAAAAGCTTCTAAGAATGATTTTATAACTATAGATTTATTTTTTTTAAAAAATTACACATTTTTTAATTTTTACAACATGGCTTGAAATAAATCTTTTAGTCATTTTCCAAACAATACTCTTTTGTTTTTTTATGAAAATTTTTAATGACTCTTTGTTTTAACATGTTATACATGATACTAATTCCACAATTTCATAACAAATTAATGTTATAAAGTGTTATTTATAAGATTAAAATGTTATTTTCAAAAAAAATTATTTCCATAATGTTTTTTAATTTATAGTTTTAAATATGTGTATTCAAATTTAAAATTTTATTTTGCTTGAGAAATGATCCATGTGATATTTAAAAATAATTTTATATCTAAGATGAAATCATTTTATGTTACATAACATTTATTGGGTATATTATACAAGTATATAATCCTTATTATTTCTCTTGATGAATTATTATTTTGATTAAAAATGTTTATGAAACCCATTTATTACCCACATGTTATTTTATGAAGAAATGTTTATGAAACCCATTTCTTTTGAATGATTTATGATGTAATTTTTTTATTATCATGTGTAACATGAATGTATAGATTATGTGATGTATAGAAACTATATCTCCATCCAATGTGTTGGGTAACAATTAGTGGTCTATGTACTGAAAGGGTATATGGTTGGTTTTCCTAAACCCAAAAGAGGGTACATGAGAGGTTATCCCAATCCTGACCTTTGTACATGAGGTGATATCCCAAGACAAACATATTATAATTTTCCTTGTTGGTATCCCTAAAATAATATTTTCAATGATTCTATATATTCCAAAAATGTTTGTCTTATTCCAATTATATGATCTCAAGGATCATATTCTAATTATTCCATTATGATTCATATATTATAAAAAACCAATATTTATACAATGAATCATGTTTATGAGATATGACTTTAAGAGCATGGTTTTCAAATTTTATTCTCATGTTCTCATTTCATTGTTATCATGTTGGGTTTATATGTTATTTATTTACCCTTACTAAGCTTCTGAGCATACACTTTATTATGTTTCCTTTTCATAGGTTATGAAGAAATGCTTTATTTTTAATATGTCTAATAATGGTGATAGTTATTAAGAACTTAGTGGGTTAAGATATAACACACATATGAAAAATCTATTTATGTATCCATGTTTCCAAACGCATTGGACCCATAAAATTGTAGCATGGATAATTAGGATATCTTATGAATATTAATCTATTAGGATATGAAATCAATGTATGAGAAGTGTGGGTTATTGTAGTTTTAATCAAATAATGTGGTTTTAAACCTTTGGAAACTAATATTAGAAACCTTTAGTGATAACCATATGTATAATTATATGTATAGGAAAATATCAGATAATTTTGATGATGGATAGAGTGAGTGGTTTCTGAGTAATTAATTATGTTTCTAGATACTACAAGTGGTTGTGGTTCTGGCACAGTTATACCTAGGGGTAATAACTCTAAAAATTGTTCATTTATATAGACCTATTCATCACCCGGTGCACAATAAATATCCTTGTTGCACACCGGGTTTGACACTCCCCAAGGATATAATTTGGAAATTCATAAACTCTTTATAAAATATCATGAGGGATTTCAATAATTACCATGAATGTCCTATGTTATGTCTAAGGTGTCATAGAATGTGTCATGATATAGAAATAATATAAATTATTTCTTTTGTGATTATGAGAATCCCTAATATGATTATAATTTCCCATACTATGCTTTGTTTTTTAGTCAATTGATTAAACAAGGAGGAATCTTGTTAACATTGTATGTGATTGAAAATATAGAGATTATGACCAACCAAATTCGATGATGATTGGAGATAAATATATTGTGATTATGAATAATCATTTTTATTTTATATATTATTAACATAATGTACATTAGTGAGATTCATATCGCATCAAATAAAAGGCAGATGTAATTTTTTGAATGTTTGGGTGGTAATGAAAATAGTGTAAAGAAGAATCAGTTTCTTACATCACAAAAGGGTGGGAAGAAACACCTATAAAAATATCTCAAATGGAGGGGAAGATGTATTCTATATTGAAATAATGGTCATAGATTAATGAGTTTCCAAGAATTTCATGTCTTATATGTGGGGAACATGGGAATTATCAGAGTCAATTCTCTAAACTAAGGGTTATTCGCTAGAACAAGGAAATAACTATGTAATTATAACTGTTGAAGAAAAAATACTGAAGTGTGTATGTATTTTTATTAAATATTTTTGTGTTATAAGTTATTTTTCGAATGGTATCATAGTTATTAAAATCATTACACATGTAAGGATTGTGTTAATTTTCCATGAATATATGTATTTATATAAGATTATCTAAATAGTTAGGGCTACCAACATGGGTTTATGAGTTCAAGGATGATCATATGTTCGAATACTCAAACACTGATTTTTAGGTTTCAAGAGATGGTATTTTAATGTTTTTAATGAAATTTTAGGTGATTTTTTATATGATAAGGTTTATGTAACCCTTAGGTTCAACATAAATTATCATTTGAGAAGAATACTCATTTTATAAGTTTAAAGGTATTAATAACCTTAAAATTTTATGTGATCATTGATGATTAATTTTTTTCCAAGGATATTCATCATAATTATAGGAATTTTATAAGAAATATTTTTAGATATTTTTAGTAAAAAATGGAAAATCAGTCACATCTGTAAATGTTGTGGGGCTTAAACCCACAACTGACGGGTGATAATGGTGAAATGCCTACTAAAAACCTATATTATTTCATGGTTATTATGGAAATATTTTTTATAAATTATGTAACAACTCAAGATTAAGTTTACTTTGGGAAATTTTTATTACATTATGAATATAACCATGGAATTTAAAAATGATATTTTGGTAGCTTATGCCCCATGATAATTGAATGTTCATGAGAAAAATTACCCAAATCATGATGTAGAGTTAGATATTGTAATTTATACATTAAATATTTATAGTCATTATATATTCAGTGAAAAATTTGATTTATATACAAATAAAAAAATACTAATGTATATATTCAAATATAAGGAGTTAAAAATGTATTCTTGAATAGCGTTGTAGTTGATTGAATATTATGACTGATCAATACATTTACACCTGTGGAAAGAAAGAATGGCGGAAGATTCATTGAGTCTAAAGGTCTATGAAATATTATCCATGGTGAGGATAAAAAAGGTACAATAATTTTTTATTTTTAAAGGATGGATCAAGAAATATTAATGGAAGGGGTGAAGTCATATATTTTTAAAATTAGTCATCAAAAATCAACTCAAGTTAAGATTAAAGAGATGTTGAAGGATGATATAGAACAATAAGATAAGGATGGATATTTTTCAATGATCATCATTTATTATAATGTAATGATAAGGTTAAATAATCATGTATGTGTTCCATCAAATCCGAATATGAAGAATGATCTGTTAGAGGAGTCACACAATTCTTCATTCTCTATTGATCCTGGAGGTATGAAGATGTATAGAGATATGAAAGACTGTTTCTGGTTGGATGGAAAAAAGAGATATATTAAAGATTATATATCATGGTTATTGGTATGTTATTAATAAAATTCTAAGATGAAAATGTGTAATGTGATGTTATAGACATTACCCATACCAAAATTGTTATAGGAAACATCATAATATATTAGGTTTTTTGACTCCATAAAAAATATGAATGACATAATTATCTATGGGTTGTAGTCGATAAAATTATAATGACATCATAATTCATTATTATTAGAGGAAATATTTCTCTGGATATGATATAAAATTTATACATTAAAGAAGTAGTAAGTTTTTTGGGAATAGAACATTCAATAGTATTTGATCGGGATCTGAGGTTAACCTCAATTTTCTTGAGAATTCATCAATAATATAGTGACATAATGTTGCATTTCGACACTATATATCATCCTTAGATATATGGTCATTCTAATTTAATAATTAAAACCCTATAGTATAACTTGATATCTTGTTCTATGGATATAAAATATGGTTGGTATCAACACCTTCCTCTAGTTGAGATTTCATATGATAATAGCTTTCACTCGAACATTCAGATGGATCCTTTTGAAGCTATATGAGGATATAAATGTTGAAATTCAATATACTGCAATATATTTTGAGAAATAATTTTATTAGGACCTGTTATATCTGAGAAAATGGAAAATAGGGTCTGAACTATTCAACAACACATAATAGCAGCATGAAGTCTATAGAAAAGTTGTACTGACAATCATCAGCATGATCTGAAATTTGAAGCTGCTAATAAGCTGTTTCTAAAAATGTCTCCATAGAAAAAGGGAATTTTATTTGTAAATAAGGGAAATTTAATACCTAGTTATATCAGTCCATTAGAAATTTTGATCATATCAGGATGGTATCTTGTTGATTGGTTCTTCCATCGAACCTCTCTTAAGTCCACAATGTGTTCCATGTATCTCTCTTGAGTATGTACATACCTGATACTTCACATGTACTAAACTCAAAAGTATTACTGCATGAGAATGATCTATATTATGAGGAATAACCAATTGATATTCTATATAATATATATATATATAGTCTTAAGAAACAAGACCACTCATCTAGTAAATGTTTTTTTTGGAAAAACTAATAATTTGAAGAAGTTATGTAGTAAAATAAAGATAAGATAAGGCAGATGTATCTTCATGTTTTTATATCTGAGGGAATAATTTTGAGGGAAATTTTATTTTTATGTGGTTTATAATGTAAAACCCCATGTTTTTATGATTTGTTTTCAAATAATTTTAATTTCTCTGATTTCTTTCATTACACACATCATCGAGTATTAATGAATAGAAATATACTATTAATATTATTAGTTTATCATGATCATTATACCCTGGCTATTAATATGGGAGGTATTAATAATAATAATAATGTTATATAAATTAATTATAATAAGTTTATATTAATAAATCATATTTATAAAAGGAACATAATTTTTAGTAAACTTTTTATATATTTTAAAAATACTATTTTCTAAAAATGATTTTATTTCATTTTCTGAATAGATAATAAATGATTTCATTCATTTTTATAAATTTTATATCAAAAAGTAAACATAATTTATCAAATATACATTTTTTAATTATTTTTTTGGGAATTTCTGATAAATTTCTCCAAAGATAAAAATATTTTAATGAATTGAAAAAACACTAATTTTTATTAAAAAGTTTTTATTAATTTAAATAATTTACAAGATCTATTATATTTAAAAATTTTGTAAAAAGTAAAAATAGTAAAATTATATATTTTTTAATCTTGTATAATTAATTTTTATTAATTTTGTATAGAGTCTTGATTTCAAAACATTATGAACTTGTAAAAGTTTTCCCTTTAGAAAACCAGACTTTTGTCTCATCTGTAGGTTTAATTTTAAATTAGATTTTTACTCTTATGTGAGTGGAATTGGAAAACATGTATACCATATTTTTAAATAGAAAATTTAATATCATATAACAGGTTAAACATTATTGTTTTTTTCAATAATCAATAGGAAAAGGAGTAAACATTAAATACTATAGTTACTGATGAAGCATGTTTATCAGGGGTTATAGAAAAAAGATAAGGGGTAAATTGAGTTAGAAACATTTCCAAATCTCATTTTATGCTAATATAATGACCCTATAAAATCAAATGTTTTATAGTGAATCATTTTTAACCCTTTTGAAATGTTTATCACTTTGGTACATCTTTTTCATTTCAAAAATTTGAGGCATATCCTCTCCCCACTTATTAAAGGACACCATCACTCCTCTCCTCTTAGCATTTCCAAAAACTTTTTTGGCTATTAACCACCAAAATTGATACATAATTCACTCCACACATCTTTTATGCCTTATTGTTTTAAGAAACCATACTAGGTAGTCTTTTAGTGCTGTCCTAAGAAGGTTGTTCAAAGAAGAGGTAACATTCTTAATAAAGCATTTTTATTTTATTTCTTCTTCCACTAACTTAAAAAATTTATTAAACCATGATGATATAGTAAAAAAAAATTATCTCCCACATACATGATGTTATTATATAAATTTCATTACCTATATATATTTCCACTTCTATTAAGTGGAAAACGAAACCATTGATATTATAGTGGACAGCTGCCTAGCAAACCGATGTAATTTGTTTTCCATCACCACCTTTCAATGTAGGGTATAATAAGAGATTTAAATTAAATATATGTTTTTTATTAAATAATTATAATTTTTAAATTATAATATCACTTATATATTCTTAATTTATGTTTCATGTGAATATGATAATGTCGCTCATGTATATGGTGGACTACCGCCCTACGTGACAATGTGTTTCATTTTTCACTTATGATTTACACGGATAGTATAAAGGGTTAATTTAATAAATAAATGTGATATATATGAAATAATAATTACTATATAAAATTTTTATATTATTTATATTCCATTCATCCCAACCATTGATAATAAAGAAACAACATTCATGAAAACATATGATATACTGTCTCTATGAATGGTGTACTTTGTTTACTATATCTAAATTTGTATGATTAAGATAAATATAAATGTAATGAATATATATGATATTAATATCATGGTTAAAAACAAGTTATTATGAAACTATGATCAAATAAGAGGACTTAAAATACCAAGCCATAACATACATGAAAATTGAAGCAGTTACTACCCGAATAGTGATTTTAACAAGTAATTGTTAATAAATAGGTATTTAAAGGTAATAATTAAAAAATATATGGAATGATATAAATAATTATTACAATGTAACAAAAATATACTGATTATATATTGATTATAGAAGATGTTTTAATGCGAATGAAGGAATTTGAGACTAATGGTAAGGGATTTTTTCTCACTATTATTTCTATGGGATATATGCCATATTCAACACTTTTTAATTTTATGTTGTGTATATTCTTAGCGTTATTTTTTATTAAGATTCATTTGATAATTCTTGTAACATATATATCAATCTATGGTTTATTCTTTCATGGGTAATACTATTCAAAATCTAACATCATTGTAAAGGTTTTAAGTTACAACCTCATTGTTTATCAATATTGTTTATGATTGTGTTTCTAATAATGAACAATTATGATATATCTATCAATAAATTCATGTATTTTATTATAATATGGTTATTCCTATTGAATTTATCTTCTCCTTTAATTTTCCTCTCTTTATGTAATCAATAAAATTGAGAAAACAAGAAAAATCTAATTTTTTATCTCCCATCAGTCAAAAATCATTTTTCTTCTATCACCATATATTCTATAGAAATTTAAATAATGCTTTAAAAATTCCATTAATGAATTTAATGAAAATTTTACCCATTTTGACTTTTTTATTAAAAAATTAAATGAATCATTGTTTAATTTTCTAAATAAAGAAAATGATGATTTTTACCAAAAATGGGAATGAAATCATTGTTTTAATGTATAAAGAATGAACATTGTTTACCACTACCATTCACATTAAATATTTTAATGATTCAATTATAATTTTCAATGTTTATTTATAAATGGATTTGAATATATTTTTTTTGTGAATTTTTAATTTTAAAAAAGTTTTTTCTGAGTGAGATGTTTATTTTTCTATAGAAATTTTCCAATCGATGTTTCAAAATAATTTTCCATAGAAGATAACATGCTTTGATGATACATAAGATTTTATAGGGATATGATACAATGATACCATGCTTATTATTTCTCTAGATTATTTATGAGTATTATTATAAATTTTTATGAAACCTATTTCTTCCCCACTGGTTATGCTATGATGAAATATTTTTGAAACCCATTTCCTTTTCATGGTTTATGATATAATGAATGTTTTATGATCTTTTGGACCATTAATATATGGATTATGAGATGGTTGGAAACTATATATCCCTATAAATAATTTAGTAATGATTAATATTCTATGATATTAAAGGGTACATGGGAGGTTATCCCAAGCCTGAAATTGGGTACACATTAGGTTACCCAAAGCCCGAAAGTGTCTACATTAGATATTATCACAAGCCTAAAAGAGGATACATGGGAGGTTATCCCAATCCTAAAGAAGTTACATGGCTGGTTTGTTCAATACTAACATGTTATGAATGTCTTTGTTGTTATCACTGATATAATATTATCTATAGTTATGTGTATGCCACAAATCAATGTCTTATTATGATGTTTTGTTCTCATGACTCATGTTCACTGATTACATTTTTATCCATATCATATGTATGGCCAAGATTTATACCATTACACATGTCTATTATATATAATATGAAGGGTGTGGATTATAAATGTTACTCTCAAATTATTATTCCCATATTCTCATATTATGTTGATATATCTGTTGTTTACCATTACTGGGAATCTAAGATAACCTTTTATTATACTTCATTTAACCATTTTATGAAGAATGGTATTATGTATGATATTTCTAAGAAGGATGATGGTTGTGAAGAAATTCGTCGGATATGATGTAATTCACTTATGAACCAGCTATTTATGTTACCAGGTTTTCAAAGGCACTAGACCCGTATGATTCTTTTGTAATGGAAGACACCATAATTATGTTTGGGTGATTTAATTATAATATAGAGGTGTTCAATTAAATCATTCATTTTTTAAATTTACTCAAATTAGTATTGAAATTTTAATAGGAATTGTTTGCTATATTTTTTCTACGGATATAGTATATATTTCATTTCTTTTAATTATAATTTTATTAAAACTAAACATAGTATTTATTATCCATGTACCGATAAAACTTTTTATTTAGAGGAATTTATGGTACTGGATAGGTTAGATTATATATTTTTATTATCATATTGGTGTACATTTTGATCCTTTATTATTATTTAAATATTGTATTATGGGAGTGGAAGGAGGGTGAGTGAAATATGACAATAATTACCCTTCACCATTATACTTGTATTTAATTAGTAATAAGGAATATAATGAAGAGATTGGGAAAATTTGATTAAATGTTTATTTATACCATTTAATAATAAAGAAGGTTAATTTTCAGAATGGATTGTGTTGGATTACTATACAAGCCCTCAGAAGAAAACATATGTGGTTTTTTTTGAAAAGTTGCATCTAACATGTTATAATGGTTGAACTATTATAATTTTCTAGTTGTAGATACTTAAAAAGACAACACTGCTTTAGAGGTTTTCTTATGATTATCCTAGTTTAGATTTCATTTTTTCTTACGTTTTTTTATTTATTATGTACTTTTGTGATGATCGTTGGACATGAAACAACACAGAGAACTCCAAATGAAAACATTTCTCCCAAATAAATAGAACTAGGTCATTTATATCAGTAGATTTAGTTTTCCATTACCCTATTTTAATTTATGATATTACATGAAATATCATACATGGAAATCATTTACGATAATGCATATTCAAGGCGTTGGATGATTTATTTTTATACATATTTTTTTTCAGTTTTTTGAGTTTTGTGTGAAATCAGACTCTGTGATTCTATGATAAATAATTCACCCTAACAATTTTTTTAAAATTTTAATGGAGTGATTATTTTGATGGAAAATATTTAATTTATTTATGTGTTTATTATAGATATGTAAAATTTCATGGGACTTAAATATGGAATTAATGTCAATTTCTTCCAAAGTATATTAATTAGATATGTGGAATTAATTTTCATAATTAAAAAATAAAATTATAATTTTCTTATAAATTTAATTTGAATTTTTTATGACTTAATTTTCTCAAGTATTTTTTATATGTGTAAATATTAGTCATTTTATTATAATTATTATTTATTTATTACATTGTGGAGGTTGAAAATTTTATTTTATCCATGAATTTATCTAATATTTTATATATATATATATATTAAAAACACATTCTTCATTAAATATTTTAAGGAATAATTACATATTCAATGGAATTTTACCTTATTGATACGGATTTTGAATTAATGTGTGATACAAATGATTTTACAGTGGGAACTGTTATAGGAAACTAAGTTAGACAACTCTTATACCCCATTTACTAACCCAATCACACACTAAATGAAGGTCTAGTTAATTACAAGACCCTAGAAAAATAGTATTTCCACTTTTCTATGATTTTTAAATTTTTTTCTTATATCTTGTACTTTCAAAATAAGCGGTGTATATAGATCATGCAACACTAATTTACCTATCAAAAAAATCAAAACCGTGATTAAGAAGATGGATCCTTCTTTTATAAGAATGTGAAATCCTTATTAAGGAAACAAAAGAGACTCATGATTTCATTCTAGATCACATATTTAGACATCCACTACCAAGAATTGAAGATAAATACATTCTCAGAATTGACGATAAATTTCCTTATAAAATGATCTTTAATATAGATATACATGTCTAACCATTATTTTATGATATTGAAAACTATATTCAATGGGAAAATTTTAACCCCACATAACCTACCAATAAAAGAATAACTCCTTGGTTGAAGACCCACACTATTACTATGATGACCCACAACTATTTTAGCAATGTGATAATGGATTAATAAGACCTTTAATCCAAGAATAAAAATTTAAAAGTGCACATGAGATTTGTTACATATCACTAATCAGAGGAAATCCTGGTATGAAATCATTATGGCTAGGATCCTACAAATTCAACTATTTTTGATGAGATCCCATCAAGATATGAGGAGTTTTGTTAAAATATATAATTGGTTCTAAAAAACAAGAACCATTACAAACTGAAATGAAATGACTCATAATACCATTATAGAATTAAAAATCTTCCAAATAAAGGGAATCAATTCTATAGTTCTATTCCCAAATTCTCATTAGAAATTCTATATCCTAGTCATCGTGTATTATGTTTCAAATTTTGTAGAATATGAGGTCATCAACCCCTGATTTCCCATTAGTGATCTAGGATCGCAATTTGAAAATAATTCGATGAATGGTTGCTCCGAAAATATAGAATCTGTTATAACACTCAGAATCCATACAACCCATAGACACATGCAAAAGATGAATTGTATAATAGAAAAAATAAAAAAAAACTATAAATGATAGTGTCTATAATTAGAATGGTATACAGTCCCAAATTAGATGGCACACTTTGGTGGTATCACATATTGTATATAACACCCATAGACACTACTCCATTTTATCTTGTTTATAGGAATCTGTGTCACTTTCCAGTTAAATTAGAGAATCACTCTTATTGGGAAATTAAGAAACTAAATATGGATTCTCAAAAATATGTTTATGATAGAATGGTACAAATTGATGATATTAAAGTGATCAAAATAAATTCATTTGAGACTTCTCAAATTTATAAAGAAAAATCAAGAAATGAAATTACCAATGCATTGAATAATGAATCTTCACACCATGTGATACTATTATAATTTTTAATTCATGATTGGAAATATTCCTTGGGAAGATAAAATCATAATGGCCGGGTCCCTTTACTGTTGTCATAGTGTTCCCAAATAGGATAATCAAAATTCAATAAGGCGAAGGACAAACCTCCATGGTTAACAGAGAAAGACTAAAAATATAACTTAAACCATTTCACAATGGTTGTGCCATTTATTTAGAGTTTATAAGAATCTTCTTTCAATTCATATGGCTAATGAAATCATAGTTATCTCTTCAGGGGAGGCAACCCATGTTTTTTGTTTTTTGGTTTTAGTTGTGTTGTTAAAAAAATTAACTTTTCTTTCACTTTTTATTCATTGGTTTTCATAACCATTATTTTCTTTGATTATTTAGTTCATCTGATCTATTTTTTCTTGATATTAACTCTATGATCCTACCCATTTTTCATTATTAATATTTATTAACCCTTATGTACTAATGCTTTATCTAGTGAAGTTATATTTTTTATAATAATATTTTGCATTTAACATATTTTCTAACCACCATCCAACATGTTTCCTCATGGAATGATTATCATTTCAAGGAGATCTTGATTTTCTAATTTTAATTATAAATTTAGATTTAATTTCTATCTATGTTATGTATTCAAACACTCTTAAATCACTTTCTATAATATTTTATAAAATATTTCATTTAAAGTTTGGGGGAGTCATTACTAAACTTTACTATTGATACGCTTTGATTATTTCATATTTGGACTTTTCTAGGAGACATTTTTTAATTAAATAATTCTTTAACATGAAATATCATTGAATCAATTTAAATAAAATACAATGTTTTGTTGGAGATTTCTAAAATCCATTTCATTCATGTTTATAGTTTAAACATAATTTTTTATTTGAGTAATTTAAATATAATTATAGATTCATGATATTACTTTTGAGTGACTTATTGCTGGATAATATGAACTGAGTGATTTCCACTTATTTTATATAATCACATTCCTATGATCATTTTATACCTTCATTAACAAATTATTTTTTTGAGAATATTTATTAAGTGATATTTGGGGCATGTAAACCAATAACAACATCCATGGGAATCTTATTGAGACTATGATTAAAGAAATACACTATTAAATGATTGAGAAATATATGTTCATCCATTTTCTCCAAGACCCATATGTAACTATATCCTTCTTTATGACATAGTATCCATGAAAAAAATTATTAGGATGGAACCATATTAAGTCTATTATACCTTACCTTCCTTCTCTTGGTATTATACATGATTTTCTTTTGATCATGTGTGCTGGATTTTTATCACTTTTGTACATGTGATATTGATACTAAGAAGACTTACAGTGGCATTTTCACCAGATAAATATGACATGGTTTTTGATTACCTTAGACATTTTCTATACATACATTGTTTGTTTGGAAAAAAGGAAATATAAAATAATTGGGTTGTATATTAGGAAGGGAAAAAATAACCATTAATATATCATATATGGTTAGGTGATGGATGTTAGATATAGCCTATACATGACCATCATGAAATAAATAAAATGAAAAAATAAAAGTAAAATGGACCATTCTTTATTCTATTTGAAATATTCAGAGACCAAATTTGAGTTGTCTAAAGCATGGAGACATCATTCTAATCTAAGAGTTAATTAATTTCACTATTTATGGTAATTATAAAGTTTAAATTAGAGATTACCATTATTTTTTAGATTTATTTTTATCATATATCTCACTTCCATCATCCTCATAGACATTTTAACCATAATATTTAATCCCTCATGAATAATTTTTTATTTTCCTTTACAATCTGGATATGTTAGAACCAATGAAAGCCTACTGCTAAGAAAATTTATTCAGGGTATAAGAATAAATATAGTTAAATTTTACCAAGAGTGATGTGAGAAAATTAATTATGATGTAAATTCCAAAATCGATACGATATATAAATAATATTTATAAAATTAATATTAAATGAAGAAATAATCTGATTAAATAACTTGATTATGAGGCATGACTGATTTTCTTTACAGAATTAATTCGGGAGGAATTTCCTTTTTCAAAATTCAGTTATTTTTATTCTCATAATTGTAATTCATGTTTCATCTTTAAAAATTGTTTGATTTGGAATCCGTATTATGATGATTTTTCTTAAGGATAAAAATTTATTAAAGAGTGGATAATTATATAAGTAAAATTTATATACATATTTTTGATATATTTATTTAATTTTTAATAATTATTTATTTCATTATAAACAAGGTTTTGATGTGTTTTCATAGTAATTAGTAACATAAGACTCATAGGAAGATATGCTAGAAAAATAGGAAAATCAATATTACACATCATGAATATAAAGTACATGGTGCGAAATCCTCAGGAAGACCACCTACCAGCCTAATTACAAGTCTTGAATCACCAATAAAAGGCATGAACCATGTATATGATGTGAATGAAGAAAACATGTCCTGAAATAATCTAATCTCAAACTAGTTGAAAATTCATATATTGAACTCAATATATGTGGTGGAAAGTCAAAAAATCCAAAAAAAATTCATGATTCATGCTATGAAATCTAGATATCCATGATCTTTAGTGAAATTTTTAGATCTGAAGTACACTACATGAAATAAAAATATATGTTGTGAATGTCTGGATTCATAATCCATTTAAAGTACATGAATGATATAAATGATGTACGTATTGTGTAATTTAATGAGTCTATAAATAACCAACAACCTCTAACACATAGAGAACTGGAATTCAAATCTTTTCTTCCCTCCCTTAGCCTTTTTTTTCACATTTTCTTCCAAACTTATTTCAATTCCTTTCTTTTATTTTTTTAATGAAATCCTTTGTTACCTCATTTGATTTCATGACACATTTAATCTTTTCTTTTGTACTAATCTTCCGATTTTAATAAAAATATTTTTTCACTGTCAACTTCTACAATGTTCTTAAATATTTCTTTATTAATGAATGTTTCTAATAGTTAAATGATTTAAATTTTGGGTGGATTTGATTTAAAATGTCTATTCATTATGTCAATAATGTTTTAATATATTTTTCTACATTCATTTAATGTTTTCATGCATGGATACTCCACTTAGGGTTATGGGTCAAGAGTAGGGGTGGATTTCAACATAATGAATTTATATATCAAAACATGGTAAACCAATAGGTAGTAATTAGGTTAAAAACAAATTTCAATCCAGTTTTTTTAACTACCATGCCCATCGATGGTGTCAATTGAATGATCCTTGACCTAATTTGAGTTGAGTAAGTTATGACATATAGAATGTGAATATTTTTACATAGAAGCTAATATTCTTTCACTTTTGTTGTTATATATATTTGGAAAAATGAGAAGTTTACAATTAAGGTAGATCTAATTAGATGTACTGAGATAAATGGGTGACCTTTTCACCGCTCTTCATCCTAATCCATAGTTTTATCCGATGATATATTTAGGATTTTATTTTCCTATAACCTGAAATTGACCATTAACCCTTCTGTTAATTATTATTAATAACAAGATACATAGTTTTAGAATACCAATACAAGAGAGTGATCAATATTTATCATACCAAAAGTTTCTTACTACAAGGCTACTTTTCTACAAGTTGTCTCCATGGGATTGACCCTGGGATTCCACTATGTTATTCCTTAGTAGCTGAGTATAGTTTTTGGAAATATAAATTTAAATTTGATCTATGCTTTCACATAATAAATGATATTGTGAATGCTGATCAATCATGTATTTCCTTAGAAAATAATGTATATGGAACCTCATGTCCATTATCCTTACCCAAGGGTGTTTAACATCAACTCTACCATTTCTATCATTGAGATATGGAGTTTTATTCTTATCATCCCCACTCTATTCCATCCTGATCCACCATTAATGTTTTAACATACATAGCCTTTTAACAGAATAAAATAGTAAGGGTTCACATTTTAAACCTTTGATTATTCACCAGGGTCTATTATACTCAACACCATTAACCCCATTTCACATTTATCCCAATTCACTAATCATTAATGAAAGAAACTATAAAAATATCTCTAAAACCATTTAACAACATAAAAAGTACCATTTATCCATTTAACATTCCCTCACATTATCCAGAAATAAATTATTTAATTCCAAAACCAATAAAAAATCCCCATATGCCTTGCTAAAAAGATCTACAACAAGAGAACCTGTTCTGAACTATAAGCTCTCAATTCTATCATTTACCACTAATAATATAACATTAATTTAATTGGCACACCCCATGTGTTCTATAGCACCATTCTCATAGTAGTCAATGGACTAGATAGAATCTTTGGATGGCCTAACTCAAAATTTAAAATCTAAATATATCATTCCAAAAAATGGAATAAATAAAATAGTAAATTAGTGCAATTACATAAAAACATACCCAAGAACAACATAAATAATATAGGAAATATCCTATATAACACCAAAATTATTCATATAGACAACCAATCATCCAAACTCATCCGTTTATTCAAGATAAAATGGTTTCAATCACCAAAGGAAATAAATCCCAAGAAATAGTTATCCCGGGACTGATAATATTAAGGTATTCCATGTTGTGAATCATCTAGAAAATAGTTGGAAACTAACTAATTGAATTTCCCTGGCTTAAAATAACATGAAATGACTTCTCAAATTCCATATAATCAAATGAGATACTCCCTTGAAAGAAGAGAGGGTGGGTTGGTTAGAACCGTAAGATACTTGGAGTTAAATGAGTGGAAAATAGTTTAATATTGATATAATAATATGGGATATAAAAAATGAAACTTCTAATGAGGCTCTTGGTTTTTTCCCCTAGTTTTAAAAGTTATGCCCCAACCATGTGACCTCCTCTATACATGGAATGAATGGTTTTTAGACATTTCAATGAACCTAAATAATATCATCTTTATATATTATCTATCTAGGTGGTATCTTCCCACCATCAGTGTTATCCCTCAATATAATGAACTCTTGATCCTTAGACTACCTCCTATTGATCCATCCCAGAAGGGAGGGAACAACTGATAAGAACTTGATGTTTATCTATTACCACTCCTCCAAAACACCTATATGCATCTCATCAAAAACGTCCATCATCTTCCACTGAAAACTAGACTCATAAAACACACGAGTCTATGTATTTTTACTCAACATATCAACAAAACTATTCACTTTCTTAGGAGTAAAATCTAGATGAAATTTTAAATATTTCTTATAATAAATCAATCTTTATCAAATATTTGGATCATAGTGAAATAAAATATGCATAAGTATATTATGGTTTGTATAAAAAGTAATCCTATTACCCAAGAAATAATGTCATTGACATTTCAAGGTGTGGACTATCATGGAAAACTCGCGATCATGTGTATGATAGTTTCACTCATTTAGACTCAATTATAATGACCCATACACCATGACTTGATCTATATTAATCAACACCTCTACAAGTTTAATCTCTAATGCATCACAATATAGTGTATAATCCTCACTCTATTTGGGTAAGATCAGAATCATTTTTGTGGTCAAAATCTTCTTCAGCCCCAGGATGGAATTCATACATTCCCCCTACCATTAAAAAATTAATCCCTTGTTTTGTAATCCCAATATTAGTTGTGTAATGATGGAAAAATCCAAAATGGATCTCTAGTTATAACCAACTGTACCCAAGAAAACCCAAATATCAAAAAAAATTAGGTTTCTCCATAGAAACAACCACTCATACCTTCCCAAGTTCCAATGAAACATGTTCTTATATATCATGTGACCCAATAAATTTATCTCATTGATCCAAAAATGAAACATAGATATCTTGGATCATAGGTTATGATTTTTCAGTGCACTCAAAATGATATCATGTTGTTCAGGATGATCATCAAGAGTCTAAGAGTATAGTAATAATCTATCTACAAAAAACAACAAATTGATCCAATTATGGGTGAATGATTTGGTTCCTCAGGTCCATAAACACAGTAGGAGCGTTTATTTTCCCAAAAAAACGTCATTGAGGACTCATACAAATTATATCATCTTATAAAATAAGTCCCTTGTATATCACTTGGTCTCACCCTAAATTGATGATACCCTGATCTGAAATCAATCTTCTTGAACATGCAGTAACCCCTAATTTGGTTAAAAAGATCATCAATACATGGTATAGGGTACGAGTTCTTAATTATAATCTGGTATAGCTTCCAGTAATCAACAAATAAAGACAACATTCTGTCATCCTTCTTTACAAATGGAACCAGAGATCTCTATGGCAATGTGCATGGATGGATGAATCCTTTAGATCCCAAATACTTCATCTATGTCTTAAAATCATTAGGCTATGATGGTTCTATTCAATAATGTGGGATACAAACTATCTTAGCTATTGGAATGAAATTGATAATAAAAAAAATTTCTCTATTAGGTCAAAACCCTAAAAAATCCTTAGAAAACAGAACATAAAACTATTATATCTTAAGAATGATGACATCATTATCCACTCCCCATTATGTAGAAATAAAATTATAACATATGTTGTGAGATCACCCAGTTTCTAATTAACTATACTTTTACAACCTTCTTGAATATCTAATTTCCCATGATGAAAATAGATATCACCCTTAGGAAATGTGAAGGCTAATTTACAAGGTATCAATCAATGTGGGTGTGATAAAAACCAACAAATCCATACCATGTCCCAAGTAAACACTTGACATCTCATTTACTTAAAAATCACAAAGAAATATGTACTCACTAACCTTTATAGAACAACACAAGCATAGATAGATCACCTCTAATCACAACCCTAATGGGATTTTTTTAACATTAACCCAAAAATTACTCCATCACCAGGAAAAAACCATTCACAAGACGAGTTGATGTAAAATAATTTGAATCTCATGTATCAAATGAAGCACTCAAAATCTAGAAAGCTGTAATAAACATACATCAGATATTATGATCGAACCTCACTATTGATAGGTGTAGGATGAACTACATGTATATGACATGTTTAAATAACATGATCTCTAATCCAATTTTTTTTAATACTCTATTAAAATAGATTCTCTTATCTTGGTGCACCTTTTCCCCCACCATGACTGGTATGGCTAGTAGGACTCAAACTGATTGAATGATACATAGTAGAAGATATATTTTTGGTGCTCTTAATATGCCTAGATCCTCCACCAGTACCCATCTGTCAAGGGCTCTGAAAAAACATTTGTATTTTTCCTATCCTACTATAAACTCAGAACTCCACTAATATTTCTAGTGATAGACCTTTTATGTGAATTTTTTTCTACAATGATAGTGAACCACCTAACCAAATCCTTCATAAGATGATCCTCTCCCATATATAATCTTCCCACCACAACCTTGGTGAAAGTTTTCATACTGAAGCTTCTTATTATATAAATTCATACAACCAGACTACACATCTAAAACCATCTTCCCACAAATAGAAGTCTCCTACTGGTTCCTCACAGAAATGATATCTTAATTTTCCATAACAACAAAATTTTTAAAATGGAATATATTTACCTAATATGGGATACTACATCTCTTTCTATCATTCTAATGTTTTATTATATATATCTTATCACATATAAATGTTGAATAAAACACTAAATGTTAGTGAATCTATTAATATATACCATGGATGACATATCTACCAGATTTAAATGTATAAACATTATGGCCCTTTCCTGCCTCAGAGTATTTGGGTAAAAGTGTTCCAATAACATCTCCCAAAAGTCCTTCCAAATCTTGGTCTCTTACATCTCATCCTAAATCATGATATCCCACTAGTGATTTTCTAGTCCACACAACATTTAATTTTCCGACATAATCCTCTTTTCTAGAGGAGTATCTTAGGAATCGAAATTAATTTGAATAGACTCAATATAGAACTCAGCTAACATAGGCACACCCACTATGGAAAATAGCCTAGGAGGGTACAGTTATAACTCCCTAGTTTGTTCATATATGATTATCATAGCCTGAACTATATCTCTCTCCACAAACATCATAAAGATATTAAAACTCTTATGGAACTACTCTTTCACACTACCACCCCAAACGAAAATGGGCTTTGGTTCCACTAACAGAGTAACATTCTCATCCATTTCCTCATGTCACCCAAAAAATAGAATAATGGGGGAAATAATCTATAATTACAAACACATTAATCATGTTACATAACATATCATTCTCATAGCTAAACAGCGAGGGAAGGGTTTACAACTATCCATATCGAGCTACTAAACATGCATTATCCCAAAGGCCAAAACTAAAACACTATCAAAACACCCAACTATCCGTATCTAGGGATGATAACTAACTTAGGGTAAAATGATTTACAATTTAATATTTTTTTCAACCTTGTTTAAACCATTTTAGTTACCATCATTATATTTAAAATAGGTTCAACCTCTTTATTAGTAACCATTTCTTTAAAATCATAAAAGAAACAGAAATTTATTTTTTCTCAAACCCCCACTATAACAAGATTTTCCCTGTGTTCGAAATATAATTCCTTTCATATAAATACTTGAGTTCAAAAAATGATACATTAATACATAGATCTTGTTTTATGTCATTCCATGCCTGAAATCTCAGAAAATGATAAAATCACAAAAGAAGTAATTCACCGAAGTTGAAATGACATTTCAAATATAATACGAGAACATCAAGAACTATAATACCACCCAATGAAATTTTTCATTCCTCGATACATGGGTTAGATATTCCCATGAATGGTATTATAACCATATCTCGACACATATTTAGATTCTTTACAACTTTTCCAAATAATAAATCAACAAAAAAGAAGTGAATTTGATACCAATTTTTTACATCTTGACCAAGGTCACTCAAACTAGTTTATTACATGGCCTCAGGCATGCATCTCCATATTCTAGAGGTTATAGACTAGCAGTGAGGGTATAATGAGAAACACGGGGATACTATACCCTCATTATCCAAGTAAAATAATATTAAAATTCATAATAAATAATAACTTCTCATAATATGTAACAACCAGAAAACCAACACATCTATCATAACACAATTCCCAAAAGAGGGTAAATTCCCACAAACTAATATATTAAACATTCCAAGTCATAATAGTGTCATGTGTCAAAATAAACACTAAATAAAACATAATAGTAATCCCAATATTGGTCCCAATATCAAACCTAGTACCCTAATCCATGATCCATCCCAAATACTAGATCTAACATATATTATAGGACTTTTTCCCATATCCATACCTACAACCATGATGTCTGTTATGGTACCAACAACGACCTAAGTAGAGTTTGAATACAAGTCAATAGACCATCACTAATGGTATCTAATGAAAAAACAATTCTATGAAATTATTATTGTATAATGTTCATGAATAATGGACAATGATAAAATGAATCATGTTTTACATTTAAAAAGTTATCAATTTACCACTTTGGGCCTCATTTTCCACTATGAAACCTCACCCTCCAAAACTACTTCAGCCCATGCCATAATTATAAACCAAATCACATGGGGGTAGAATTAATTAATTTAATATAAGAATTTATTAATCATTCCATTTCTAGGTACCAAAGTTAATTGGTCTAACAACCTACACCAAGTCAATGTTATGGTTCTTGGAGGATCATGTCGGCACCCAGGTCAGGAATAAATAGCACTGAGTCCATAATTTCAAATTAGGGATGTCTAGATTCATTTCTAGACTTCCTAAATCATGGATATTGAACATAATTCCCAAATACTTACTCACATGTGTGGAGTGTGGAGTCATTGATTTATAACATGATGATATAGACCAATATATTGATCATCCCTACACCACTACTTCATGATCCACCATTCATGGTTCAACATACAAAAATTTTAACATAATAAACAAAAAGGGTTTCACCTTTTCAACCATTAATTATTCTCCATGGTTTATAATACTTAAGTCCTTTAGAACCATTTCACATTTAATACATTTCTCAAACCATTCACATAACACAACCATCAATACTTATTTAAAGCCATTTAAAAACATAAATAATCCTCTTTCAATAATTTACCATTCTATCACTGTATTATATCATAAATAATTTAATTTTAAAAAACATAAAAAAATCCATGTGGATTGATAAAAAATAATGAAAAAGGTGTACCAGTTTTAGCACATATGACTTATATTACTTCACTTATAGCCCAAATTACCATTTTATGGGGATTAACACACCCCAAGTGTTCTATAGGCCCTATCTCATTATTATAAATATAGATAAAGGGGTTCTATAAGGGCCTAAGACAACATTTAAAACGCAAATATATCACTATTTTCAGATGAATAAATCATGTAGCAGATTATTTCAATAACACATGTCACATAAATAGGAACAACATCAAGATGAAAGGAAATATCTTATAAACCACCTAAATTTTTATTATAGAAAACCACTCATCCAAACTCACCCCTTAATTGTAGTTGAAATAGATAAAATCAAAAAAGAAAAGAGATCCCTAGAATGTTGGATCATGATACATAGAATTACTAGGGAAACACAGTTGTGAATAATACAAAAAATAGGATGAAATTGACTCATATCCTTAATTGGTCCATTGAATCACATTAAATGGAACCTCAAATTCCATATAATTTACGTAGATATTCCCTTGGGAGAGTTTGGGGAGTTTGGTTTTCAATCTAGTTTGTTGGGGGTGAAATTTAGTGAAAAATAGGGAAATATTGATATATGTTCGACCTGAAAAAATTATAAAAATTCCACTTTTAATGAGGCCCATGGTTTGGATGCAGGGTTGGAAAACCCATAAAGTAACCAATTGGCCTCCTCTATCCATGGAATTCATGGTTTGAATGATCTATTGGGACACCCGTATAGTTTGAAAAAACCATGAGGAATCCACGAAAATTGCTCTAGATCAATGACACCTGGAATGAAGGAAACCTTGTATGGTTTTCAAAAACATACTCCTCTTTCAACCATTCTATATTATCATGGTCATGGTTATCCCTAAAAATTACCCAAACATGTTCCATGAATTTTATCTCCATTTACCCTATTTTCAATGTACTTAACACTTGCGATGCTCCTGATAACTCCTAAAATATTAAGAAGCATTTAAAAAATTATTTAAAATAGATTTTAACAAAAAAATGAAACATAAAAATTTCTTGTAAAAGGTTTTGTGTATTAAGGTTTTGGTATAAACTATATTTTTAATTATTCCCCTAAAAATTAAAAATTTGCCAAAAATAACAATTTCAAAATATCCACAAGAAAACCCCAAGATAATATTTTCATTTCACGTTGAAAAATGAATTTCCATTTATAAACTAAATTTATTAAAGTATTTAAAATAAAATTTAATATAATATCAAATAATATAAATTGAAATTTTACAAATAAAATGATTCTTGTATTAATATATATCCTTTATTTTTTCATCCATAAATGTATCTATAATTTTTTTAAATAATTAAATGTTTATATGATATTAATTTATACCTACATAATGTAGAGAATTACATCAACATAAAAATCCTTCATAATGTTCACAAGAAGTTCTTGATGTAGAATTACCTAGAAGAAATAGGTTCAAGAAGGAACTTCTCTCAAATTAATAATTCAAACGTGGAATAATCAAAGTTCACCCAAGTCACTACACTAATTTTCACCTCACGTTATAATTATTTCCTTAAACATTCAATACATTAATGCATTGTAAAGTATATGTATGAAATTGAAGAAAAAGTTGATTATATGGTTCATACTGATAGTTCAACAACCATGGGAGAAACATCGTAACATTTCATTTATCTGGACGAAATATTACAATGTACAAATTACTATAATAAATGTAATCACTTTTATAAAAAAACCAAAACAACTCATGTGTCCCCACCATTCCTTTATTGGATTGAGTCATATAGCCACCCAGTTGCACCGACATCTAAAATGTGAGGGTGTCCATATGTTTTACTGTTCAAACTATGGATATCGTATAATAATCTTTAAAATTACTACCCATTACAATATTCTAGAAATTCTATTGCAAGACTAAAGCACTCACCAACTTATGAAAGTACATACTAAAACATCTCGAACTAGTCTTCCTAATCATGAAAACATCTGGAGAACACCTTCAAAAATATCATCATTTTGTGAACCTCATTCTTGAACATTAACAGAAAACCACTATCAATACCTTAACTTCAAAAAATGATTTTTTAACACCAATACTGTCACGACCCATCCTTGGGGTCTATGCTGTGACTACCCCAAGCCTGCCCTCCATAGGCCAGGGCTAGCGACTAGCACCAAAGGCTTAAATTCCAATAACTGGGAAGGCATTTCCTTTATAAAACACAAACACATCCAACAAGAGTACAAGAGGTAGTAATACACTACGTAAATCGGTATAACAAAAGAAAGTGATGAAAAGTAGATGGGCTAAAATACAAACCCAACTGAAAATTACAGCTCAACTGAACGAAAGTAGAACAAAAAATACAAAAAACTAGTAGATAGAAGCAGCTCCTAGGTTGTCCACCTCGGATCCTACTTGAAGGGTATGTACAGATGGCCACCTCAGCTCTCCACGTCTGTCTGTCACCTCTAGGTTCTGTCTCATCATGAAGTCCAGCTCCGGGTACCATCTTGTTGTGACGCCCACCTTCGGGTACTGTCTAGTTCTATAATCCTCAACCAAGATCAGTGATGTTCGTCTTCTGCAACCAACACAACAAGGTGCGGGCGTAGCCCGTGTAGGGGTGAGTATAGCGATACTCAGTAGGGACCCTGATACCCTCAAGGTCCCACTAAATCCAACAGGGATAACCACAAAGAAGGATCTCATCAGATAAACCTTACTTAGGTATAAGCCCATACATATAACTATGTTATCAAGTAACCCATCTCAATCATGAGGAAACACAAAGGATATGAAATCAACGGATAACCACTACTCAGGTATATGCCCATACATATACCTAAGTTATCAAGTAACTCATCTCAATCATGAGGAAACACAAATGTCATTGACTTAGCTCAAACCAGGATTTTCATTATCGAACCCACAACTGCTGGAGAAACTCCTCCTCTATCAAGTAAAGTGGCCCTATCATGACTCTGAGGTGCTACTCACTAACCTTAGACTACTGAGGTACTCCTCTTGTCGAGTATTTCGGGTCTGCTTCCAACTACGTGGTGCTCCATCCGCTGAGGGTCTGCTACCGAATACAGGGTGCTCTCCCTAATATCCTACAGTGATAATCCTCCTATCGAGTACCACGGGTCTATTTCCAACTACCAGGCACTCTGTCGGCCGTGGGTCTGCCGCTAAATACCGGGTTCTCCGTCCACTGGGATAACCGAATCACTACGAGTCGAATCGTTCAAGCAGTCATCAGGTCTACAGCTACTCAGTCTCTGCACTTCGTACGCTCATCTACGAGAGGGTCCACTCCACGAGCTACTGGTCATTACTTGCAGGTATCACAAGTCCCACGAAGAAGTACCACAGAGGACCTCCTCGTCAAAGGGGTCTCAACTCAACAGACAGTGCGTTAATTGGACGCCTGGTCTGTGAGTTATTAACATTTCTATTCAAGGGCCCGGTTGGATTCGTGTACAAACCAACATGACCATATCTCAGATGTACCCCGAACTCTCATAGGGTATACTCAAAGGGACCGTTTCTCAATGAGATTACCAATGTCGCTGACGGTTCGTCAAATGGTCGTCCTGTCTGAAAGTTGTCAACTTTCATGTTCGAGGGGACCGGTTGGTTTTTAAGCTAAAACCAACCCGACCATACTCCAACTACATCCAAACCTCAGGTGAAGTATTCCAAAATATCCATCTCATCAAAAGGAATCTGACATAGTCAACGGCACGTCAATCTGACGTCTGATCCTTAAGTTATGAGCATTTTCACTCCGAGGGCCTGGTTAGTTTCATGTTCGAACCCACCTAGCAGTACCCAATCTTCACATAAAGATTGAGTATAATATATATAAACGGTCGTCTTGATCCAAGTATTCCTACACAACTGACGTTGCATCAATCAGAGGTCTATAGCCCAGGATATGACTGTTTACCTGAAGATGGTCCGAAAATAGGGGGTTTGGGCCCGGTCCGACCCGGCCCAATACCCCTTGGTTCGGCCCAAACCGGGTTGACCCGACATGGGTCCGGATCCGGTCCGGTTTTATGCGGCTCAACCCGGCACTGGTGGCATGGCCCGGTGCTGGCGGCCCGGCCCGGCGCTGGCGGCCCGGTCCGGCCAGCGCGGTCAAACCCGCGTTGCCCAACCACGCGGCTGGTTGACCTGGAGGGGTGGCGTCGCCCAGCGGGGCCCTCCCTAGCCGCGAATTGGAGGGGTGTTACAGCATCTGGTTTCTACGAATAGCCTACCTTAATGGTCGAACCCTTGGATGACCGTGGGACCCCCCTTGGGTCCCACCTATTGATGGCACCAGAGGACGGCACGACCGACCGCCCTTCCTAAACTGTCATGGCCATAGGTCATGACTTTCTTCCACCGACATGGCGTGATGCCACCGCGGCGCGAGGGTGTCGCGCCCCTCCACCGTGTCCCGCCCCGGTCGCAGCACTTGTAGCTCTGGCATGGTGCAACGGCGTCGCGCTCCTCTGCTGCGGCTCATCTAGGCCACAGTTCGGCTCTACTCCACGTGGCACGATGGTGTGGTTCCTTTGTTGCGACTCGGCAATCATACACTGAGGACGCGTTTGTGGTCGGGCCATCACTGGATGGTTCTTCGCAAACGCCTCCATCATCCACAAACAAAAAATGAGAGGGGAAGGGTCAGACCGTGTTCGTACGGTCCGAGCACTTCCTCGTCAAGATGATATCAAACAGCCAAACGAAACCAAAGAACTGGAGAACCATGATGAACGGTATTAAAACTGGAACATAACAACCCCTACCACGTTTCGTTCGTCATTCGTCGGATTTGACATAAGGAAGACGTCGGAGTCAACGTAGTTTGTTGCGCCCACAACATGCTACTGATCCCTGCTTCTTCATCAGTGTCTCATTGGAGAAGATGGAACCTCCGTATTCTTTGATGAAGAGGCATCGTTCTTTGCGGGAGGAATATGTTCTTCAATAATGTATAAATCTCTCTTCTCGACTAGAGGTTCCAAGATAAGATTTTCCCAACCAAATTTCAGATGAGACTTCCTCAACTTTAATAGGCATACCATGTATTTAAAATAATTCAAACTCCTTAATCTATTAATCAAAGAGTTTGTTTCATTATTTTTGATAGGTTGGAAAATCAAAACGAGTGAGAGAGGAGGATGTGGAAAGGTTACAGAAATGAAGAAGAGTTACAAATTTAGACAAGGGGTGATTATGGGGGGAGTTTATGAGAGTTAAAAGTGAGTTAAGGGAATGTGAAGGGTTGGGGCTCATGTGGGACCCACCTCACAAATATCCTCACATGGGTAGTTAGGTGATTGTGGGTCCCACCCCAACTCTCCCATGTAGGATAAAACCACCTTAGATTTAAAAATAAAATTGTTCTACAATTTTATTAACTTATCATTTAAACCACAAATTTTAACTTCTCCTCCCATGAAAACGCAACCGCGGTAAAGGTCCTCTTTAGCAAATACTGGTGTTGCGAGTTCATCAGTGCCCTCAGATTTCAATTCCAAGCACTGGTTCAAAAGATATAAAAACCCGCTCATTCATTCACTGAACATACCCAAGCTAAACTTCGGATATTCATTCCAGGAACACTAGGCCTCAGAATCATGTGCCGTTAGAAGCCACAGACTTGTAAAATTCCAACGAAATTATAAAAAAAAATTATCTGAAATTTTCGGGTCTTTACATTACTCCCACCTCAGGGATTTACATCGCCATAAAGTTATAACACAAACTAGGGAAACTAAAGGAGGTACCAAGCACGAAACTGAGCATCCCTCTCCATGTGCTCTCCTGGATGTTTTCGTGCTTCCAACAAAAGCACACAAGAGGAATTGACTGTACTCATAGGACCCTCTCCTTTCAATCCTCAAACTCTACTGAAATATCCGTGAATGTCACCTCGTCATCAATGTCTAGCTCTCTGTGGTTGATGATGTTAGAAGGGTCATGCACGTATCTCCTCAACTGAGATGCGTGGATGACAACGTGCACCCGATGCAACTGGGGTGGAAAGGTCAAGCGGTAAACCACCTTGCCTACCCTACTGAGGGCCTAGAAAGGTCCGTTGAACCTCGGAGATAACTTGCTGCCTCGGCCACATCTCTGTAGACCTCATCAAGGTGAGGCCCATAAGAAAATGTGGTTTCCAACCTCAAACTCTTGTGGTCTTCATCTCCTATCTACATAGGATTTCTCTCTTCTCTCTGCAGTCTTCATCAACTCCTGGATGATTTGAACCTTCTCTGGTAGCCTCAAAATGAGTGCACTAGTCAAAATCTACCTCATCTTTTGAAAATCTCAGCTGGCATATCCCTGAACACACGATGGTTTTCCCCTTCTTCGTCAAAGATAAAAGTGGTGAAACAACTTTTGAAAAAGTATGGCTCAAATCTAAGTCTAGAAAACTCATGTGTGATCGACTGCACCCACTTATGCATGATTCCATCCTGTGTTTCCTGAGGTTTTCTTTTCACCAACCAAGGAAAAACCCATCCCAATGTTCTAAGTAAACCGCAACCTTTTTTCCCAATACATTCAATCTGTGGATGAACTGTGGTTACCCAGTCCAGACCCAAACTAACGTCGTGAGGCCTCGACGCTACCACCAAGAGGTTCCAACCGAAACTCTCGCCTCATGGGTATATCACACCGTCGGAGTAAGCGTGATTATAGAGTCTCCTCCCAAAGGTATCTCCAGACATAAGGGTCAAGTCAACAGCTTAACTGGAAACTTTAGGTCTCGGACAAGATTCGTGGAAGGAAGGGATGATTCATATCAATGTCTGTTGTTATGACAGCTAGTACTAGACACACTATGTACTTCAAATCATTCATAGAGCCCATGGTCCACACTTCTTGACCGTATGAAGGTACTCTCTTCCCCTTCCCTATTGCTCCCTGAGCCTGGAGGGGACTACAAAGGCGATTGGTTATAACATGTCGAAATGTACAACACTACATGCTTCTCTCCTAGCTCTACTTCCACGTTTGCTGCTCTGTAGATTCATCTATCCTTAAAACTTCCTCTTCATGAAACATTTCACAAACCCAAGTCTTTAAGACTAGCTCCAGATTCCTTTTTTCCAACTTCTAACATTCACTGGTTGCATCCACTCAGCCAAAGAATTCTAAACCACAAAGGTTCTCTCTAGAACCCTAGAATAAGAAGAAACGCCTGGAGAAAGAAGTACTGGCTCAGATGTCCTTAAACACACCTTGCTCGAAAGTCTGATCCCTGAAGCACTGATCATATCATAGTCATCAAGTACCTGGAATGGTCGGTATGCCTCAATTATTACTCAACTACCGACATGTCGTCCTGATGAAGTTGTATAAGCTCTAGAAAACTTTCATCCACCTCCTCAAGACAGTCCTCAGCTGCCTATGAGTCAGGCTCGCCTCAGAAACTGAGGGTTATCTGATGCTAAAACAGGTGTAAGGTACTGAACCTACATGTGTCATCTAATGGTACCGTCGGATGAAACTACTGACTAATAGGTAGTGATATATCTGGCACACTACCCAAAGGTACTATCTCAGACATCGATCCACGTACCAAAGTACCATCACTATGGCGACCATCCTTATTTTCACTCACTGGGAAACACCAGTAGTTAATATAACCATATTCTCTAATAGTGTCTAAACCCGGTTAAGAACTCTAGAAATCGCCTCCAGCCAGTCCACTACTACCTGGGAATTTGTCTCGCCTCGTAACCTAGGAGGCCTCTACTATTGGAACTAGTGCAATGCACTCTTTCAGCGTGCACTATCATCTAGTACGGCTGGTGGAATCTGCTACCTAATGGGTGGTGGTGCTGCAGGTACACCACCCGAAGGTGCCAAGAGAGAAAGAGGGCCCTACACCAGAGTATCATTATTTGGTGGGCCGTCATCGAGTACTCTCTTAGAACTCCAACTGACTGTCTGCTTGGAGACAGCCTGAACAGATGTGACAAAGTCAAACGATTAAAACCTGGTGAGCTAAACTAGTTTGAGCAGACCTAAAGAAAACTTTTGTAAACACACATGCAATCAGTGTTTTCTTGCACAGAGTCAGAAATCAGTAGTTAGGGTCCTAGTGTATGGATACGTCAGCCACCGCAGCAACACTGGACACCCTGAACTGAAAGACACACTGGGTACCCTTAACACTATTACTTCACAGAAAGGAAATATCAGAGTCCTATGTTCTGCGGTAGAACCGACTCCTCTGATACCAATTTGTCCCGACCCGTCCTCGGGGCCCATGCCGTGACTCTCTCAAGCCCGCCTTCAATAGGCCAGGGGATGGGGACTAGCACCAAAGATGTAAATTCCGATAACTGGGAAGGCATTGCCTTTATAAAACACAAACACATCCAACCAGAGTAAAATCAGAAGTAATACACTAAGTAAAGAGGTATAAAAACTGAAAGTGATGAAAAGTAGATGGGTCCGAATACAAAACCAACTGAAAAGTACAACTACAACTAAATGAAAGTACAACAGAAAAATACAAACAACTAGAAGATAGAAGTAGCTCTTGGGTCATCCACCTTGAAACCTACGTGAAGGGTAGGTAAAGATGGTCACCTCAGCTCTCCACGACTGTCTATCACCTCCAGGTTCCATATTGTTGTGAATTCCACCTCCGGGTACCGTCTCGTCATGAAGTCCACCTTCGGGTACCGTCCAGCTCTATAAGCCTCAACCACTATCAGTGATGTCCGTCGTCTACAACCAAAACATTGAGGTGCGGGCATAGCCCGTGTAGGGGTGAGTATAACGATACTCATTAGGGACCCCAAGACCCTCAATGTCTCACTAAATCCAACAGGGATAACCACAAAGAAGGATATCCTCAAATAACCCTTACATAGGTATAAGCCCATACATATACCTAAGTTATCAGGTAACCCATCTCAATCATGAAGAAACCCAAAGACTATGAAATCAACGGATAACCACTACTCAGGTATATGCCCATATATATACCTAATTTATCAAGTAACCCATCTCAATCATGAGGAAACACAAAGGTAATTGACTCAGCTCAATCCAGGATTTTCATTATCGATACCACAACTTCTAGAGAAACTCCTCCTCTATCGAGTACAGTAGTTCTGTCACGACTCTGAGGCGCTACTCACTAACCTTAGACTACTGAGGTACTCCTCCTATCGAGGACTGTGGGTGTTCTGCCAACTACAAGGCGCTCCGTTTGTTGATGGTCTGCCACCAAATACTGGGCGCTCTCCCTAATTTCCTACACATATACTCCTCCTACCGAGTACAGCATGTCTCCTGCCAACTACCAGGTGCTCCGTCCGCCGTGGGTCTGCCGCCAAATACCGGGCGCTCCGTCCACTGGGCTAACCGAATCACTACGAGTCAAATCGGTCAAGTAGTCACGAAGCCTACTCAGTCTCTGCACTCCTTACGCTCGTCTCCGGGAGGTTCCACTCCATGAGCTACTAGTCGTTACTTTCAGGTATCACAAGTTCCACAAAGAAGTACCACAAAGTACTGCCTCTTCACAGGGGTCTCAACTCAAGAGACGGCGCATCAATCAGATTCCCGGTCTGTGAGTTATTAGCATTTCTGTTTGGGGGGCCCAGTTGGATTCGTGTATGAACCAACCCAACCGTATCTCAAATGTACCCTGAACTCTCATAGGGTATACTCAAAGGGTCCATTTCTCAACAAGATTACCATATCTGCTGACGATTTGTCAAATGGTTGTCCGGTCTGAAAGTTATCGGCTTTCCCGTTCCAAGGGCCCGATTGGATTCTAAGCTAAAACCAACCTGACCATACTCAACCTGCATCCAAACCTCAGGTGAAGTATTCCAAAAGATCCATCTCTTCAAAAGGAGTCCAAAATAGTCAATGGCATGTCAATCGGACGTCCTATCCTTAAGTTATAAGCATTTCTGCTTCGAGGACCTGGTTGGTTTCGTGTTCAAACCAACTTGGCTGTACCCAAACTTTGCAGAAAGCTTGAGTGTAATATACCGAAACGACTGTCTTGATCCAAGGATTTATACGCAACTAATTGTGCATCGATCGGAGGTCCATAGCCCAATATATGAGCGTTTAACTGAAGAGAGTCTGAAAATAGGGGGTTTGGGCCTGGTCCAACCCGTCCCAATACACCTGGGTCAGCCCAAACCGGGTCAACCCGAATCGGGTCCAGTTCCGGCCCGGTTGGGCAGGTCCTGGCCTGGCTGGTGCGGCCTGGCCTGGCTGTCGCGGCACGGCCCGGTGCTAGTGGCCCAACCCGGCGCTGGCGGCCCACCCGGCAATGGCGGCCCGGCCCGGCGCGAGCGGCCCACCCGGCGCTGGCGGCCCGGCCCGGCCCGGCGCTGGCGGCCCAGCCAGGCGCTGGCAGCCCGGCCCGGTGCAGGCGGCCCGACCAAGCACTGGCGGTATGGTCCGGTCGGCGCGGTCCGGCCCGCGTGGCCCATGCGGTTGGCCACATGGCTGGTCGACCTGGGGGGTGGTGGCACCCGTTGGGGCCCACATAATCCTCAGATTGGGTGGGTGTTACACCCCCCTGGTTTCTACGAATGGCCGACCATAATGGTCGGCCCCTTGGATGACCACGGGATCCCCCTTGGGTCCCGCCTCTTGATGGTACCGGTGGGCGGCATGGTCGACCGCCCTTCTTGAACCGTCGTGGCCATAGGCCGTAGCATTATTCCTCCGGCACGGCGTGACGGCACCGCGCCCCTCCTCTGTAGGTCGTTTAGGCCACAGACCGGCTCTTCTCCATGTGGCATGATGATGTCGCGCCTTTGTAGCGACCCGGCAATCATACGCTGAGGAAGCGTTCGTGGTCGGCCCGTCGCCGGATAGTTCTTCGCAAACGCCTCCATCATACACAAACAACGAACGAGTGGGGAAGTGCCAGACAGTGTTCGTGCAGTCTGAGCCCTTCATCATCAAGATGATATCAAAGAGCCAAACTAAACCAAATAATTGGAGAACCATGAAGAACGGTATTAAAACCTAAACATAACAACCCCTACCACGTGTCGTTCGTCATTCGTCAGATCTAATGCAAGGAATACATCGAAGTCAATGTAGTTCGTTGCACCCGCACCACGCTACCGATCCCTGCTCGTTCTTCGGTGTCTCATCGGAGAAGATGGAACATCGGTATTCTTCGATAAAGTGGAACCGTTCTTCGTGGGAGGAAGATGTTGTTCAATAATTGATAAAGCTCTCTTCTCGTCCATAGGTTCCACGATAAGATTTTCCCAACCCATATTAAGATGGGACTTCCTCAACTTTAATAGGCATGCCAAGTATTCAAAATAATTCAAACTCCTTAATCTATTAATTAAAGAGTTTGTTTCATTAATTTTGATAGGTTGTAAAATCAAAAGGGGTGAGAGGGGAGGAAGTGGAAATGTTACACAAATGAAGAAGTGTTACAAATTAAAAAAATTGGTGATTGTGGGGGAGTTTATAAGAGTTAAAAGTGAGTTAAGGCAGTGTGAAATGTTGGGGCTCATGTGGGACCCACCTCACAAATATCCTCACATGGGTAGTTAGGTGCTTGTGGGTCCCACCCCAACTCCCCCATGTAGGATAAAACCACCTTAGATATAAAAATAAAATTGTTCCACAATTTTATTCACTTCTAATTTAAACCATAAATTTTAACTTCTCCTCCAGTGCAAACACAACCGTCGTAAATGTCCCCTTAAACAAATACCGATGTTGTGAGTTCATTGGTGCCCTCAAATTTAAATTCCGAGAATCGTTTCAAAAGATATGAAACCCTAGCAGTTCGTTCATTGAATGTACCTGAGCTAAAATTCCAGGCACACCGGGCCTTGGAATCAAATTCTATCAGAAGCCACAGACTCGTAAAATTCCAAAGAAATTAGAGAAAAATTTCCCTGAAATTTCTATTTCTTTACAAATACTTCATAATGTCACATTCTGGTCAAACTTTTTAGGCCTCACATTCCCTAAAATCTCCTAAAAATGACTGCTTCAATGAAATCATCATGAAATCATCTTTATCTTTTCAAACATGCCATTTAATTAATTCATAAATAATGTTCCTCCATATCATTCCCTTCACCAAAATCCTACTCAGGCTTTACATTACTTCGATACTTCAAGACCCAAGACCATTGAAAACATATTAGTTTCTTTTTTCTTGAATCATTATGTAACTCCAACCCACTATCCTATAGTATCACATAGATGTAATGGAATATCCAATAAAAGTGTTTAGTTCATGAATGAAACACTAGGTTATTTGATAAATGAATGATACTATGATTATCATAGTTGATAAAACCATTCAAAAATATATAACCATATTTTCCAACCAAAAATATTAACCATTCAATCTCATTTATTCTTTCTATTTCATCAACTTATTATGCTTAAACTGTTGAAATTCATATATCTAGTTATAACATGGACATCTAACTCATTGAGATTCCATCAAAAGTGTAAACATGTCCAGTTGTGCTCTGTTGAGAATCATAATCACACCCAAATTCTAAATCAAAAAACCCAAGAAATGGGTCATCATATCTAAATCATTGATTTCATCCCTATATTCTTATTAGGTACTAAATAATCCATTTAACATCTTTCAAAAAAACCATTCTTGTATTTTATATAATCTTACTAGACAATCAAACTGCATGAGAAATATACATGCATGTACACACCATAGCATACATCATGCTTCCAACTGATAAGGAATAATGGTGTTTTAATATTTAACTTTTTTTATTATTTAGTTCAAGGTTCTTATTTCTTTGAAATTTTAATGTGAATAGTGAGAGGATTTGAAACTAGATTGCATACAATCATTTAGAATCATTCAATGATATTGTAGATGTAATCCTTTTTTGATGAAACCATGATTTTATTTTTCCTATCGCATTTTATCCTCATGAACAAAATATTCTTTTGTTCACCAAGATCATTTATTTTAAAATTTTCTGATAAATTCCCATTAAAATTATAAATCATCATAATATTTAGACCTACCAACATCATATCATCCATGTGAAAATGTAATATTATAAATTAGTTTCTTTTTGACTCCTCTTGGTAACAATAATTATTAGAATACTCTATATGAAACCTATTTTTTCCATGAAGAAATAAAACATCTAATTCCAACAGCATGGTGCTTATTTAAAACCATAATGGTTTGTCCTTAGTTTTCACACAAATCCCAAATTCCAGTTGTTCATGAAACCAATAGGTTGCTTCCTTAAAATATCTTCCTCAAAATCCAAATGTGGAAATGAATATTCACATCCATTTTTAAAAGGTATATTTTTTTTGTAAGAAACGAGACATGATACAATTTAGATGGTACTATGTTTTAATACTAGAGAGAATATCACTGAGAAGTCAATTTCCTCCTTCTACTAAAAAACAATCGTAACCAGTCCCATTTTATTTCTCTTCATTCAATCAACATGTTCCACTAATAAAAATCTCACTAAATATATTTTTGGCCTTTATCAAGGCTAGAAAAAAGGGCGGATAAAGGGTACAATTATGATTTCATTTTTAGCACTCATAAATACCCCGAAAGCATGGGGGAGTCCCACATAAAAATAATGCAATTTAATATGATTCAATTAAAATTATTTCCGCAGAATAGAATTTTATAATTCTATTGTGGGGATGGGCTCTTACATACCCTTTCCACACACATACATATGGGCCCCTCGATAGACAATGTGGTCCTTAGCCCACTCTATGTTTCCCACAGGCCTCACCCACCAGTATACAGATGGTCGGGTCCTACATGATCCGACCCACCTCCATGTTTCAAATTATTTATCAATAATAAAACTAAATACTAAATTTATGAAATAATTTAAATAATTGAACAATTAAAAAATAAAATGAATAAATTTAAAAAATATAAATTTTTTTGTTAATTAAATTATAATTACTAAATTTGATATATATATATATATATATATATATTATAAACATTAATAAATAGTATATATTAAATATTGATAAATATAATGAATAAATTGATATAATCAGACAAATAAAAATTCAAAATGAGTAAATTTTAAAAAAATATAAAAAAAATTATCAATTAAATAATTTTAATAAAAAAGAATATCATTAAGATAGATATAAATAATTTATAAATTTTAATTAATAGTATATATTAAATATAGATATATAAACTTAATAAATTGTAAAAATTAGACAAAAATTAAAAATGAATAAATTAAATAAATTATTAACAAAATTATTAATAAAAAATATTAAAAAGAATGAATGAATTAAATATATATATATATAAATTATAGATACTAATAAATAATATATATTTAATATAATTTTAGAAAATGGACCAAATATACTAATTAATAACATAATGATGTCTTATTAATTTTTAATTATTTTTATACATAATTACTCATTCATACGTTTAATATAGAAATATATTCAGATATATATATATATATATATATCAATACATATGTTATTTCAATATATATAATTTATATACTATAAAATATTTATTCTTATATTAAGTAAGTCATATTTAGTGAAGAATGGCTTATAATTAAAAGATTAATATTAATTAAAATTATTGAATAATTTTATCGAGCTATGGACATTAATTGAATATCATTCAAATTTTAAATTTAACATATATTAAGTGTGTGTTAAATTTATTTCAAACATACATATAAATAATTAATGCATATTTATATACAATTTACACACACAAATATTTACGTAATTAATGAAATACTATATAGAAACACATAGGCCTAATACTTATGTAATTTATTCGATATTTAAAGTTCATATCAAAATTTCATTTAGTAACATGATACATTTAATATAATGTTTTATTAAAAATTAAATATTATTGTTTTATTTTTAACATTGTTATTTTATGTTTTACTAAATTAATTTTTAATAATTTTTTTTATTTCTTTTGGAAATTAATCACTTCCTAAAATTTATTTATATTTATTTATTTATTTATTTTTAATATTTTCATTATGTATTCATAATAATTTCAATACATGTGCCTGTATTTTTTAAAAAATTTATTTAGTTAACAAAAATTATCTATTTTTTTATTATTTTTAATGTTTACTAATTTTAAATTATTCAACTTCAATAATTTTTTACATGAATGTATTTAATAATATATATTAGTTAATAATATTAAAATTATATTTTTAGAAAATATTTATAAATAAATATATCTATAAAAGTATATTTACAATATTTATTATTTTTTGATTTTTGAATTATATATAAATAAATACTTTGTTAAAAACATTATTTAAATAATTATAAAATAATAATTTTATAGTTAAGTAATTATAAAATAATTATAAATAAATTTAAATAATTAATATATTTACAATATTTATATTTATATTTATTTACTAATTATTTAAATATATATATATATATATAATTATGTAAGTATATACAAAGATATAAAAATATCAAAATTATATTTATTAAGAAAGAATTTATATAATTAAAAATAAATAATTATATATTTAAATAAATATAAAACTATAATAAATATTTTTGAATAATGAATATATTTACAATATTAATAAAATAATATATTTTTAATTATAAATAAATAAATAAATTTTTAAAATATTTATATAAATAAAAATACATAATTATATATTTCAATAATTATTAAATTATAATAAAAATATTACTATAATGAATATATTTAATATATTAATTAAATACATATATAATTTTTTAAATATATAATGTTATAAATAAATTTATAATCATATAAAAATAAAACTAATTATATTTATTTATTAGTATAACTATAAATCCTTTATCATCGTGATTGTTTTTGTGCTGATAAATATACCTTTTATCATCACTTCTTTAGTGCTTATAAATATATAATTTATTATCTCTAAACAAAAATTGATAAAATGTATCTTTATCAGTACTAAGGAAGCATTAATAATGATAGCTTTTATTAGTGCTTATTATTTTAGCACGGATTAAATGAATCTTTATCATTATTTTTTTTTAAAATATCTAATAAAAACCTCCTATCTCTATTTAAAATAACCCTAATAAAAATTATTTCATTCACTCATATCAAGCTCTTGTGGAATTTCACATCTTTCATTGATCCCCTTGGACTTTCTCTCAGATGATTCAAGCTTTGAATCTAAGGTATGTTATTTTTTATCCTTTTATCTTGTAGCTTTCTTATTTGGTTTCCACAGTGGGTGTTACTATTGAATTATCTTGGCTCATTTCTCTCACAGTTTTCATGTATGGGGTATCTATTTCTTCTCATTCGACTCATATTGATTTCACAATCATGGATGATCAAAATCTCAGCCATTGAGTTCAACGAGCCCCCAATAGTTGGTTAGGCTTTCATAGTAATTTTAAGCATAAAATCATATCTTCCCCTTCTTTATTTAGGTCCTCATTCATCAAGTTATGGCATAATAGATCCCATATATATGGAACAAATTTCCTTCTATATAGAATTATTATCTATCCACTTAGTAGAATGTAAACTCATGTCATGCCAAAGGTTTTGTGGCAGTTCAAAAATTAAGAAAATTTCTATGCTAAAAATATTATAATTGTAATTTAGGAAATTTTCATTGGAGATATTAACTGAATATTATGATTATTATGTTATGTATTGATGAAATATCTAAATAATAATTTTTTTAGTTTATTGAACCAATTGAATTTTGAAGACTCATTGGTGAATCTAATCTTTTCCAATGATAGTGAAAGATCTATCTGTGGTTTTTTCTTATGATTTTATATAAATGATAACATTATTTAAAATTTATTATTCTTTGGTTCTAGATAATTTTTATATTCATTGATGAAAATTTACTTTTGAATATTTTTTAGACATCATAAAAATTTATATAGAAAATTAATTTTTTAAATTGTTAAAATTCAAATAGATTTTTTGAAAATGTTATTCTAGAAATTCATTTCATGGTTTATATTATATTTATTTATAAAATTAATTATGAAATAATGATATTATGATTTATTATAAAAAAATTATTTATATTTAAAATGATAAATATTTTTAAAATGATTTCAAGAACCAAATGAATAATGGATTTGTTGGAGATGAAATTATTTAATATATATGTTTTTGGTTTTGGAAGAATTGTTTTAAAATTATTCCAAAATAATGTCTTGAGAAATAATATTAACCTGATTACAGTAGATTCTTTATTTAGAATTAGATACAAAGTCACAAATCAAAGGATGGACGATTCTATGTTTATATGGAGGATATAAAACTTCAACTCTCCCTTGAGGTTGGTAGATTCTATATTTATATTGATATATTGGAGTATAATTTCAATCTAGATTATAATATCTTTTATATTGGACATTTTTATTAGAAAATGTGATCTTTATTTGAGTTTTACTCATATTTCCAATGGAAATTATTTTCAATTATGGTTATGAAAGGGATGGATTCTCACAATGTGGCCAAATATTCAACATTCAACTTCCAATATAAGAAAATTAATCCATTTAATTTCCAATTATTTTCAAACATCAAATTCATTCTTCTTAAAAAAACATCGACTTTCTTTTACATTGAAATCCAATTCACGACAAATATAACTTCAACCCATGGGAAGATTATTGATCAATTTAATTTAAGATATTTAATATTTCTAATACTTAAGAAATGTAGTTATTTGAAAAAAAAATTAATATTAAATATTTTCATCCACCTATTATAATATTTAATTTTTCATCTTTAAACTATTTAATAAATTTAGTTTTCTAACATTGTTATTTGTGATGATTAGATTAATATATATCTTCATGTGATTTATTTGATTAACTAATAAATTTAATAAAAAATTTTCATTATATATTTTTTAATTATACTTGAAATAATTATTTTAAAGCTCAGGATTTATGATATAGATTGTATTAGAACATTTTAAATGGGAATAATGGGAGAGGAAACATTTATACATAAAATAGATACATATCAGTGGTAAGATGTTTTAATTAAAGGGATGAAGTATCAAGGGTCGATTGATACTTATTAGTGGTTAGATATCCTGTATGATATAAATTACTTGTAACTTTATACGGATCATTGAATTAATATTATGTGACATTTGAGCACTAAAAGGTGATAGTCACCAGAAATTTACAACTACATTAAATTTTAACGTATACTATAAATGAAACACCACATGTCCCACCACATTGTTGGTGACTAATTGAATAAACATTAGCTCCTATCACTTTTTAGAGTCCCACATAGAAATTTGTAGAAACCAGTCTTGAATTTACATCATCTTTTCATAGGGAGTTATGAACGTCTATAATTCAGTCCTCATAATAATGGATTTTTCCTTATCATGGTGTAACTGAAGCCAATAATTTAATTTTGAAACTCCAATTCCTATCATATCATGAGTTTTTTTAAGATCATTCGATTGATCCTTCTCATAGTCACACCAGTCAACTCCCTACCCTAGAATAATTATATTTAAGGAGACTAATTTTATCCTCATCAGCTTCATCTCCTTAATAGTTATTATTGTTTTCTTAGAATCATCTTCCATATCTTCTGGGAATTCCCTAATGTTTCTTGAACTACTATGAGAATTAGTCATCCTATACTAGGTATTAATGATCATTTTGGATGAATTTATAGGACAACACCTACCACCCATGGAGTAATTATTTGATTAAATTAAAATACCCAATTGCATAAAAGCATACTAGAATTATTTGAAATAATTAAATGTTGGGTTCCCCTTAGTATAAATATATATAACCTTAAACTTTTATTATAAAAATTTATTGATTCATTTTTCTAAAAAACTGAATATTTTATGAATCTAATTGAATGGGTTTGAATCAAAATTGGATACACAATAATTATTTGAAAAAACATTATAAAGAAACTGTTAAAGAATTCATCAAGTTTGAAATAGAGCACGCATATGACCCTTCTCAAATACGTTGTCTTTTTTATGTTTTATTTTATTCAAGAGAAATTACACTAGAAGGGTTGGAAGAAAATTCAATTTCTCCTAAAATAGATCAGAGCTATAAATAAATGACTAAATATAGAGAAAAATGAGTGTGAACACTAATTGAGACCATACTATAGTTTATGGATCATTTAATATGAATACAAGTGTAAATGACCATAAAGATCAAATGGATTAAATGAAAATAGAAATTTAATTTTGCCTTCATGATGGTCTAATGGTGTTTAATAAGATAAATAAGAAATCTTAGAGACCATTATACATCTATTTCACTAAAGACACAACATTTTCAGCAATATTGAAGTCATATAATTAGAAAGACTACTTGGTGTCCTGAAAGATATACTGTAAGGGGAAAATGAAACTCCATGTCAAACATATGACATTAAATGAATGAAATATTAAATGGGAATGATATTAAAAAATATATATGCTTGTCCAAATGACTTTATAATGCTTCTTATGGACCATGAATCAATCATAAAATTATCTAATTGTGGAACTGATCGATACAAGGAAGATTACTCTAGTTTATTGAAAGAATTATGTTATTTTCCAATAATTCCATGGTTTATAAGACTATATAGATATCAGGAAACCATGATAATATTTACATGGAATGTATATAAAATAATTAATGACGGGAAAATATTTTATAGATCTCACTCTCCTCAGTGTAAGAAAATTAATTATGAACATTTATAATTTGTAAATGAGCCAATAAACTTACTTCTTGTGTTATATATAGATATAATAAATCATTTTGGTATATTGAGTAATACTCATAGTACATGAACAATCATATTGGTAAATTATAAATTTCCACCATGGTTATACATGAAGGAAATATCAATTATGTTGTCTCTTCTTATATATGAAAAAACCTAGCATTGATATTGATTTCAATTTGGATTCATTGATTGAAGATTTGAAATTAATTTGGGATACAACTATTAAAATGTATAATGCTTGTAGAAGTGAACAATTCACAAGGAGAGCTATGTTGTATGGGATTCTAAATGGGTTTCCTGCTTATACAAATTTTTTACGATATATAATTAAAGGAATGTTGGAGTTATTCATTTGTCCTGAATATAAACCCTCAGTTTGATTGAATCATTCCTTGAATAATATGTTTTTAGAAAATTGGAAATTTTTTACTTCGATGAAATAAATATAGATCCTGGATGAAAACATTTGATGGGAATAAACAAAATTGTACAGCACAGTCTCCACTAATGGGTGATAAACTATTCGATGAAATAAAGGATATTAATACAATTTATAGTAAATAATTTAAAAAACCTTATAATCTTTGGATATAAAAAGATATTGGTTTTCTTTGAGTTGTTGTACTGAAATATTTGGTATGTCATACATTTTCTTGATGACATGCATGTAGAAAAAATTTTATTTAATAATGTTTTTGGAATCTTACTAAATATTCCTAGAAAAGACAAAGAAGGAATCAAGCCTAGGTTGGACATTATTAAAAAAGAGATAATAGAAGAGTTGGAACCAGTGAAGGGTAATGGGGAGACTTTTCTTCATGCATCATCTTACACTCGTTCTAGGTAAGAAAAATTACAATTTTTAATTTTTCTTAATAGTGTAAAAGATCCAAATAGGCATTAATAAAATATTATGAATGTAATTTTAATGAATAGTCTTATTTTATAGGGACTAAAATCACATTACTGTCATGTTTTGATTCAATATGTGATTCTCTTCATTTTATGTTGCATTGTTCCTAAAAATGTATGACATACATTTAACAGACTCTGATTCCTTTTCAAATCCATATGAAATAAATTTATAAACCTGATGAAGTTTCCAATCTTGAATAAGTTTCTGCAGTCATATTATGTGAAAAAGAGATGTTCTTCCCACCTTCTTTATTTCTTATAATTGTTTGACTAATAGTTCAATTGGATAGAGAGGATCAACAATGTGGTCTTATCCATTTACGTATGGATATATCCCATGGAAAAATATATAATTATTTTTAAAGGGTATGCCAAGAATCAAAGTAGCCCAAATTTTTTTTATTTCAAGACAATATATTATTGAAGAAGAAATTGAATTCTATTATAATTTACTCTTATATATTGACAACACTAGCCTCCCAAAATCTATTCATAGTGGATACCTTATGAGAAAAGGGATTTCTAGAATATTTATTGTTACAATTTCTATCACAAATCATAATCAATACTCATTTAAATTTTACATAATAGTGTAGATATTGATCCATATATCGAATCCCATAATGAAATTCATAAATATATAAATACATCAAGGGATGAAGTATGGATATCAAATTCACATTATCAATAATTTATAGGATGGTTCTGAGATAATATTTATTCTGAGTTATTTGGAAATCTAAACTTGATTGTCAAATAACATCAATGGCTAGACTGGGGAACATATGAAAATGTGATATATTATCTTGGTTCTGTAATGAATGATTATACATTATATAAAAAAAGAAAACTATGACTATAGTATGATGAAAAATAGTGGAGTTACACATAGGGTGGAGTTATGCACATATATTTTTCCATGGATATCAATCTAATTTATGTGAGTACAGAATAATTCATAATTATCAAACAGATATACGAATTGAATTATGAAACATTTTAAGTGAAAAATTTCTCATTGAAAATGGGATGGGAATAGGAGTGTGGTGAATGTTAATGAAATGGGTTTCATGAAAGTGAATTTTTGTATGTAATGGGAAAAGGATGATACATTCCTAATAGAATCACAAGTTGTGAAATTATTTTATGACTCACATCCAACAAACACGAATTGGTTGATAGTCTTACCAGTGATAAAAAAAATATTGGTTAATATGAAAATTCAATCTAGGATGACCCTTTCATTGATAGATCACAATAGGTTCATGGTTTTCCTTATGTATACAATGTCTTGTATCTTATTGGGGACCACACATAGGGGATTTGGATTCTTGATAGAGGATCCAAATACCTTAAAAATTAATAAAAATAGAGAGAGTTCATCTATAATGTTAATTTTTTTAATATACAATGATTTTATTCATCATATTATTTTTTCTCAAATGTATTAACATCATAAAAATTAAATGTTTGACTACTCTTTCAGGAAATGTATTATGAATATGATGTTACCAATCCCAATAAAGAACAAGAAATATATGATGAAACCATAGAATAATTAGGCTATCTAAATCATGTTTTTTGAAAAAACAAATATGATGAAGCATCATATTGTTTTATAGAATTATCATGGCAATAATTAAAGGTATAAAACCTTAGGTTGGCTACAATCAACACATCCAACCTATTAACGCTAATAAGTCCATGTTCATTAGTTATGTTGAGGTCACAATGAGGATTAATTTTCTCAATAATATAGTGTCATGGTTCCATGTACAACCTGTAATAAAGAAAACCCTTTAGGAAGATATAAAGATAATAATACGATAACATTTTTTTATTTTACCAAAAAATTATATAATGAAAATTTGATTTTATTTTCACTATTCATTGAAATGTTATTTTAATTTAGATGATTTTTTAAAAAATATTTCATAAATGCTTCTAGAAAATCCAATATAGGATTTTGGACTATTCATACCAAACTTAATATGAGGGATACTATGGATAAAGTAAAGCCCCACCCACTAGTTACTTATATAGACATTATTAAATAAAAAACATGGAAGGCTTTTATTAGTCGTCACATTGAGAAATAATTTCAAGTGAATTGTATTCAATAATATACTCTTTCATATTATTTTTCTTATCCAATTTTATTTAAAATAATTTAATTTATGAAATAGAAAAGGTGTGCTAAAAATAAATAAAATCGTAAAAAACCAATGTGTCTCTATAAAAAAGAAAGGATGTGGTGTGCTTCACTAGATAAAAAATTTATTTGTATTTTAGATAAATAAAAAAAATTATAATATATGCAATAAAAATACTTTTTTATATGATGATTGACGATTCATAATACAAATCAATATCTATCCCATGTCATTTACTATGAAAGGATCCCTTCCTAAATAAAGAGGGTAAACTAGTTGATGAAAATAGAAGAGAAGTTTGGGAAACATGTGTCAGTATGATAAAAATATTATTTTATATTATTTTATTACATATAAATATATATTTTTAATTAGTTTTTTTATTTTTTGGTCACAAGAATCGGCAGTGACCGTACTAGAAGAGAAACTGCTTCCACTATCCTTGATGCATCTGGAACAATATGTTTGTGTTAGAGATGTATATTTTGGAGTGTCTCGTTGAACATATTTTATGAAGAAGAAAAAAAACAAGATTCATATAAAATGATTAATGGATTTTAGGAAAAAATAAATGATTCATACGATATTATTGACTGGCCTAGTTTGGAAGGCCAATATATGAGAAAGGATCAAAGATAATCAATGGTGGGACAAAAATCTGTATAATAACAACCAAATAACCCTGATAGATTTGAGTCTAGTCATTCCCATCAACCACAGACCTTACATAATGTAATAATTTTTTTTTACACTTTCTCTTAAATATGAATTAAAAAACATCTGGTAGCTTTATATTACCAAAATTCTTTAGGGTAAATTTTATGTGATTTATTTTTGTTAACACCCACACACCACCTTTTTCAAATGGGTATTATATATAATATCTTGGGAGAAAATTTTACCAATAAAGAACCCCTAAAAGATCACATTAGAGTGGTGATTGAGGTAGCTCAAGAGGTTACACTGAGTTTCCTATTCCACTTGATTATAAAGATATTTCAATGGCCAATGATTCTATTTTTATTTTCATATCATGGATGTATAATATAAAAAAGATGAATGAGTTTTGATTCCTTACAAATGAGTATCAAAAAAATTATACGGAATGAAATAACTGATGATGGGTTATTTTTTCCATAATGAAAAGGATGAAGAATGTGGTTAGAATTCATGAATCACATGGCCCACTAAAGGACACACAATCACATGACCTTTAGAAGGACATGAAAAAACTTCATGCACAACTTTTAACTAGAAGAAGATCCCATGGATCCCCTTTGAAAAGTCATTTTACTCTTGTAAAAGAATCCCAAACAATATGTGATCAAGTGGTGGCTTCTATACTGTCACCCCATGGTCACATGAGTTTTCAGACAACAAGAACATAACATTCCATAAGAAATTTGAAAATTAGTAAAAAATATCCAAAATTATAAATCCTATTGTGCTCAAGAAACACATGTGATGCACCCATGAAGCTCTCAAGACATTGGGAAATTCCCAGTGATATGTAAGTCTAGTCACACAAGACCCCATTAACATTTCACCCCCATCACTTGAAGGTATTAATACATCTCCAGGTAGTATTAAACTACCCCTTTTCATCAAAAACAAGTAGAATGGTTTTCCATGATAATGGCCACGCATCACCATAATACCTTGTTTGGTCATTTAACACATCAGTGATGGGGAGAATGGTTGTATTAACAAATAAAGAAAACTCATGAGACCCTAGAACCTTGTAAAATAAACAAGAAAATAAAAGTGTGAAAGGAGGGAGCCTCTTGTGGTCGTAAACATCATCTGACTCACCCCTAATAGCATGTAAGACACCAAAAACACCCTAATACATGTCCAACATTCCCCATAAGAGTCGTCTTCCATGTCATCCTAACACACTAAAGCCTTCAGACCTATCCAAGCTATTATATGCTCTCCCTTCTGCTTTATTAGAAAACAAAAGGGCTTGTCCATGAAATAAAAATCCATCAACAAAATCCCATTTTTTGGTCACACAGTGCATCAATGGTGGTGATATTTTTTGTCTTATAAAATAATCATGCTATCCCACAAGATCTTGATGCTATTGAAAAATAAAAGAATGAAATAAAATAGAAAATTTGAGAGCCTCTTATTTTCGTAAACATCATCTTACATAATCTTTCTCCCTGTAAGACCTCACAAAATACTTTCAACTTGATCACCTGATCCTGTAGAATCCCCCTGGAGAGACACCATTATCTCAATGAATATTCATGAAAATGAACCAAATATGACGTGAAATACTTTCCATAGGCATCATGATCTTGTGAATGTCCTTATATATGTTTTCCTGACTTTATTAAATCCACTTAGAAAGCACATATAATTTTACCTGACCCCATTAATTAGTTGTAATCTAATAAATGGATTATTTTTGGGATGATCTCACTATCACTGAAAATCATGTGATGCCCCCAGAATGACCTACAGTAGGATCTTGTGAAATGAATGACATAAGATAAATCCAACAAATCAAGAATGGATTAACGTGATACATTCAATTAAAAGTGGAAAATAAATTAGAGTAATAGATCTCGTGATCAGAAAGGTTTTAAGGTATGAAAAATCCTGTGAACATCCTAAAAGGATCATGCGACATGCATATAAACTTGGCATAATCACTCAAATATCATGGGGATTAATTCTGGAAGCTTATGTGAAGGAAATATGGCATAACTTCTAAATCAAGTGAGAATTAACCTATATAACATTGAATAAATTTGAGGAATATGAAATAAATGGCTAGAAGTAAAAATAAAAAGATGGGGGACTTATGAGAAGAAAATATATGTTGATCCTCATGTGCTTCATGTGAACCACCCTGGTCAAGAGAAAACACTAGGACATGTTTTTTAGATCACATGATGTTCCTTCGGTATTAGAATTGCATCATGTGAAGTCCCATGGACATGTTTGAACATGTCCTATGGCTCCCTCAAGGAATTCCACCCAAGTCTTCTGAAACACTCTGATCTCGCCATCCAAACCTCACAATGACATCTATACATGTCACCAAAATCATACATCCAAACTTGTGTATTCCAATTTTGTCTTGTGATGACATTAGTACATGTTAACTATCCCTCATGAAGACTTCTAGAAAAGATATCTTGATCTCTTGATTCCCTCTAGGTATATCATCTGTCCATTATGACATCCCCTGATATGTCATCAAGCTTTTGTAATGACACCCAAACAAGTCATCCAAGACTTGCGACACCCTCCATACATGCCACATTAACGCTCCTGAGACCCTTCATGCTTGTCATCTGGATTTCAAAATGACATTGAGGCAAGTCAGCAAGATCATGTGACACCTTTCAGGCATTTCATCAAAGATCCTATGATGGAATGCTGGATCAACCATCTTGGTCTTGTGATGCCCTCCAGAAAATTCATCCCTAGTCATGTTATGACCTTTAGACATTCTATATAGGCTATTCAGAAAATCATGGATAAGTAAACTGGGACATGCGATTTTATTTGTACATGTCAAGAAGATATTCTCCAACTCGTGAAGTAGAAAACTAGGAACATCAGGAAGACAACCAACACATGTCCGGAATACAATAAGTTTAGGATGAGTAGGTTTACTTGAAAATTCTTACCTTTTCTAGTATATATAAAATGTAAACCGTAGTGTGTAATCACTAATCAGTGGGAAAAATTATATTCCCTGCATATAAGGGAAGCCTCAGTGTGCAATCCTCAACTTAATGAACTATGAGAAATTAGATTCCTACTATAACCAGGATACATAGGATAACTTCCTATTGATCAAGCTTCATATCAAACCACCAAAGGGTTATCCCGGTGCATAAGTCCTACATCTATAATCTTTGATATTGATTATTTTCCTACTTTTTTTCTCACACCGATCATATCAAATGTGAGTTGAGGGTGCCACAATGATTATATCATTATCACCATATGAATTTATGAAGATAATGAAAATCCCAGTGTGTAATCCCTGATCAGCAGAATAATTTGATATACCCTACATATAAGGGTAGTATTAGTTTGTAATACACATCTTAACAAACTACAATAGCACTGATTATTTCAATAATCAACACACATAGGATGTATTCCAAATTCCCAAGAACTATATTAATCATCCATTGGGTTGTACCAGCAATTAAGGCCCACATCTATATGAAATGATGATGATTACATTCTATACCTTTTTTATCACACCAATCATAGTCCATGTGATCTTTAGTATTTGCAAAAAGAACACCATATGAATCATGAATGTCCACTGGGAAGGGAAGCCTTAATGTGTAAGCCCTTACTAGTGGCATGATATAACTACCCAACAAACACGGGTATCTAATTTTGGGAAAGCTCCAAGGGTGTGACTGAACTACAATAACTATGATTCATTCTATAATCAAGATAAATTGGAAATATCCTCAAGAATCAAGCTCATATACTACATTCCCATGTTACCACATATATGTCATTTCATTACGATGTTAAACTGAATATGTTTAATAGATTATGATGGTTTTAATTTCTGTTATAAAATATGATATGCAGGATTCATCAAAATGGCTCTATCCCATCCTCAAAATATTAATTGTCTCTCTAGATAATACATACCCCTAGAGTTCTTTTTCATCTTGATTCAGGATATAGGTAGAAACCCACCAAAGGGAAATTCATGTAGACCCTTGGATACATAGAGATGTATGCACCAACAAGACCCCACTTCTCTATACATTAAATAGATATAACATAGAATAATTTGGTTAGGGTAACTGGTCTCATATCAGGATTTTTTATAGATTCCCAAACATATCTTAAATCTATATGGAAGTCCAATAGTAGGCCAAAATCACCCCCTCAAAGGTTTGATGAGCCCGAATTCCCATCCTATCAACCGATGTGAGTTCATATGCATCATTGGGTCTGAAACCCCAACTGAACAATTATCTTTGGAAAGAAGGTTTGTACCTAGTGATGGATGTAGGAACCGTTGGGAGTTTCTCAAAAAGTTTAAAAAATGTTGAGCTCTATTCCAGTGATTGGGAGGAACATTTAATCCCTCCCCATCATAACACCATAAAAATCCATCCATTTATTTCCGAAGAAAAAAAATGGTGAACTTGACATGAATATTTCAAATAAAAAAATGATTGGGTTATTATCCATCCTGAATTTTGATTGCATTTCCAATGAAAAAAATGATAGACCAAATTATAAAACATAATATAAATGATTACCAATTGATCAGGACGTGGTTCTTATGGTTGATCCTCTATAGTCGGGTTCTCATGAAATAATGTCATCTTATCATTAACTTTTCAATTTGAGTAGAATCAACGGATCGTGAATAAATGGAAAATTGTGTTATCCATTCATATCTAATTCAAAACATATGATTACAGTAATTTTGGAATGATTAGTGGCCTGGTTGCTTATTGTGTTTATGACTATAAATATTTATCTCATAAAAAACTCACGGATCTGAGATAATGTATTCTTCTATTTATTAATTTAGAAAATAAGCTACAACTATAATCACTACCAGCCTCAGGATTTCCCCAACCATCAAACAATTTTAGTACAGGGTAAAGAATGATATGATTCAATAATACCATCTACATGTGATGGTCTTGATGCATCTACATCAAAAATAATAATGATATAGTAAAGATAGTGGACCTCATTTATACACCATCCACATTGCAAGTTTATCCCCAGAGCAATAAAATCACCTCCTTTAGTATTTTATAAAGGTTAATCAAGGTGCCAACTATGGTTTCCTTAAAATTGATGGGAAGATAAATTGGGATCCTATAAACCAAAATCACCATCTCCATCCCACTATTACCCATCAGTCACATGTGAAAGTACCACTTGATACACTGCCACCTCTAATACCCATTCCAAGGTAATCGAGAAACACATCATGAATGGAAGGATTTGGATAATCATGAGTGGAATGAAAACCCCACTAACAATGATTATACCTACTGGAATATTTCAGAAATAACCAATGGGAAGTCTCTTCTTCCTACTCAATCAAAATAGGTTCGTGGGTGAATTCCTGTGGCAATCATGGGGGAGGCACATATTACTATCCTTATACATGATTTCTATTGAAATGTTCTAGTAGAACAAGGAAGAAAACAATGGTTTCATATTCCCACTTAAATTGAATATATCTTCTAGTATATAATAGAAATACAAATTGTTTAGGATTATATCCCTATTTAAACTTCTCTAAAATTCCATTACATATGAGAAATAATGTAGAGACCCGAAGCTTGACATAAATTGACATTACATTACATTTGCGGAGTACTTAGTACATAACAAAAACACACACACAAGGATCGTAATAGTTTAGTGTCTTTGGAAACTCGTTGTATAATCTTCTAATCCTGGTGAAATATCTTCAATATCTCCCATAAAGATCTTCCCTTTTTTTATACCTAAAACCTTTCTTTATATCCTGGGGAAAAGTAAACATAAAAGGGTGAGCTCAAATTCTCAGTAAGGGTAAACAAAAGAAATATCAATCACATCATATTCATAAGAACATAACATTTTGGAAATCTTAACCTGTAAAAGAGAGCATAATTTCATAACATGGGATAAATCATAGTAGTGAAATGAAATCCCAATAATCATAACATAAAACATGAAACATTGTGGCATACACACATAATCATAGAGAATCATTTCTTGTTAGTCAAGACTCATTACCAAGACTATCTTAGTGGATAAAGTCCCTTTCTGAACCGAGTCACCCTCGTTTCAGTCCTGTTTCACTGAACCGATATAACCTACCATTCCATCCATGTCTATCTCATGAGATATAAAATCTTTACCCAATGCATTGGAGGGAGATATAGGTCCCACCCATCTCATAATGATACCATTATTATGTGTGCCACAAAATCATAAATCATACATCATTGCATAACCCATGTAATAAAAATGGGAATCTTAAACATCATGACATCATAAAACAATTCATATACGATAAAGGAATTCATAAAAATAATTCCATCACAACATAATCAAATCAATGTAATAATAGGGATAAAAACAGAATCCTTTATTATCTTAGGTGGAAAATAATTTTTATAAAACACTTGATCTTCATTCTTGAGGAAAATATCCTTTCTACTTTAAAAACACTTTTCCTTTCTTAACATGTCATACAATTTCAAACTAAAAGAAGTTGATTAAAAATAAACTTGAAAACTTGTAAAGGAAGATTCTTGGAAATAATTTTTTAAAAATCCATTCATTCCGTATAAGTTAAAAAAATATTCTTCTCGTACTTTTGTTGGAAAAGTCAAAAAAAGTACCTCGTACAAAAAACAAAAAAAGATTCCTTTCGTATCTTTTACTAAAAACTCGACGAAGGGTAAAATAGGATTTAAAAAATTGTAGGTGTATGGAAATAAAATTACATATTGAAGAAACATGGATGTGGATGATAAAATACACCCCAGTAAATACCAAAGTATAAACAATCTCGGATAAAAATGAGATTGTGATATTTCCCTTACCTTAGGTCCGATTTGCTTCGTAAGTGTCCAAACCTCCTGTATAATGATTTAAATAATGTCATTTACTTATTACAGAATCATATTCATTGTTATGATATCATATATGGTACACTTATGACTTTATATTACCCGTTCTTTTGTAAATTCCATGTTAAAGAGCGTTTTGGGTAAAATTGTTTCATTTATCGTAGGTATTTGGACTTGTTGTTCTTGACATTATTATTACTTATATCATGATTTACTTACTTACAGAATATAAATTATGATTTATATATCATATATATTCAGTATATATATATATAATAGATAGATAAATGAAATGCAACACACTGTTCATGGAGACGGTAGTCCGTACGTACGCATGAACGCTGTTTTCTTTTCCTTATTTTCTTGAATGGAAGTAAGTAGATGACATATATATATACATAAATCCAGTAGATTTACCATGTCATATATTTCATGATTACTTATTATATATACTTTATAATCATTCATGAATGGTTAAAGTGGAGAATGAATCTCATCGCGTCGTGGATACGGTAGTCCGTACGTACGCACGAGCGATGATATCATTCTCATGATCGTGGGACTGTATTGGAGTGTATGTATACTATTTAAGAATAAATATCACTTTATAATAGTCATATATAGTCATTATTTACACCATTATACCCATCCAAATAAGGTAGTGGTGGAAAATAGATTACACCACGGCGTGGAGACGGTATTCCGTACGTATGCACACGCGGTGATTTCTTTTTCTGTAGGATGGATCGATGGTGAAATAGGGTTTTTCATACTTATAATAACATATCAGTATATTAGTGATACTTATGTTATTACTTAATAATGAAACAACTAAAGAATAATAATTGGAAGAAGAAATAAAGATGAAAGAATCGGTAACGGACATTACCTCTTCTTTGAAGTGCTTCTTTGAGACCTTCGTTTAGGGCACTAAAATTGGTATTTGAAGAAGACCAGAACCTCTAGGATGTTTCTAGGGAAGTGGAGAAGAGAATTTGTCAGTGGTTGGATGAGCATGAAGGCTCAAAGTTGTGTGAGGAAGAGAGGGAGGAGGTTCCCTTTTATAAGGGAGGAGAGGGGCACCTTTGGAATAACTAAAAATATTATTTTATTATAAAGTCAAGTTCGGTTTTAAATAGCTCCAAATTGATTTATTTCGAGGATAAGGTGGGGATGGGTCTAAATACTCTCATCCAATATAATTTAGACCAGTTTAGGTTCCTATTTTAACCTTATCATTTAGATTTAACATTAAGTTAAATAATTTTACTTTTACCGTGTCTTCTTGTGTTCTTACACTATAAGGTTAATAAACATACTATAAGAATCCAAACGAACCCAAAATTGTTTATAATTAATATATATAACCTTATCTAAGTCATTTGGCCGAACCTTAGATTTTTAGGAATAACATAACAATTAATAATATAATATTTGTTTTAAAAACTATTTTATGTCAATTTTGACACTATTTAGTAATTGATTTTTGTGAAAATCCTAACAGAATGATAAGTTCTAAAAAAGTTAATTAAATAAATACGAACATGTCATATTAACCTAGAAAATTAGTGTAATTCATGAAAAGTCTAAAATTATATTTATTTGAGTATTTATAACATCAATTATGTCAGTATTTCATTAATAAGATAATTATTGCATCATCGTTGTGTCATAAATAAATTAAATTATTTAATGTTTAAAAATTACAAATAAAATACCATTATGTAGGAAATATTTTTAGATTTTAAATTAATATTTATAGTAGAATTTATCTTATGTATAACCCTATATTAAAATTTGTTTATTATATAAACCTTGATTATAACTCTTTTAACTCTTCTTTGAATTAAATAATAATAAATGTCCTAATCTAATCCAAGTGGGCCTAAATGGTCATATTTTATTCCTAAGATTGTTTTTGGTCGAATTATTCTTATCCAGTATAATTTGGACATGTGTTAGGTTAATAATAATATCATTTTTACCCTTAATTACCCTATTTACTTTTAACCGTGGTAAATAAAAGTAAAAAGTTACTATTCATTAAAAATTATTTTCATCTCATTGAACCACATTTTACATAATGACATCAACTGTGTCTCTCGGATTTTTGAAATTACACTCACAGAAGTGGTAAAATTATGTTTTATGAACAATTCAGTTTTTTTAACTACCACATAGTGGTTTCACTATTCATCAAAAATTGAAAGTTTTCAGAAAAATACCAAAAAATAGGCCTAAGATATATTTGATATTATGAACTCAAAAATTATTTCTATTTTACCAAATTCAAAACATATCAGTTGCATTAATTAATTTAAAAATTAATTCCCGTGGTCAAAACAAAAGGCGTGTTTTTAAGAGATAATAACTATCAAAAGATTGACACTTGTTTATAACTGGTTTAAATGTGAAATTACATCCAATGACCAACATTGTATTAAATTGTAAAAATATATTCTAAATATACTTTAAAACCACTAAAATTATTAATTTATCACTATTAATTATTTCGACTGAAAAAGTTGTTTTTAATTAAAATTTAGTAATTTTCACTATTCATCAAAATATGAAAGTTATCAGAAAATCACCAAAATTTCACCCTAAGCTAATTTCGATATTCCGAATCCATAAATGAAGTCCATTTTTAAAAATAAAATTTACAAAATTTCAAAAAGTGGTTATTACTATTCATAACGGCTAGTTTTAATAATATCTTAATAGCATATCGTTGTTTAGTGAAACTTGGTGTTGCGTACAACACACGCTATCGTGGAAGGTCGTGATTGCGTGTAATTCATGCCAGGTTAGAGATGTGTGTTGTGAAAGCTCTTTTTGGTGTAGCGTATAACACAAGACATTAATGAAATTAAAAAGAATATTTTTCATAAAATCTCGGGGTGTTACATTCTACCCCCCTTAATATGAACTTCGCCCCCGAAATTCGTCGGGGTTATAAATGGTTTACTATTCGAAAGTTTATTTAATCGAAACCCACATCGTAAAAAGGAATACCAAAACCAATCTTTAAAAACAAAATTATGAAACGTAACGGTTACCCAAATAAACTAATCACTGGGTTTCCACATAGGTGAAAATATGGATATGGAAGAGAAATCTAACCATCATGTTCTGATGGAGAGTGGTAGAGAACATGGATATGGAAAAGCTAGCAATCACAAATCCATAAATTTGTGACGATCTAAGGTACCATCTGATTAATCAGATATAAGAGCACTAGGACAACATTTTTGGTTTTCCAGATCGTTTCCCTAAAGTTGAAGAATTTGAATTAGAATAAATACTTACTTTATTTTGGTACAATCTCACTGTTGTTCATGCCTTGAACAATTTCCACTTCATCTCTTAAATAAATGAAGTTGAATTTGTTATTCGTGAAGTGTTAGTATGAAAGGTCATTCCATCTGTCTCAAACAAAAGGTTAGCAAAAGTTATTAAATATACATAAGTCATTCTTTAGTGAGATTAATCATATATGGTTCCTAAAATGGACTTATACTCCATATATCATACCGCTTAATAAAATAAAACTAGTTTCTACTAAACAGGGACTTCCTGTAGGCCAGTGGTAGTCGATAAAGGCCATTCGCACTTCGGTTGTGGGTTCGATTCCCATGGCCTTGTCCGATGCGATGGGCTGTCGTTCGTCCTGCAGGTTGTCCTTTTTCTAAAAATATATTACTGTAACATCCCATCAATAATATCGAAAAACTTCTATCCTTAAATAATACTATCTTATGTCCAACATAATCCATTCCAATCTTTAGGCTTATCTATAATACTGCAGTCCACTCTCATAATATAGTGAAACAATTACCAGAGATTTAATAACATCGTTGATCCCCATATATCATAAGATATGTCTTGTTGGTCACATTCCAATCATGTGAATACCTTAATCATGTATTCTCTTGAAAAATGAATACCAATTAAACCTTAGTGAAAACATGAATGCTGTCAAAAGTTAACTCTTTCCACATACCAAAATCCAAAAATTCTATATACTCAAACCATGATATCACTTAGTCCTTATATCAATCATGATCTCATGAATACTGTCAAACATTTCATTTTCTCTTTATCACTTCATTATGCGCATATCATCCACTTTCTAAAAAATATCTGAATAACCTTTCATTGTTACTCATACCATTCATCATAAACTTTCAAAACATAAGGAAAGACAACAGTGTAACAATCCTTAGATGTCTTTTTATTCTATAGTACAACATTACACTTGATAAACATGTAATCATTCCACTACCTTCTTAAACCATTGACCGAGCATCAACAATTCTTTCATCTCACATATCATTTGTAGTCTCTTCATCATCATCAAAAAAAATACTACCCATACGACCATACCGATTCTCTTCATGAGACATTCCCTTAGGGCATTGGTTTGTATAATGTCCGTACATTCCACATTTAAAACATTTAACCATTGTTGATGTCGTAGCAATACCATTAACCTCATCCATGGTGTTAACTGAAAGTTTTCCATTGCACTTACTGGATTTGTGTCCTTATTTTACACACCCAAAGAATCTTCCAGTTCCTCTGAAACATTCTCCTTGATGCCTCTTCCCACATGATTTACATAGGGGAAATTTAACTTTCTTTCCTCTATGATCATCATGAAACTCCATCTTTCTCTTATTAGCCGAGTCAGGAAACCTACCAAATTTTACTTTATTGATCATATTATGAGATTTCTGATTCGGCATAATAATGATGTTTGGACTTCCGAATCCCATTTCATTTGATTGCTTATGAAAAATGTCATTCCATTGTCCATCATATCCTCCATTATCGTGAATCATCTTGTTTCCAGCCATTTTCTAAAACCCAAAAAGAATAGTGTGAGATGAAAAAATCATAATAAAGGGGGAGTAACTTCAATATCTAGAATCTTAGGTTAAATTCTAAGATCGTTACCGTAGTTCTAGGACTATATCCTATATGTATACCTATCCTTAGGTACATCCCTATACATACCTTAGAAATATCTCTAGGGATCTCACTAACGTTTTCACATCCTAGTTTTCAAAGGTTGACTAAACCTTTCCTCTGATAAAAACTGTAGATACCCGAAGCTTGACGTACATTGACATTACATTACATTTGCAGAATACTTAGTACATAACAAAAACACACACACAAGGATCGTAATAGTTTAGTGTCTTTGGAAACTCGGAATATAATCTTCTAATCCTGGTGAAAGATCTTCAACATATCCCATAAAGATCTTCCCTTTTTTTATACCTAAAACCATTATTTATATCCTGGGGAAAAGTAAACATAAAAGGGTGAGCTCAAATGCTCAGTAAGGTTAAAAAAAAGAAATATCAATCACATCATATTCATAAGAACATAACATTTTGGAAATCTTAACCTGCAAAAGAGAGCATAATTTCATAACATGGAATAAATCATAGTAGTGAAATGAAATCCCAATAATGATAACATAAAACATGAAACATTGTGGCATACAAACATAATCATAGAGAATCATTTCTTGTTAGTCAAGACTCACTTCCAAGACTATCTTAGTGGACAAAGTCCCTTTCTTAACCGAGTCACCCTCGTTTCAGTCCTGTTTCACTGAACCGGTATAACCTACCATTCCAGCCATGTCTATCTCATGAGATATAAAATCTTTACCCAATGCATTGGAGGGAGATATAGGTCCCACCCATCTCATAATGATACCATTCTTCTGTGTGCCACAAAATCATAAATCATACATCATTTCATAACCCATGTAATAAAAATGGGAATCTTAAACATCATGACATCATAAAACAATTCATATATGATAAAGGAATTCATAAAAATAATTCCATCACAACATAATCATATCAATGTAATAATAGGGATAAAAACAGAATCCTTTATTATCTTAGATGGAAAATAATTTTTATAAAACACTTGATCTTCATTCTTGAGGAAAATATCCTTTCTACTTTGGAACACTTTTCCTTTCTTAACATGTCATACAATTTCAAACTAAAAGAAGTTGATTAAAAATAAACTTCAAAACATGTAAAGGAAGCTTCTTGGAAATAATGTTTTAAAAATCCATTCATTCCGTATAAGTTAAAAAAACATTCTTCTCGTACTTTTGTCGGAAAAGTCAAAAAAAGTACCTCGTACGAAAAATGAAAAAAGATTCCTTTCATATCTTTTACTAAAAACTCACCAAAGGGTAAAATAGGATTTAAACAATTGTAGGTGGATGGAAATAAAATTACATATTGAAGAGACATGGATGTGGATGATAAAATACACCCCAGTAAATACCAATGTATAAACAATCTCGGATAAAAATGAGATTGTGATATTTCCCTCACCTTAGGTCTGATTTGCTTCGTAAGTTTTCGAACCTCCTGTATAATGATTTAAATAATGTAATTTACTTATTACAGAATCATATTCATTGTTATGATATCATATATGGTTCACTTATGTCTTTATATTACCCGTTCTTTTGTAAATTCCATGTTAAATAGCGTTTTGGGTAAAATTGTTTCATTTATCGTAGGTGTTTGGACTTGTTGTTATTGACATTATTATTACTTATATCATGATTTACTTACTTCCAGAATATAAAATATGATTTATATATCATATATATTCAGTATATATATATATATAATAGATAGATAAATGAAATGAAACACAACGTTCATGGAGATGGTAGTCCGTACGTACGCATGAACGCTATTTTCCTTTCCTTATTGTCTTGAATGGAAGTAAGTAGATGAAATATATATATACATAAATCCAGTAGATTTACCATGTCATATATTTCATTATTACTTATTATATATACTTTATAATCATTCATTAAATGGTTAAATTGGAGAATGAATCTCATCGCGTCGTGGAGACGGTAGTCTGTACGTACGCATGAGCGATGATATTGTTCTCATGATCGTGGGACTGTATTAGAGTGTATTTATACTATTTCATAATCAATATCACTTTATAATAGTCATATATAGTAATTATTTACACCATTATACCCATCCAAGTAAGGTAGTGGTGGAAAATAGATTACACCACGGCGTGGAGACGGTATTCCGTACCTACGCATGCGCGGTGATTTCTTTTTCCGTAGGATGGATAGATGGTGAAATAGGGTTGTATCATACTTATAATAACATATCATTATATGAGTGATACTGATGTTATTACTTCATAATGAAAAAACTAAAGAAGAAGAATTGGAAGAAGAAATAAAGATGAAAGAATCGGTAAGGGACATTACCTCTTCTTTGAAGTGCTTCTTTGAGACCTTCTTTTAGGGCACTAAAATTGGTCATTGAGGAAGACCAGAACCTCTAGGATGTTTATAGGGAAGTGAATAAGAAAATTTGGCGTGGTTTGGCCGAGCTTGAAGGCTCAAAGTTGTGTGAGGAAGAGAGGGAGGAGGTTCCCTTTTATAAGGGAGGAGAGGGGCACCTTTGGAATAACTAAAAATATTATTTTATTATAAAGTCATGTTCGATTTTAAATTGCTCCAAATTGATTTATTTCTAGGCTAAGGTGGGGATGGGTCGAAATCCTTTCTTCCAATAGAATTTAGACAAGTTTAGGTTCCCATTGTAACCTTATCATTTAGATTTAACATTAAGTTAAATAATTTTACTTTTACCGTGTCTTCTTGTGTTCTTACACTATATGGTTAATAAATTTACTATAAGAAGCCAAACGAACCCCAAATTGATTATTATTAATATATATAACCTTATTTAAGTCATTTGGACGAACCGTAGATTTTTAGGATTAACATAACAATTAATAATATAATATTTGTTTTAAAAACTATTTTATGTCAATTTTGACACTATTTAGTAATTTATTTTTGTGAAAATACTAACAGAATGATAAGCTCTAAAAAGGTTAATTAAATAAATAATAACATGTCATATTAACCTAGAAAATTAGTGTAATTCATAAAAAGTCTCAAATTATATTTATTTGAGTATTTATAACATCAATTATGTCAATATTTCATTAATAAGATAATTACTGCATCATCGTTGTGTCATAAATAAATTAAATTATTTAATGTCTAAAAATTACAAATAAAATACCATTATGTAGGAAATCTTTTTATATTTCTAATGAATATTTATAGTCTAATTTATCCTATGTATAACCCTATATTAAAAATGTTTTATTAAATAAACTTTGATTTTAACTCTTTTAACTCTTCTTTGAATTAAATAATAATAAATGTCCTAATCTAATCCAAGTGGGCCAAAATGGTCATATTTTATTCCTAAGCTTGTTTTCGATCGAATTACACTTATCCAATAGAATTTGGACATGTTTTAGGGTAATAATAATATCATTTTTACCCTTAATTACCCTATTTATTTTTAACCGTGGTAAATAAAAGTAAAAAGTTACTATTCACAAAAAATTATTTTCATCTCATTGAACCACATTTTACATAATGACATCAACTGCGTCTCTCGGATTTTTGAAATTCCACTCACAGAAGCGGTAAAATTAAGTTTTATGAACAATTCAGTATTTTTAACTACCACTTAGTGGTTTCACTATTCATCAAAAATTGAAAGTTTTCAGAAAAATACCAAAAATTAGGCCTAATATATATTTGATATTATGAACTGAAAAATGATTTCTATTTTACCAAATTAAAAACATATTAGTTTCATTAATTAATTTAAAAATTAATTCCCGTCGTCAAAACAAAAGGTGTGTTTTTAAGAGATAATAACTATCAAAAGATTGACACTTGTTTATAACTGGTTTAATTGTGAAATTACATCCATTGACCAACATTGTATTAAATTGTAAAAATATATTCTAAATATACTTTAAAACCACTCAAATTAATAATTTATCACTATTAATTATTTCGATTGAAAAAGTTGTTTTTAATTAAAATTTAGTAATTTTCACTATTCATCAAAATATGAAAGTTACCCGAAAATCACCAAAATTTCACCCTAAGCTAATTTCGATATTCAGAATCCATAAATGAAGTCCATTTTGAAAAATAAAATTTACAAAATTTCAAAAAGTGGTTATTACTATTCATAACGGCTAGTTTTAATAATATCTTAATGGCATATCGTTGTTTAGCGATACATGGTGTTGCGTACAACACACGCTATCGTGGAAGGTCGCGATTGCGTGTAATTCAAGCCAGGTCAGAGATGTGTGTTGTGAAAGCTCCTTTTGGTGTAGCTTATAACACAAGACATTAATGAAATTAAAAAGAATATTTTTCACAAAATCTCGGGGTGTTACAAATAACATAAAAACTCCTTTGGAATATTTTAGCACTCATACAAATAAAGGGACTAGTGCATATTTCTATCCCTACAACCAAATAATCTCAACACTCTCATAATTATAAACTATTGGTTCCTCTATAGAAATATCACATTCATTCTTCAGTCTAGGAGGATTGTTGTAAAAATCCATTAAAGGAAGAGGCATCGAAATGGTCTCATATTCCCATTCCAACTAGGGAACAATAGTTGAGAGTGGAACATTCCATGGGATAGGGGAACATGCATATCAAAAAATTATGTTGGCATATTACAAAGGCCTAGTATCCATATCATATCCCAATTCTGTTTTGGGCTCACCGTGATAGAGGGGAACATGCATTGGGATAGGTTCATATTGCTTTAAAAACATGTATTATACTCCAAAGGCCAGTTGTAATGAACCTGGTGGGCCTAAAGCCCAAAAAACTTGGCCACGCCTGAACCCAACCCTCTGGTAGATAGCAGACCCCCACCCTCTGTTAGATAACATGACCCCACTTCCGATTGGCCCAGATAACACATGGAAAAAACTGTCCCCTGCCTGGTGAGGATTTAATACCCCTCCCCCACAACTCAAACCCATGACCATGATATTAAAGGCCAACCAGGAAGTATTTTATGTTCGTTTGTTCCTTGGTTGAAATAGATGGTTTGGGTTCTTCTAAGTGTCATTTAAGGTGAATGTGTTTTAAAAGATGACTTGTCTATCATGGGTTTTCAATGTCTGTTTGGATCGATCAACTGGAGGCGCTTAAACTTTTTTGGGGTGCGTGACACTTAAGGAGTTTCATCTTTGGGTCTTGATCATGTTTTGGCTTTCTGAGGGTGGAATTTTTTATGGTGGGGAGAATTTTTACACCCCAACCTATATTTTATTTTATTTTATAATTTTCATTGACTATTAAATTTTTTTGGTGTTTGGGTTGAGTCCCCGATGAAAATATTTTGAGTTATGTTATAAAGTGCGCATTTTTCAGTTGACGTCGTGGAGAGCACGGGCAGAGGGCAATTTTGAGTTGAAATCGCTAGGCACACGAGCTGGGTGCGTTTTGAATAACCTGCGCGGCTCCGCCCAGGCTTCTCCAAGATCCCCTTGTCTTTGGGGAATTTAAAATGAATAAACTTTGTAATTTATTGTGTTGGTTGTAATTTTAATGGTTAGTAAAAATTTTAATTATTATTATTAGAATGAAATGAGTCATTCTATTATTTATATCCTTATCCGTATAATTATTATTATTCATATTAGTGTTATTATTAATAAAGATTTATTATAATTATTATTATTGTAATCGAGGTATTATTTTTTTTAGTATTATTATTTCATTATTTTAGAAGTTATTTATCTTATTATGGTTATAATAATAATTATTATTATTATTGTTTTCAATATTATTATTATTATTATTTATATTATTTCCATTTTTATTATTATTTTTATTTATGGTATTATTATTATTATAATTATAATTATTATTATTATTGTAATAATGTTATTATAATTAATATTATAATTTTTTAATCAACCCTAAAACTACCCACCCCCTGTTTTCCACTTACTCCCGATGCACGTAGTCCTCCTCCACGCTGAACCTTCGATCTTGCTGCCTCAGCAAACCGAACCACCACCATCTATCTGCACCTCCTGGTCATCCGACTTCCATCCCTCACCACAACCTCTGAGCTCGCCCAGACCTCACCTAACCACTCTCCCATGCGTCAGTCCCTCCTAGAGACTCCTCCGGGCGACCCCCTCATTCTAGCCAGGACCCTCCATTGCTCTCCTTCCCTATCACGAGTAGTTCAGACCACCCTTGGCCTGCCTCCCTCAATGTCATTCGCGCCTCCCATACCTCTCCATCACAAGCCATGCACACCTCCGCTTCGCCTCAAGCTTACCAGCTGGTGAAGCTCCCTCCTCCCGATCCTTTTTTTCTTTTTTATTTCTCCCCCCTTGGTATATTATTTTCATAATGAGTGTGATTTTTTCTCAAAACCATAAATTCTAGGGGTTTTTTATTGAGTTGGTCCCTCGATTTAGGGTTTTTTTGATGGCGCATGATTTTTTAAGCCTCTGAAGCCTGCGGCTGAGGTGAGAATGATATCACGCACCGGTCATGGGCATGCGTTTTTATTCTGCATTGGAATTGAGGTATAAACCCTTTCTCATCACCATTAAATATATTATTTCACTGAATTATTATTTTATCACTACCTTTAGTTGTTAATTAGTGATTCAGTGTTTTTTCATGGTCATTCTTTGTGATGCGTGGTGTTTTGGTTCAGATTATTTAATCTTTTGGTGTGAATTGTTAAGTATTGAACTCTATTTTTATTTAATAATTCGATGGTTGGTTTTTCATGTGATTGGTGATATTTTAAAACATTTTTTGGTCTTAGATGTATAAACATGATGCTGAACATGGTAATTGAGTTTCCACGAGTGGACCTTTGGGTTACAGTTTCTAAAGCGACATGCATATGGTTTCAAAATGTATTTTTGACATATGATGTATTTTTATTACGTTGTGCAATTATATTATTTGACTATGAAAGTCTTGTTTTTTATGTTCAGGTATGTTGGGGATTTGTGGTTGATCATAAAAGATGTTTTGAAGGGGTTTTTTGCGTGTGTAAAGCTGTGAGATACCTCTCGAAAATTGTTTTATAAATTTTAAAGTCGTATAGTAAATAGCTTCAATGGTGCAATTTGTGATTTGAAAATGTGTTGAGGTGGTTATTTCACGTTGTTTACTCGTTTGGATTATTTTAAGCCCAACTTTGTGTGATTTTAGTTAGTGTACATTTGTTGCAGCACGTTTTTAAGGTAACCCCGCGATATTATTTTCATTAGCTTGCGCTTGCTTTTACGCCTACGGGAGGCATGGATCACCATTTTTTTTGGACTGCGAGCTAAGGTAGGTGACCCAATTTACTCGCCTTTAAATTCATAATTTATTAATTTCTTGATATTTTATTAATTTTAATAAATGAGAAATAATATAATATAATTAATTTTAAAATGATTATTTGGTGTATAAAGAGTCGTTTATTTTATAAACATCACTTCAAATATTTTCTTGACGAGCAGACACATAGTAGTGAAAGAATGCCAATTTATAGTTTAAACACAATCCATGGAATTTCAAATGTAGTTCTGGTTTATTGATAAATGATATCTTTTGATGCTTGAGCAAGCATTTTGGTTCTCTTGAGAAATGAGGATTTTATTTAAATTTGGAAAAGGCCCATTTGGCACATTAATAAAATAAATTATTTTGGAAAACCCTATTCGGGGTTACTCAGATGTGATATTTGGTGTACGTTGACCGAATGATTTGTGTGTGATGTTTTTGATACTTGATCGACTTTGCTAACTCACCCCTTTCCTTTTTATTGTACATGTTGACATGGGAACTTGGCATAGTAAGTGAATCTTCTGAGAATGATTACTGTAGTAGTTTAGATTACTCACTGGCTAGTGGACCCTAGTACGGATGACACTCTTCTAGGGGATTGGGCACCTAAGCTAGGCCATGTAGGGAAACACTGGGCATTAGGGAATATTGACGTCATCAAGAGTAGGCATGACATCATGATGAGTCACATGTACAGTACATTCTGGATTGTTAACGAGCTCCTAGGTTTGACCCTTGTTTTTATTGAGTGTTTATTTGTATGTAGAGGATGGTTTAGAGGTCTAGTTCGGTTGTTGGCCCATGTGTGACACTTTTTACCATTTCCCTTAGTGTGTGTTGTGTGTTGTGTGTAGTTTTCCATTTTACTAACAACTAAAATTTTGTTTTCTAAATTGTTCGCAAAACGGTTTTAAATTGAAATGCACTTGTTTCTTTAAAACACTAAATTTGTTTTTATATTAAAAAGTGAAACGGGTTGTTAATTGTTTTCGAAATGAACGTGTGTGAGGGAAAAAAATTTATATAATTTAGTTCAAACCTGGAATTGACAAATTCATTATTTTATGGTATGTGCATTGGGAATAGAATAAGTATGGCGTACCTACTGAGTTTTAATAGTGACGCCTATAGTGTTTTCCTATTTTTAGTTTCTACTTCAGGTTTACTTGAGCTTGTTCGCCGTGGGTGAGACTTGGTTGTGGTGTGGATTGTGACTCTATAGATCACGAGGATTTTTTGTCGTGGTCAGGTTATTTTGTTGTTGTTGGTCATTTTTGTTGTTGTTTATTTATTTTTTGTTGTTTTATTTTCTTTCCGTTGCTTTATTTATTTTATCGGGTGAAATTGTTCCCTATTTCTCTCTTTTGATGCCATGGTGATTGTCACTATCCCGGAAGGACCGGAAATGCCTCTCAGGCCATGTCGCGGGCGGCTAGGGTGACCGGATCAAGGTTGACCCAGGTTGGTTCGAGACAAAATGGTATCAGAGTGGGTCGGCTCCTGAGCAGACCTTTTTTTTCTGAGCACCCATCAATATTCAGGGTTGTCATGGTAGGAGGAGTAGAATTTTTGGTACTCGATGCATACGGACGAGAAGAACGTCATGAACCCTTTCTCATTCTGAACCTCGGTTCACCATGTGATGTTTGGGTTGTTGGTGTATTTTGGTTCTTTTGAATTTATTTATGTTGGGAAATGAAATGGAAGCCAGGAAAGTGACCTTCATGAGCTCTCATGGTCTGGAAATAAATGTGGAGTTGGAGACGTTACCCTAGAGTGCTCCTTGTGACAGTGGCGTGACTGGCGTATGGCCGCTAACCATATGTCTGAGTCACCCATAGGAGCTAGTTTCTCCTTGTGGACAATTTGGGGTCTTCTTTATTTTAAATAATTTTTTTGAAAAGTTTTATTTTGAAATTGTGAAATTTTGAAATTGAAATTTCAATGACCATGATTTGATTATGTTCTTTCTTTCCTTTTTCCTTAGTGTTCAACCCCACGACAGTTTGATGAATGGACAAGGTGTAGCTTTGGGTGGTGCTCCCCCAAAAAATCCTCCAGTTGATCATCCCATAGACTATGTTTTAGAGTTCTGGAAGTTGAATAATCCTCTCTTTATTGGGAAAGTAGATCCTCTTGAGGCTGAGGAGTTACTGTAGAAGATTGAGAGGTAGTTCGGTTTCATTGGGCTTCCTGAGTCGTTGAAGGTGAAGGTGGATACCTTTATGCTTCAAGGCCCAACGTGGAAATGGTGGAAGTTCGTGTTTCAAAATAATCCTTGGGAAGATCAAAGATGGGATTTATTCATGTCATTGTTCATCCAACAACACTTCTCTGAGATGACAAAGATGAGGAAGAGGATGGAGTTGTGTTTTCTTCTATTGGGCGTTAAATCAGTACTAGAATTCTATCGATGTTTCATAGACCTAGTTTCTTATAATCAGTGGTTTGTTGCAAATTATCCCAGGAAGCCAAGAAAATATGAGTCTGGACTCCAACCAGAGCTGTGATCGAAAGTGGAAGAGCTCAACCTAACCACCTTCTCGTATGTTGTGGGAAAGAATTCTTGGATGAAGTTAGGTTAGCAAGAGGACTTGAGGTGGCGAATACTCCAGCTTTGGGAAGCAGTGCAGAAGATGGTGATAAGAAGAATGAGAAGTGACCTGATGCCTGTGGTACTGGTATAGGAATAAAGAGGCCTCCAGACCATCAATCTTCTTCTCTACAATGCAATGCCGTGATCTGTCACCAGTGTGGTAGGTGGGGTCACAAGAGGCCGACGTGTCTGAGTGATCTGAGACCCTACCACACCTGTGGACGTTGGAGTCACTAACAGCGATTCTTCCGTGGTGTTTCCAAGAAGGGCACTGAATCTAGATGTGGTTTGTTGAAGTTCACCTCTACCCATCAGCAAGAGTAGAGCGATGATTGGGGATCAGTTTGTGGTTTCCTCTTTGTGGTGTTTCATGGGTGTAATAATAATATCTTGTAGCATTTTATAGTGTTTCTTTTCATTAAATCGTAAGAATGTTTGTGGTTGAACCCCTTTTAATCCTTTATTTTATTGGACGTGTGTTTGGTGAAATTCTAGTTTGTGGGTTATGTTTGGGAATTTCTGAAGCCTGGCTATGAGGTAAGAGATTCTTCAATCATTGGTACTCTCGCCATAGGTTCCGAAGTGAAGCTGGCGTGTTGTTAGGAGAACCCCCGCGGTGAAGAAGAGCCTTGGTTTAATCTCAATCCATAGTGTGACATGTTTTATGTTTTTTAGAGGGTGCAATTTTGTTGATATGATGATGATGGTAGTTTTGATGTTCTACCATTTCTCCCCCCCCCCCCCCTCATGATGGGAGTTTTTGGTCCGTGTGGGGAGTCTTTATATTCGGTTAATCTCGTAACCTCTTATGATGTGGAGACTCACAATGGGTCTCGTAGAGTTACACCTGAAATAATTTAGAGTTATCCCAATCCTTATGATGGGGAGTCCATATAGGCCTCCTTGTGTTAGTATCAGAGTTTATTTCATTTATATTTTTGTGGTAGGTGGTCTCGTGTGGAACCACCTAATCCTAAGTTTGTCCTATTGAGCAAAAGTAGATATTGGAGTACACCCCACGCTTTTGTTGGACTAAGATTATGGGAATAAGTGTCAGAGGTAGTTTAAGTTCATTCGTTCCTTGGTTGAAATAGATTGTTTGGGTTCTTCTTGGTGACAATTGAAGTGACTGTGTTTTAATGGATGAGTTTTCTATCATGGGTTTTCAGTGTGTGTTTGGCTCGATCAACTAGAAGCACTTAAACTTTTGGGGGTGAGTGACACTTAAGTAGTTTCATCTTTGGGTCTTGATCATGTTTCGTCTTTCTGAGGGTGTAAAGAGTTATTGTGGGGAGAATTGTCACACCCTAACCTATCTATTATTTTATTTTATAATTTTCTATGGCATTTAAAATTTTGGGGGGTTCAGGATGAGTACCGGATGAAAAAATTTGGAGTTTTGTTAAAAAGTGAGTGTTTTTCAGCTGACGTCATGGAGAACATGGGGGAGCATGTTTTTGAGTTGACGTTGCTAGGCACAGGGGCTGGGTGCGTTTTGAAAACCCCACACGGCTCCCCCAGGCTTCTCCATGATCCTCTTGTCTTTAGAGAATTTAAAATGAATAAACATTGTAATTTTTTTGCATTAGTTAAAATTTTCATGGTAACTAATAATTTTAATTGTTATTATTATAATGAAATGTTTATTTTTATTATTTATATCTTTATCAGTATAATTATTTTTATTCCTATTAGTGTTATTATTAATAAAGATTTATTACAATTATTATTATTGTAATTGAGGTATTATTATTATTATTATTTCATTATTTCATATGTTATTTATATTATTATTGTTATAATAATTATTATTATTTTATTTTTATTATTATTATTATTTATATTATGGCCATTTTTATTATTTTTTTTATTTATGGTTTTATTATTACTATTATTATTATTATTATTGTAATAATGTTATTATAATAATTATTATAATTTTTTTAAGCATCCCTAAAACTACCCCCACCCCCCGTTTTCCCCTTACTCCCGCTACACGCAGAGCTCCTTCGCGTTTCACCTTCGGTCTCGCTACCGCAGATAACCAGACAGGCACCCTCCAGAAACACCCCCTAGTCGTCCGCTTGCCGCCACTCACTACAGCCTCTGAGCTCGCACAGACCTAACCCAGCCGCTCTCCCCTGCATCAGTCCCTCCTAGAGACTCCTCAGGGTGACCCCCTATTTCCAGCCACACCCCTCTATTTCTCTCCTTCCCCATCAGGAGTAGGTCACACCACCCTCTTCAAGCTTCCCTCGACGCTGGTCGCACCTCCTGCATCTCTCCAGCACGAGCCATGCACACCTCCGCTCCGCCTCAAGCATACCAGCTGGTGACGCTCCCTCCTCTCTTTCCTTTTTTCCATCTTCTCCCATGGTATAGGATTTTCATAATGATTATGATGGTTTGTCAAAATATTAAATTCTAGGGGTTGTTCTACTTAGTCTATCCCTCAATTTAGGGTTTGTTTTGATGGCACATGGTTTGTTTAAGCTTCCGAATTATGCGGCAGAGAATCAAATGAGATCGTACACAGGTCTCAGGCGTGCATTTTTATTCTGCATTGGAATTGAGGTATGAACCCTTTGTTCATCACCTTTAAATTTAGTATTACACTGAATTCTTATTTTATCACTACATTTAGTTGTTAATTAGTGATTTACTTTTTTTTTGTTGACATTATTTGTGATATGTGGTGTTTTGGTTCAATTTATTTAATCTTTTGGCGTGAATTGTTATGTAGTGCACTCTATTTTTATTTAAAAATTTGTTGGTTGGTTTTGCAAGCGATTGGTGATTTTTTTTTAAACATGTTTTTGTCATAAAAGTATAAACATGATGCGGAACATGGTAATTGAATTACCTCCAGTGGACCATTGGGTTACAGTTTCTAAAGCGACATGTATATGGTTTCAAAATAGATTTTTGACATATGATGTATTTTTATTATGTTGTGCAATTATTTTATTGGACTGTGCAAGTCGTGTGTTTTATGTTTCAGTACGTTGGGGATCTGTGGTTGGTCATAAAAGAGGTTTTGAAGGGGGGGTTTGGGAGTGAAAATATGTGAGATACCTTTCGAAGATTGTTTTATAATCTTTACAGTTGTTTTTTAAATAGTGTCAATGGTGCAAATTTTGATTTTAAAATGTGTAGAGGTGGTTATTTTGCATTGTTTTCTCATTTGAATTGATTTATGTCTGTATTTGTGTTATTTTAGTTTTTGTGCATTTGTTGCAGTGCATTTTCGTGGTAACCCCGCAATATTTCTGTCATCATCATGCACTTTCTTATACACCTATGTGAGGCATGTCGTGCCATTGTTTTTGGACTACGAGCTGAGGTAGGTCCCCCACCACACTCTCATTTAAATTCATAATTTATTAATTTTTAGATATTTTATTAATTTTAATAAAAGAGGAATAATATAAGATAATTAATTTTAAAATGATTATTTGTTGTAAAGAGGGTCGTTTTTTTATACACGACACTTGAAATATTTTCATGATGAGGGGACACCCAATAGTGAAAGAATTCCCATCTGGATTTTAAACATAATTCAAATAATTTCAAATGTATTTCTAGTTTATTGATATATGATTTCTTTTAAAGATTGAGAAAGTGTTTTGATTCTCTTGATAAATGAGGATTTTATTTAAAATTGGTGAAGGCCTGTTTGGAACTTTAATAAAATAAATTATTTTGGAAAACCATCTCTTGGGTGACTCAGAGGTGATATTTGGTGTACGTTGACAGCATGATTTGAGTGTGATGTTTTCTCTACTTGATAGACTTTTTTGACTCACCCTTTTCTTGTTTATTATATGTGTTGACATGGGAACTTGGCACAGTAAGTGAATCTTTTGAGAATGATTGTTGCACATGTTTAGATTACGCACTTGCTAGTGACCCCTAGTACGGATGACACTCTGGTAGGGGATTGGGCCACTCGGTTAGGCCATGTAGGGAAACACCAAGAATTATTGTGTTATAACGTCATCAAGAGTAGACAAGACTTCAGGATGAGTCACATGTATAGTACGTTCTGGATTTTTCATGAGCTCCTAGGTTCGACCAATGTTTTTATTGAGTGTTTATTTGTATGTGGCAGATGGTTGAGAGGTCTAGTCTGGTTGCTGGCCCATGTGTGACACTTTTTTCAATTTCCCTTAGTGTGTGTTGTGTGTTGTGTGTAGTTTCCCTTTTGACTAACAACTAAAATTTGGATTTCTAAATTGTTCTCAAAAAGGTTTTAAATTTTAATGTACATGTTTCTTTCAAACACTAGACTTGTTTTTATATTAAAAAGGGCAATAGATTGTTACATGTTTTATAAATGAATGTGTGTGTGGAAACCAATATTTTTTATAATTTAGTTCAAACCTAGAATTGATAAATTATTTATTTAATGGTATGTGCATTGGGAATAGAATTATTTGGGCCTACCAACTAAGTTTTAATACTCATGCCTATAGTTTTTTTCTGTTTTTAGTTTCTGTTGCAGGTTGACGTGAGTTTGTTATCCGTGGGAGAGACTTGGTTGTGGTGTGGAGAGTGACTGTCGAGGTCATGAAAAGTTTTGGTTGTGGTCAGGTTAGTTTGTTGTTGTTGGTGTTTTTTTGTGTTGTTTATTTACATTGCACTATTCTGTTTTCTTTCTGCTACTTTCTTTATTTTATCAGGCGAAATCGTTCCCTCTTTCTCTCTTTTGATGCCCTGGTTCTTGTCGCCAGCCCAGGAGGATCAAGAACACCTCTCGGGCCATGTCGTGGGCTGTCTCGAGTGACTGGTTTAGGGTTGACCCAGGTTGGTTCGTGTCACCTGGGATTGGGCTCATATCACAGTTTTGGTTGAGGCTCACTAAGTGATAATGTTACATTCCTTGGGTTATGCTCATATTCATGTATGTGAATCTACCTATAATATTCAAGCTGATCATGTTTGAGGGGTGCATATTCCTACTTCTTCTATTGTATGACTACACCAATATCATTCAAAATAAATAAAAGAGGAGTCTCTTATCCTATCTTCCATTACGGAGGACCGTCAACAAATTCTGGAGTGGAATGCATATCCAGACCAGAGTCATGTTGATGTTACAACCTAGGATCACCAATTGATAGTGGTTTATGACATGGGACATGGTCATATTCCTGCCACATAAGACCACTAACATATTTAAAGTCTTTGTATTTTTCTCATAATCCTATTCTGATTGAGGCTTACCAAGTGAGAATTTATATACCTTGAGATATTCTTATGTTCCTATCAATAATAAATAATCTCATTTGTATAATCTAGAAGCTTCTCAATAGTGGGATCATACTCCTATAGAACCATAAGGTTATAAATAATTTCTAAAAGCTATCATACAATAGTCTCATATCCTTGCTACAACTCTAAAATGCATGCATGTATATTTCAACAACAATGTAAAATAGAGATCATATCCCAAATCTTATCAATGTCGGTTTCCTTGAGGTTTTTGAGACCCATTATAAAAAACCCAAGGGTTTATCAACTCTTCAACTGATGAAAAAGTTGATCATTACTATGATAGTCCTCCCCTTGTTAGAGTATAAATAGATCACAGGGACCCCACTCCTGACATCTTATGTGGTCAAACTCCTTATAGTAATATCTATCATACATAAGAAAATCCTACCCTTTCCCAGAGACCTCTGTATGGAGTGATATCCAAAACACAAGTGACATCATGTAGACAGATGATCAAAACATCAAGGTAAACTATATATTGTTCCCCATAAACATCCAGCAACACTCCACTATACTATATACATTAGGTGACTCCAATAATAACATTCTATGGTTTGATCAGATAGAGGCATGTAAGTCTGATGAAGATTAAGCGTGTATTGATATATAGAGAGAGTTTTCTAGATTAAACATCCCCATCATGTTTTTGCCTCTTTTTAATTCTAACTATAAGATCTATAATGATCTAGAAATGGATTTCATTCCTTATTTACAATAAAATATGTGTAAAACTCATTACTAATTGAATACTAGACACATACCTTATATAGAATATGAGGGTCACCTTCAAACCATTAAGATGTTCTATTATATTCTACACCTGAGTGCTATCTCCAAGGACCGAGATCCAATACTGGATACTTACAATACAAATCCACAACACACATTCCACTTTTTTTATCAAAAATCATTGAAAATTGATAGATTAATCCACTTCATGCATTAATATTCAAGGACGGGGAAATTATATAGTGTTTCACTTCTCCAAACACCTAGAATTGAAAACCCTCTCATATATTTAATTCTATAATGTTATATCCTCTAGTGGAATCGGTGGTTCAGGTAATGCTCAGATCAGTTGGTCACTACATTAAATAACCACACTTTAATTTTTCCAAGACCTCATGAATAAATGAAAATGGATAACCAACATGTCCTTGAACTTGGTCCCTTGCAGATACGATGATTAATTATATATGAATAATCTTTAATTTTTGTCAACTAAATGGCATTCAGTAGAAAGTAACACCTTTTTTGGGCCTCCCATGAACCCAGTTCTTACATTAGTAAAATTGCACCCCATGAAAATAGCTATAATAGTTGGTACCACAATATATTTTTAGAGAGGTCCCATCTCAATGGGCTAGGGGAATACCTACCACCACCTCTATGTCATAGATAATCGATTCCTGAGAAGATTATGGAAATAACATCTATAGCTGCAAAAAAACACCATCCCACTCAGATAGGGGAATTTATATCTCAATAACCCTCCCTAGGATTGCCATCCCCTAAGATAGTCTAAGATAAATCATTGCAGATTCGAAATCAACCTCAATGCACTGGGTTGGAGGAATTTATATTTCAAATCATGTCCCATGAATCATCAAATCCTTAGCTAGAAGCATCATATCCTTAACAACATGATCAATTAATGCCTATTGTGTCCCCCAAATAACCCCCATCCAACATGGATATGGTAATTTGCTTCATCATGAACACCATAAAGGGAATCAGTCTTCTTAAAGGTTGGGAGGTAAATATCAATGGTTGGAATACAATCTTTTTCTCCCACTACAAGATAAACCATTGATTTTAGGATCCCATTCAAAAACCAAGATTGGAAACTTTCATAGTGAAATTAATCATAATCTAAGATAGTATTAGTGTACAGTGATGTCAATCTGGTCTGACTAGGTTTGAAATCCCAAATAACTATATATAGAAAAGGGTTCTAGGAACAAACCTAATAAACTCAGTAAAAAATAATCCTTCTACATTGAATGTAATGGTAAAACCACCATTTTTCTATATACCTATGTTAATTTCATCGCATTCAACATAAGAGATATAGTGGACCAAGATGGAAATGAAGTGGGATATAACACAGAAAACAAACCATGAGAGGAGGGTGATTTGGATAAAAAAATGGGTCCGCACGCACTCAGAATAAATAAGGCTATGAAAGTTGGAACCTTATAATATATAGTTGATATATCATTATTATAACAAATCCAAATATAAAGTAAAAGGTGTGGATACATCCTAATCACATCCATGAAAAATTGAGGTTACTTCCATGGATGAATAATTTCACAATATGAAAATGATATGAAAACTATAAGACATCTCAATGAGGATCTAATCAAGGGTAATATTCATAATGGGTATCATATTTAGGTAGAGATGAGTATTCTACATCATATAATCTACACTCCTAAAAAATTAACAGTTTAGAACCATATTGGCTCTTGATCCAAGAAGATTCTCTACATAAATGAGGAAGTAAAAAATGATCATGACTTTCCTTGATTAAAGAGATAGTCTCTCCCTCGCTAGGCTAATCAATCAGTCTACACATGGGTTGAAAATCTACAGGGGAAAAAATAAGGATACCTCAAAATGGCTCACTCATACCCTATAGATGGGAGATATATCAATTAGAAATTACTTTGGAACTTCTCAATTCCATCAGGTCCCTAGATACTAGATTGGATGCTATGAAAGGTTGACACATGCCTGTGTAGTCTGAAAAAGAATCTATATCCTAAATGGGTGGATGACACCATACCTCCATCTAATTTCAGTAATCCTACCTTTTCCAAATTTGATGGATTGGGATACCCTAAACAATATCTCACATAATTCATATCCCAATTTTGGTCAATTATGGGCCCACAAGATCAAAATGAGTTGACCAAGCTGAGGTTTATTGCACAAAGTCTGGTATGGTCGTCATTTGTTTGATATAATAGCCTTCCACAATGAGAATTTGTGGGATAGAAATACCTTCTCCATAAATTCATTTACTAGTTCAGCTCCATGCCAAGGAAAATGATAATTGCTAACATAACATAATACAAGCAGAGAAAAAATGATAGGGTTTCTGACTTAATAGCTAGATGGAAATGTTTAACCTATTCACTCATTATCCCTCTATCACAAAAAAAAGTTGTAGCGCTATGAAAAAAATATACCTATTGAGTGGCAGAAACCTCTGATCACAATGTATTATCCATGTGGGTTTCATTAGTTCGTAGAAATGGCCTAATGTTTGGAATATTTCATTCAGAAAAATCAATCGAAAACACATATCATGCCTTTAACATATGGTAAATGATCAGTAAGGTAGAATATAATGTTATTAACTTCAAACCAGTAGCATTTCTAAATAAAGAACCTAGGTAGGCACCAAACTGCCCAACACGTCTTGCTGAATGGAAATAATTAAAAAATCACCATCATCCAGAAGCACAAATAAATCAGTGTCACATAGGATTTCAGGAAGGGATGAATAAATCCTACTCATTCCAAAATCAAAAATTCATTGGTTATTTCATTTGAACCATGGATAATAACTTTCTCAAGCTACCAAAACCCACATATCCAAATGAGGTCAACCTCACTGACCATCCTGACTATTTTCCTTTCGATAGAAGGATGGGTCATAATATCTAGGACATCATCATCTTCAAAGATATCCTTTAATGAATGGTTGATTCTGGATAGGTGGTGTTAGACAACTCCTCATAATAGGTGGCATGCATAACTCTTTCCCAGTCAAAAGAATAGGGTAATCGAAAGAATGTTCTTGCTATGTATGGATAGAAGTTCAACAACTAGAGGGATCAGAAAACCATTGACTGAGCTCATACCTCCTTGAAAGAACAACTGTATAGACCCAAAAAATTTCCACCACCCATGGAGGTTTTATTAGATATACTTCCCAAAAGTGGAAATGACCACTAGATACAGGACAAAATGGAGTTGAGGATTCATATTTTTATCCAATACAATATATAACTATTGAAGATTTATTCCCAACATAATCTAAAACATGGGAACTTCCCCCACCAAATGGAACCCTCATCAGATAAGGATTTCAACATTGGTTATGTCAATGTGATACAAATGGCATACCCATTCCGTGATGATGAATATTACTCTGAGTTTCACAGACCAAACCTAGGAATTGGACGCCACAAGCATTGGAACTGATGATATTGGGGACAACACAGGCATGATCAGTCCCAATATATAATTCCCTTCCCCATAGAGAACATATATAAAGCTAAGAACCATGTTAAATAACTATGTAATCCTAGAAAAGACATGGAGGTGACTAAAAACCCTCTAGTGGTCTTTCTCACATAGATTTATTACATTAAATCCTAGTGGAGTTTTGAATACCTAAACAAGCCAGCCAATGGGGAAGGCTAGCACAACATGTGGATCTGGAAGTATATTCTCCATCAACCTCTACAAAAGACCCAAGCTAATCCACCTAAATAACCTTATATCTTGAGCGACATGTTAACGATCAACCCCACCTCAGGAAGCACAAAACACCAACACAAAATTATGACATTATGAAATAGATAGAGGATTTCTAGACCAAGCTCTCAATCCTTTATGTGATCTATTTTTCACTTGAATATGAACTCATTAATTACCTCTAAACCCCACATGAATTTGAGATAGGAGACCCTACATTTTAGGTTTATTGAAATGAGACAGTGTTAGTAGAATGACATGTCTCAATCTCATTCACAAATCATGATCAGGAAGAGGTCATCCAAGGAAACATATGACACCTATATGTTCTAGGAAGACTCAAAAATGTCAAAATCTGAAGGGATCTAAATGATAATAGATATAGTATCAATATCATCCCAATACTAACCCGTTGATGTTTGGGATATAGTGATGACTATATTTCTACCACAATTTTGACCATTCAAGGTTACGATAATCATGAGAAAATACCTCTTTGGAAGATCAAACTGAAAGCTCATTTTTGGAATCCCACATCTGACACTAAATTTATTGTTATCTAGAAAGGCACTGCATACAATGTTCTCCTTGTAAGGCCATGTATCCTTAATCAGATAGTGATACCTTATCATTATATGAATGTCTAAAATACCTATTTGGTGGAAAGGTCAACATACTACCTGGTGATAGTGCCCCCGTTAATACTTGCAAATCTAGATATGATGAAGTGGGTTTCTATAGAAAAAGATTAATACAACCGATGGTGGATGATGATATACATATTTCAGCACCCAAAGGCTTGGTGACTACCCCTAAAAATCCGTGGAGTATTTGAAACAATGACTATGTGCTCCCCTTATATATGGTTGAGGTAATAGACCTGGTCATAGAATTTTAAGCCCCTACTACCCCTAGTGAATGTTTAAAATACAAATAGTTCCAACATTTCTCTACAAAGACTATAATAGTAGGGGAATATAATATTACTCCTCAAGAACTCTCTCACTTCGACTGTAACGCCCCTACCCTAGTTACCCAGAGTTGGTGCATTATTACATAACATTGGCATGATAAAAAAAGATCAATTCTCGAAAGACTGATTAGTTTAGTTGCCTTAGATGATCTAGATACATTCATGAAGTTTACATTACATAATAGAGTGAAAACTGCAACAAAATCTTGTCTCCACGCACAAATCCCCTTATAATATCCCTACAGGTCATTCATAAAATACTTCTTCACATCCTAGGAAAAATAAAACATAGAAAGGGGTGAGCTAAAATTACCAGTAAGGATAACAATATAGTGGAAAATTTCATAAATAAGTATAAACATTTAAGGAAATGTATAACTAAAAAATCCTTTTAAACTTGAACTTCAGAATCATATGGAAAAAATAAAATCAAATAATTCCATTTACTTATTCACATGAATATTCTATTAGTCAAATAATCACATGCAATATCAATAACTACTTTCATAATGATGGAATGCATAATTCTATACTATCATAACCACATTGTCAATGCCTTATGCCAAGACTACAAGTAAGATTTTGTAAAGGACTTATGCCAAGACACTAGATTGTCTCATGAGACCTAATGATGCATCGAGGAGCTATAGTGGGCTCCACCCGTCACTTATTAAGTCCAATTAATTCCTCATATGAATAGGTTTAAACATGACATAAACATTCATATTAAAACTAGCATATGAAATGTCAATAATTTCTCCATAAACCATGAATGGTATAAAAATAACACATCCATATTCAAACATATAACAAAACCTTTAACATGGTATGGTGGTTTTGTATCATAATAAATAATCTTCTAATAAGCTTAAAATCCATCAAAGGATGTTGACATAGATGAAATCAAAACGATTTGAGAAAAATATCTCTTATTTTGAAATCATTTAAAAGTCACATAATTATAAAAGAAAACGTTTATATTGAAAATATTCTTCTAAGCTTGTAACGGATGCTTCGATGGTTTTATAACAGCAGAAAATAGCCGCACCTTCCGTATCAGTTAAAAAAATACATTCTTTCCTTAATTTTGTCGAAAAGGTTAAAAAGGACCTTGTTTGGAAAACGACAGAAAGATTCCTTTATATACGTCTTATAAAACATTAAAAAGGGTATAAATGACTTTATCCCATATTCTGTAAAATATTATGAAATATTTGAAATACATTTTTTAGAAACATGTATGTGGATGATAAAGAGGTCCCAATAGATAAATACGTATAAACAACCTCGGATAATGAAGAGATTGTGAAATAAACCCTTACCTTGTACTTTTCCTTGGTTGAGGGTAGTTTAACCTATTGTATAATGGTGAAATAATTTTTATTAAATTATTCAAGAATCATATTCATTAATATGATATCATATATGATTCTTTAACATTAATTTGTAAATAATATCTTAGTATTATCGTCGTTTCGGTAGTTAACTTACTTGTTTTACTTTATATGTTTTGTTACATAAGTCGTTTTTGTTATGGATAGGCCGTATATTATTCATATCCAGAATTATATGAAGTCCTTAAACATTATTTTTAATCATAAAATGATAATTAGAATTGAATGGATGTGATGGGGAATGAATCTCATCGCGTTCGTGAATACGGTAGTCCATACGTACGCACGAACACTACTTCCATTTCATTTTTCATTTTAAAATTAATCAAAACCAAATGATACATATGTATATTATTATTAAAGTATAATATAATATTGTATATGTGTTACTTATGTTCATTAACACGATCCTTTATACGTTCCATGTATGTTATGAACGAGTCATATCACTTTGAGGGGGTGGTAGTTCGCACTTCCTCAAATGAAATTATCGTATATGTATACAACAAGATATGAATAATTTAATGCTATAATATGGAATTAGAGAAGATTATATATATAATAAATATCATTAATATCATATTTAATTTTAGTTCCCTCATAATGGCCACTATGAGAGGTGGTATGAGATAATTGAACACTCATCATTTCGTGAGGCGTTTGGTTTCCATCCACAGAAACATTATGTTCTTCACCCATTAGATGGATATGTGTTTAAGTGTATTTAGAATAATTATCCTAACAAAATCCATGTATATTGAGTATACTTCTGTAGTTACAAATTAATAGAATAAGAAGAGTTTAGGGGTTGGAGAAGTAAAATAAAAGAAAAGAAGCTAAGAGAAATTGTTACCTTTAATTTGGGTAACTCCCTTTGGTTTGAACCAAAAGGACTCTTGAAGTGCCTTATTCCTAAGGTAAGGCTTCTAAGAGGAGGAGAGGGATGTAAGGAGCTTACTAGGGTAGAGTTTGGATGATCCAAAATTCTTGAGAGGTGTGAGTAATTGGTTAGAAGTGATGTCCTTTTATAAGGGGGAGGAGGGGCTTTATAGGAAGGATTGAAGATTTTATTTTATTATATAATGATATTCGGTTTCTAAAGGTCCAATACTCATTAAAGTTGACGATAATATGACTCATGATCGAAATGAAATCATCTAATAAGAATTGGATAGGTTTTGGATATTATTTTAGTCTTTATAATCTTATTTATTTAAATCATTTTTATTGAGGTAAACACTACATCATTATTGTGTCATAAATAATTTAGTTTATTAGATGTCTAAAAATTATAAAAAAAACTACCATGATGTAGGAAATATTTATGGATTTATAATGAATATTTATAGTGGAAATTATAACATATATTACCCTATGAAAAAAAATTGCTAATAGATATATGCTTATGTCATTTTTGCATTTACTTTAACTTAATTAATAAAAAGTGTCATTTTAACTAACAAGTGGCTCCATGGGGTCCCAAAATCGACCCAAAGATTCCCATGGTCGGAAATGTACCAACCAATAGGGTTAGGAAACGTTTTAGGCTAATTTAGTATTATTATAATATTAGTTTTTACCCTTCTTTATCGAATTTACCCTTTAACCATTGTAAATAAAATATTTACTGAAGTAATTATTCAAAATGTCTAAAAATAAAAGTTACCTATTTACAAAATTTGGACCTCTTCATTATAAATATGTAATCCATTTTTCTAAATTCAAAACACGGAAGTGGCAGAAATTAATTTGAAATTAATTCCCTCTTTAAAAATAAAAGGCGTGTTTTTATTAAATAATAACTATCAAAAGATTGATACTTGTTTATGTCCGGTATCAATGTGAAATTATGTCCAATTACCAAAATTGTATTAAATAGTAAAAATATATTCTAAATATAATTTAAAACCACTCAAATTCATAATTTATCACTATAAATTATTTCGATTAAAAAAGTTGTTTTTAATTAAAATTTAGTAATCTTCACTATTCATCAATTTATGAAAGTTTTTAGAAAAATACCAAAATTTCACCCTTGGATAATTTCGATATTCAAAATCCAAAGATGAAGTCCATTTTGAATGATAAAATTTTTATAATTTTAAAAAGTGGGTATCACTATTTATAACGACTAGTTTTATTGGTTGTGGTGGTTGTTAGAACTCGAAGTTGCATACAACACATGCTACTACATTATTCAAAGAGAACTGTACCATGAAAGCTTGGGGTGTTACATTATACTCTCCTTAAATAAATTGAATTCTCGCAATTTGAAATTATATTTCAAAAATAAAAGGTTTAAAATAGAAAATATCTTTGGGAAAACCCAAATCGGAAATTAGGTTAATAAAATTTAGTCTTAATTAGAGGAAATTGGAAATGAAAAAGTCACCACCAAATTATGATCACGATTAGGAGAAAATTGGTGGAAATTAAAGACACATAATTGGAGGAAAAACATAAATATTTATAGGGATTGATAGAGGTAATCAATCGCAAACAATTTTATAATTTTGGGCCTCAAAGCCACCAATCTATGATGATTTAAAATACCATTGGTTGAATAAAACGTACGGTATTAGGATAACACATTTTTTGGTTTTAAGATGCCTTACCTAAAGTTTAATAATTAATTTCTTCAAAGAAAAAGAGGAGAAATAAATGTATACGTGTCAATTAGAGTTCCATCCTTTAACTAATTCCTACCACAAACTCATATTTCACTCTAAAATATAATAGAACTTAAAAAAATATCATATTTATCCAATTCGTATAGGGTTCTTGAAAAAATGAATTTATAATTCATCTACTAGACCTTAAAAAAAATACATTATTCAATCCAGGACATCATGTCGGTCTATGGTAGGTGATACACCCTAGTTGCCCTTCAGTTGCGGGTTCTTGTCTCACGGCCTTGCCTGATGCGACGGGTTGCCGCCCAACCATTGGGTTGTCCTTTTTATGGAAATCCAAAAATAATATCAAACTAGACTTATCCAAAATACTTCTTTCCAAATTCACACTCCAGAATTTATAGGGAAGTTAAACACATTGAAGATCCTTTTTTCCACGTAATAACGTGTGAACACATTCATCATGTATTCTTTTAAAACACTACAACATCCTGAATTACCATAAAACCTTATTGATTACATTCATGATCCCTTATTCATTATAGACTACTGGATATACTCCTTCTATCCAAAAATGTTGTAACCTCAAACAATGATGGAATATACAAATCATTAATCACTTTCATGGTAGTCTATAATATCCAATTTAATTTATCCCAATCAATCATGTATTATTCCAAAATCACTACATCGGTATCTGAACCATATTAAGGTTTATCTTTATCTCAACCATATATTTTCCAAAAAATGAACCTACTATTGAGTCAATTTTCTTGGTTCCACACAATCTCAAGTTCTTAATAAAATAGTATTATAGTACAATCCTTACATACTCCATAATTATTATAACCAGTACATCTTTGATACAACACTCAAATGACATAATTCTTTAATAACAACATAAGAACTCTAAGCATTCCTCCTCATATGTGGTAGTATCATAACCTGATTATTATCCAATAGAATCATTTGGGGCATACTCTTATGATTTGGACATTGGTTCGCATAGTGTCCCAACTCCTAGAAGATGAAGCATTGTATATTTGAAACCATTTTCTTACCCTTAAAGTCACGTACTTGGTGTCATTTATCTCCACACTTATAACAAACTCCCATTCCCTTCAGCCAAGTTCCAGGGGGTTTCTTCCCCTAGTTTTCACATATGGGAAAATTATTCTTTTCCCTCTTCCCTTTATCCATATTTATCTCTTCCATCCTTTTCTTCCCTTGCTTTCGTTCAATGCCATAGGACTCATAGAATTATTTACTTATCTTATTAACACATGATACTATTTCTTCATATGTTGATAATACATGGGAGACTATTTCCCTTCTAAATGATGTCTTAATACCGTGAATGATATTATCCTTCTTACTCTTTGGATCATACGTATTTCTGGAGTTCACATTCCTTCTATTGGGCGCAATTTTTATACGATGGCATACACTAGATTATTTTATGAACCACAATACATAAATCCGAACATGTAAAACACTTAATATTAATTAAATAGTTTATGGATATAATACATAATCATAAAAAATATTTTCATTGAGCTGTATATACTCATAAACCCTTAAAAATGGTTTGTAAATAAAATGAGAATTATCCTAAGCATATCCCCCAGGAGTGTCGTATCCAAGAGTGCAGTAAGGCCAGTTGTTGTGCGCCAGTTCCCATTCGAGTCTAGCTCAAAGTGGTGTTTTCTAGTTTTACCCCTACATATATCTCTGCCAGAGCCACCTCTACCTACTTGTATCCAGACAGGGATGAATTGCTCAGAAAACTCATAAAATCTCTACAATACCAAAATTCTAGGAAGTTCTTTTATACTCATCCTCAAATTATATCGGAGGGATATGTGCTCTAATCAGAATTTTTATAAATGTAGCTTCAAAGGTTTGTACTAAACATCCTCTGATACAAACTATAATGCCCCAACCCCAGATACCTAGAGTCGGTGCATTATTACATAACATTGGCATTATCACAAAAGATCACGTCTTGAAAGACCAATTAGCATAGTAGCCTTTGAAGAAAAAGATACATTCATGAAGTTTACATTACATAATAGAGTGAATACTAAAACCAATATCGTTTCTCCACACTCAAATCCCCTTATTCTATCCCTATAGGTCATTCATAAAATACTTTTCACATCCTGAGAAAAATAAAACATTGAAAGGGGTGAACTCAAATGCCCATTAAGGATAACAATATAGCGTAAACATTAATAAATAAGCATAAAAATTTAAGGCAATTCATAACTAAAATAAAAGCCTTTTAAACATGAACTTCAGTATCATATGGAACAAATAAAATGAAATCACTACTACAAATATGGTTTATAATAGCGCTAAAAACGGCCTCTAACAGAGCTAAAAAGCGATGTTAATCTCATCGAAGATAAAGGGGGGTCCCCTTTATCAGCGCTGAAAATAGCACTGATTAAGGTAGTATTAATCAGCGCTATTTTCAGCGCTGATAAATGAATAATATATCAGCGCTATTTTGAGAACTAATAAAAACTACCTTTATCAGTGCTCAAAATAGCGCTGATATATTATCCATTTTTCAGTGCTTAACTAGTGCTGATAAAGGCCAAAGATCCTTTGCAAAACCAGAACCTGCACAGAACCTGCCTAGCACCTGCACACATTACAGCACCTGCACAGACCACAAACAACACCTTCACACAGCACAAACAACACCCAAACACAAACCATAGAAGAACAAAAATTATACATAAATTTACTTGAAATAATGAATACAAAACAACACACTTCTATATTCATTTAAAACAATGTTTAATTTGGTTACAATTACATTTATCCAACAAACAGTTAAAAAACAATGATGTTCCATCCTTTTTTCATCAATCGGCTCTAAAAAATTGTCGTCCATGGCAGCGGTTTCTGAACAAAGTACGAAAAATATTTCACCTACATAATAAAACAAATATTATGTTAGTAATACAATATTGAAATAAAGAATTGGTTTTCTAAATGTAATTATACTAGTGAGGAACATAACATAAAATAACCAATTAATGAAATTGGAGAATGGTTAGGGCTAATCATCTATAACAATCAAATGGACCAATTTTTAGTAGAACATGGGATATTTAATGATTCGAGGGGGAATAGATAAACCTACAGTTTTGTTATAAGGTTATGATGGTCTCACATTTATGGTTAATAGTTTTTCAAATATTTTGATGAACACGTGTAAGGTATGTGTTTTTGGGGAAGTATATCTATATGGTTGAATAATGTATTGCAATACACTCAATGAGACTATACGGATTTAAAGTGTGTGTATATTGATTACCACGTAGTTGGAAAATGATTTATTTTACCTTTATGCCTAATAATTCACCTAATTAATGAGTGGAATTAACAAACTTTCACTATCAACCATTAAAGTGGGTTACCCTTGTATATCCCTCATTCCACTCAACAAAATCCTTTACACGCACTCTCCTCCTTCTCCCTTCCCCAATGGGATATCTCCCTTACTTTTGAGATATATCAAATATTAACAGTTACATTAAAAGGGTGGTGGAATATCTTCAACCCTATTATCCTCCTCTATATTCTCCTCCTTCTTCCCCTAACATTGGTTTCAACTATTAGGGATTTTGGTCTCCATTCCACAGCATCATGATGCTATTGGATACCAATGATGGGCCTTTTGCAATGACATTAAACCTTGGCTATATACCTATAGCCACATTTTAATACCATGGATATATGTCCCCCCGTTCCATAAAAAAGAAGCACCCCTGCCCCCTTCCCCAGCACACCCCCTACACACTGCCCACCCCCGAGCACACCCCCTACCCCTGCACACTCCCTGCCCCCTGAACACCCCCTTCACCATTCCCCATCACACCCCTTCCCACTACACTTCCCCCTGCCCACCCCCTACATATTTCAAAAGAATCCAGCACACTCATACCCCTTCCACCTACCACTTTTCCCTCTTCTCCCTCCCCTAGAAAACCACCCCTTCCCTCTCAACATGTCCCCTATACATCATAAAGTAAATACCTTTTATGGAAATTGTGCTCAATTTACATTATACACATCATATATATCAACACATTCTCATGTACTTTCATTCAATGTAAATACACATATATAGACTCTCTACATCTCATAAGAGAACCCTCTTTAAAATTCACAAACACATTAAATCCATTTGAAAACACCCATCACACCACTTTCTCATTTCTTCAAACACATTTAAAGGACTTAACCATGAAAATAAACAAGAAATACAATTGTATACATTTTAAGAATAACTTTCAAGTCTATACACACCCCAAATTCCATTGATAACACATTTCTAACCACACAAACATTTCATATAGTACACTTAGCAAGAAAATACAGCATAATAAAATCATCATATATTGTAAAAGCATGGAATCACCTACATAATGCTTGGAATCTTCCAAAATCTACTGGAAAACATAAAACCACTCCTCCACAATACCTTAATAAGGACTGATTAAACATTAATATTGAATATATTAATGGAAACACATGTTTAACTTGTGGTATTCTAGAAGTTTAACATCCCACAAGGATAGAGGGTCATGATTTAATGTCTTACAGAGATGTGGGACCTGGGTGGATCAAAACACTTATAAAGGTGGATCAGGTAGGTACATCTCTTGGAGGGAGCACCTGGAATGTTTACCTGATAGATGGATCAAAACGCCCAATGAGGTCTGACCCAAGTGTGGTGCATCCCATAAAGGTAAGGTTTCTCATTTTTATGACTTATTCGGATTCCACTAAGGGAAATAATATAGGGAAAATAAGCGAAGGTGTACCCCAGTGAGGGGGTCACCATGGTTTACCATTGGTTGGGATTTAACCTCATGGTGGCTTCCTACGTACCCTATTTAGAATACAAGGATCAAAACCCATATATTTAAAAGAGGTATGTTGTGGGTATTATCCATGGTTAGCTTCCCTTCACACTAGGAATACTCTTGGTTGGATTAGTATGGGTTTTTTGGGGCTTATGCATTGTCAAATTCTCAAGTTCTTCCAAGAGTAGCAATGGGATGAATGGGACATACGTGCTAAGATGGACAATGTGAATTCCATGATCCTTGTAAAGAGGCATGAGGAATAAAAAACATGTGGATTTGTCTGTAAACATTATTTATGGTGGCCATGGGGCTCATAAGACTCCCCATACCATCCATAAACACCTCAAAACATCACGGGGACCAGATTCTACATGATGGTGCATCACAGGCTTGATTCTTTTGATGATGTACTGGTCGTTTGATCTTGGATTTCATCTCAACCAGCCATTACCTTACTTGAATTATCCTGGGACACATATTTTGATTCCAAAAAATCCCTCAATGATATCGATTATCTCATACATCTACCTAGAAATAATTGTACAAGTCAAACAACAACACGTGTGCTCAGATACAAGTTCAAACAAACGAGATACAGAAAATGTATTTTGTTGATCCTCAGTGGTTTTTCATTCACCCCATATGCACTCCACACCATCATGCCTTACATCAATATTGATTTGTTCAAAGATCAATAATATGAATCCGGGGATATAAAACATTGAATAATAAATTAAGATTTAAACACATCGGAGCATTCTCAATTAACCAAAGAAGGTTGGAGGATAATCAATGATCATATATAGATAACATAAGTAGTAGGAATTCACCTTCATACTATTTGTGTACAATTTTCAATCAGGTATTTAGCCCATTCATTTATAAACACATGTATATCATCTTCTGAATATGTGATTTAGTGACTGTCATGGTAGTACTGAAAAAATATAAATACACCAAGGATTAAAATATATTTTAAATGAACTCGTAATTTTTTTCTAAAATACCTCATCAGGGATGCCAGTTTTTTGATGAAATACAATCTTTTTCATAAATTTACAAACATAATAACCACAGTCCTTTCTGTTTGTTTGTTTTGGACACTACAAAAACAAAGACAACAATAAGTAATTTGTTTTGATATGTGTTTTGATAGTGAAATGTTATTATATATACTATGATACTTTTCCAGTTGTAGATCTTGTAGGCGTGCTCATCCTTATGCCCTAGATTCATTCCATGCATTAGACGATATTGAAGCAATGCCCTATCATAACAGAATCCTCATTAAAAGATGACATAAATTATACAACTAGATGTTTAGTTTTAAAATTTTGGATCTAGTGTATTACAAATTAACAAATGCCATCATGCGTGGTCAGTTTGTTGGATATCCATGCGTTGAATCCAGAAAATAAATCTTTGGAGTATCGAAATTGACTGTAATCAGGATCCAATGCTCCCTAAAAATACAAAAAGGAACAAGTAGAGAAATAAATAAAAATATAGTTGATATGATTAAGTTGTAGAGTTTTACCCATGCATAGTTGGTATTAAAAAGGTTCTGTCATCCGTAATTTTCTGTTCAAACGATTTGAGCAGGGGTGACATTATTGCAGCCACTTTAACAGAATCTATTTCGTCTTTTGAGGAGGTGGTGTCAGGACTAACAAGTCCAAATTTTTGTTCATGGGGAAATCCCTTCAATTGTTTTTCATATATACATCTGCGACAAATATAAAATGTATTTAGTCAAAATTTTCATAGTATATCAGCTTTTGTAAAATCAAATCATGAAAACTTACCTCCTGTATACATTTACAACTAAGGCGCCTAGCTATTCATACTTGAGGAGTTCATTTACATTTTCATCACTAATGAAATCTAATATTTCCTCTCCATACATTTCTTTTTCAAAATCAACTATGTGAGTATTACCATCTTTCAACTTTGTATCCAAATGACCCTGCAATGATATTAACTATTGATATAGAATGAGTGGGGTGAAGGTGCTCTTAGTATACCGTTTCAATCGATTGGTTGATCCTTGAGATAGTTTTGAGCTGATATTTTATTTCACCCCACAATCTTTGTCATTCAATAATAAAATTCATTGGTTTAGAACTTTTTTCATTAAATGTTAAAGGTCCATCTTGAAAAATAAATTGGAAATGAATACCTTTTTGTTGACATGTTTTTTTACAAGAACTTTCGGCCATGCGATGAATGTTCCAACATCTTGTTCAGCCGTATAAATGTTGTCTTCATCATTTGGAATCGGTAGCTTAGCACTTGGCTCATTAGCTACGTTAATTGACACTCTAAGATGATATTTTGGAAGTTGTCTATTGTGTAGCATGTCGTTTTGCGTATTGAACATCGTAGCCCTCGCTACAAGGTGATAGGTGGGAGTTGATAAATATAAATCACAGTCATTTTTAACCTGTGTAAATTTAGTAAAGGAAAGGTATCAGTGTCTATGTAAATCACATTTCATAGAAACAATTATTAAAACATTTATTACCTCATCTAAGTCAGTTTTTTAGGGGAATGGATCACCTTAATGCTGGTGGAGGGTGGGGCAAGATCACCACGCATGGGTTGTTGTTGAGTTGTTTCTTCTGTTTGCCTCTCCCCCATCAATTTTTCTATCATCTCTCTCTGGTACTGTAATTCTTCTTGAAGAATAGATAATTGTTCTTGCATCTTTTCCAATTTTTCATTTTTCTCCCCACTTGTTTTTGTTTTTGAAAATATTTTTGGGGTGTCACCCTAAAACCTACACCTCTGACAGGGCCATACCTTTCTAGCTGCTTCAAGGCTGCTGAAAGTATGTCTGTATCTGGTGTGGTTGTTGTTGATTCTTATGACTATTTCAGATAGAAAATGTAGAAAAATAAGTAGTTATTTTAATTTAATAGCGATTTATAGCAAATAAAATTTTTATTATGTCATAATTACACATGTTTCCGACACTTTTTGTGTGTTTTCATCTATCAATATCCCCTATTTATTTACATGAGCCTTCTTCCATAGCACATGGCATGGGATGGGTATGGATTTTGATTTCGATTCATCAATCTACATATAAACAGAGAAACATGGTTATGATGTTGTTTTATGTCACATACTAGTAGTAGGGTAGATTTAAAAGACGTACCAATTTTTTATCAAGTTCAGCGTACCCCATCCTTGATTTACGGTAAGGGTACGCTGGTTCTATTTCCCATTTATTATTTTCATCACTCAGTAGATGATTCTTAAATAAAAAACTGTCAATCAGAGTGATGAATACAAGAAAACGTCAAACAACGTATTACCCCACACAATGTACCTGAAATGTATGCTCCCCACGACGGTTTCTAAACGCATCCCACGCTCCTTGGGATATCAAGTGTGTGTAAAGATGAGGTGGGTGCGGCTTGATTTTCCCTTCTGCGTCTTTAAGATGATATTTCATTAACATTGTGTGGAAACCTCTATGAATCCTTCCTACAACTCTTAATACATATTCCTTGTGCGAGGAATCTACTATAAATTCACTCTGCAATGGATGATGAAGTGTAAGTCAATGTTTTGGTATTTTATTTTATTTTAATAAATTAATAAAATGATATCATAATGTTACCGTAATCTCTTCCCACATTAGTGTCTTCAGCCCGGTGACAACATGGTTCCACGACTGTACATAAATCGGCACACGTTTCCGAGTGACGATTCCAATGTAGCTACTAAATATGGCTCTGATGGGGTTAACATGTTGGCCTCACTTATTCCATCCCACCTCAAATTTGATGCCTTTTGCTTTTTTCCTTAAGGATTTTGGCTAACACTTTCAAACTACGATGATCCTGTTTTTTGCGCTTTCAGGGTTTCATTTCCTACCATTTTCTCAGAAGTAGCATCAATATCTTCCCCTAAAGCGCTAGCATTGGTAATGGGACTAGTAGCAACAAGTTGAGAATCCTATTGTACCTCAGCACTAGGACCAGCAACAACAGGTTGAGAAACCTGTTGTTGCTCTACACTGGGACCACCAGCATCTGGTTAAGAAACCTGTTGTTGCTCTATAGTGGGACCACCGGCTGGTGGTTGAGAGACCTTTTGTACCTCGGTATTGGGAGGATCAGTAGGTGCTGAAGTCATTATCTACAGAAGTGGTTTAATATTTAATTTAGATTACATAAAAACAGCAGCGAACAGATAATAACATAACGTAACACAATGTATGTTACAATAAACAAATAAACTGATAATTGTACTCTATTTTTTTCTTTAAAGGTTGAAGTGATTTGACTCCTCTATCGACTATGTAAATTCCTTCATTGTGGTCTCCTCTGACATACAAAATTCCGTCGACATTGGGACTGCTACGAAATGATTGTGAAGTCCCTATAAAAGGGTCTACCTCTGTTGAACTTTCATCTTACCCTTGAGTTGTTTTGGTCGATAAAATAACAATTGGCCAATTTCGGTTTGCGGGGTCTGGAACATAAAATACTTGTACTGCCAGTGATGCCATTACAAATGGTTCAACTTTCTCCCCTTCCTTACCAAAATCAACTTTCACGAATCCAAATTCATCTATTTTAACAGAACTCCTATTATCAACCCACTTGCATTGAAAAATTGTCACTTTGAATTTTGTATAACCTAACTCCGATATTCGTTTGACGATGCCAAAGTATGACATATTCACATAAATTGGATTTTTTTCCTTAGCACAGGAAACATGCATCGCCTCACCCACAAGTGTTACCCCACTATTCTGCATGGTACTGTCTTCATCATGTTCATTAGTATAGAATGTATAACTGTTAACTTCATAAGCATTGTAAGATAATACGTACACACTTGCTCCTCTAGCCAGCCATCGAAGTCATTCTGAAATTGAGTCTGGATTTCCATCTAACTGCTGAAAAATATGGTCTTGAAACCATCCTGTAAACTGTTGATTATGTTTATCTGTTATCCATTTTTCATCCCTAGAAAGATTCAAATCCCTAAGAATTTCTTTGTGGGTTTTAACATATGGGTCAACGTTGAAACTGTTATGCAAAATGTAAAGGTGGGCCTGCTCTCGATTTGTAATATTGATTGTAACAACCTCTCTTCCAGAAATTCCTTCACCCTCAAGCTGATCAGTGTGACGAGATTTCTGTAGGCCAATGATTTCCACACCAAACAGGTATTCGGTAAAAAATTCAAAAGCTACCTCAACAATATATTGCTCCACAATACAACCCTCAGGACGAATTTTTTTTTTGACATACCCTTTCAAAATCTTCATATACCGTTCAATGGGGTAAATCCATCTATAATGTACAGGACCACATAGTTGAATCTCTCTCACCAAATAAACCATCAAATGAACCATCATATCGAAAAATATCAGTAGGAAGAACATTTCCAATTCACATAATATGACGTCAATTTCTATTTCCATAGTTGGCAATTTTTCCTGGTCTATAACTTTGTTTCATATAGCTTTGAAGAAGAAACAGAGCTTCGTTAATGTACGACAGACATTCTTGGGAAAAATGCAACGTAAAGCTATAGGAATTAGATCTTTTATCAAAACATGGCAGTCATGTGATTTCAGAACCTTTAATTTTAAATCACTCATTGACACAATGTTCTTAATATTTGATGAATACCCCTCTAGAACCATTTCTTCATTCAAGAAGTTGCAAAACTGATATCTCTACTGCCTGAAAAGAGTGTAAGCAGTAGGAGGAATAAATGTTTGTTTTTCACCCTTCACTGGTGCCAACTCTTATCGTATTCCCATCTCAACCATGTCCGTTCTATCCTTAATTCCATCCTTTGTTTTACCAAGTGCATTTACCAATGTGCTGATGACACTATCACATACATTTTTTTCAACATCCATAACATCAAGAAAATTTCTGACATACAGACAATTCGAGTATGATAATTCAAAAAAAATGATCTATTTTTTCAACAAGTTTTCATAAGGTTTTTCGAAAACAGTTTACCAAAAGTAGTGTCCAAATCATTTACTTTCTCAAACAATTGATCACCTATTAGTGGAGATGGTTCTGTACGTTCCTCTGAACATCCGTCGAATGATGTCATCCAAGATCGGTACTTATGTCGTCGGGGAAGAAATCTGCGATGTCCTAGAAACACGGTTTTTAATGACTGTTTCAACCTAATTGAATATGTTCCCTGTTCGCAAATAGGACACCCTTGAGTTCCTTAAATGCTATATCCTGAAAATTTTCCATAAGAAGGAAAGTCATTTATCGTCCCGTACAACATGGCGTTCAAAGTGAATTGTTCATTTTTGTAAGCATCATACAACTTAACACCTAAATCTCACAATATTTTCAAATCCTCGATCAACGGGGCCAAATAAACATCTATATCATTAACTGGTTGTTTTGGTCCTGATATAAGCATTGATAACATGATTTATTTTCATTTCATGCATAACCACGGTGGTAAGTTATAATTTACCAACATAACTGTCCATGAACTGTGACTGCTTCTTTGAAAACCAAAAGGATTCACCCCATCTGTAGATAACGCCAAACAAAGGTTTCTCGGCTCGTTCCCAAATTCAGGATCCTCATGATCAATTCTCTTCCCCTGAGTAGAGTCTACTAGGTGACATAGTTTCCCATCTTTAATTCATGTATGTGAATTCCATGTCAATTTTCCTGCAGTCTCCTCACTTCCATATAGGCGTCTAAACCAAGGAATGATTGGAAAGTACAATACAACTTTCGTAGGACTAGAATCATCATTCTTGTATCGGGAAGCACCACACTTTGGGCATTATTTAAGTGATTTGTAGTCCTTGAGAAACAATATACAGTCATTCGGGCAAGCATGTATTCTTTCAGAGATCATACCCATCGATCGTAGCATTTGTTTGGCGTCGTATGTTCAGATTGGGAGTTCCTTATCTTCCGGGAGCATGTCATTCAAGAGAGTAAGTAGTTACGTAAAACTGGTGTCACTCCACCTGTTGCCTGCTTTCAAATTATATTGCTTCAATATGGCTGACAATGCTGTATATTTAGTGCAACCATCATACAATGGCATTTTTCACAACTCTTTAACTTGTCAAACAATTTTGGGCAATCACGAAGTTCTTCTTCAATTGTCCTTGTAATTTCCTCAATACGACTTCATCATCGTTCACATATGTAATCACACCCTCCACACGATCATCTTCACTATTCACACTTCTAATCATATCAGATGTTCTATAAAATGTCGTGTTCTTTGAGTCACTACCTACATTGGTTTTTTCCCCGTGTTTATTCCAACATGTATAACTTCGATCTATTCCGTGACAGATCAGGTGTTCTTCCAACTCCTCTGGACTAATTTGTCTTGAATAGAAACTGCGTAAACACAGAAAAAGCATTTGAGATGGGTCACATGCACGATCTTCTGCAAACTTGATAAACTCTTTCACGCCATCCTTATACTCTTTTGATAACATATTGTCATTCATCCATTTTTTATTCATATTCATCGTCTTTATGGGTTCAATCTCGAGAACTTTCCTAATATTATGTCTTAATTAATCAGGTAGCATTGTTTGGGTTTTATAAATACAAATCATGGTACAAATTCCTTTAAACACATGTGAAATCCATATACATGGTGTGTCCAGTAGGGTGAACATCATGTATGTATAAGATACCTGATTTAATCTGAAATATATCAAATTTATTCCAAGTCAGTCTTAAAAAGACTAAATGATGCCTTGGAAAATACATGACATTTAGAACAACTTGATCTAAAGGCGTGTACTTTAGATACATATTGAGTCACCTCACCAGCTATGCATCACATTTTTGTGGAATACACAGTGTGTAGTCCTTACATGACCACTAGGGGTGTATAGTCTATACACATCAAGTCTCTATGGTATCTATACCTGGTGTGAGTGAAGTAAAACACATGTCATCATGGGGTTTTCATTCATAAGTCATGTATAAGTATGTTACCAATTTATATATTCCAACGTTCAACAAGAACCAACCAAAATTCAATTCATTAAGTGAAAAAATAAGGACCACCAAAGACCACGATTTTCAGTGGGGCGTTTAGCCCGTACATTTAACATTATAACCATCAATATCAAACAGTAATAGCATCCGAACAAGAGGAAACCAATGAGTAATAGGAGAAAACAGTAATAAATATGATGCTATATCAATGTACTCAAGGTGATGATATGATGTTGGTCAAGATCAACTATGGGTTAGGAGTACACTAATATTTAATTGAAAAAAACTACTAAAAACTGATCCAGAAAAGGATTAAATATCTTATTCATCAAGTCCATTAATACAACCAATGCATTAGTTAAACCAAATATCATCGCTAAAAATTCCTACAGGCCATAACTACTCGTAAAAGTAGTCAATGGTAGGTCCATTATTGTCCAACTCATCTAATGGTATCCTAATGTCAAATATATCATGGATAAGATCATAGAACCTCATAGATGATCAATGTGTCTATCAATGCGTGGATGAGGATACATATTCATGACACTCATCAGGTTCAATCTCCAATATTCCAAAAAAATAATAAATACCAATCGACTGTATATTTTAGAGAACTATAAAACCCCATGGTAAAGTACTATGCCATATGAAACCATTATATTTTATATCATCATATTCCAATTCAAACAACTGATGCTCTTTTGGTGTTATTTTAGAAATTGTGATAGAAACTGAATTTTCTCCCAAAACTAACTAGATTATAAAGTTTATCTCTTTATTAAGAAGTAAATTTTATACCGCATTAGTGAAAACATCCTAAAAATATACTACCATTGGGGAAAAATAATCCTACAGCATTCTAGCAACATATACAATATTTCTGACTATTTAAGCCATGAGAAAATACAATATAGATTGAATTGGTTCTATATGTCCAGATAGAAGATTCCTCTCATCTAAGTGAAAATAACTCTATCTATTTTGGAGATAAAAAGGTAACTCTCATCTGGGAACAAATGATTTTAGATTTTTATAAAACAAACTAATCCATAACAAAACTAAAATAAAATATTATCATATAAAGCATGGGTGGTTCACAAAATAAATGATAACCACCAATATCTAGAGATCATTCCCTGCAACATGTTATATTCTTGGACTATAATACCAATAGTGTGTCGATGGTGATAACACTATCCAATCTTTACACCTCCAAGCCTAAAACATTTAAAAAAACAGTGGAAAAAAGGAATGTGATTCTCTTTTATAAAAATTAAAATAAAGGGTAAATGATATAGGAATTGTACCATTGATAGTAGATGATCAAGAATCCACAATATCCATAGTAGACTACATAACATGCATATGACCGGCCCCTAAACCCTATGATGGAGCTAGACTCCATATGTTATATACACTTCCTTATACTGTCATCCCGTCATGGTGGTACAACATCCCCTCTCTTAACCAAAACATCCAATGGGACTCTAGCTACCTATTATCAGAGGAGTGTTTGAGTCCTTCCCAATCTCTAGTTCCATTCATGTTCCCCTACAAAGGCTCTATTGTTTCATTCCCTTAGAAAACCACATTAGGTGGTCGAATCTTCTATAAGCATGACACCTCAATCATAACACCATACAAACCAAACAATCAAAATATTAGATTTTATAAAGCATCCCTTATTCAATTTTTTTTGTTAATTAAGGGGTTATCACAGAAGTTTTATCATACTGGGGTGTTAATTCATATGTCAAGTATACTTATATTACCAATTTATATATTCAAATGTTCAACAAGAAACAACCAACATTCAATTCATTTAGTGTGCAAACAAGGACCACCAATGGCCACGATTTTCAGCGGGGCGTTTAGCCTGTACATTTCACATTATAACCATCAATATCAAACAGTAATAACATGAGAACAAGAGGAAACCAATGAGTAACAGTAGAAAACTCTCCGTGAAGGTTTCGTTAAGCACACGGCAAGGGTGCGTACGTGGCAGAGGAGAGGCACACAACAGAGGAGATTTCCAATAGAAAAGAAAACATTAAATAGGGGAAACCCATGAGAATAAAATAATCTAAAACCGAGTACACCATTTACCTCATCCCACAAACCCCAAAAGACAATGCATGCAAATAAATTTAAATTTATTGTTATAAATCACTATCTGATCACTAATTTTTACTCAAACCATAGGTGCAAACAAATCCAAAGATGAATTAGAAGGATCACATACCTCAAGAAAAGAAATCCAACCATAATAGTGATCAAGAATAGAACAATGTGAACTAGATGAAACTTAGGATGGGGAGTAAGACATCATGTAATAACTATAAGAAATTGGTGTGGTGAAAAAAGCCCAACATCCTATTAGTATTTGTGGTGCGATATGTTATACTTAACACCCTATTTAAGGGAGTGTGATTTCCATATATTCTCAACAATTTCCTTACCATCTTATGTTATCCTCTATAAAGGTTTATATTAATTTTAATTATAATGGGGAATTACCTCCCATCCATCAATTTAAGTAGGACCATTTGTATAAGTAAGGCATTATTCACATTAATATTTATATTACAAAATATCTCATATGTCCAATTACCTGTGTACAAATTTCATTCAACGAAATGAAATTCACAATTATCATTCTATAGAACATGCAGTAGATGGAGTTCCCTTTCAAACCATTATAGATAATTTCAATTCATTTAATTAATTCATTAAATTTAAATAAATCCATCATGTAAAATTCACTCCTCATTATTATTACACATTCAATTTTACCAATAATGGAAAATTCACTAATAAGGCTCAAATGGTCTTTAAAATGGGCCATAATCAACATAGAAATTTCTTACATGGTAAATTTCATTAAGAATATAGGCCAAACACCAATAATGTGTCTTCAATTCCATTTATATACCCTTGTATTAAGGGAAACCTCATTCAAATGCTCTAAGATAAGCTAAATAGGTGTTCAGGGTAGTTAATAATTTGAAATTAAAGGGATAATTTAACCTATCACAGTCAAGGGGTTTCCATAAAGGAGTTCAAGAACATATAACCCATGAAACAAGATTCAATAGGTGTTTATTAAGGTGCAAGGATTAAATAAATAACTCAATAATATCAATAATCCATTGAATCTTGCAAAAACACCTTAAATCAGGATTTTACAAGTTTATTTCAAGTGGTAGAAAGAAAATTTACCTGAAAATGAATATCAGTAATGGTAGCGGTGGCGGCCATGGCATCGCTGGAGGTGGAGGCGGCGGCGGCAGATGCAGAGGTGGCGGCGGCTGCAGAGGCAGCGGCGGTCGCGACAGTGGGGGTGGAGGCGGCAGAGGCAGCGGCGGTCGTGGTAGCGGGGGCGGCTGCAGTGGTGGAGAAGGAGGAGGAGGACGAGGAGGAGGAAGGAGGAGGACGAGGAGGACGAGGGTGTTTCGGTGAGGGGACTGGTTTTGCTTCCACGAGTGCTTGACCGCGTGCAAGCGTGGATGGCCTCTTAGGGTTATTAAATAAAAACCAATGGAACCATTATCAGTGCTCGTTAAAAGCACTGATAAACGTATGTTTTATCAGCGCTAAAATAAAAGCGCTGATAAAACGTTCATTTATCATCTCTTTTTTAGCGCTGATAAAGAGATACCTTTATCAGTGCTAAAAAATCACTGATAAACGTTACCTTTCATCAGCGCTAAAAAAATCGTTGATAAATGGGTACCCTTTATTAGCACTTATTTTGGAGCTGATAAATGTAACTTTATCAGCGCTTTTAGATAGTGCTGATAAAGGCATACCCCTTTATCAGTGCTTTCTGTTTAGTGCTGCTAAAGGGCAGTGCTTCCCTTTCCCTGTTTTGTGGTAGTGAATAATGCCCTTTAATTATTCACATGGATATTCTACTAGTCGAATAATCTCATAAAATATCAAAAACCACTTTTATAATGATGGAATGCATAATGACAGACTATCATAACCACATATTCATGGCCTTATGTCAAGACTACAAATAAGATTTTGTCATGTCCTTGTTCCAAGAAAATAGTTTGTCTCATGAGACCTACCGATGCATCGAGGAGCTATAGCGGGTTCCACCCGTCACTTATTAAGTCAAATGCATTTCTCATATGAATAGGTTTAAACATAACATAAACCTTCGTATTAAAACTAGCATATGAAATATCAATACTTTCTCCATAAACAATGAATGGTATAAAAATGACACATTCACCGTAAAACATATAACAAAAACTTTAATACAATATGGAGGTTTTATATCATAATAAAAAAAATTCAAATAAGCTTAATGTAAAGACCCATAAAATTCAAGGGAATTTTTTTTTCTTAATTTTCTTTGGGATTTTACAAGAACGCAGTTTCTGACGGCACCTGATTCTGATGCCTGGTGTGCCTAGAATCATTTACCAAAGTTTAGCTCGGGTACGTTCAGTGAATGAACGAGCGGGTTTTTCTAACTTTTGAACCATTGCTCGGAATTGAAATGTGAGGACACCGATGGAACCGCATTGCCGGTAATTGATTAAGAAGACCTTTATTGGGGTTGCGTTTTCTCGGAAGGAGTAATTAAAAAATTGTGGAAGGTAAAAATAAAATTGAGCTACAATATTATTTTTAATTGGTTATATCCGTTGTGTGGAAGTTGAGGAACTAACATAGTTAGGATATTTGTGGGTTGGGACCACACGAGCCCCACCCCTTCATATTCCCTAACTCTCTCAACTCACCATTTAATTAGATACCGTAAGTTAATTAATTAAGTGAGTTTAATTTGAATGTTTGAAATTCAAATACTTAATTCATAGATAATAAAATAAGATGAAACACTTATTTTATTATTGTTGGAGCTTGTTGTGTTGAGAGTGGATTGGGGGAAGAAACTCTAAAGTTCTTCTTCTTCATCGAAGAACGCGAAGAATGCACCAATCTCCGATGAAGAACGCCGAATCCTCGGAGATCGACTACGCGACGATGTGTACCGTGACGCCAACAAACCTCTCCTTCCGCGACACATTCTTCCATGACGATCAATTCCATGACGTCTCTTTCCTCAACTAGCCTTCGATCAACAACGCTCGAGGTAGGGGATTTATTGTTTTTGTTCGTGAATATTCGAGCGTTCTTCGTAATCTTAGCTTCTTGGTATCGAATAACGGGGGGGGGGGGGGGGGGCGAACCACACAAACACGGCCGACCCCCCACCCTTAATTCTTTTTTTGACCTTCTTGTTGTTTGGAATGGAGATGGCGTGGTGCTATCTCACCGTGAGAGATCGTGCGGAAAGGATGTGTGGCGCCGTCGCACCGTGTCGTTGAAGTCGAACAATGTCGTCGCACCTTTGTGTCGCGCTGAAGAACCACAAAGGCACCGCGGCCATAGTGGGGCCGTGGCCGAGGGGCGCGGCACCGTCGCACCACGCCGGATGGACCAAGGCCGTGGCAGAGCTGGGAGAGGCGGCTGGTTTTCGGCTTCCGGCGTCGGAGCAGGGGGATGGGACACCGCCGGTCCCGTGGCAGTAGCAGCCGGCCGGCCGTAACGGGCCGGCCGGTCAGGGGGAAGACCAGGGGTTCAAAACCACCGGCTGGAAGGGAGTCGTGGCCCCCCACGTGGGGCCACGTTTAATTAGACAGGGGAAACCCCCCCCCCCCCCCCGTCCGCCCAACTCGGTCACGCCGAGCTGGCCAGCGGAACGTGCCAGCGCGCTGGGCCGGGCCGCACCGCGCCCGCCGGGCAGGGCCGCGCCAGCCGGGTTGGGCCGCACCCAAGCGGGCCGGACCCGGACCCGATTCGGGTCACCCCGGTTCAGGCCGACCCAGGGGGTCTTGGTCCGGGTCGGTCCGGGCCCGAAACCCCCCTTTTCGGACCTCTTCCGGTCCTTTTCCCATAACATGGGATATCGACCTCTGATCGACGCACTGTCAGCTGTGGTGAGATCCTTGGATCGAGACGGTCATTTCGGTATATTACACTCAAGGTTTCGGAGAACTTTGGGTTCGGCCGGGTTGATTCAAACACGAAACCAACCGGTCCCTCAGAGCGGAAACACTTATAAATTGAGCTCCGGACGTCCGATTGACGTGCCGTCAACTTTGTTGGATTCCTCTTAGTGAGACGGACCTTTTGGCTTACTCCGCTCGAGGATTGGACGTAGTTGGAGTATGGTCTGGTAGGTTTTCACTTAAAAACCAACCGGGCCCCTTGGACGAAAAATCCATTAACTCTCAGACCGGGCGTCAGATTGACGCGTCGTCTATGACGTTGAGTTCCTGTTGACGATACCGAACTTTTGGATACATCAACTCTGGAATTCGTGTCAGTTGATGTATCATCCCGTCGGCTCATGGAGCGGACCCTCCCTAATGAGCTTTTTGTGTGCGAGAACCCTAGAGCTGGCTGCGACTGCGACGACGATGACGACTGTATATAAATCCTCCGTGGATTCGACGGTGACGACTAAAGCACTCAGCGATCCTACATGGATCAGTGTTACCGATCCTATGTGGGTCAGATCCTATGTGGGTCAGCACTTAGCGTTCCTTTGTGGGCTAGCACCAACCAATCCTATGTGGGTCAGATCCTGTGTGGGTCATTGCGGGGGTTAGTTACCTATCGATCCTTTGTCAATCATTATGACGGTTAGTTACCTATCGATCTGGTGTGGGTCCGACGACTTAGATGAATCAGTGGCTACATATGATCATCTCGATCGTCTTACGAAGAAGTATAGCTGTGTGAGCTGAGTCTCGACTTTCAATCATTATCTTCGATATGATTGACTTGCTATCCAATGTGGATTGTGTTGTGCTATCCTGTGTGGACGTGATCGAACTTGGGCTCAGATGTTGGAGCCGAACTGGAATTGATTACTTAGGTATATGTTTGGGCATATACATAAGTAGTGTTGGATGTTACTTCATGATTGCATCTTTCTTTTGTGGATTCTGGGAGACCTTCGGGGGTCTCGGGGTCCCTACTGAGTAGCTTATACTCACCCCTGCACGGGCTATGCCCACACTACATTGTGTTGGATGCAGATGACAGACAGCGCTGATCGTGGTTGAGGCTAGTGGAGCAGTCAGTACCTAGAGGTGGACCACTAGGCGGGACATACATAGAGCGGATGGCTGGACCCGAGGAGCTGAGGTGGATATCTTTACCCACCCTTCAGGTGGGACTACCAGTGGATGGCTCGACGTTGTGGCTTTACTTTTTAGTTGTTGTACTTTCTTTTTAAGTTGTACTTTACTTTCAGTTTGGGTTTGTATTGTAGCCCACTTACTTTTCCGCACTTACTTTCGTACCCAGTTTTACTTAGTGTTTACTTCTGGTTTCTTACTCTATGGTGTTTGTTTACTTTACAAAGGCAATGCCTTCCCTTATTTTATATGGAATTATTCCTTGGTTCTAGTCACCAGCCCCTGGCCTACGGAAGGCGGGCTTAGGATAGTCATGGCACGGGCCCCGAGGACGGGTCGTGACAAATTTGTATCAGAGGAGTTTGGTTCTACCGCAGAACTCAAGAATCTGATCTTTTTCTATGTGAAGCAATAGTGTTAAGAGTATTTAGTGTGGTTATCAGTCCAGGGAGTCCAGTGTTGGTGTGGCGGCCGACATATCCGTACACCAAGACCCTGACTTCTGATTTCTGACTTAGTGCACGAAAACATTTATTGGATGTGTGTTTCAAGTTTTCTTTATGATTACTTTTTGTCAGCTCAGTAGGTATACTGTATTAACCGTGGCACACCTGTTTCTTTTCAGGATGGCCCCACAATGGCAGCCAGCTAGGCTTCCAAGTTTTGTGCATGACGACATCCCACCGAGCGATGAGGCCTCGGTGGAGGGCCCGATTACTGCGGAGGAACCGGCGGTACCACTACCCGCCAAGCCACTGATGCCACCTGCCCGAGCCAATGGGAGTGCACGTCACCTCAGTGAACGGCACGAGTTCCAGCGACAGAGACCGCCCTGGTTCCATGGGGAGACGGACCCTCAGGCAGCTAAGGATTGGATGGAGGCGGTTGTGTGAGTTTTCAGGTTAGTGGGGACACCAACTGACATCATGGTGATCCTCGCAGCGAGCCTCTTGCATGCGGCAACAGGAAGATGGTGGAGCATGATGCTTTAGGTGCATGATGAGGCTTCTCTTCTCTAGACGGACTTTGAGAGATTCTTCCGCTCGGAGTTCGTCCCAGCCACCCTCCGTGCGGTGCGCATCCAGGAGCCACTACAGCTACGACAGGGCAGCTTGATGGTCTCCCAGTACTCGGTGAGATTTACTGATATCTCGCGCTACTCGACAGACATGGTGCAGGACCCATTCTTCTGGGCCCAGACCTTCGAGTAGGGACTGAGGCATGAGATTAGGGCATCTCTGATCTCCCTCACCATTCTAACTCAGGTAGGGGTACTGAAGAGAGCCCTTCTGATTGAGAGCATTCTTGTTAAGCCTACTCCAGCAGTGAGACATACCGCAGGGTGGTACGTAGAAAAGTCTTCTGCAGCTAGAAGTCGACGGATGACACATGTGTCCAGGAGGACTAGACCCTCAGGCGGACGACCTCAGGACACTGGCTCAGAGGTGTGAGGCACACAACACAGAGCCAGTATTTCGAGAGGAAGACTGTACTACGCATGCGGCGGGTAGGGCCACATGGCTCGTGACTTCCCGACCCGCCGTGTGGAGGAGCAGCAGACGGTTGAGGGACCACCCAGGCAGAGGAAAAGGGTCGACCGTGGCGGTCAGCAGGGAGCAGGCAGACGAGGCAGAGGAGCAGGCCAAGTAGTAGGTGGTGGGCGATGCTTTGAGGCTCTACCACCACCACCACCAGGTTGTCCACCCTGACCATAGGGAGCTGGTGGGCATAGATAGGCACAGCTTCAGGCAGTAGAGGCCTACGACTACGGCGCACCCGAGATGATTCGAGGTACTATCTGTGTCTACTACACCCTTGTTGTAGTTCATATAGACACAGGAGAGATTCATTCTTTCATAACCGCTGCCCTTGTTCGGAGCTCGGAGATTCCTAGGGAGCCATTGGCTCGATCCTTACGGCTAGAGAATCCTACGGGAGCAGTCTCGACGATTACGCACTGGGGCCGGCGGCGTGAGCTTACTCTAAGAGGTGAGAGATTTGACTAGGATCTTTTTGTAGCGACGTCGAGGCCTTACGATGTAATCTTGGGAATGGATTTGTTATCTACAGTCCATGCTCAGATTTACTGCATTAGGCGCAAGGTGCGATGTGTTCGCACCGACAGGAGCAGGTTCACCTTCACCGGAGAGAAGGGAGCCTTTGCAGCACAGGATGGACTCACGTAGAGGAGAGGACAGCCCATCACTCATCAGTTGGCTAGCCTCATCCTAGGATCAGTTGATGTGCGAAGTCTGAGCTTACCTGCAGTAGTGGATCAGTAAGCAGATGTTTTTCCCGACAATGTTCCAGGACTACCTTATCGCAGAGAGGTAGACTTTTATATTGACCTATACCCCGGGACAACCCCGATATCAACCCCAGCATATCTGATGGCTCCCTCCGAGCTTCGAGAGCTACGGGTACAGCTAGAGGACTAGCAGGGAAAGGGATTCATTCGACCCAGTGTTTCACCCTGGGTTCCCTGATATTGTTCTCCAAGAAGGTGGACGGGAGCTTGCAACTTTGTGTCAATTACCGTCGCCTGAACCAGGTGACTATGAGAAACAAGTATCCTCTACCGAGGATTGACAACCTCTTCGATCAGCTCAAGGGAGCACAGTGCTTCTTGAATATAGACCTCAGGTCAGGCTATCATCAGTTCAGAGTTCGGGATGAGGATGTGCAGAAGACGGCCTTCAGGTGTCGGTATGGCCACTATGAGTTCTTGGTTATGCCATTCGGCGTAAACAATGCTCCAGCAGTGTTCATGGGCCTCATGAACAGGATATTTCATCCATAACTTGGTCGATTTTTCGTGGTCTTCATCGACGACATTTTGATTTACTCGACGACTGAGGAGGAGCACACCTACCACTTGCGGGTTGTACTAGACATACTCGGAGAGCACCAGCTTCATAGTATGCTCTCGAAGTGTCAGTTCTTGACACACGAGGTCCAATTCTTGGGACACATCATCTCTGAGGTGCATTTTATGGTTGATCTTGCGAAGATCGAGGTAGTACTATCTTGGGAGCCACCCAGGAGCTTAACGGAGGTGCGGAGTTTCTTGGGACTAGCTGGGTACTACCGGAGATTCGTGCCAGACTTCTCCAGAGTTTTGGAACCACTTTCAACTTTGAAAAAAAATGGGAAACCCTTTTTATGGTCAAACAGATGTTAGTAGAGCTTCCAGGAGTTGAGACAGAGATTGACCAGTGCACCTATCTTGAGGCTACCGGAGGAGGGAGTAGGGTACGTAGTCTACTGAGATGCATCAGGGACCAGACTCGGATGTGTCCTGATTCAAGAGTGGGTTGTGATCATCTATGGATCGCGTCAGTTGAGGTATCATGAGAAAAACTACACTACCCATGACCTAGAGTTTGCATCAGTGTTCTTCGCTCTGAAGATGTGGCAACACTATCTGAGGGGCGAGCACTTTACAGTCTATTCTGATAACCAGAGTCTCAGGTACAAATTCTCACAGAAGGACCTGAACCTCAGACAATGGAGATGGCTCGAGTTCCTCTAGGAATATGACTTTGAGATAGTCTATACTCCGGGAAAGGGAAATGTAGTAGCTGATTCCCTCAGCAGGAGGAAGGGCATCCAGGTACGTGGTGAGGTGACAGAGCAGTTAGCCGCTTTTCAGATATCCTTTGTGGATAGTGATGGAGCAGCCTTTATGCAGTCACTCACAGTCACTTCTACACTACTACAGCGGGTCAGAGAGGCACAGCGTGGGGATGTTGACTGTGAGACACGGCGTGCATAGATATCCTCAGGACATTCACCTGATGGATTCTCTGTGGGAGGAGAGTATGTCATCCTTTTTAGAGGATGTACCATGGTACTAGCTGCTTTACAGGAGGAGGTGATGAGGGAGTTTTACACTTCCCCTTTACCGGTACATCCAGGAGTGGTGAATATGTACCATGATCTCAGACGACAGCACTGGCGGCCGGGTATGAAGAAGGTTGTGGAAGAATTCGTTTCTCGATGCCTCACCTTCCAGTAGGTGAAGGCGGAGCACCAAGTACCAGCAATCCTGGTACAGCCCTTGGAGGTCCCGGTGTAGAAGTGGGAAGGGATATCAATGGACTTCGTGACTAGACTTCAACGCACTTCCAGAGGTCACGACTCCATTTGGGTGATTGTCGACCGACTCACCAAGTCGGCTCACTTCTTACCCATCAGAGAGTATGGCTCAATAGAGAGGTTGGGAGGTCTCTATGTTCAGAAGATTGTATAGCTTTATGGTGTGACATCATCTATCATATCCGATCGAGATGCTTGCTTTACTTCCTAAAATTGTAAGGGGATGTAGGAGGTATTCGGGATGCAGCTACGTCTGAGCACTTCCTTTCCCCCTCAGACGGATGGTCAGACGGAGAGGACCATTCATACTCTCGAGGACATGCTCCGTGCATGTGTCCTCAACTTTAGTCGCAGCTAGGAGGATCATCTACCCTTGGTGAAGTTCGCGTACATCAATAGCTACAACTCCATTATCGGGATGGCACCATACGAGGCATTATACGGCCAACCTTGCAGATCACCTATGTGCTGGACAGACCCTGGGGAGTCAGAACATGTGGGATCAGAGATGGTCCTGGCCACAACAGAGAAAGTACAAGTCATCCAGGAGTAGATGAGGACAGCTCAGAGCTGGAATAAGTCTTATTCCAACAAGATGCAGAGGCCACTAGAGTTCGAGGATGGAGACCACATCTTCTAACGGGTCTCACCTCGACATGGATTACAGAGATTTGGCTAAGTTGGAAAGTTGTCTTTGCACTTCGTCGGACCATTCCAGATCCTCATCAAGATTAGCGAGGTGGCTTATCACCTGGCTCTACCACCTTAGTTGCACTGGGTGCACAACATCTTCCACGTATCTCAGCTGAGGAGATACGTGCATGACCTGATGCATATTATTGACCATGGGGAGCTAGACTTTAATGATGGGGTGATATTTGTGGAGGTCCCATTGGAGATAGAGGATCGATAGGAGCGGGTCCTACGTAGATGGTAGATTCCTCTAGTGTGCATCAGATGGCGGCACGGGAACCTCCAGGAGAGCACTTGAGAGCGGGAGGCTCAGATGAGTGCACAGTACCCACATTTGTTCCCATAGTTTACGATGCATCTTTATGGGGATGTAAATCCCTGAAGTGGGAGTAATGTAAAGACCTGTAAAATTCAAGGGAAATTTTTTTCTTAATTTTTTTTGGGATTTTACAATAACTCTGTTTCTGACAGCACCTGATTCTGATGCCCAGTGTGCCCGGAATCATTTACCAAAGTTTAGATCAGGTATATTCAGTGAACGAACCAGCGAGTTTTTCTAACTTTTGAACCGGTGCTCAGAATCGATATCCGAGGACACCAATGGAACCTCAATGCCGGTAATTGCTTAAAAAGACCTTTTCTGGGGTTGTGTTTTCTCAGGAGGAGTAACTAAAAAATTGTGGAAGGTAAAAATAAAATTGAGCTTCAATTTTATTTTTAAGTGGTTATATCCGTTGTGTGGAAGTTGAGGAACTATCCTAGTTAGGATATTGTGGTTTTGGCCCACACGAACCCCACACCTTTATATTCCATAACTCCCTCAACTCACCATTTAATTAGATACCTTTAGTTAGTTAATTAAGTGAGTTTAATTTGAATGTTTGAAATTTAAATACTTAAGGCATAGGTAATAAAATAAGACAAAACACTTATTTTATTATTGTTGGAGCTTGTTGTGTTGAGAGTGTATTGGGGGAAGAAACTCTAAAGTTTTTCTTCTTCATCAAAGAATGCAAAGAACATGAACAATGCACCGATCTCCGACGAAGAATGCCGAATCCTCAGAGATCGAATACGAGACGACGTGTACCGTGACGCCAATGACCCTCTCCTTCCGCGACGCATTCTTCCGTTACAATAAATTCCGCTAAGTCCCTTTTCTACGATGAGCCTTCGATCAACAACGCTCGAGGTAGGGGATTTATTGTTTTTGTTCGTGAATATTCGACCGTTCTTCGTAATCTTAGCCGCTTGCTATCGAATAACGGGAGGGGGTCGAACCGCACAGACAAGACCAACCACCTCCCTTAATTCTGTTTTGACCTTATTGTGTTTTGGAACAGAGATGGCGTGGTTCCATCGCACAACGCGGGATTGTGTGGCAAGGATGCGCAGCGCCGTCGCGCAGCGCCGTTGAAGTCGAACAAGGTCACGGCGCCGTTGCGCCGCGCCGGTGAACCACAAAGGCACCGTGGAAGGAGCGGGGCCGCGGCGGAGGGGCACGGCGTCGTCGCGTCACACCGGACGAACCAAGCCCACGGTAGAGCAGGGAGCGGCGGCCGGTTTCCGGCCGCCAGCGTCGGAGCAGGGGGACAGGACCCCGCCAGTCCCGTGGTGGCAGCAGCCGTCCAGCTGGAGTGGACCGGCCGGTCAGGGGGAAGATCGGGGGTTTGAAACCCTCGGCTGGAAGGGAGGAGAATCCCCCCACTTGGGGGTTGCGTTTAATTAGACAGGGGGGCAGCACCCCCCCCCCCCTTGTCTGCCCAGGTCGGTCACGCCGAGCTGGCCAGCGGACCGTGCCAGCGCCCCGGGCCGTGCCGCCTAGGCCGGGATGGGCCACCCAGGCTGGGCCGGGTCGTGCCCCGGCCGGGCCGGGCCACGCCTGCCGGGCCGTTCTGTGCCCAAGTGGGCCGGACCCGTCCCCGGTTCGGGCCGACCCAGGGGGTCTCGGGCCGGGTCGATCCCGTCCCGACACCCCCATTTTCGGACCTCTTCCGGTATTTTCCCATAACATGGGCTACGTACCTACGTTTTACACACCGTTAGCTGTGATGTAATCGTTTGATCGAGACGGTCGTTTCAGTATATTACACTCAAGGTTTTGGAGAAATTTGGGTTCGTCCAGGTTGGTTCGAAAACGGAACCAACCGGGCCCTCCGAGCAGAAACGCTTATAACTTGAGCTCCCGATGTCCGATTGATGTGCCATCGACTTTTTTTGGATTTCTCTTATTGATACGAACCTTTTGGATTACTTCTCTTCAGGTTTGGACACAATTGGAGTACGGTCGGGTTGGTTTTGACTTAAAAACCAACTGGGCCCCTAGGACGAAAAACCCAATAACTCTCTGACCAGGCGTCCGATTGACTCGCCGTCTGTGACGTTGAGTTCCTGTTGATGATACAGAACATTTGGATACATCAACTCCAGACTTCGTGTCAGTTGATGTATCAGCCTCTCGGCTCATGGAGCGGACCCTCCCGAACGAGCTTGCTGTGTGCGGGAACCCTAGAGCTGGTTGCGACTGCGACGACGATGACGACTGTACAGAAATCCTCCTCGGATTCGGCGATGATGACTACAACACTCAGCGATCCTACGTGGATCAGTGCTACTGATCCTTTGTGGGTCAGATCCTGTGTGGGTCAGCGCTCAGCGGTCCTCTGTGGGCCAGCGCCTACCGATCATTTGTGAGTCAGATCTTATGTGGGTCATTGCGGGGGTTAGTTACTTATCGATCCTTTGTGGGTCATTGCGGGGGTTAGTAACCTATCGATCATGTGTGGGTACGACGGTTTAGATGAATCATTGGCTACATCTGATCATCTCTATCATCATTCGAAGAAGTATACCTGTGTGAGCTGAGTCTTGACTTTCAATCATCATCTTCGATATGATTGACTTGCAATCCTATCTGGATTGTGTTGTGCTATCCTTTGTGGATGTGATCGAACATGGGCTCGAATATTGGATCCAAACTAGAATTGATGACTTAGGTATATGTATGGAAATATACCTAAGTAGTGTTGGATTTCACTTCATGATTGTATCTTTCTTTGTGGATTATCCTTTGTGGATTCTGGGAGACCTTTGGGGGTCTCAGGGTCCCTACTGAGTAGCTTATACTCACCCCTGCACGAGCTATTCCCACACTACGTTGTGTTGGATTCAGATGACGGAAAATGCTGATCGTGGTTGAGGCTAGTGGAGTAGTTGGTACTTAGAGGTGGACCACTGGGCGGGACGTACACGGAGTGGACGGCTGGACCCAAGGAGCTGAGATGAATATCTTTACCCACCCTTCAGTTGGGACTACCAGTGGACGGCTCGACGTTGTGGCTTTAATTTTCCGTTACTGTACATTCTTTTTTAGTTTTACTTTACTTTCAGTTTGGGTTTTTATTCTAGCCCACTTACTTTTCTGCACTTACTTTTGTAGCCAGTTTTACCTTCTGTTTAATTCTGCTTGCTTACACTGTGGTGTTTTTTTACTTTCCAAAGGCAATTCCTTCCCTTCTTTTATCGGGAATTACGCCTTGGTGCTAGTCGCCAGCCCCTAGCCTATGGAAGGAGGGCTTGGGGTAGTCATGGCATGGGCCCCGAGGATGGGTCGTGACACTTAAAATCCATCAAAGGGTGTTGACATAGATGAAATCAAAACTATTTTAGAGAAATATCTCTTTTTTTGAAATCATTTAAAAGTAAAATAATTATAAAAGAATAATTTTACATTGAAAATATTCTCATAAGATTGTAAGGGAAGATTTAATGATTCTATAATGGCCGAAAATAGCAACACCCACCATATAAGTTGAAATAAACATTCTTACCTTAATTTTGTCCAAAAGGTTAAAAAGGACCTTGTTTGGAAAATGACAGAAAGATTCCTTTATAAACATATTATAAAAATTCAATAAGTGTATAAATTACTTTAAACCATATTATTTAAAATAGAAAGAATGATTTGAAATACATTTTTAAGAAACATGGATGTGGAAGACAAAGAGGTCCCAGTAGATAATTACCTATAAACAACCTCGGATAATGAAGTCTTTGTGAAATAAACCCATACCTTGTACTTTTCCTTGGTTGAGGGTTGTTTAACCAACTATATAATGGTTAAATAATTTTTATTAAATTATAAAATAATCATATACGTTAATATGATATCATATATGATCTTTTAACAATTCTTTTTTAATAATATCTTAGTATTATCGTCGTTTCGGGTGTTAACTTACTCGTTTTATTTTATATGTTTTGTTACAGAAGCTGTTTTTGTTATGGATAGGTTGTATCTTATTCATATCCAGAATTATATTGAGTCCTTAAAAATTATTTTTAATCATAAATTGAGAATTATACTTGAATGTATATGATGGGGAATGAATCTCATCGCGTTCGTGGAGACGGTAGTCCGTACGTACGCACGGACTCTACTTCCATTTCATTTATCATTTTAAAAGTAATAAAAACCAAATGATACATAGGTATATTATTTTTTCAGTATAATATAATATATTATATGTTTTATGTAAGTTCACTAACACCATCCTTTATACGTTCCATGTATGATATGAACGAATCATATCACTTTGAGGGGGCAGTAGTCCGCACTTCCTCAAATGAAATTATTGTATATATATACAACATGAAATGAATAATGGTATGCTATAAAATGGAATTACATAATCTTAAAAATAATATAAATATAATTAATATCATATTTAATTATAGTTCCATCATAATGGCCACCATGAGAGGTGGTATGACATAATTGAACAATCATCGTTTCATGAGGCGTTTGGTTTCCATCCACAGAAACATTATTTTTTTCACCCATTAGACGGAGGTGTGTGTATGTGTAGTTAAAATAATTCTCATAAAAAATCCTAGTATATTTATTATACTGGTGTTGTTACAAAATAAATGAATAATAATATTTTAGGGTTTGGAGAAGTAAAATAAAAGAAAAGAAGCTAAGATAAATCGTGACCTTTAATCTGGGTAACTCCCTTTGGTTTGAACCAAAAGGACTCTTGATTCGCCTTCTGCCTAAGGAAAGCCTTCTAGGAGGAAGATAGGGATGTAGGGATCTTAATGAGGAAATTTTTGGACGATCCAGAAGGCTTGGGCGGTGTTAGTAATTGGTTAGAATTGATGTCCTTTTAGAAGGGGGGAGGGGTACTTTAGGAAGGATTGAAAATATTATTTTATTATATAATGATATTCAGTTTATAAAGGTCCAAAAAATCATTAAAGTTGATGATAATATGATGCATGATCGAAATGAAATCATCCAATAATAATTGGATAGGTTTTGGGTATTATTTTATTCTTTATAATCTTATTTATTTAAATTTTTTATTAACGAGGTAAACACTACATCATTATTGTGTCATAAATAATTTAGTTTTTTAGATGTATAACATTTATAAAAAAACAACCATAATATAGGAAATATTTTTATTTTTATAATGAATATTTATTGTTGAAAATATAACATATATAACCCTATGTAAAAATTGTTTTTCTAAAAGATATATGCTTATATCATTTTTGCATTTACTTTCACTTAATAAATATAAATTGTCATTATCACTTACAAGTGGCTCCATTGGGTCCCCAAATCGACCCAAAGACACTCATGGTCGGACATGTATCAACCAATATAGTTAGGACATGTTTTATGGTAATTTAGTATTATTATATTTTTATTTTTTACCCTTATTTACCGGATTTACCCTTCAACCATGGTAAATAAAATATTTACTGAAATAATTATTCAAAATGACTAAAAATAAAAGTTATCTATTTACACAATTTGGAACTCCTGATTCTAAATATGGAATCTATTTTTATAAATTCAAAACACTGAAGTGGAAGAAATTAATTTAAAATCAATTACCGATGTCAAAACAAAAAGCGTGTTTTTTTAAATAATAACTACCAAAAGATTGAAACTTGTTTATGTTCGATTTAAATGTGAAATTTTTTCCAATGACCAAAATTGTATTAAATGGTAAAAATATATTCAAAATATACATTAAAACCACTGAAATTCATAATTTATCAGTATTAATTATTTTGATTAAAAAAGTTATTTTTAATTAAAATTTAGTAATTTTCACTATTCATCAAAATATGAATGTTTTTAGAAAAATACCAAAATTTCACCCTAGGAAAATATATATATTCCGAATCCAAAAATGAATTCAATTTTGAAATATAAAATTTATAAAATTTTAAAAAGTGGGTATCACTATTCATAACGGCTAGTTTGATTGAGTGTGGTGGTTGTTAGAACTCAGAGTTGCGTACAACACACGCTACTGCATTATTCAATGAGAAGCGTACCATGGAAGCATGGGGTGTTACATAGACCATGGTAATGATGCACCCATATTTTCTTCTTTATATGATAATTCCTCCATAAACATATAGGTGGAATAAGAAGAGGATCACCTTAAGAATGAACCTCATTCATTCGAGGAATGTGTCTCTACTACCATCGATGAGATCTGGTTGTTAAGCCTGGGAATAAAAGAAGACCCAAGGCCTACACTAAATCCGGATACTATGCCACACCAAGAAAAAAATATTTTTGTCAAATTTAAAAAAGTAACACTGATATGTCTTCATATAGAACTAAACATAAATTACTGGATGGAATATGGATGTCGATACCCACCATATCATCTTACCTGATGACCATCGATATAACAACCCTACTATTTATTTCACACATAAACATAATTTATTATATAAAAACATACATTGATATAAAATATAATATCAAGAGGTCCAGTGTCTTTGGGGCTTAGAAAAAATAAATAATAACTTTAAACATGAAAGAAACATTTTTATAGAAAGCATCTTTTAGATGACCACAACATTCCTTCATACATAGCATTGCATGGCATAACCTGAGGACATGCATAAGAAAAGGGTTAGATATAAATCCCAATAAGGGATTAAAAAATTCATAACATGATGAATATAGTACATGTTTGCAAATAACCTAATCAATGGTTCATAAGATAAACATGAACATTAAGGTATGATTTAGCTTGATTATCATAACATGGAAATGTGGAAACAACATTTAACATGATTTTAGCATTATCCAAGGCTCATTGCACATGTATAATGAGTAAACCATCATTTAACATGAATTATAATGATTAAACCATCATTTCACTTGATTAATCATGATACTATTCTTTACCCAATGCATTCGTGTGCTATTAGGGACCACACTTCTTAAACATTTCATTTCATGCATAAGTGTTCCACATATATCATATAACATGGATTAATTAAACATCATTATTTATTACCAAATAAAATAATCTGGAATTCATACATGAAACTCTATAATCAATAAGTAAATTTTCACAAAGGTGAATACCAATGATAAAAAAATGGGCATGATATTCACTACATAATGACTTTGGCGTTGAAAATCGCGGTGCAATTTCAGAAGCATAAAGGCATGACATAAGAATTCATAAAAATGGTTAATGAGAGATAAAGAGGTGTATCATCATATGTAAATGAAATAGATAGTAATATGTTCATATAGATACATTTCCCAACATATGTAATGTAATTTAGATTCATAATACCAAATAATTGCTTGAATGTAAATGAGAAGAGAGAAATTCCTTACCGAATTTGAGAAGGAAACCGGTGTACATGGGAGGAATTAATGATAGATAAAGGGGTATCTAATCATAAAAAAATATATAGATAATTTTAGGGGAGGTTCAAAATCACACCCCAACATTTTTAATTGAAATTAAAATGGTATAAAAACATTATTAAACTTGGACAAAAACGAGAAAGGGAGAAATCCCTTAATTGGAAGTGTGATCCAAATGGATTGGGAGAGTCTTTAGAGAGGATTATTTATAGCTTCGGGAGCCTTATGAAGATTATAGAGATAGTATTTTGGAGTTTGGTAGAGATAAAATAGCTTTGAGTGAAGAGGAAGCGGGATCTTGGGTTGGTTTATTTAGGAAATGAGATGGAATTCGTTATTATTTATGTTTTGGACACCACACATTAAACTAATCAAAACCACAAACCAAACCATTGTTTTTACCATGGTTTTTTCCAAATGGGAGTGGAAAGCATTATTTTATAAAGCCAATGGCCGAAAATATTAAAATATTAGGCTCTCTTATGTTTAGGTGAGTCACACTCTCAAGGAAAGCATTTTAAAAGGTTATAATATTTTGTAAGCCTTAGAGGGTCCACTAAAGCTTTGTAAAATAATTCAAACAAACATAAAATAACATTTTTTCAATGTTAAAACATATATTGGCCGAAAATCCCATTAATTTTATTTTATTAAAACACTATTCATTCATTATGATGTTATAAAACACATTATTTATTTTAACGATATTTTATTTTTACCCAAAAATTCAACTGTCTCAGAAAATTATGAAAAATTAACCATTGGATAATTTCAATGTCCTTATTCCAAAAATTATATTCATTTTATCTATATAATTTTTTAAATATGTGAATTTTTACTTTTAAAATAAAAAAACATTTATTGAAAATTCATGGGTAATGAAAGAAATGCCTTTCAAACCTTAATAAAATTTACAATTTTATTCCTAAAAATTATAAGATCTTTTATATTTAAAAAGTAATATATTAAAAATACATTATTAAAATATTATTTAATTCAAAAATCCATGAACTCATCAAAATATATTTCTTTATTGAATATTAACTAAAAATAATATTTTTTATTTAAAACCATTTACAAATTAATAATAATAAAATGAATGTATATTAATTATTATATACAAAAAATAATGCACATAATCATAGTGCTAATATCTTGTTACATAACCCCTTACAACACTGGCATAAGACCTAAGGGTAAGGTGTTCAATGGTGAGAGACTCTTAGAGTGGCTCAGATAACATCGCTCGGGTGTTAATCTCTATCAACTTCCACTTCTACCATAGGTGGTTCTCTTAGAGAATAACATGGTCAAGATCAGATTGGTCTTGGACAGGAGAGAATTCCAGTGACACCACCTCCTTTCTGAGCTCTGAAAAATGGGCTATGTACGGAGAAATTCTACTATATGAGGCCATCACTTCCTTTGACTATGTAAATTGGAATTGTTAATGCCCTATATTTATACTAATCAATTGATCAATATTCAATGGATATATCCAAAATGGTAACAATTCATAATATTATTTTGTAATCCAAAATCATAAAAGAAAATAAGTTCAAATGTTATATAACCATTTTACATAATAAGACATCTAATTAGATTAAGAGTAATTTTCAATAATAAAAGTTAGGGTCGTTACATTCTTCCCCCCTTAAGAAATTTCTCCCTTGAAATTTCCTTTTCCCACACTAGACGAGATGATGGTAACTCTACTTAATCACTTCATCTGATTCTCATGTTTATTCTTCAAACTTATGGTTTTTCCACAACAACTTGACGAGGGGAATTGTCTTATTTCATAGAACATTTTACTTGTGATCTAAGATCTTCACTAGATTAACTTCATAGGATATATCATTCTATAATGGTACCACATATGGATTGAGTGCATGTGATGGGTCAGGTAATTCCTTCCTCAAAGGTGATACATGGAATAAATCATGTACTTGATATAGGTTTGGTTGTAGTTCTAGTCGATAGGCCACTACTCCAATGCGATAATGGATCTCAAAAGGGTTGATGTACATTGGACTAAGATTTACCTTCTTCAAAAATCTCATAACTCTCATCCACGGTGACATTTAGAGGAATACCATGTCCCCAAAATAAATCTCTTGGTATCATCGATGATTATCAGCATAGCCCTTTTTTCGACTCTGATTAGCTTTAATGAACTACTGTATGGTCTTAACTATCTCCAACATTTCTTCAACCATTTCTAGACCAAATAGTTTTTGCTCCCTAAAATCATCCCAATATTCCAGTGTTCTACACCTCTTCCCTTTAAGGGCATAATAAGGATATATTTTGATGCTCGAATTGAAGCTGTTGTTGTAAGAGAAATCAACTAGAGGAAGAGGTTGATCCCATCCATATTTGATATACATTGAGAATGCTCTCAAAATTTCCTAAAGTGTTTGGATAGTTTACTTATATTGGCCATCAGTTTGAAAATGATAATCTGTATTGAAGTTCATCTCCGAATCCAGAGCATGTTGAAGACTCGTTCAATACATATAGGTGAATATTGTATCTCATTAAGATACAATCAATAGTGGTATTCCAGGCAGCCATACCACTTCTCTATTATATATCTGTTCCAGTTAATCCAAGGATAAATCCTCTTAAATTTTAATGAATTACGTAGTCTTTGAATGAAGATCTATAATAACCTATATATCATTGTTTCCTTTGGATTTCATCAAATGTAAAGTGACAAAGTCCATGGTGATGATCTCCAATTTTTATGCTGGTATGGGTAATGGTTGCATAATCCACTTAGACTTCTTTCTCTAAGCCTCCACTTGCTAACATACTGGGCACATTAATGTATTCTCAGCAATCTCCTTCAACATGTTATCCCACCAATAATGATATCAATGATATTGATACATCTTTGTGTTTCCTGGTGAATGGAAAAATTTGAACTATGTTCATCATCCAAAAGTTCATTCCTTAACACTGAATTTTATGGAATGTGTAGTCTTGTCCCAAATCTCATAATTCCTTCTTCATTCACGTTAAACATTGAGGATTTCCATTTTATGATAGATTCTTTTTTTTTAATTCCTACATCATCCATTTGAGCATCCTTTAACCTTTTCAAAACAAACAGTTGAGCAATCATTTGTGAAAGGATTAATGATGTTCCCTTCTATAGGATTCCCATGTCCATATTTATCAAATCAAAGAATATTGGATCCTTTTAATTTTTCATTAATCATATAATTTCTGGGTACTTTCTACATATAGAATCCACCAACTTGTTCACTTTCCCACGGTGGTAATGGATTGAGCAGTCATAGTCATTGATCAGCTCCTTCCATATTTGTTGTCAAATATTAAACTCTTTATGTGTGAATATATACTAGAGGATTTTCTGATTTGTGCATGTTTCACACTTCTCCCCAAATAGGTAATGTAAGAGAAAGTTCAAAGAAAATATTACAATAGCTAACTCTAGATCATGTGTTGGATAGTTTTTCTCAAGAAGATTAAATTACCTTGAATCATAGGCAATTAATTTTTCATTTTTCATCAACACCCAACCCTTGACTTTTTTAAGAATCAATAAATACCACAAAAAGTTCTCCACTTGTGGGTATCCTGTGGAAAAGATCAACGATAAGCCACATTTTCAACTGCTTGAAGATATCTTCACATTCATAACTCCAAGAAAACATTACACCCTTCTGAGTTATCTTGGTTAGAGGGATAGAAAATTGTGGGAAATTTCTCACAAATCGGCGCTAATATCTTGCTAACCCCAAGAAGCTACATTTATCCTTTACGATTTGGCCTCGGCCATCCCTCAATTGAAGCTTCCTTGGAGGGATCCAAAGATATCCCATTTGTTATGATGATATGACCCATGAATGAGACCCCCTTCAACCAGAATGTAAACTTCATGTACATTTCATATAACATCACCTTTTGTAATGTATCTCGTATAATGCTTAGATTATCTTCATGCTCCTCAATTGTTTTGGAGTATTTTAGAATATCATCTATAAAAACCACCACAAATTTTTCAAGGTAATCTCTAAAGACTATATTCATCCTGTCCATGATGATTTCTTGAGCATTAGTGAGTACGAAATGCATTACAATGAATTCATAGTGCTCATACATTGTACGAAAAGCAGTCCTGGGGATATTCTCCTTCTTCACCATTACTTGGTAATATCTTGACTGCAAATCCACCTTGGAGGTGTATTGTTCTCTACGTAGGTGATCGAACAATTCATTAATTCATGGAGTATGATAATTTTTCTTTGTTATGCTTTTTTAGTTCACAATAATCAATGAAAATGTGCATTGACCCATTCTTATTCTTGATAAAGAATATTTGTGCACCCCATGGTGGAGCACTTGGGTGTATAAACACTTTATCAAGATTCTCTTGTAGTTGTTTCTTTATATCCTAAAGCTTCACAACATCCATTCTATATAGAGTCTTGGATATTGGCAATTCCCTAGGTATAAGATCAATTAAGGATTCAACATCTCTTCTAGGAGAAAGACCAGACAATTCCTCGGGAAACACTTCAATGAATTCCCTCACAACAAGCATATCTTAAAGGATGGTTTCAACCTTACACTCACTCATCTATGAAATATACACATGCTCATATGGTAGTAATATACATGATTGAGATGATGGTACTAAATAATATTCATCTTCCACCTTTCACTTCTTTAGAATTGGGGGTCGATTCTTCACATGGAGAGTGATTTCACTCTCACGGAAATGTATATTGGATCTATATATGTAATTGCACTCCATGACCAGAATTTAATCATATTCCACTAGAGAGAGTATGAAAAGGTTTACTGGGAATTTCAATCCACAAATTATGAGAGGGGGGGGGTTATATTCAAGGGATGAAATGATTTCCCTATTTTCTGTTCTCACCAACATCTTTACTTCTTTGATTTTTGGTGGTGTTGGGATTGTTCATATAAACTTTTGGGTTATAAAACCATGCATAAAACTATAATCAAAAAAGTAAATTCTATTTTCTCTAATGAATTACTACAGTACCTATCACCACTTCATTTTTAGGGTTCACTTCTGTGTTAGTGATGAAAAAATCTCTCCTTACTACCTTAGAGGTTGTTGGGTGCCCCCGAAAACCCTTGTCTTAGGGAATCAATTTTTCAAGTTCCTTGGTTCTTTGTAGTTGAAGTAATAAACAATTAATTGAGGGTCGAATAGATCATTACTCTCTTTTGATTCTACCAGAGTTTTTTTTGGCAGTTAATTTCCTGTTGCCCTTCCCTTCCACACCTAAATCATTTCCCGATCCCCTTTAGGAAATTCTTAGGATTATTCTTTCCTCACATTCAGCAAGTGGTGTGCTAGATTTTCTTAGTACCGTTGGAATTATACATTGGATCACCATAATTTAATTCCACCTTATGCTTATTATCCCCATGATACCCTTAAGAGTTTTCAATCTCCATTTCAACTTTGTGGGCACATAAGACAATTTCCTTATAGCTCTCGAAGTCACAGATCTCTAGGGTTTATCGTGGGTTAGGTTTTGTCCCACAAAAGAAGTGGTCAAACTTGAATTCAGGGGTAAAAGAAATCTAGAGCCATATTATGAAATCGTTTTAATGTTTTCCTCATATGATCTAATGGATTAATCATCTTTTTTCAGGGGGGGGAAAGGGAGACCTTTTCCATCTTAGGTCGATGGGTGTGAGGAAAAAAATATTTCAAAAAACATTTTCTAAAAATCCGTCAATTCCATCACCTAGATCTCCACCAAAGGCATTGTATTATTGATCTAAATCAACCAATTATCAACTTCACCCCCATACGATAAGTTTCCAGAAGTACATTCTCTTGTTTAGAACATTTATGGATAAAGAAGATCTTCTCGTTGGAGTTGACCCATTTTTTTTGGAAATTAAGGGATCATATGATCAATTAAAATTAAGAGGCATATGTCTCATTAATATCTCAATTTCAACCTGTTCATTCTTGGGGGTGGGGGGGGGGGGTTTAATGTTCCTCTTGAACTATGTATTTATACAATGTATGAGTTAACTGAGAGATTTTCATGACAAAGTCTGCAATTCCTACTCCAATTGGATTGAGAATTTCATTAGAACAATCATCACATTGATCTTCACATCAGTTGATATCCCAAGTCATTCTATTACTGACTATTAGATGTAATAAAATGAAAGTTAGGGGTAACAGATAAAGGGTAATTCAAAGACCAAAACATATGTCTTATAAATTACTTTTATTTCCTCAACATATGAATTTATAGGTTTCAATATATGATATCAATGATCTAATTCCAAAAATATATTCCTAGGGGAAATTATTTATTCCTTTAATAATGGTTCATACTAAGTTTATAAATTTACAGAAGAATATCCTATAGGATTTTCGTAACTAAGAGTGCATCAAGGCCCATTTTTGTGCACCATTTCTTATTAGAGTCTAGATCAAAGCAGTGTAATTGGATTTTACCCCTAGATACAATTGTTCCAGAGCCACCTCTATAGGTTCATATCCAGACAAGGATGTATTTTCTTGATAAACCAATTACTCAATACTCACCAAAATTTAGAGATTTTTTTATTATACTTAGTCTTATCCCTATATCATTGACTAGGGTTTTCTAATCCAAATCCCATAAATAATGAAACATATCCTCTAATACCGACTATAACATCCCTTCTCTTTATTTCACAGTTAAAGACATTTTATTACAAAAAATATTTACTTGATAGATCATAGAAGATCAATAGGTCTAGTGTATTTGGGGAATAGGAATATTACACAACAACTTAAAACATTAAATACACATCTTTATAGAAAATTTCTTTTAAATTACCACAATATTCCTTTGAAGTTACCTTTGAATGGGATAACCTGAGGATATACATAAGAAAAGGGTGATATATAAATATCATTAAGGGATTAAAAAGGCATAACATGAATGATATAATACATGTTAGGTAATAGAAATATCAATGGATCATAAAATAAACATGAATACAAAGTCATGATATAGCATGATTATCATAACATGGAAATGTGGAAACAATATTCAACATGATTCCAGCATGAACCAAGAATAATTTCACAGAGAGCATGAGTAAAACCTCATTTCACTTAAATTATAATGATTAAAACCTCATTCCACTATAGGTATCATGATACTAATCTTTACCCAATGCATTAGAGCGCTATTAGGGCGTACCCTTCTTAATCATTTCATTTCATGAATAAGTGTGCCAAAAGGATCATATAACATGGATTCATTAAAAATAATAATTTATTCCATGATAATGGAATGTTTAATTCATACATGAAACCTTATAATCATTAAGTAAATGTGCAGAAAGGTGAATAACCTTGATAAATAAATGGGCATGGTATTTATTACACAATGACTTTGGATTGGAAAATCACGGTGAAATTTTGGCAGCCTAACGACATGACATAATAATTCATAAAAATAATTAATGAGAAAGAAAGGGTTGTATCATAATATGTAAATGAAATGGAAATTAATGGGTTCATATATATACAAGTCCCATAATATGTACTGTAATTTATATTCATAATAAAAAATATTTCATGAATGTAAATGAGAATAGGGAAATTCCTTAGAAATTTCCACACGATTATGGGAGTACATGGGAGGAATTAATGGTAGATAAATGGGTCTCTAATAATAAAAACATATGGAGGAATTTATATAGGGGGTAAAAATCATACGCCAATATTTTTAATAGAAATTAAAAGGGTATAACAATATTAATAAATTTGGACAAAATGAGAAAGGAAGAAATGTCTTACTTGGATGTGTGATCACAAAGGCTTGGGAGACGCTTGAGAGAGGCATATTGGGAGTTTGGGTGCCTTGGGAGGATTTTTGAGAGTGAACAAAAGGGTTTGGTTGAGCTTCAAAATCTTTGAGTGAAGAGGAAGTGGGAGCCTGGGTGGGTTTATGCAGGGAAAGAGTTGAAATTCGTTATTATTTAGGTTTTGGACACCACACATTAAAAGAATCAAAACCACAAACCAAACCATGGTTTTACCATATATTTTTACAAAGGGGTGTGAAGAAAAATATTTTATAAGGACAATGGACGAAAATTTTAAAATATTAGGCCTGTTTACGTGGATGTGACTCACACTCTCACAGAATGTTTTTTGAAAGGTTATAATATTTTACAAGCCTCATAGGTCCCACTAATGCTTTGTAAAATACATCAAAAAAACCTAAAATTACATTATTTTAATGTTCAAACATATATTAGCCAAAAATACCATTTATATTATTTTATTACATCACTATTAGATCATTATGATGTCATAAAACAAATTATATAATTAAATGGTATTTAATTTTTACCCAAAATTTTTATTTTCTCAGAAAATTATGAAAAAATCACCATTGGATAATTTTGTTGTACAGATTCCAAAAAAAATATTCATTTTGTCTAAAAAAAATTCTATATATGTAAATGATTAATTTTAAAATAAAAAATGACCTTTCTAGGAAATTCAGGGTTTCTGAGAAAAACGACTTTCAATCCTTAATAAAAATTACAATTCCATTCCCTAAAATTATAAGATCATTTATATTTAAAAATTAATTTACTAATAATATGTTATTCAAATATTTTTTAATTGAAAAATCCTTTAATTGATCAAAACAGAATTCTTAATTGAATATTAACTAAAAAAATAATTTATGCTTTACAAACAATTTACAAAGTAACAATAACAAAATGAATGTATGTTATTTATTATATACAAAAAAATAATGTATATAATTCTAGTGGTAAGGTTTTGTTACATATACCCTTATAAAACCTGCATAATACATATGGGTAAGGTTTGCGATGGTGACAGACTTTTGGGGTGGCTTAGAAATATTGATCAAGTCGTAATATCTATCAACTTCCACTTATCCCATTGGAGGTTCCATTCTAGCTAAACGTGTTGAAGTTCATCTCGGCATTGTTTAAGAGAGAAGATCAGTGACACCACCTCTTATCATAGCTCCAAAATATGGGATTCATATGGAGAAATTCTACTAGATGAGGCTATCACTTCCTTTGCCTGATTAAATTGGATTTGTTAAATACATATATTTATACTAATCATTTAATCACCATTCAATGGCTATATTAGCAATGATAAAAATTATTAAATTTTTTTTGAAATACCAATTCATAAAACCAAAAACATTCATATGTTATATAACAATTTTAAAAAATAATATGTTTAATTAGATCAAGAGTACTTTTTATTAGTAAAAGTTTGGGTCGTTACAATCGAGTATTGAAGGAGGTAACCTTGAGGGTGAACCCCTCCCATGCATCTAATTTACAGTTAAAGGTTGAAAAATTGATCAACTCCAACTTTTACTAAGATGTGAAATACCAAAATTGGGTTTCTAATATTTTAAACATCACAAAAAATAATGGAATGATTTGGATATGCATCACATTTAGAGGCCTTAATAAACATTTCCCAAAGGAAGACATCCTATTTTGGATCACATAACTCTTGATCGATGGAACCACTAGCTTCCAAGCTCATTCCTTCATGGATGGGTATTTTGGGTACAATAAGACAAAGATGGATCCTATAGATGATGAAGCCACTACCATCAGTGATTCTAAGGGATGTTTTGTTATTAAGCCATTCCCTTCAAATTATTTAATATTTCTTCCACTTGTCAATGTGTTATGCATAATATATTTAATCCATTAATGAAAGGCTGTGACAACACAATTTAAAGTTGAATCTGCTAAAATTCATTTTTGGGGTATCATTAGGGAATATCATTGGCATGGTAGTTCACCATCATGGTATCGAGGTCGACCTATATAAGACTAGTTCTATTTTAGAAATTTCACCCACATAAATCTCAAATAACTAAGGGGAAACCAAGGTAAACTCACCTATATTATTTGATTCATAGAATTCTTGGATGAAAAATATATGCCTTTCACCAGGGTAATAATGAATGGAATCACCTACTAGTAGGACATGAACTACCATTAAGCATTTAAATGTCTTAATATGTATCTACATCACCCACAAGTATTTTGGAATTGGTGTCCTAGGACAAACTATTTTCACTTTTATTACATGAATATTTGATGTTTTGAATATTAATAAAACTTATTGTTAAATTATTTTTGTTGTTATACATGAATCTAAAATAATATTGTCCTAGAGTGTGTCGCACATTGATATGGACTTGACAATTCTCGCTAGGATGAGAACACTGTTGTTCTATGAAGAAATTATAAAATAATGTTCTATGGTTGGATAACATACTATTATGGGACACATAGTACATAGACTATCTAGATTGAGTACATGTCTGTAGATGAGGCTTCTTCTCATGAATTTTACACTTGCTAATATGTAAGATGGGGGGTTGTGAGAAGATAATCATGAATAGGAATTATGTATGTTTTGGTGTCATCATATATTATTATCTATGAGTGTGTGTGATGATAATTAGACATGAAGATTATAATTAATGCATTATACAAATCACATACTTAGATGTCTTTCAAAAACCATGACTATAATAATTCATTGAGATGTAGGATATATTGGGTGCATCATGAGTAACATTCCATTAATGAATAAGTTGATGAAGTATTTTTTTCTGTCCATTTATATGGATGCTGACATCTCATCCCTTTGACTAGAATAATACCTTCATATTAAATTTCATTGCCATGGTGTAACAAACGGTTTATTTCAAATAGTCAATGGACATATCGAGGATATATTTGGTGACATAGTTATGAAACCTTTCTAATTAGATATTGCGACAAAAAGATTATAGTACACAGTTATCATTAATATTTGGTTTTCAAAGTTGCGACATTATGTTTTCTCTCTCGGTTTCATTGACATGTTACTTGATAGTAATCCTAGAATTTAGTCAAGCCCACCTAAAACCTATGAGAAAGAATCCTAGAGGGTCACACAATAAATGTTTCCATTGAACTCAATTAAATTATATTCGAGTCTTATTAATGGAATAAAAATTATTCTCATGTCCAAGGAATAATTTTTATCATGTTATATTGATCACATAAATTAAATATATATTTTTTTACACGAATGTGGTTATAATATTTATTTAATTAATTTAGTTTTTTAATACATGTTTATTTTCTTGATTGTGAATAATATATTTATTCAGTTTAGTAAATGATATAGGACTCTGAATAGGCCAAACCATGTCTGGTGAAAAATATTAATTAACAAGACCATTACATAATATTTGTTATTTCACTAGTTGACATGCACCACAAAATAATTATAATAAAATTATTATTATGTAGAATAGAATTTCTTAATTGTAATAAATATTTTATAAAGGATTCTAGGAAATTAAATATTATTTTCACTTAAATAATAAATAATTAAATATGAAGATATATTTATTAGTTAGAGAATAAAAAAATTTAGAATATAGAATTATTATGAAAAACAAATTCTCTCTAATTCTTTTCCTCTCTCCCCCTCAAGGATGAGAAGTGTAGAGATGTTTCTTAAAGGCCGAAGATTGAATGATCAATAAAAAATAGCACATGGAATTATACTCACAATAATAGAACCAATAGATCAAGTGATGTTTGTTAAATATCATAGGAGAATGTGTGGATCACCACTATCCTTGGATCCTCAAAACCCAATGAAGGTAATCCAAAAGGGTCCTTTCGGATGATCAACATTTACCAATGAATAATGTTCCTAATCCAATGTATTTATTTCTTAAAATATTAATTAAATTAATTTTAAATTTTATGTGAATGATCCTTTCTCTTGGATTTGGGAAATGATTATTAAAAAATATTAATATATCACCAACCATCACATGCTTATTTTTCTCCAGGAATGATAAAGTAGTATCATATATATCATGTTTAAATTTATAATTATTTAATTGACTGTTGGTCTATGTGGAATTTTTGTTAGATTTTAATTTCAAGTTATAGATTCATTAATATGATTTGAATTAAATTTTTAAAAACATATTAATCATGTTGATTCAGCATTTTATTTTCTTAAAGGATTATGAGAAAATAAAGAACATCTAGAGATTCCATTAGGACATTCCAAAATTTGGCTAAAAAAACTAGGTTACATGAGGTGTTCTTGGAGCACATGATATATAACCATGTGAATTAATTCTATATTAAATGAGAAATTAATTACACATAATGATTTTATTTCATACTCCATGATGACAGGGCCAATTTGGCACACGACAAGTAGATACCGAGTGTGTAGATGGCATTTACACAACATGTAGTTCAGTCGATTTAACACTTCAATGACCCTTGTGTGTGACTTTGATATTCAAAAATCGAGGTATATGGCATTTAGTTATATATAAACACCTTGTTTTCTCCCATTAATGAAAAAATTTAAAATTATATTAAATTTAAAAGTGGAAGAATTAAAATCTAATTTTATTTATTGTCACACAACTGTGTGTTTTAGAAAATATTATTAGTTTTAAAGAATTTTAAATTATCAATCAATTTATTGTAATTAATATGTAATTATTTGTTCTACTGTATGTATTCCATGAATTATACTAATGACTAGTATCTTCAAATAAGATCATATTATCATTAATATTGAAGGGAATTAATTAATTTATTTATTTATTTATGAAAGCATGTTTATCTTAAATAATAAATGAATTAAGAATGAAATAATTGCTAGTTGTTTAATTTTTCATATCTGTTTCATGTATGACCAACTGTGAGATTTACCAAGACCTATATATGTGTTAGATGTTTTAATTTAATTTATTAAATTAGTTTATAATTATTTAATATTAAATTAAATAATGGCTATCGATTCATCCCTCCTTCCATTATTATGTAGGACCCACATATCCATCTATATTTATGTAACAACTTTAACCAATATTGTGGTTCCCCTCACATGAGTGCGACTAATAAATATTTGTAATTAATAGAGCATCATAAATTGAATAGAGGTAGTTAAAGAAGGATCCATAATGATACAAACCCATGAAATAGATGATCAGATATATGGAATGTTGTAACTCATGCCAAGACTAAAAATAAGAGTTATTTACATATGTAAAAAGTTGATTTAATGTCTTCTCATTAAATCAACTATTATATAAATCTCATGAATGGTTCATTTAATTATTTATTTATTTCTGAATATGAAATTACTTATTTTATGGATTCATGGATGAGATCACCTAAATAAATGAATTAATGTGAGAGGAAAAAACATTAATAAATTAATTTTGTGTACTTTTTCATATATTACATGGTTAATAAAATATTTAACATACACTTAATATTAACAAGATGTGTAAAGGATAAAACAATATAAAATTTTTTGAATTATAAATTAAAATCGCTCAATTAAATATTAATTCAAACTAAGACTTCCACTACCTGATTGGCAATGAAACCATAGAACAAGTGTAGTATGTTGACAAAGTCTGGAAACATACCTTTATTAGGGAGTTCTTATGAGAGTTTTTGGTTGAATTAATGAAAATTTTATTAAGGTTAATGGTCAAAGTCTATTCAATACAAACATGGAGGCAAGTGTTAAGGAAATTTGAGTCAGGATTTTACGATGGGGATTCCACTCAATAGATCAAGGTGCTGAATGTCCATAGTTGGAAAACCCACCAACTCAGTTACTTTATAATGGTTTTCATGGACATAGTCTAGATAATTAATATAATTAATGGGAATCCATGAAACTAGAATATTAAAGAATGTATTTATTTTGAGTTCAATGTTGAGGGATATTGAGACTTGATAAAATAGTTGGATATTTAATAAATAAATAAATAAATAAAAACATTTTATTTATTAAATATCAATTAATTTGTAATCAATAAATGTACTAATAATATTATATTTGTAATGGTACAATAAAATTAAAATGTCAACATCCATAGTTTCCCTATAATCAATGTTGGAGAAGGAAAACCTCTTAACTCGAAGTAACCTACATGAGTAGTTTAGATGCATTTGTTTTGTGCTACAACATGAACAAAAATATTAAATGATAGAATCATCAATTCCTAATCCGCCAACTAATGAAGCGAGTGATAAAGATGTTGGATTTTTTTATAGTAAATACCCATTAGAGTTGGGTGAATTGTGTCTATCAAATTTTCCTCAAGAAATCGTGATGATAATCAGTTTTGTCCTTCATTCATTATCATATTGTTTATACAGAAGAAATAAATAGATATCCAGATGTAAATATTTATAGTGGTTCAGGGGAACAAAAATCCCCTACTGTACTCAACCAATACTCTTCTCCACGAGCATGGATATTTTCACTAGTCAGACCTCTTTTCCCAAGACCATCCATAACTGAGTGAAAAAAATTAGCACCTTTAAAATTTAAGGCTAAAACAAAGCCTTTTGGTTCTAAACACATAACTGATCAAACAACATAGTAAGAGAAGTTGGTACTCAAAATAAAAGTGTATTGTATTGAAAAATACATTCCAATTGATCTTTACAGTTGCAGTATTATCCAATTGACAGTAAATGGATCATCATATTCAAAATGGATGTTCTTCCAGTATGAGAAGTTCTGAATTGATCCAGTAGTAATTTATCATGAAATATATTCCCCAACAACTCAATAGTATATTCAAGATAGATCTTAATTATATAAAAAGTAAATCTTCAACGTTTGTCTTTCTGATATAAAACAAAATTTGATCATTCTTTATAGCAGCTTATCTGTAAAAGATATTTTTAAAGAATCAACATATCTCTTTTTTTCATTGAAACATGAATATCTCTAGATTTTAATATTGTAATCATTGTGATCTCAATAGATATCTTGTCACATATGCTCTAAAAAATTAGATACTCAATAGTTATATAATAAAGATAATCACCTTATTCATAAATTTAGATCCACAAAACTCGCCTGATAGACTGTGATATTCAAATGTCTGAATAATAGAGTAGTCATAACTTCCTTTAATAACCGGCATAAAATATTATTATTTAATTAATCCATTGAATAATGTATAAAAATATTTAAATTGTTCAAATATGTGGTTGTAAATTGGGCCTTCAATCTAGCCTGAAATCAGCTTGATAATCCGCCAAAGACCGTTGCATGATAAAGTCAAAAATTCAAATCTATGATGCTTTATGAAGTCAAACATTGGTTTATTTTTAGAAGCAATGCAAACATCAAACGTAATGTTGATCACAAATGTAAGGTTGATGATCCATACTTTTGTCATAGACTTTCTAACGTATGACATATGATCCATACATTTCTCTTCATCAGAATATAAGGTACATGATCTATTCTTTTAACAAGATGTAAGGTTCATCATAAATGTATGGTTGAAGGTCCATACTTTTGTGATGAAAATGTAAGGTTCCGTACATACATAAGGTTCTTCATCCTTACTTTTATAATATAGCAAAAGTAAAGTTCCTTCCAAACATAAGGTTCTTTTTACCAAAATTTTCAGTCAATGTATGTTTGATTAAACATACTTTTCTAAACTCTCATAAAATAAATGTAGGATATAATACTTATGGTATGCTCTCTAATGCACAATATAAATAGTGCTTCCAGAACACGCTGAATAGTTTTCTAAAAACTTTTAGAAATATTTCATGTGAATCATATACTTTAATATTATTCCAAAATTCATAATATAATTGTATATTAATTTCTTGAAATATAGTTGAAGTAAAATTATTAGAATAACAAATAAGGGTATTTATGAGCATGAATATAATCATAAAAATATAGAGTATTGTTGAAATAATAAATTCTCAACAATATCAACCTTTTTGATGATAAAAAAACCCACAAACTTATGTAAATTAGAATTTTTCCAGGATAAAAACAATATTTAATTTTTTTACATTCAAATACATTTTTGATAATATAAAATACAGGTGTATCCAAATTTCTCCACAAAGGTTCTCTATTTAAAAAAATTTCCCCCCCAAAAGTCTATTTAAATACAAAGTAAAATTTTTTGTTCATCTATATTTCTCCCCCTTTTGTGATGTCAAAAATAATGATAGAATAAAAAATATAGCACATGTAATGTATTAATGAACTTGTAATCAAATGTTATGAAAAACTATTACTCAATAAAGGAATTCGGACTTTTTTGAGGTATTATATCATGGATATAAACAAAGTGAAAACCTATCAAATATGATAAATCTGATATTTCATTGATAAAATAATATACTAGTACATTAATTAATAAGAATCAAAGTTGTTGGGATAATTGTTTGGAAAGGTGTATTTCGGTGATTTTGATTAAAATCTTTCAACTCTTACAAATATAAACTTAATCTCTTCATAACACTGTATCAGAGATTAATTATTTGATCTATTCCTTCTTGAGTCAAATAAATGTCTTTAATGAGGTTCACTTGGAAAAAACTCATGCAACATTTCATCTTTTTCCATAAACTGATTGAGCTTCTCAATGAATATGTTCTGGAATTCTTGAATACCTAGTTCACTTGAGGTGATCTGCTCAGCAAGATGCTTTTGAATATCCATTTGTACTGACAATATAGCAGTATTACATTTTAAATCATGCATCCTGTTATTCATGTTTCTCAATACAATGTTAATGGATTGGAATATCTTGATCAAATAAAGAGATGTAACTGATGTACTTTTTGATTTCCTCTGACATTTGCAAAATGTTTCTCCATAAAACTTTTCAAATCATCCAAATATGATTTCAGAACAACATCAGATTTTAATTTTTCTTCTTTGAACATCAATTCATTCTTAAAAATATATATTTCTTTCATTGAAATAGAACCATCTTTCAGATGTTTAAATCTATGTTTCTCTTTCTCAAATTATCTTATTAGAGTAGAATTATCTTCTTGAGCTCTTTAAAATTTTATGAAAAGCTCTTCAATATGATAAAAAATTGAATTAGAGGCACCCTATTCTTAATTCACAACTTGATCTACCAAGATTAGTGGTAAATATTGAGCAACTGGTTTCTATTCTTCATCCTAGTCCTCTAGTTTCTCAACTGATATTTCTTCATAAATCTCAACTAAGATTGATTTATTTAGAACTTCTGTATGAATTTCAGAGAGATTTTCATGAATAGGTTGTTCTTAAGTCTCAACTTCTAAAGTTAGGTGCTCATCCTAAGAAATTTCTTCTATAATTTGACTTTGTTGCACTGGTTCCATCTGAGAATTTTCAATTTGTACAGAGTCAATCTAGCCCACAGATTGTTCTATAATTTCCATTCCTTGTGAGTTTTCAATTTGAGGTACCTCCTCAGTTCTTGTCTATGCCTCTGCGTGAGGAAAATATTTTAATTTTTCTTGAGAATTAGATTCCTTTTGCCTATATTCTTGAACACGTGATCTTAAAAATTTATAACTTAAAGGAGATTCTATCTCAAGAAAATTTTCAGGAGTATATTCTTCAATAGCTTGAAACACTTTGTGCCTAAATTTTTAAAGTCCACCTTGACATTATTCATCGGCAGGGGAATATTATGTTTTAAATCTTAGTCTCCTTGTAGTCTTTGAAACTTCCCCCCTTTTGGATTCAGCCATAACATCTTTAGATTTTTCAGGTTTCTCCCCTTGACCAGACACCTGATCCTATTTAGCTCTAATATGCATAATTTTACCTTTTATAGTGCTCCATAAAAATCTGAGATTTCGTAAAGTTCCATCATTTATCACATTATTCTGGTGGTATTTTATTCTTGCATCAATCAGCCTCACGATATAATTCTTAAACAAAACCTTTGAAATAAACATTCCATAAGGATAAAAAATCATATGAGCCTCAGGTTGATAGAAATAACTCAAAAATATGACCAAATATCTTGTAAAATTAATCTTTATGTAACTTAATAAAAGAAATATAATATACATGTCAGGAAAAAGAATCTTTTCCATCTCAGACATCCATTGGTCTATTCTAGTTTGAATAAATTTAACTAAAATCTTCAGATATGATTCTAAATATTTGACCAAAATTTTCCTTATGTTAGTGTAATAAAATAGAAAAGACAAAATACCCACAGATTTATGATTTCTATCCCCGATTGACTGTAGATCAAAATGAAAAACTCTTTCGTGAGGCCAGTTTACGTTGATTGCAATTTCAATTGAAGATATAAACAACTCCCAGTCATTGATCTTTACAAAAATCGAATCTTATGTATCTCCCAAACTAAATTAAACTGTTTTAAAGAAACATCTCAACTCAACTTCATACAAAATTTTAGTGTAGTCCTCACCGAATGTCGTTTCAATACCTAGAAAGGATAATGCTTGCTTCAACATCAGGTTCATCTGATATAACCATTCCAAATCGATGACTTTTCCCTAAACAATTTTCCATCTAGCTGACCACTGACGCTTCACATCATTGGGTTCACATTCTTCAATTCCCTTTGTTTTTCCATTTTTCATCAAAAACATATTACGGATTTAGGTTCTATAGTTTCGAAGGAGTGATCAAAGGAAGAAAAAAATAGGTGGAGGGTTTCTATATTTCAAAAGGATTTGAGAAAATGAGTGGGTTTTGGAATTCAAAATGGACTCTAACAGATCCTTGACTCCCATTTCATTACGTAAAAAATAATCATTATTGAATTTAAAATAAATTAAACCATATGTGGCATATTTAAAATTTATTAAAAAATAAAAATAAAAGTGTATATTATTTAAGAGAAAACTAACTAAATTATTTTAAACAGTGAATATTTAAAATAATATGATCAAATAAAATTATGGTTTAGAAAAATAAAATTTATATTAAAATAAATAATGTTACAATTAGAAATATAATTAATTTAAAATTAATGAAATATAACTCCCCCTTAATAAAATCAAAACTTGAAGTGGGAAGTGCTTTAGTAAAAATATCAGCTAATTGAAATTCATGACTTATAAATTATAAAAATATATCCTTTTTAAGAACATGATCTCTTAGAAAATGATGTCTAATATCAGTATTATTTTTTAAATAATGACTTGTAGTATTTTTATGAAATATTTATAGCACTAATATAAACAAATATAATAGATGTATTATTAAAATTTAGTCCAAAATAAATAAGAGTGTCTTTCATCAATAAAAATTGTGAACAACAACTGCCTACAGATACATACCTTACCTTGGCTATTGATAAAGAAACTGAGTGTTGTTTCCTAATAGACCACGACACTAACTATTTTCCTAAAAAGTGATTGATTCTTGAGGTGCTTTTTCTATCTAATCTGTATCTTCAAAAATCAGCATCAGAAAATTAAATTAAATTAAATTCAGAATTATTTGGATAAATAATAGATTGAAAAATAGTTCCTTTTAAATATCTAAAAATTATTTTGACAGATATAAGATGAGATTATTTAGGATTTTATTTAAATATTTCAAAAATAAATACTAAGTCCATAATATATGTCCTATTAGTAGTAAAAAATATTAAACTTCCAATCATAACTCTATATAATGTGTTGTCTACTAATTTTCTAGCTTCATCTAAATCATGTTTTATATTAGTACACATAAGAGATGTATATGTCTTATTGTTTTCAAGTACAATTTTATTTATTAAATCAGTAATGTATTTAATTTGATTAAAAAAAATTCAAACTTTTTTTTGATAGATTTGATGTACTAAAAATAAATTTGGTTCTCCCATCATACTCATTTAAAATTCCTTGCACTAATTTTGAATAGTCATGAAAAAGTTTTTTATTTTTTGATCCAAAATTACATCATCCACATAAATTTGAACCAATAAAACATTAGATTTTATAGTTTTCATGAAAATTTTTGGATCTTCTATACCAAGAGTAAAATCATTTTTCAGATGAGAAGAACTTAATCTTTCATACCAAGCACTAGGTGCTTGTTTATGTCCATAAAGAGATTTAGTATGTTTAAGAAGAAAATATGGTTTTTGAGAATTTTCAAAACTAGGAGGTTTCTCAACATACAGTTCCTCCATTAAATAACCATTTTAAATAGAAGAAATAACATCCTTATAAAATAATTTTAAAATCATATGAGATGCATTGGATAAAAAGATTCTAGTGGCTTCTAATCTATCTACATGGAAAAGGCATCATCGTAATTTATACCTTCTTCCTGATTATATCCTTTGGCTACTAGTATTTCTTTATTTCTAGTTATGATCCCATGATCATATTTTTTATTTCTTAAGACCCATTAAGTTACATTAAAAAGATAGTTATTTAGTCTTTAAACAAAATTTCAAACATCATTTATTTTTAATTGGTTTAGTTCTTTTTGCAATTCTATCATCCAACATTTATCAACAAAAGATTATTCTACTAACTTATGTTCTAATTGGTAAAAAAATGTTAAAAACTCAACTGGATTTCCTATATTTCTTCTAGTTTTTATTCTTCTATATAACTCTCCTATAACAGTTTCTAAAGGTTATTCTTTAGGGTTCTATATTCTCTAGGTAAAACACAATTTGGTTTATTAGTGATATGTTTTTCTGAACTAGACTGATTTTTTTTTATATCATGTTCAAAATAAAATTTTAGGTTTTCAAGTATGACGTTATTAATAGGGTTATATTCGTCAATTTGATCATTCCTTTTTTCAAAATGGTAAGATTCATCAAATTTCACGTGAACAATTTCTTCAAAAATCCTTGTCTTCTTATTAAATACTCTATAAGCTTTAGAGGTAGCAGAATATTCTAAAAAAATCCCTTCATCATATTTTGGATCATACTTACCAATATTTTCATTAGTTTTCAAGATATAAACCTAGAATCCAAAAACATTAAAGTATTTTACTTTAGGTTTTTAGTTATTCCAAAGTTCATAGGGTGTCTTTTTGAAAATCGTTCTGATTAAAACTCTATTCATTATATAGTAGGTTGTCCTTACAGCTTATGCCCAAAAAAATTTAAGATGATTGTATTCATTTAGAATAGATCTAGCCATTATTTTGAATAGTTTTATTTCTTATTTGATCAATTTCATTCCATTGAGGTGTTCTTGGTGTAGAGAAAGAGTGTTTAATATCTAGATTTGACCAAACTGAGTTGAATTTATGATTCTCAAAATCTCTACTATGATCAATTCTTAATGAAATTATTTTAAAATCATTTTTCATTTTGAAAAGATTTGATAAATCATTCATATATAGTCAAAGTTTCATTTTTTTTATTTTAGAAAATATATCCAAGTAAATCTATAATATTCATCAACTAAAACATATACATATAATTTACCAGCCAAACTTGCTACTCTTGATGGTAAAAATGATCGATATAGATAATTTCAAAAATATTAAATGTATAAATTTTCTTAATTGATTTGAAGGATGATTTGTGTTGCTTTCAAATTTGAAATGCATCACAAAATCTTTCAAAATAAAATTTAAGACTATGAAAATATTAAACTAATTGTTTATTATAAAACATATATAATACATAAATATTGAATTGTCCAAGTGTTCTATTATAGTTCTAGGAATCATTTATCTTAGCAGTGAAACAATTTACCTTTTTCTAGATGGGGAATTTAAGTCCAGGGTATAAACATTTTCAGTTCTGGGTGCTCTGAATTCTAGAAATTTATCATTAAAAACAGAACCACAGTTATTAGAAAAATTGACCAAATAAACATCATCATGATGTTGAGAAATACTTATTAGGTAATGCTTCAACCCATGAACATAAAGTACATTATAGATTTTGAAAACTTATGGATCTCCAATAGTTCCAATACCAATGATTTTTCCTTTTACATTGTCACTAAGGGTGACTAATAAACCATCTTTTTGAGTTTAGGTTTTAATGTTAGATGAGTATTCACTCATATTCCTGGTTTATCTACTTTCCATGAAGCATATTTCTTTTCTTATTTTGTGACGATCTTCTTTTAATGTCATTTAAACAATGGTTTGTTTTGGTACCCATATTTTATTGGGTCCAGTTGTATTAGCTAGTAGTGATATGGGAATCCATATTTTCATTTTTTTTCTATACTCATTTGTCTCAAATACAGTATTTAAAATAATGGTCTTTTAACTCCACTAATTTGGGGAATTATTACATACCTGTTTTTAGTTATACGACCTTTTATTCCTTGGTAATTAAAAATTTCACTTTTTGAAAGTGAAAAAATAGTTTTTTTACATTTTAGGTTCATAAAATTTACTGCATTTTCCATATCATTAATTCTTAATCACATTCTCAACAAGAATTTCATTTAAATTATTTTTCACCTTTTGTAAAAAAGGGAGTTGTACTTTTGTAGGTTTCTACTTCATCTTTCAGTGTTTTGATCTTAGTTTATTGATCTTCACTATTTGTGTTAGATAAGTTATATTTCTCAATTAACTATTGTTGTTGTTTTAAAAAAGTTCCTCTTTCTCATAATATTTAAATATGATTATTTCTAGTGATTTATAATTTTTTAATAAAGAATCAGATCTTTCTTTAATCATGTTATACTAGGATGTATGTTTTTCCTTTGAATAGCTAGGGTCTAAATCAGAATTGGAAGAGTAAGAAGATTGTACCTCACTATCTTCATCCATGAGGCAAATATTTTCTTTTAGATTTTATTCTTATTTTCCTGATTCAGACATTGATGAGCTGCTATAGTATTTAGAAACACTCCATTTAGCTTTCATTATTCTTTTATCTTTCTTCTCGTAATTAGTATTTTTGAAAAACCACTTTTGCTTTTTTCGTTTTAGCATAAGACAGTCAGGTCTTATGTGACCCATTTTCATTCATTCACTGTATCTAAATACCTTTGGATCATTCTCATCATTATTAAAGGATTTTATGAATCCCATTTTCTTCTTATAGAATTTGATGAATTTTATGGCCATCTATGTCATTACATCTCTGAATCAGATGTGTCAGAACAATCTTTTTTGATATCTTGTATCATCTTTTCTGCTTTTATTCTGATATATAACTATCAAAGCAATATTTTCTCTTTTTATCAAGACTTTATACTCATTAGCGTCATCTTATTTCCCAACATCATACATCATCATGGTTCTAATAAATTTTATCATAGTTTGATTTTTAATAGCTGATTATTTCCTAACGGTTGTTGATATCCCATTCCATTGGGTTGGTATTACTTTCAAAACATTCAATGATTAATCTATGTGGGTGATAGGATCTCCCAAGGCAGTAATGTTGTTGACTATCTCTGTAAGCCTTCCATTCATCTAAGTGATGATTTCACCATCAAGAATTTTAAATGTATCGAATTTTAGTTTGGCTAATAATACCTCATTTGTCTGACATTGTCAGTTCCTTCATATTCAACTACAATAGTCTGCAAAAACTGATATGCAGTAGGGAATTGTGATACTCGGTTAAATTCAACCTATCCAAGACCATATTTGATTTCATTTGTTGATTATGAATTTATGCCATACTATGCTTCTGTTGCATCATTCCATGTTTTTGGTTTCTCTGGAATCACATAAGGGGTAATAATTTTAGAGTAGACAATGTATCCAAGGTTCATTAGGTAGATGATCATTATTTATTTCCAACATCCATAGATTTTACCATTGAAGTATGGAGCTCAAGCCATTGAAATTACCCCTCATTTATCATCCATTGATATCTCTGTATAAAACTTTATTTTCATTTTTCTATATCTTTAAAAAAAGAACCACCTATGATACCAATTGTTGGATCATGTTATACAAAATACCCACAAGAGGGAGGTGAATTATGTCTATCAAATTTTCATTAAGAAATCTTGATTATAATCACTTTTTTCCTTTTACCTTTATTATATTGTGTATTTAGTGGAAGTAAACAGATATCTGTACAAAAATATTTATAGTGGTATGGGGCTCAAAAATCTCCTAGTCCACTCCACCAATGCTCTTGTCCATGAGATTTGTGATTTTCACTAGTATGTAATCTATTCATAAGACCATCCATAACTAAGTGCAAGCAGTTGAATCCTTTACAATTTAAGGATATGAAAAATCATTATGATTCTATACACAAAACTGATAAAACTAGTTAGTATGAGAAGATGATACTCAAAATAAAAGGGTATTGTTTTGAAAAATACTTTCTGATTGATCTTCATAGTTGCAACAGAATGCATTTGACAGTAAATGGATCATCATTTTCAGAAAGGATGTTCTTCAGGTAAAATCAGTTCTGAATCGATCCAGTTGTAATTAATCTTGAAATATATTTATTAAAAAATCAGAAAAATATTCACGATAGATCTTCAATGTAGAACAAGTAAATCTTCAACATTTCTTTTTCTAATATAAAATAGAATCTGATATTTCTTTGCAGCAGCTAATCTGTAAAGTATATTTTTATTGTATTAGGGTATCTTTATTTTTCTTTCAATCTTTAATGTCTCTAGATTTTAGTCTTGTAATCATCTTGATATCAAGATATATCATGTCATGTATGTTCTACAGAAATTTAGATACTCTGCAGTTATATAATAAAGATGAGCACCTTTTTCATAAATTTAAACCCATAAAAGTTTCCTGACAGACCGCAATGTTCAAATGTTTGAATAACAGAGTGGTCTTAATTTCTATTAATAATTAGAAAAAAAAATTCCTTTTAAATCGATCCTTTGAATAACTTATAAATGGTTCAAATATGATATTTAAAATCGGGATTTCAATCTGGCTTGAAATCATCCTAATAATCCTCAAAAGAGAGTTTCACGATAATGTCAAAAATTCAAATCTCCAAAGATTAAAGAAGTAAAATATAGGGTTTTTTAGAAGCAATAGAAACATCAAACATACGATTGATCACAAATTTAAGGTTGATGATCCATAATTTGTAATATACTTTTGAATAGATGATATATGATCCATACTTTTCTCTTCTTTAGAACATAAGGTACATGATCTATACTTTTTGACAAAATATATGGTTAATCACATAAGTAGGCTTGATGATGCTTACTTTTTTGAAGAAAATGTAACGTTCCATACTTATGTAAGGTTCTTCATCCATACTATTCTCATATAAAAAATGTAAACTTACTTCCAAATGTATGTTTCCTTAAATCATAATCTTCTGTCAATGTAAGGTTGATTAACCATACCCTTATAAATTCCTATAAAATAAATGTAGGATATAAGCCTTACGCTATGCTCTCCAATGTATTGTATGAACAGTGTTTCCATAACACGTGAAATAACTTTTTGAACACATTGAAAAATATTTCGCATGAATTATATGCTTTAACATTATACCAAAATTGGTAATATAGATAATATTAATCTCCAGAAATATAATAAAGTAAAATAATTTGAATAAAAAGTAAGGGTATTGGTGAGAATCAAAATCATTATAAAAATATATAGTATTGTTGAAACAATACATGCTCAATATAATATTTCCATGTCTATGAAAAATATTTGAGCGACACAGTCGATGATCATTGTTTGATGCTTTCATTGATGTCTAGTTAACTAAGGAAGTCTCAAAAAATCTTGGATCTGTATATAATTCTTGACCACATTCATGGTCTTTATAAGGAGATAGCTAGAACAGAAAATTTTGACATTTCCATGGTACTATTTTATAGAAATCTTGGATAGGGTCCCCCAGCAGGGCCTCACATAGTAAATCTCATTGGCTATATTGAGCTCTTAGAGGTACTAGGTTTTAAAATAACATAATAACTTGGTACCGAACTCATTATATCATCACTCTCTAATATCTTCTCTAGTTTTTTTTTTGAATTTTAATATGAAAAAAATTGAGTAGTCTATATCACATCTTCTTAATCTTGTTTTCCTATTATACATGGATATGAAGATTGAAAAAAACTTCTTTCTTTGTGGTGAACAAACAAAAAGGGAAAGTGGAAATATTTAATCCCTAGTCTTCTTCATTCCATTCTCAGAAGAGGAATAACTAGGGTAAATCAAGGGAACATGATGATTTCTATTTCACATGTGGCAAGAAGGCCCACATAAATAAAAACTACCCTCAACCAAAGAAGTAAGGTGATGATTTAGGTGCATTTGTTATCGATTACAATTTATATTATTCCACAAATTGGTTATTTGATTCAATTTGTGGTGTTTACATATGTATTCAAATATATGAACCAAGTAGATTCAAAATGATTGAATGAGGAGAGCTGGATCATTGATATTCCAATGGAGCAAAAATATCTACTATATCTATCAGAGACTAACACCTCATATTGCCAATCAAAATGATCATGGTTTTAAAGGGTCCTAAATATGGGCCATTAGTAACCAATAAAATTATCTATATATTCATAATTGATATAGAGGTATTTATTTTCAAAAATGGGAATAAATTTGCTTCATTTATTAATATAAAATTTTTTTTGTTAGTGAACATTTAAAAAAAAGTCTTTATGTTTTGGATTACATGAAGCAAATTTTTTCAATTGATAATGAATTTACTTTACATGACTCATACCACACCCAAATTTGGCGTCCCCAGCAAAGTCATGTAAACCAGAAGTTCTTAAAAAAATAAAGATGTATATTTAGATTACTTTGAACTAAAACCACTTGGTGTATGTTAGGAATGTTTACAAGGAATAATAACCAATGCCCCATTTAGTTGGAAAGGTGAAATGGCTAAGGATATTTTTGAAAATAGTTTTTATTGATGTGTGTGGATTATTTTTTATTTAATAGAGAGGTGGGTACTCAAACGTCATAACATTTACTAATGATTTTAGTAGATATGGATATGTCTACATAATAAGGTATAAGTTGGATTCTTTTAAATAAATCATGGAATATAAGAATAATGTTCCGAACTATCTTGGAAAAAAGATTACGAAACATCACTCAAACCTTGGTGAAGAATATGTTGCCCAAGATGTAATTGATTATATATGGGAATTCATGATTTTATATTAACTAAATCTTCATTATACACCTATGTGGAATGGTGTAAATGAAATTTGGAACCAAACCTTGTTAGAGATGGTGAGATCAATGATGAGTCATGTTATTCTTTCATTATAATTTTGGGGATATGCATTATGAACATTAGCATACATTGTAAACTGAGTGACAACTGAATAAATAGATGGTATGCCAAACCAATTATGGAATTGAAAGAAACCTATGTTATCATTCTTACTTGTGTGGGGTTACAAGTAATTTTTTATTTCCTCTTCAAGAAACAAGCTTTCACCCCGAGCCACAAAGTGTATCTTCATTGGATATCTCAATGAAATAAATGGATACTACCTATGAAATAAATTAGACTTAAAGGATTGGGTTGACAGATGTCCCACATTTTTCGAGGAGGATCATATCACCAAAAGAGATAGCAGAAGTGAGATAGGAATTAATGAAGTTCAGTCTCATGATATACAGAGTTGGAATTGGAAAAAATTCCACAAAGCTCTATGGAAGAAGAAATTATTCCCGAGACACAAATACTATGTTGATTTAATATATATTTTAGAAAACAATAATTATATGGGTTTATCGTCATTGAAGATGATGATTCACTATTATTTGATAATAAGGATCCTATAACCTGCAAGGAAGTAGTTTGTTTCATATATGTTTCTAAGAAGAAAGAAGACAAAAATTCCGAAATGGATTCTAGGAACAAAAACCATGTTTAAATTTTGGTAAACCCACTAGTAGATTTAATTTCTTCTGGTTGCAAATGGGTATTAAGGAAGAAACATGACATGGATGGAGAAGTCAGTACCTATATGGTGAGACTAGTTGCAAAAGGGTTTAAAAAATATTATGAAATTGATAATGATGAAAATTGTTCACCTATTGAAATGCTGAGATCCATCAGAACTCTTCCTTCCATTGCGGAATTCCATGATTTTGGGATTGGGAAAATGTATTTCAAAACATCCTTCATTAATAAGATCCTTAAATAATATGTATATATGACTCAAATCGAAAGGTTTAATACTCCAATGGATTCCAACATGGTTTAGAAGTAGAAAAGATCCATTTATGTATTAAATCAAGATTCCAGGTCATAGAACATTGGTTTTTATGAGGCGATAAAATAATTTTGTTTCGTAAATAGTGAATGTGCTATGTGGGTCTATAAACGATTTAGTGGGATTTAAGTCATTTTCATAATAGCATCTGTTAATGACATATTACTCATTGAAAATGAAATACTAGTCTTATAGTCCTTTAAGGAATGGTTGAATAAATGATTCTCTATGAGGGACTTGGGAATGGAATCATATATTCTGGGGATCAAGATCCATCATGATAGATCCCAGAGGTTACTTGACTTAAGTCAATGTAAATTCATTGACAAAATACTGAGGAGATTGAATACAGAAAAATCCAAGATGGGATTATTCTACTGTCACATGGCATTCATCATTTCAAGAAAATGTTTCCTCGAACACATGAAGAATGAAATAAAATGAAAAGTATTAAATAAGCTTCAAAGATTGGGTAAATCATGCATTCAATGCTATGTACTATGATAAATATCACCTACACATTATGTGTGGTGGGGAGATATCAAGATGATCCAGGTTACTGCTATTGGATGGTAGTCAAGACTATCGTTAAGTATCTAAGGTGTAATTACGATATATTCCTATTTTATGAGGATATTGGAATATAGTCCTCAATGTATATGCATATGCTGGTATCCAAATCAATCAATATGACATGAAGTCAAAAACATGATACATATTCACTTTGAATAGAGGTGTAGTAAGATGTAAGATCTGAAAGTAGGCTATGGTTGCAGATTCTACTGTAGAGTCTAAGTTTATATCATCTTTTATGGAAGATTAGGAAGAAGTATGGATATAAAACATATTATAATAGCATTATGAGGTACCTAGTTTTAAGGATATTATAACACTCTATTATGATAATACTTTAGCGGTTATCTTTCATAATAGTAAAGGTCACATTAGTGGGTGAAGCACATACTTCAAAAGTATCATCTCTTGAGGGATTTATCTCAGAGAGGTGATGTTGCAGGGATCCATATTTTCAAAGAAGAAAACATGGTAGACAGTTTAACAAAAGACATTATTGAGTGAGAACATTACTATCTTGTGAGGTCTTGTAGTCTGAAGGTTATATACAGTTGGAACTAGTCAATGTTGGTGTTTTTTGGATTTAGTTTCACTCGACAAACTATTTTTACTTTTATTACATGAATATTTGATGTATTTAATATTAATAAAACATCTTTATATATATATATTTTTGTACACCTAGACTCTAATGTAATAATGTACTAGAGTTTATATCTCATTGATAAGGTCATAACAGTTCCCCAATATGGTGATAATGTTATATTGATATTATCAAATAATTTGATGTGGTTGGATAACAAGCTATAATGAGACACGTAATATATAGACTGTTAGGTGCAATTACTTGTTAGCAGATGATGTTTCCTCTCTTGAAGTTCACACTTGGTAATCCAAAATATGAGAGATTATGAGAAAAGACCCTCCAACAGGAATTCCACCTATTTTGGTGTCATTAGATATTATAATCTATGATAATGTTTGATGATACATAGATTTTAAGATTATTTTTAATGCATTTTACAACTCACATACTTATATGTGTTTCAGAAACCACGACAATAATAGTTAATGGTGAGGTTGGATATGTTGTGTTCATCATGAGTGACATTTCATTAATGAATATATCAAGGAATGATTTCTCCCTTACATCTTTAAATAAATATAAATCTCATCCCTTTTATTTGAATACAACCATCACATTAAATTCCATGGTCATAGTGTAACGATGTGTTTATTTCATATAGTTAAATAAAGACATATCAAGAATATTGGTTTTTGACATGATTATGCAACCTACTTGATCAGATATTGTGATAAAGGTATTATATTACATTTTGATAAATAATATATACTTGTTTATGTTTAGGAATTAATTTCTGTCCCATGGTTCCCTTGACCCATTACTAGATAGTAATAGTGGACTTTTGGCAAGCCCACATAATGCCAATGAGTAATAATCCTAGTCTGTCGCACACTATGTGTTTCAATTGACCTTTATTAAATTATATTTGAGTTCGAATAATGGAATAAATATTATTATCACTTTTATGGAATAATTTTATACAACTTATATTGATCGCAGAAATTAAATAAATATTTATTCAATGACATGAGAATAAAATATTTATTTTATAAATTGAACATTTTAATAAATATTTTTTTATATTGTGAATAAAATATTTATTTAGTTTTTCAATATATGATAGAGGAGTTTGAAGGGACCAATACCATGTCCGGTTAAAAATATTATGTAACAAGACTATTACATAATATTTGTTATCACAAAATTTAGAATGCACCATAGAATAATAATATAATTATGATTATTTGAAATGAGGTTTATTAAAAGTAATAAATGTTATTTTATGACTAGTATGAAATTAAATAATATTATAACTTAAGTATTAACTCTATAAATAGGCACCCATGTCTATTGATTCTAGTATCCAAAAATTGAGAATTGATAATTGTTCTGAACAATTAATTATTTCTGAACTCCTCCTCCTCTCTCTCTCTCTCTCTTTGAATAACAACAAGTAAAAGAGATATTTCATCAATACTGATGAATTAATGACTAATAATGAACATCAAAATACCTTTTAATATTTGTTCTAGCACCCAAAGATCATGTTTTTTTGCTCAGAGATCATATTAGCATGTGTGGATCACTACTAGGGGGATTCCATTCTTGGATCCTCACAGAGAAAAAAAGATAATATGAAAGGGTCAATTTGGAATATCAACATTCACCAATTAATAAATTTCTTAATCCAAGGTATTTATTCCTTAAAATATTAAATAAATCGATTATATGTTTTATGTTCAAGATCCTCTCTCTTAGTTTCGATAAACGATTATTAAAATAAATTTTAAAATATTGGCTGCCTCTGCACACTTCTGCTATGCCCAGAACCATCACAGTCATGATTCCATTAGTGGAGGGAAAGATAATAATCATATATTTCCCCACCATTAAATTAAATATTTTGACATTCATCGCATTAAAGAGTGATGCATGGAGCGAGAACAGTATTTATTACCTCATTCAAACAATGATAGGTAGTAATTCTCGATATTCTATAGTTGAGAAGAATTTTCTCAAAATCATATTTTCATCAAAGAACATGGGTAATTTCTTATAGCACCACAAAGTCCATCTAGTATCTAGTATTCATATTCTCAACTGCATCATTGTACACCCCATGCTAACTGGGAATTTGGCCTAATTGGCAGTCATTCTGCAATAATCTGACCTCTAGTTTCTATCACAGAAGGCAGTAAAGGGAAATCCATGGCTGATTTTATCCCTGGACATCCCAGCTTATAAATTCCACTTGTAGACACTTAACTCTCATATGATGAGGTTTTCTATTCCCATTAAAATCTATAAACATGGGAGATGTATTTTTTCGGTACCTCCCGATGTTATATTGGAAAAGGACAGAAAATATGAAGATAAATCGGGTTGGATTGGGATTGATTTGTTTCCCTAGAAAAAGGAATTTTTCCCTAAAATTTCCCACTAATTTTAGGATAAAAAAATAATGAGATAGAATATAAATCTCTCATAATAACTTTATAATTATCCCTACAGTTGTAGGTATCCTACCAAAATATCAATGGGGATACAGAACAAGTGATAATGCATATCGATAGTGAATATTCCATAAAAAGGTAGAACTGGACCCACTCACCTACTATAAAAACGGAATAATGGATGAATTCCATTTTGATACCACATTTAATCATGTTCCTTGGTCACAGAATGCTTGTGGTGACGCATTGGCTAATGAAGCGACAGTCTTGGATGACCCTATTCAGGAGGAAGCAATCTTCCATACCACACACTAAAGTATGGTCTTATAAATCTTCATCTATAATATGAATGAAATAAATTAGGTAAACTCCACACAAGATCATGATGAACAGATATCCTCCACTGGATGCATGGATCCCATAATCAGTTATCTCTAAAATGGGACTCTCCTGACAAATAGAGCCCGAAGGGAATAGATTTAGTGCCATGAAATTAACTTTACTCCATGAGATGAAAAAAATGATAAAACCCTCCTAAAAAAGTTAGGATTTTTTTGGAATAATCTCTAGATGAATTATAGAATGGGAGATTTATTCCATCATAGAAGAAGTACATCCAGGCTCCTGCGATACCCATCAATATGAGACCATGCCCCCACACCTAATAAAGAGGATGGTTTATTACATGAAAACCATTATATAGGACTGGGTGAAATTGAAAAGAAAAATTCATTTAGGTGAGATCCATGAAAACTTTATCCATCATCCCCGAAAATTTCTACATACAACAAAATATTCCTTGTCATTTGACCTTTGGGGAATGGATGTTGTGGGGCCATATCCCCGAGTCTCAGGTAAGAAGTTAAAGTACATACATACTTTTGTTGACTTCCTCTCCAAATGGGATGAGGTAATACCCCTCAAGGATCTCAGGATGAAGAATATCATTAACTTCTTAAAGTCTCATATCATCACCTAGTCCAGGGTCCCTCACACAATATTTATGTGTAATGAAACCAAATTCAATTCTATGAAATTGAATAAATTATTCCAAGAGCACAACATCAAGTCCAATCACTCATCCCGATTTCATGAAGCAACATGCAGTGAAAATAGGGTCCTTAACCAAAACATTTTCACACATAAACCATATGATAGTAAATAATGGTAAGAAGTTTTATCTAGATAATCATACCCAATATTTATGGGCTTACCGAACCAAAACATGTACAGAAACACAAGAAACTCTATACTCATTGGTGTATTGTACCAAGAATGTGTTTCCCATATAAATATAGTTTCCTTCACTCTGAATATCCGTTTTTATTAAACTCTTGAATGATGAGAAATAAAAAAAGCTACAAAAATGGTCTGGAATGAGTTAATGAGAACATGTTGTGTACATTTCACACCCTTGAATTCCATTAGAACATGATATTCACAAGCCTTCAATAAAAGGTCCCCCTCCATACATTCCTCTAGGGAAAATTGGTGTTGGATATTAGAACCCCAATGATACTAGGGAAGAATCCTCCAAAGTTGGAACCCACATGGGAGGGGACTTATATCCTACATATTTCTATCACAATGGTGACTACTCATTGGTAACAATGGATATGGATTTTTTTCATCCCCCACAAAGAGATATTTATCAATAATTTCATTGCATAACTATCATACATCGTGAATTCATGACAGAAAATATTAAACTACATATAATATTACTTCATAACTACATGATGTTAAACTGCATGTAGGTTTCATGGTTGTATAGAACTAAACATCATAGTCACATCCTAACCACATTATGATAAACTATACAGATCATGTCCCCACCACATGACATTAAACTACATTGATCCCCCAATGGTTCATCATTATCCATATCAGGCGATCCAAGTCCATACAATAACCCTTTAAAATGCATAGCATCTCAGATCCTAACCACCAAAAGTTAAACGATATAGAACTGGTTCTCACAATATGATTTTAAACTACATTGAATAATTTATCACTTCATGATGATAAACTACCTCGTAATCCCTGTATCACTAATAACTCACCAAACACAAGCAGGTTATGTGTAGAGGATGGATAAAATGCCCATGTCCCAATGTGAGAGTCATCTCCACGTAGGGAATCACTCCTTCTAAGAACTATGTGTGGAATGATTCCTTCCATCATAAGATACATTGTGATTCCCAAAACTCTATTTTTAGGCCCATACGTAATTTTTTATCTCCTTTACATCATGTGACCAACATCCTTGCAATAATACATTAAATTTAACTTCTAAATTCATTATTGCATGACATTCAACTACATGGGTTTCTAGAGGTAATTATGGCTTCATTATCATTTTGATGAGATATATAGGGATTCATCAATCCTATATATTGTTTGATCAACTACATGTTAAAAAATTCTCATGTCCTATCCTGAATCGCCTCTATATGTTGGGATTAATCCTTACAAAATATTTTTTCCTAAATTGAAAATTTCTCACATGATCTTAGGAATTATAGTAAGCATCTCCCCACAAAAAAAATGAATATTAGCTGGGGACATGGTCATCATGGTCCTGTATAAAATAACAAAAAAGGAATACCATGATTCCTCGATATAAGACATTAAACTGCATGGTTGATGTCCTTTAGAATACATAAAACTACACATTCTTATGGTCCTCACCTGAGAGGATCACTATTGTTGGTGTTGGTCGCCTACCATACCTCTATTCATGAACTATGCATGACTTTGTTTCTAAAATCATCGGATGTGTTGTGACACCAAAATATCCTACCCTGAGTCTAGTCACAATTGATAAATATAAACATGCCCCATCCATGTGTGTAGGCTAGAATTTCAGAAGAATCTCTATTGCAAGAATATCACATTGATTGATTTTAAATAACAAAGGGTGCATAGTGATGCCTGAATTTCCATATTTGGGTCCATCCCCAATACCCATGTACACGTCATTAAGCATATATCCATGCTACATGATGTTAAACTCTGTTTTTCCTTTATAAAAACATGTGACATGATTCTTATCATCATGGGATAGATAGTGACATCAGGATCTCCAATCCTGGGCCCAGGTACAATAATCCAGGAAAAGAATTCCCACTTCTATATATGGGTTAGAAATGCATAGATAGTTTCTCATTCAATAACTACATGTATCTCGATTCCTATAATCAAGGGATACATAGTGATGCCCATATATCCAATCTTGGGGCCAGCTACAGCACCCATTGAAAATTTTCACCCCAACCGCATAAAGTCTTAGAAAAACAATCTCATTTTTCCTATGTCCGATCTATATAATTTTATGTCCTACTTTTGCATATAATATCTATTGCACAAATTTTTTTTCAGTTCCCACATGCTTACTAGATGATGATTAAATTTCAAGGAAAATATATAGGTCTCTTGACATTAAAACCTCAGAAAAAATATTTCCTTACTGAATGACGTTAGATTTAATGCCAAATTTCAATATCATGTGATGTTAAAAAGAACAAAATCAAGTACATCACTTCTACCGGATGTTAAACAATGAATACCATTATCCATTATTATCCCTCTTCAATGGGCCACATGAGACTTACCTCTGTCATCCAGAGTACGAGGTTCTTCCATCTTATTTTAATCTCCTAAATTCATAAATCACACTTCATGTCTTAAGAATGTAAAGTTTAAACAAATATTTCATGGTCCTTTAAAAGGAAGACATATTTCTCTTCTAGACCATGATATTTATGCATAAGGTCTCAAACCTTCCAACCAAAAAAATCAAGGATATGTATGGAGGAATTTCTAATCCTTATGAGTCTAATGTCATTGTGGTGGAACTTATCACATGAGGGTGTTCTGGGATATCCCGAGTATGATTGTACAATGTCATTTCTCATGTCCTGCGAACCTCTTTCCTGAATTTACAATATTCCCATCCCCCACTCAGAAGGATGTGGCACTAATATTGAACCAATGTATCCTAATTGGGATCCATTGTATCACCCACATATAAGGTCCATGTGCATCGTGACCTTAAACTAGATGGACATTGGTCAAAGCTATGCAACATTAAACTCTATCCTATAATGGTACAAATCTCAAGGATATAAACTACTAGATAAAGAGACAAATATCATTTTAGGTTTAAAATTCACAAAAGAAAGATTCAGAAAAAATCAGTCCCTCTCTCTCTAAAATCTCTATCTCCTTTGTTTAGAAAAAAATTAGGGTGTGAATAAATAGGGCATAAATCTCCTAAGGTTTACACCATAACCCTATTAAAATTCAATATAATCTTACTAGACCCCTATGTTCATGAAAAAAATTAGATTAACGATTCCTCACATCTCCGCACAGTAAGAATTTATTCTCTATGTAGTGACACAACATTTATGGTCCTCTAACCCTTCATGGATATTACAATATAAAAAATCCCAATCTATTATTTGAGAACCTTGGATCACCATAAACTATCCATGGCCATTTAGAAAGGCTACCTGGCTTCAAAGGACCCTTTTTCTGATGATGAATGTATTCTTATGGTTCTTCCATATGCGCATATAATCATCAACAAAATGCATCAATCTTTAAAAATGTCTTCTTGATCCTTGTGAGACATGGAATCACTATATAAGAACTCAACACCTTAGTGTGTTCAAGTCCATTCTCATTTAATATTGTCACATATCATCCAATTGACCTTAGAACTTCATACCATGATTTACAATTCCTATACCTGACTATCCAAGAAGATTATACATCTTCAATGTTATGTCACTGGTTTTTTACCCTTTCTCAAAGAAGGAATGTGAGGCTCCATTCCAAAACCATCTATGTCCCACACCACATGATTTGATACCATAGGGTGTGGAGCTCAATCTGAATAATTAAGATATAAACTTCCCCATGGTTCCATTCCCCTTCTTTGATATCTTTCCCCACACCCAACCTCATCATATAGTTGATTGAGTCCAAAAAAATCATTCAAGGCCCTTGTAAAGAAGTAGATATCATATTTTATTTTCCATTATATCAATGCATAAGGGATTTTACATACCAAATAAAGTAATAACCTTCTTGTAGGAAATGAACTAAAAACCATGTGAGCTCTAGAAACACTATGGGGGATCCTATCACCTTAGGGAATTTTGAGTCATCCCCATCATGTATACCCAAACTATATTAATCGATATAAACCTTTGGTTTTTGACATATGTCACCCATATTCAAATATTCACGTAGGCCTATATTCCCTATTATTTTTTCATCAAAAAATATTCCCACTTAAATCATCAGTTAGCCTTGAAAAGGGTGGACACACCAATTTTTGACAATGTTGTGAATGCATATGGTCTTTGAACCACAATCCATAGGAATATCCTCCTTATGGGAAAGGATCTATATTCCATGTGAGCCTCAACAGCACCATAGTAGAAATCAACAACCTAGGGTGTTTTGGGTAATTCTTGGGATTTCTTCACTATATTCCACACCATATATCACGTCCTGGTAGTATGAATTTAAATCACAAGGCATCATATGGCTGGAGCTAAAAACCATAAAATATTATGATAGAAGGTCCAATATAAAAGTCCCTAAACCAAAGTGATATAATCTTAGAGCTAAAAGACCATAAACTAAAGTGATAGAATGTATGACCTAAAATACCTTAAACTATATCTCAATAATAATTTAGTCCTCATGAATGAAAATTCATGTAAGGCCCACCATATATACATGTAAAAAATAAATATATACTCACCAAGTCTATCATATTTAGAAAGAGAAAGAGTACTATCCTTTTTGGAAATATGTTCTACCCAATTATCCTTTTGTGAAATAGGTAACCTCTAGATAACTGGAATAGATAAATCAATGTGTAACCTCGTGATTGGTTGAAATTCCAGAACATCTGACAAGAAGAATCAGTTGTAATTTAAATATTCATATCTGGACATTCGTGTTTACATGATATTATTAAAATCATGGGTATCATTAGTGACTCATATAACATCACATCTGTAAAAATTCATGAACATCATGAATAAAAGAAAAACATGACAATAAATTTTCATAAAATCAATTCATTGATAGCATTAAATTTGAGGAATATCCACATTTCAAATCCCCCCAAATACTTTCATAAAATAAATAATTCATGTAAATGATCAAACTTCAATAAGATTCAATTTTCTATGATACCCAAGTTGGAAAGTGTCTGGCCAGAAGCAAAAACTAAAAGCTAAAGTGCCACTCATCCCACCTCTTCTGCTTCTTCCCCAGGATAATGGGACATTACTATTATAGAATCACTTCATCTTTTTATAGTAGTTTCTAATGAGGCTAATGAAGATGAGAGGCCATACCTCATGAATGGTATGATTCCCTCATATCTCTGTTTCTTAATGGTCCTGGAATCCATATGTTCTTCAAAATTAGATATAAACTAGTGACTCGGATCTAACACGTCCCATACCTCCTTCATATTTTCAACAACGGGATATTTTACTTCAATATAACTTAATTACTTCTTATTACTGGACAAATATTTAGGAGTTAGTGTATTTTGACTCATGTTTTATTATAGTGGTTGGAGATAAAATACATCCTCCCTTAAGTCATCAAATATTTGATCAATTGATTACCCTTGTTCATGAAATGTTTTAATAGGAGTCTCTAGGATAAAGATATGATTCTACAACCATATCATCCAATGAAATGTTTTAGATTTTGTGGGTACCAAGGAAGAAGGAGAGGAATTCCCATATATTCATCCATCAACAGATGGATCACCCATTTCCTATTCCAGAGGGATTTTTTCCTTCAAATATTTTGTCAAACTATTGGGTTGTTTGTCTGTAGAATGGGTGTGCATCATTTATGTATAACCTAAGTCATGAATCAATCCAATAATTACTATAGAAAAATGGTCTAGTGTGGAAAATGGTTTGTCCAAATGATGAACCAGTTAGTTTATCACAGTAACTGAGTGGGATTCTACACAATTCTAGGCATAATCCATAAAATGAAAGGAAAGAGCACCCACTAATGGAAGAATGATCTCAATATCATTGTATTCACATTCCAACATCATCCAAAATGGAAGATTATCTCAGGGTGTCATTCACCCCACCAACTTGTCAAGTGAAGAGGGATACCCTTTGGGTGAATTCAAACTGAAGAAAAAGCTGATAAGGTGTATATGAATTATAGATGATCTACTCACCCATCATGGTTTTAAGAACCCATTATTGGGGGATTTATTTTATGTACTTTCATCAATAGAGACACCACCATTATCAATGATTGGCCCATTTAGAGAAGGATAACGGGTGAAATCAAACGTATTGGATGAAATCGAAACAATGATCTCCTCGTTAGGGCCAAGTGACATAGCCCCAACCCTAGATATGTTTAGAAACCTAGTATGAGATAAGGCATTGTGAATCCTTATGGTATTGTAGTATTAAAATAAATGGAAATGGTCCCACATCCAACTAAATAAAAACTAGAAAGGACCACTAATCATGTTGGTTATTTTTCTCTAATAAATGTGTCCCATGAGTTACTAAAAGCATGCAAGGTTTAACACCACAAGATTAATACACTATCACATTTCTAGATGTTCTACCATCACTAGTGTACTGGCCCATATTCATAAACATGCATCCCAAACTAGGAAAACCCACTTCCACCATCCTTCACAGAAGGGAATTAAGGGGGAACTATTGCATCCATCCTACCTATGTTGTGATAATGTAAAATTTTAATCCAATCATTGAAAGAGATAAGTGAGCACATAGTCAGATCATTTCATAAATTTTCATTCACAATGTTGAAAATGTCCCTCTCTAGGATTGGAGTCTGCAAAGCATCATACCATAAATATAGGGAAGGAATGAAATAATCTTACATATCTATGGGAGGGGTTATCAAAACTAGTTTGTAGATATCTGATAGGTCGATTTCCAGCTTAGAATTGGATAGATGAAATGTGTTGTTTCCCAGACTCCACCAACTAACTAGTTCTCGAATAAGATCAGACTGATGATAAACAATAAATTGGGTAATCCTTACTACTACATAAAGATGGAAAATGTAAAACTATTCAGCAAACTCCAAGAATATTTTCCTAAATTATAATGGTCATCTCTATTAATAAAAAATTTACCACTAGGAAAGATATCTCAATTTGAGTTCCACCTGAAACCCCGTTTGTTCAGGGAAGAGACAATTATACTTGTATAGCTCTGAGTGATGGGTTGGGGAAAAAAATTGTAGTCGTCTGGGCCCATGGGAGTGTTTTTAACAAATAAGACAACCCCTACGATCAATCTATGATCAGTCTTCCATCCTCCTAAATTCTCCTTTGAATATAATGAAGATAATTTAATACCCCACAAGATGAAATATTATAGTCTGATGAAGCAATTAGAATTTAATCTAATAAGACATACCTGTATAGAGGAAGCTAGTGTGAGAATGTATAATTCTAGATCTCAAATAGCAGATCATTGTTAACATAATTCACATGGTATCAAGGTCAACATTTCGGTTCCTAGCCATCATGGTCCATTGATTAGACACAATACATGAACTATGCTGAGATCAGGAATCCATTTGAAAAAAATTAATTTGAATATGTCGAACTGATAAAGTAGAATCATGTCTAAGGAAAGACATAAAATTATATCATCTTCATGCACATCATATGAATCGACATTGAATTAGCTAGTTGCATAAAGGATATAAAATATCTTCTTTTATGTTGATCTCACAAACCTCATAAACCATCTGAACATTGCAAAAACACATGAACCATTAAAAGAATAATGATCACATAACCTTAACATTGTCACACAAGACACAATCTATTCAAAAATGAAAACAATGATCAAGCCATAAGATCTCATGAAACATTCAAAGGTATTTGTGCATCCTTATGGATAAAGTTCATGAAATTATTGAAATTTATTTCACACTTGATTAGAGAAGGAACCTAATCAAAATAGATGTTATGATGAAGTTATCATAAGAAGTTATCATGAATGGATCTACTAACCGGTTCTTAAAGAAGGGTCTTGTAAAAGTATTATGTGATGAAGGGAGGGTGAAAGTGCTCTATGAATTGATTTAGTAGGTGAATGAACCACTATCCTTTCCCCTATTTATAAGGAATAATTTTTAACTCCAAACATTACCTAGAATACAATGTTTGACCCAAGATACAGATTGTGGACAGTAGTAAATCCTCTTGAAGGCATTTACATTCTTCAGAATCCCACCTCTATCAAGGTGAATTTCTCTCCCGAGGGAGGGAATTTTTAGACACCCACCAAATTTCCATTAGAAAAATCAAAAGGAAAAAAATATCTAAATATGTGTATTACCTTCCCCCAAATAAATGGATGAATAGGGTTCCCAGAACTCACAAATCACGTGGATATATAAAGGATGCAGAATCACATGACCTTCAAAAGGCCATGAGAATAATTCATGAATAGTGAATAACCTATGACAGATCCCATGTGCTCCTTTGAAAATCCCTTAATATCTTGAGGAGGTGTCCTTGACAATCATTGATTATGCGATAGCTGTAATACGAGCATCCCCCGGGTCAAATGAATTATCAGGCAATATAATCCTAAAAATAGATCCCAAAATAGATGGAATATAAGAAGATAATATCCAAAATGAATGAGCCTCTGGTGGTTGTAAAACTCTTTCAACACACCCATGTAGCTCATGAGACATCATGGAATCCTTGATTACATATATTCCTAGTTTCAGATGATCCCAGTGAAATATATACATCATATCACCATGGGATTTGGACATGTCCAAGAAGTCCTATGCTCCTCCATTGGCTCTAGAAACAAGTAGAGTGGTCTTTCCATGATAATATCCATGCAACACCTTAGTTCCTTTTGATGAACAAGAGATGCATCATCAATGGGTAGAATGATTTTCCTTGATAACAATCCTGAAAACTCATGAGAACCTAGGCCCTTGTTAAATAAACATGGAAATAAAATGGGGAAAAGAAGATATCCTCTTGTAGTCATAAACATCATGGGATATGCCCTGGTGGCTTGAGAGACACCAAAAAACCCAAGTGACATGTCCACCTCTCTATGTGAGAGCCCTATGGAATATCACCCTCATCGGATGATAGGATCCAAACATGTCGAGGTAGTCCCACACTATCCCTTAGGCTCTATAAGGTCAACTGAAGGGGTTTCCATGAAATTATCATGAATCACCACCACCCCCTCTGTTGGTCATGTGGTGCATCACCTAGGGGGAGAGTGGTTGTCTTTGACAACCTTCATTAAATATTGTAGGACCCCCAAGCCTTTGAAAAATAAAATAAGAAAATAAATGAGAGTATGTGGGATCCTCTTGAATTCATAAACATCATTATGCGAGCTCATGATCACCAGAAGACCTTGAAAATATAATTGGAATAAAGAAAAGATCTTGCTGAGGCCCCCTAGTGGGACACTATTATCTCAAGGAATATCCCATAAAATAAATCAATGATCATGATAATCCTTTAAATAAGAATCCTAATCTTGTGAAAGTATATATACATGTATGCCTAACATTCTAAAATACCCTTATCATGCCTATATAATTTTACAAGACCCCATTTATTGGATATAACCCAATAAATGGAGAGTTGATGGTATTGTCTAGTGGTCTGTAAAAATATTATGATGCCAAGGGAATGAACTATAAATGGATGTTGTGAAAAACTTTACATAAAATATATCCACCAACTGTAGCCTATATTTTTGCAATAAGTTCCATGAAAAGTGGTGAATAAATAGTGTACAGAGGTTCATAATTCCCCCAACCCAGCATCAAAAAATTAATCCTTGGATCTTCACACCGGAACACTCATGAATCAAAGTGGATTTCTTAGTGCATCTAATATCATGATAGGAAAGCTTTCCTGGTAGGTAAAATATGAGAAACCAGCTAAGAAGATAATATGACAGGAATAGGAACTTTTTCTGATCAATCATATATCAGGTGAAGGACATTAGTAAGCTTATAAAAAGTACATCACATATAGATGATGATTCACACATGACTTAATGAAGATAACACTTAAAAACTCTAAGGAATATACAATAGAATGTTATAAGTAAAACTAAAAATAGTAGACTTACGCAATGATCATATTGATTGATCATCACGTGCATTGTGTGAACCACATACGACTTGAGAAAACACTATAAAATGTCACAAAAATCATCTGATGTTCCTTTAGTATATGATTTGGGTCATGAAAATTCCTTTGGACATGTCATAAAAAGTCATATGACTCCCTCTGGTTATTCCACCCAATACTTTCAAAACCCTCCGGGATCGCCATAAAAACATCATGATGACCTATCGACATGTCACCCAAATTATATAGTAGCACCTGTGTATTCCAAATAACTCTCGTGATGAAATTTTGACAAGTCAAATGGATATCATAATGTCCTATAAACATCCATCCACATATCACGATGCCTTCTAGGTATGTTAGATGGCACTAATGGAATCCCTTGGGTTGTCAGTCATCTTTCACAATGAATCCCAGATATGTTATCCTGGAAATAAGACACCCTCCAAACATGTCACGTTGACTCTCATGACTCCTTCAAGCACTGTAACAAGAATTTATGATGAAACTAGGGAAATATATCTAGATCACGCGACATCATCCAAGTTTTTCAGCCAAGATCATTAGATGGTTTCTAGGATCACCCATCCAGGTCTTGTGATTTTCTCCAAAAAAATTATCCTTGGCCATATGATGGCCTCTAGAAATGCCATACATATTATGCAATGTACCTTGGATAAGTCAACTAGGTCATGCTTTTTCCTTTGGACATGTCATGCATATATTCTCTGACTTGTCAAGCAGACAATTAGGGCATGTTAGATGAAAAATAAACATATGTCAAGGAAACTAGAAGACTAGGACAAGAAATAATTCTAGGACGTGATAACTATTTACATCCTATGTACATGGTTAAACATAGTGTTTATGCCCCAATCAGTATCATAATTTGATATGTCCCTCATATTAGGGTATCAATAGTGTGTAACCCTCGACTTAACAAACTATGAGAACTATGATTCATACTATGACTATCATAAATAACATTCCATCCTAAGGCTCAAGATCAACATAAAACCTCCATAGGGTTGTCCCAATTCATAATTCCCACATCCATAAGAAATGAGACTCGTTATATTCCATCCCTTTTTATCACACCAAGCATAGCTCGTTTGGTCTTACGGAGTCTCAAGAATCATATCATTCACATCACAAGCCTCTATCAAGTCAATGGAAGCCTATATTCTTAATACCTAATCAGTAGCATAATATGATTTTTACCTCATATAAGGGATGAATTAGTCCATAAGACATGACATAATGAACTACAATGACTCTAATTCTTACTATAATCAAGATATATTGGATTCCTTCTAAAGGCCTGAGATCTATATAAACATCCAATGGGTTCTCCCAGAATGTAAGCCCCATATCCATATGCAAGGAGGCTAATTAGTTGTCATCCATTGTTCCTCACACCAACCATATCTCAAGATATATTAGAGAGTTTCAATGATAACATCATTGGAATCATGAATCTATTCATATATGGGAACCCTTGGTGTGTAAGACTAGACCAATGGCGTAATCTAACTACCCAATATACATGGGTATCTACCTTATGGAAAGTCCCAAGGGCATGAATTAACTAGGATAAATTTGATTTCTGATGTAATCATTATATGTAGGATTCAACCTCAATACTTGATATCAAATATCAAGTGACAATGTTCAAACATATATTTCATTTTTGTACAATGTCAAACTGAATGGGATTAACGAACCACTTGAATTTTGATTCCAATTATAAAATAGGATATGTATGAATCCCCATAATAGATAAATCATATCCTAGAAAATTTAACTGCCTCCCAGGATAACAATAACTTCCATAATTCTTGGTTATATGAATTAAACAAATTATCACCTTCCCATCAAATGGAAATAGATGAATAAAATCTGATATATTAGATGGATTCACCAAAAGTCCCCCTCCTTTTGGAATATAAGGATACTTAACCTATAATCATGTTGCCATAATAACTGGTCCTGTATTGGGATTTGGAAGAGATTCCAAAACCTAACTAAAACCTATAAGAGTGTCCCATAGAATGAAAAAATACCACCCAAAAATTATGTGATGATCCTGAACTCCTATACTCTAACCCAATGTGATTTCCTAAGAATCATTGGGTTTAATACCCCAGCTGAAAACTTGCCTTTGGAATGTAGGTATGTACCCCTTTATGGATACATGAACTATTGGGTGATTCTATGAATGTTTAACAAATGGAGAGACTGATGTGAATGATTTTAGAGATCATTGAACACACCACCATTAGACCACTAGAAAAAATCCATCCATGTCTTTTAGAGGAAATAGTTTGGTATTCCATTAAAAAAATTCAACAGAAAAACCTATAACAGTTAATGAAAAATGTTCTGAAGTGAGTTATGTTATTACATACAAATAAAATAATTGGAAAAATGGTTTGATCAAGATAATATATTGAATCAATTATGAAATGAAAAGTACATTTAGATAGTACGTTCTCCCCTCTAGTTCCATTACAACATTTATTATCATAACAACTTCATGAAAATATCACATTTAGAGTTGGAAATATGTCTTAAATTCTATATTGATAATAAATTTTTTGATCATTAATTTTAGATGTAATTGGTCTTGAGACTATAAATGTGATTCTCAAGTTTGAATGTTCAGGAGTCTGTGTTGTGAATACATTCACAGGGTACATTTTCATAATATGTATGTCTACAAAATGATCTAATTTAATCATTACATATTATCTACACACATTTATATTACTAATAAATAAATGGAAAAATCTTCCGATCATTATTTGGATTCATTAATCCATATATCATTTATATGAAGAAACTAAATTGGAAATGATAGAAATTGATATGAAAAATGATGATCTAAATGAGGCATTTGAGAAGATAATAATTGAAAACAGACTCTTTTTGATGCCTACAATACATGGTTAAAACACTAAAATCTAATCATATACAATATTTTTTCACCACTGATTTTTTTTTTGTTTTCATACAAAGCATTAATGCTGATTGAAATCAATCTGGATACCCCATATAATTTTTTTTGGATATAACGCCTGGACATCCATCGAAATAGCCACACATAATGTGTTTTGTGAATTAGTAATTCACTATAGTTGAACAAAATTATTTAAAGTTAAACTTATATGTTTTATTATGTGTTATAACAATAATTTTGTTATGTGTAAGAACCTGGTTCTTATTCTTGAAGTACAAGTTTATTCTTTCCTTTTTTCCACAAGTGTTTTTTAGAAAATGAGGAAAATGGTGAAAAATCCCAAAATATGTGGGTACACACCATGCACTTTTCCACACGCTATGTACTTTGGTCATGTGGGATGAGTATACAGGCTGTGTAGGCTTGTCGGCAATAAAGGTTTTCAAAACTGACTACATGTCGTTTACTTAGTATATACATTTCGTGTAATTAGTCAGTAGGTGAATAGTAAGGCGGTGGTACCTAAGGAATAAGAACCGGGATCTTACACATAAAAAATATTTTTATAACAAATTTTGGGATTTTCTACAACCCTTAGAAGGGAAATTCAGGGATTAATTTCTTTAAGGGGGGAATTTTGTAAAATCCCGGTTCTTATTCTTGTGTCATAAGTTTCTTCTTTTCCTTTTTCGTTCAGTGTTTTTGAGAAAATAAGGAAAATAGGGAAAAATTCCAAAATTTGTGGGTACATGCCATGTACTTTTCCACAGTACTTGTACATTGGCCATGTGGGATGAGTATACAGGGCGTGTAGGCCTGTCGGCGATGAAGGGTGTACAAACTGACTACACGCCATGTACATAGTATATACACGTCGTGTAATTAGTTGGAAGGTGAATAGTAAGGTTGTGGAAGTAGCCACCAGCAGAATGATGTTACATACTGTGTACTTATAAATACACACCGTGAAATCATGTCGATAGATGAAAAGTGAGGCGGTGGAAGGTGTTTTCTAGGGGAAGGGTTAAAAAATGAAAAGTAAAGGCCATGTACTTGAGAGTACACGCCGTGTAGTTATGTTTTTTCACTTAAAACAGGCAGCAACCTCCTATTTTGACAAAGGAAGCATGGAACGCCTGAGAGCCACGGGAGATACTGACAGATCTTGGATGAGCACTCGACAGCAAACCGGGACTCTGATTACTTCGTAGATGATATATTTTGAACCGCATGATTAGTTCTTCTTTCTCCTTGAGTGTTTCCTTCCAATTATTTTTAGAGGGGATGTTATTTTAGTTGTATTGGGTGAAAATTTATTCCAGTTCTATATCATTCTTGGTTGTTTCAGGAGGCTTCGTTCACGTATATCAATTATAGGAGATCGAGGTAGGTGGTCTGGTGTTTATTTCCAACTGTCTAGTTGTTTTTGTGTACTATTGTGCTACGCTCCCATGTTGGGTTGTCATATGGACGATGCCTTGACTGTTAAAATAAATAGAATTTATAAGGTAATTTAATGAATAGGTATAAACTGTTGTTTAGGATCATTTCCTTGATTCAGGGCCACCCCGTGGGTGCGTTTCCTTTGTTTAGCAGTTTGGCCTGGATACCCATGGGTGTGTCATGATTATAGAATTATTGATATTTCATGAGAGAAAATGTATATAAATTGTTTTCTTATGTGTTGGGATCATCCTAGTTATTTTATTAGCCTAAGGGCAGTGTTTTTATTAGCATGAGAGAAGTTTTTCATTTAGCTTGAGGGAAACTTTTCTTTTGCATGTGGGAAGTAGCTTTCGTTTTTGAGCGAAATATCATGTACGCCTAATGGAATCATTTTTTATGCCTGAGGGAAATCACCTGAGGGTTTCGATTCTTTTTACCTGAGGGTATGGTTTTTCATGTCTTAGGACTCTGTTTACTTTTCATATTCATTGTGGTGAATTCTTATGTTGTACCTTCCAGGTTAAATCATAGGCTTGGTATTGTTTTTCCTTATACTTGTTAGATAGCCTATTGTGGTTTTAGATGTGGCACTATTTAGGAGATTTTCGATTGAGGCTGAGTCTCGGGAACTTATAATTCAATCATATTGAATTGTTAAATAATAACTAAATGGAAAAGAAACTAGTAGGAGTAGCTCCTTTTGTGTACTTCTTATCTTACTCCATTTCATTATTGACACAATTGTTTTACATATTCACTAAAAGTTGGGAACATGCCTTTGGTGGTTGCTTACATGGATTTATTTCTCACATCCTATTTGGGTTGTTTCTTGGGCCCAAATTGATTATATTTCTGCAGGCATGGATAACGTCAAGAGTCCCTATCCATGTACTTGATTGTTGCAAAGGAGTAGGATATCATGGGACCGAGCTTAGGGTTTCGATTCTACTAAGTTCCTACTGAACTATTTTGTTTTTCTTTGTTATATTTTTCCCATGTAGTGTATTGTTCATATTTTAGTGTATACTGTTTTGGCTTCTTTCTTATACATAATGACATAATGAATCATCATATATATATGACTATTCTCATCTTTTACTTTCGTATTGTTGTCCATTTCAACTGGGTATTCTTTATGGCTTCCACATTAGGTATGTTTCTATTTCTCTACTATGCTACAATTTGACAAATGATGGCATAGTTTCCCTACTATCCAACATAGGCCCTCACTGCTAGTCAGCAACCTCTGGAGTTTGGGGAAATGTGATTATGTTCATGTTACATACCAGGTTTGGGGCACCCTTGGTGTGGCACCCAGAACTGGGACGTTATAAAGTGGTATCGGAGGAATTTTTTTTCCATTCCTTATAGTTTGGAGAATATAGTCAGGGAGAGGATAAAATTGGTATTCGGTAATAATCTCTGCCTAGGAGTAGCTAACCTGTGTATATGGGAAAAACCAATCTACCTCATTTAACTGCAATTTATCTAGTTTTTCAATATTACAGTTGATGTGATTTTCACATTTGGGTGATGTAATTTTGGTGTGCTATATATATTTTTATACGGGGTTCTAATTATTTGAAACCCGATGAGATGAGGGTATTCCATCTCATGCATCATTTAGGAACATGTTAGAATCACATGACATGCATAGTTTCAATGCCATGTAGGTGCATTAGAGATTTCATGTTGTTGTGATAGATGTTGAGCTAGAAAACGCATGTTTTTGTGATAGGTACCTTGATAGATACGCCTACTATTGGTAGGATTTTGGTACGTGTTATGGTTGGGTTTATGGATGCTAAACTTGGGTTCTTGAGAAGTATGGGCTCTCTTGGACTGGAATTTATCATACCATGATCCAACATTTTTTGTTATGTTTTGTACTACAATGTGAATGGTCAGGTGCTGAACATTGGTTCGCGGGGAGTTTGTGACCCACAGATCGGAATTTGGCATACCATCTTTTGAAATTTAAGAAAAATGGGGCTCTGGAGTAGTTTCTAAGGTCAACTATCTAGAAACCCAGACAACATGATGTGTGGTTCTATGAACACACGCCATGCACTCTTCTGTTCAGGGAGAAATGAAAAAAAAATTTGTACATGTCGTCTACCCTAAGTACACACAGTGTAGTTTCAAACCGTTTCATAGGCCGTGTAAGAAGAAACACAGGATGGGAAAACTCTAAAGGGTACACACCGTGTATCGGTTGTACACGCCATGTCGTTTTGACCCTGTGTCCGCTATGTGGAAAACAACACGGACAGAGAAATCTTCGCATAAAAATGCCATGTCACTTTTGAACACGTCGTGTAGTGTAATCTGGGAATCCAACTGTGTAACTAACAACATGGGCCAGTTTTATCATTTCTATTACACATCGTGTCCATCTGGAACACACCATGTAGTGTGAGCCGTGTATCCAGCCGTGTAACTAACAACACAGGTTGGCTAAGATCCCCAATTACATGTCGTGTACTTGTGGGACAAACTGTGTAGTCTTGACCGGTGAAATACCATGTGGACATGGTCGTGTGGCTTTCGAAACAAGATAATGTACATGCCGCGTGCGGGTGTAACACGCTGTGTAGTGTCAGCCGAGTACCTGATTGTGTCATAAACAACACGGGCAGTTGGAATCTAAGTCGTACACGCTGTGTCTATCTGAAACACACCATGTAGTGTGAGCTGTGTACCCAGCTGTGTCATGAACAACACGATTCGGTGAATCTCATCTAGTACACGTCGTGTGGACCTTATACACGCCTTATAGTCTCGTTCAAAAGAGAGTCGCGTGGATAATCCGTGTAGAAGGACTTGGGAAGGGAAGAAAACTGATGTACATGCCTTGTGTGTGGACAACACGCTGTGTGTTTGGGGTGTTACACAACCGGTTTTGGCAGAAGTACATGCCCAAGTGAAAGACATAAGGAAACACATCGTGTAGTTATTATACATGCCATGTATTGTTGATTTGTAAAACCTGAATGTTTTCTTTCTCGTGTTCCCTTCTTGCGCTTCCAATTCTTAGTCCTTGATAATCATAATCTACGACGTGTGTTTGACCATAGAGAGTCATGCCACCGAGATGACCATGATTTTTTCACTAGGAGAGCGATAACGATTATACTACAGAGACGGTAGTCCATGGGCTACCGATGGATCCTTCAGCAGTGCCAGATGTTGCGCCAGCTGTTATACCGGATGCAGGCGAGGATGCACTATTTCGTGAAGGCCTCATGCAGTTCATGGAGACATTTTAGGGATTACTGTCAGTTGTCACATCTATGGCCGAGCTTACTAGAATATTTTAGCAGTATCATCTGCCTATGTTTTAAGGGGATCGCAGACCACAGGCTTTGGAATCATGGTTGTGTAATATACAGACTATCCTCGAGCATCTTGAGACACCTCCATAGAGGAGGGTCAAACTCTCTACATACATGATGCGTGATTCTGCCAAGAGATAGTGGGATGTTACCACCCAGACTGAGCATCACAAGGACATGGAATGGGAATATTTTTAGGTAGTCTTCTATGACTTTTTATTTCTGGAAACACTAAGGGCAGATCAATCTTGACAGATCATGAATCTACAGAAGGGCACCATGTTAGGGATGGATTATTCTACCCGCTTCACCGAGCTACAGATATTTTCACTTGTTCTGGTGGGTGAAGAGACGTTGAGGGATAGAAGATTTGAGGATGGTCTTCAATATGAAATCCGAGCACTAGTGAATCTTTTCAGGTTTCCATCAGTGCATGTTAATGTGAACCAGGAAATGATTTCTGACCGGAACCTGCGGGAAGCTTGTGGTGCAGGACAGGGTGGTTCGGCACTAGTTTCTGGTACTATTTCTACTGGTTATAGGAAGAGGAAGATAGATTTCTCTCATGGTGGTAGTACTAGCCAGAATAATTATTTAGGTGTCCAGATGATGTGCTATCAGTGCAGTAAAGAGGGGCACAAGGAACCTCAGTGTCTATGTGACCCAATGGAGTGCCGAGCTTGCGACAAGATAGGTCATCTCCAGTGTTTTTGTAGGGAATTTCCACCAGTGGCTAGTGAGAGGGGTTCTGTGGAAACTCTACATGTAGGAGTAGGTCCAACAGCTTCTTAACAATCAGAGAATTAGAATACGTTAGGACATTTCAGCCGAGGTGGTGGTCATGGCCATAGTAGCCAGACACCAGGATCTCAGAGACAATAGGGAGGGTCAGCTCAGGGTAGCCGGGCTATGTCGCAGGGCCGCAGAACTGGGCAGGCATTTTCTATGAAATAGACCCAACAAGAGCAGAATCATGGGCCTTCCACTATCAGAGGTAGTATTCTAGTTGCTTATGTTTTGTCATTTGTACTTTTTTATACTGGTTATGCAGATAGATTTATATATGTTCTAGTTTTATAGAGCCTTGGGCTCTGTGTTCCTTCTTCATATGATATCTTGACGCTAGACACTCTGATGGGGATTTGAACAGTAAGTGTGTGTCAGTGCAGTGAGTGACCGCATAGATTTTGGTGGGTGTCACTGTCTATGGGACCTCTATGTCTTAGATATGACGGGATATGGAATCATTGTCAGGAACGACTAGTTTGTACCCTCTCGAGCCTTTGTATATTTCTATCTCCGCAGGGTGAGTTTCATGTCACTAGAGGGTTGAGAGTTTCTATACAAGGGAAAATTTGATGTCTAGGTGAGCCGAAATGGACCCAAGCATTGTGGGCGAGGTTGAGTGATAGCCCAGATTGTGAGTTTATATCTGGATGACCAGGGAACATATCAGAAGTATTTCCCTCTATTTTTTGATCATTTCAGGGATGTATTTCTAGAAGGATTTTTAGGTCTTCCTCCAAAGCAAGAGGTGGATTTATTTATTGATATTGTGCTGGGAGAGTCATCGGTGTCCATTCCTCCTTACAGGATGGTTTCACCAGAGTTTCAGGAGCTCAATAAAGAGTTATAGGAGTTACATGAATATGGATTCATCCGACCCAGTACTTCTCCTTGGGGTTCACCTATCCTATTTATGAAGAATTTGGACGGTACCCTCAGCCATTGTGTAGATTATCGGAAGATGAACCAGTTGACAGTCTAGAACTGATATCTCAGGAAAAGTATTGATGATCTTTTTGATCAGCTTCGAGGATAACTAGTGTTCTACAAGATTGAAATGACATCCGAATATCATCAGATGCGTGTTAGAACTTCATACATACCACTTACAACTTTTCAGAGCAAATATGGTCAATACGAGTACTTGGTCATGTCGTTCGGTCTCACAAATGTGGCTGTAGTTTTCTTGGCTCTGATGAGTCATGTGTTCCACCCATATCAGAATTCTTTTGTGGTAGTCTTCATGGATGATATCTTAGTATACTCTCACACTCAACACGACCATGATACCCATCTTGAGATAGTTTTGAGTACACTGAGAGAGCATCAGCTATATGCTATTCTCTCAAAGTGCCATTTTTGGATGACCAGATACACATCCTCGGTCATATTATCTTTATGGAAGGAGTTGTGGTAGACCCAGAGAAAGTGAGAGTAGTAGTTTCCTGGGAGCATCCTAAGAACGTGTTTTAGATATGGAGTTTCTTGGGATAGATTGGTTACTATTGGAAATTTATATAGGACTTCTCTTGATTAGAAGCTTCGTTGATGGGTTTGACTAAGAAGGGTGTGAAATTCGTTTGGTTAGAAGCTTGTGAGACAGCCTTTCAGGAGCTAAAGGAAAGGTTGACATCAGCACTAGTTCTGATACTTCCAGAGAAATGGAAGAGCTATACAGTTTACATTGATCCATCAGGTATTGGGCTAGGAGCAGTGTTGATGTAGGGATATTGATTAGTTGCATATAGGTCTTGGAAGTTGAAGCCACATTAGAGGAATTACCTAATGCATGATCTCGAGTTGGCTGCAGTTGTTCATGCGTTACACTTTTGGAGATATTGTCTCCTAGGAGAATATTTTGTGGTGTTTGTAGACAGTAAAAGTATGAAATACATCTTCACCTAGTGTGACATGAATTTTAGACAGCAAAGGTGGGTTGAATACATTCAGTCCTTTGACTTTGAGCTTGCCTATACACCTGGTAAGGGTAACGAAGTAGCTGATGCACTGAGTAGGAGGACTCAAATACAAGTAGTGTAGGAGGCCAGTGGTGAGTGGAAACCGATGGATTTGTTCTCTAAGATACATTTGGAGGTTCACGATAGTCAAGGGAAAGCCTATCTTTCATCCTTAGTAGGGACTTCTACCCTCCTGGAGAGAGTGAGGATGAAAAAATTGTCGAATACGGAAGGCCTTGTTCTACGGTAGTCCGTGGAAAGTAAGGACCCTCATCTCGGTTGGACAATAGGCGATGAAGAGGTACTATGTATCCATGGATGAGTGTGGGTTCTAGGTGTTATATTCAAGGAGCTGATGTAGGAGATTCATGCTTGAGCTTGGACAGTGCATCCTATGGTTACCAAAATGTACTGTGACTTGATACGTCAGTATTGGTGGCTATGTATGAAATGGGAGTTAGCTAGTTCTATTTCAAGATGTTCCACCAGTCAGTAGGTGAAGTTGGAGCATCAGAGGCCATTTAGACTATTACAAAACATAACAATTCTTGAGTGAAAATGGGATGATGTCACGATGGACTTCGTGACTGGGTTTCGGAAGTCACCTCAAAGAAATGATGCCTTGTGGGTTATTTTGGACAGACTTACAAAGGTATCTCACTTTTTTCTAATCAAGGAGAACTTAAGTGTTGATGAGCTTGGGAAGTTGGTGGTACGTCATCATGGGGTCCCTCGTTCTATCATTTCAGATAGGGACACCCGTTTTATGTCATGTTTCTTTTTGAGTTTTCAAAGGGCACTAGGTTAACAGGTGATTCTGAGCATAGCTTACCACCCTCAGACTGATGTACAGTCAAAGCGTATGATAAAGGTGCTTGAGGACATGTTGTGTGCATGTGTTCTGGACTTTTCAGGCTCTTGGGAGAAGCACATACCCCTGGTCGAGTTTTCCTACAATAATAGATTTTAGGAAACTACTGAGATGGCACCTTATGAGGATTTATATAGTTTACCATGTTGATAAACCATGTGCATGTTGGAGGTAGGTAAGTTAGATTTAATGGGACCACCTTTCATGAAGGATACTTTATACTATGTCTAGTTGATTCAAAAGTTGATCGCTACTGCACAGTCTCGTCATATTTTGTATGCTGATCACTGCAGATGACCCTTACACTTCAGGGTTAGGGATCAGGTTTTCTTGAATGTTTTACTGAGGTTGGGACACAGGAAGATTAGAAGAAAGGGTAAATGTTCACCGAGGTATATGGGGTCATTTGAGATTCTGGAGAGAGTCGGGACGACGGGCTATCGGTTTCAGTTACCACAGAGGTAACGGGTCATGCATGACATCATCCACATATCTTCGTTGCTCCTTTATCACTCAGACATGTCTCATGTTTTTCATCCCAAGGAGGTTGAGCTTCATGTCGATGTGTTCTTCGAGGAGCATCCGATTTGTATTGTGGATAGAAGAATAATGGTTCTCCGAGGCTAGTCAATTCCTCTCGTATGGGTGTTGTGGCGGCATGGCTGAGTTCAGGTTGAAACCATGGAGCAGGAGACTCATGTACGTACTCAGTGGCTAGAGTTGTTCTTAGATTTTTCTTCACCTCCCTTGTAAGGGAAATTTGGGGATGAATTACTTTAAGGGGAGAAGTTTTTAAGAACCCGGTTCTTATTCTGGAGGTAAGGGTTTCTTCATTACCTTTTTCCTTTAGTTTTTTTGAGAAAATGAGGAAAATGGGGAAATTCCCAAAATTTTTGTGTACACTCCATATACGTTTCCACACACCATGTACTTTTGCTGTGTGGGATGAGTATACAGGGCGTGTAGGCCTGTCAGCGATTAAGGGTGTAAAAACTGACTACATGCTGCATACATAGTACATACACGCCGTGTAATCAGTCAGTAGGTGAATAGTAATGTGGTGGGAGTAGCTACCAGTCGAACATTAGTACACATCATGTAATCATAAATACATCTCGTGTAATCATGTCGACAGATGAACAGTGATGCGGTGGAAAGTGGCCGCTAGAGGAATAGTTAAAAATGAAAAGTAGACACCATGTACTTGAGAGTACACACCGTGTAGTTGTATTTTTTTGCTTAAAATATCCAGTAGACTCCTATTTTGTCATAGGAATCTTAGAATGCTCATGATCCATGGGAGAGACGACCTGATCATGGAAGAGCTCTTGACTGCACATCGGGACTCTGATTCCTTCGTCGAAGATCTCGTTTGAACCGTGCAAGTGAGTTCTTCTTTCTCCTTGATTGTTTCCTTCCAATTAATTCCCAATGGGAAGTTATTTTAGTTTTAATGGGTGAATTTTTATCCCATATCTATTCCATTCTTGGTTGTATCAGGATGCGCCATTCACATATATCGATCAGAGGAGATCGAGGTAGGTGGTCTGGTGATTATTTATAACTATTAAGTTGTTTTTGTTTACCTCTATGTTACACGCCCATGTTGGGGTTTCGTATGGATGAGGAAAATATTGTTAAGATACCTAGAATTGATTAGGTATTTTAATAAATAGGTATAAATTTTTTTGGGATCATTGCCTTGATGAAGGGCCACCCCGTGGTCATGTTTCCCTTTTCTAGTTGTTTGTCCAAGATACTCATGGGTATGCCGTGATTATAGCATGATTTAGTTTCTTAAGATGAAATGTATATAAAATTCTTGCATATGGGTTGGTCTCAGCTCGTTTTCTTGTTTAGCCTGAGGGAAGTGTTTTGATTAGCCTGAGGGTAATGTTTCATTTAGCCCGAGGGCAACTTTTCTTATGCTTGTGGGAAGTTAGTTCCATGCCTGAGGGAAATATCTTGTACGCATGTGAGAAATATTTGTTATTCCTGATGGAAATCACCTGAGGGTTTCGACTCTGATTACCGGAGGTTAAGGTTTTTCATGACTGAGAACTCTGTTTATGTTTCATATTCACGGTGGTGATTTCTTATATTGTACATGCCAGGATAAAGCACGTGCATGATATTGTTTTGTCTTCTACATGTTAGATATCCAGTTGTGGTTTTAGCTGTGACACTATTTAAGATATTGTCGACTGAGGCTGAGTCTCAAGAACTTATAATTCAATCATATTGAATTGTTAAGTAATAATTAAATGGAAATGGAACTTGTAGGAGTAGCAGATTTTGAGTACTTCCTAGCTTATTGCATTTCATTATTGCACACCACTGTTGTACATCTTCACTGACAGTTGGGCACGGGTATTTGGTGGTTGCCTACTGGCATTTATTTCTCATACCCTATTTGGGTCATGTCTTGGGCCCAAACAGATTATATTGTTGTAGGTGTTGATCAGGGAAGGATTCCCTATAAAGGTATTTGATTGTTGGAGAGGAGTAGGAGAGCATGGGACAAAGCATAGGCCTGCGATTCTACTAAGTTCCTGATACACTATTTTTTTCTTTGTTGTATTTGACCCTTGTACTATATTGTTCATATTTATGTGTATCCTGTTTTGGATTCTTTCTTAGACTTAGAGACATATTGCATCATCATGTATATATGACAGTTATCATCTTTTACTTTTGTAATGTTGTCCATTTCATAATGGTATTTTTTATGTATTCCTCTTTTGGTATATTTCAATTTCTCCATTGTGCTACACTTTGAAAAATGAGGGCATAGTTTCTCCACTATCAGACATAGGCCCTCCCTATTAGTCGACAACCTCTGGCATTTTGGAAATGCGCTTGAGGTCATGTGACCAACCGGGTTCGAGGCACCAGTGTTGTGGCACCCGGATTTGGGACATTACATTACGATATTGTTGTCACTAAATATAGGATAAATCATGTAGTGAAGTTTATGATGAATATGTGACACCTATGGATTCCTTATAATGGAAAATTATTATGGTATATATAAAAATATTTTACCGTCAAAACAAATGTAAAAAAAAGTTACTTATTCTGGTCAATGTTTCCAAGGTTTCTAAAGAAGGAAAACAATTATTTCTGTGGATATTTGGTTTCAATATTTATTAGAGATATCATAAACCATGGAAATGGAAACATCTCTACATGGGTAATTTCTTAATGTAATTAAAATATCATTAAAAAAATTTATTAATCATATTTTCTTATATCTTCATAGTACTTACAAGATTTTTTTAAACCTTCACACAAGTAAATTTGTTTAGAGATGATTGGTAGGTGTACATGTTGTTAGAATTTTTTTGACATCATATTTAGGTGATTGCCTAGTATGGTTATGATCTATTATGGACTATGAACTTATAATATATCTGGGGTGTCAAGTATTAGTATTATAATGATTATGTATTATTTTTGATATATTTATAATGGATATGTATAATAGAGTAAATAAATCAATTTATATTTGAATGGGTAGAATACGTGGTGTCAAAATGTATATAGTCATCATGAAGAGGTGACTTCCTACATCTTATTTAGTTATATTTACTCATCATTTCCTATAATTATTTTATTTAATTTTCATATCATTTTTTCTCAAGGGTTATTTTATTAAAATATAGACATTAGTTCAAAACATATGCCCAGTGATAAAAATGTGAAAATAATCTTATATTGCTTTAAAACAGTAGTGAAATCATCCATATGTAATCTTTCACATGTAGGAATAGGCCGCACATCAATATGAAGACCAATGTGTTTGGTATGAATCAAATTACATGTTTTAAATCAAAAAATTTCATTTTAATTTAAAAAATACAACTAATAGTCAAAAAAAATAAGATGATCATGTATTACTTTCAATATTTTAGAAAATGATCCATAATTTTTTTTTCACATGTACGAGTTGACCATATATTAATCTCACACCAAATGAAGCCAATATCAGTCAAATTAAGTATTTTCAAAAGAAAAGTGTCATTTTCAATTAAAATATACATTAAATTGTAATTATTAATCAAACAAGTTTATATTATTTCCAAACATTAAGAAAGTGAACCATAATTAATTTTTGATATGTAGTAATTGATTGTATATCAATCCATGATATTATGTAGCCAATATTACCTAAAGTATTTATTTTCAAAAAAAGTTCTATTTTAGTTTAAAATGTGGGTCAAAATATCTGAAATTGAGAAAAAATATTTTCTTTTTTTTCAACATTTAGGAATATGATCCACAATTCATTTTTCATGTGTTTGAATTCACCACATAGCAATCTAATGAATAGTGTGCCTATATTACTCCAAATGTGTGGTTTGAGTTTAACATTTACATTTTTATAAAAAAGTCTAGTGGAATACTAAAAACTAATAAAAAACATTCAAATTATTTTAATAATTTATGAAACTGATCCCTCAATAATTTATGTCATATAGGAATCAACCATAGCTCAATTTGAATTCCATTGTAGCCGCTATGACTCAAATTTGTGGTTTTAGATTAAAATTTATATTTTATTAATATATCTTTTCATATTTATGTTCAATTTATTTATTTATAGTATTTATAAAAAAACTTCTTATATAGGTGGGTTGTTTTTCTTGTTTTGGGTGGTTTATTCAATGTTTCTCATGATCACGATAGATTCGACATTGAGGCAGCAACTGAGACAATGATAACAAGGAAGTGGGTCAAGAATATATAAAAACATCATGAAAAGGTTAATTCATGCTATTTATTTAGTTATTTTGAAACCATTTTATCTACCATTTTTATGATTACCTTCTAATTATTTTTAACTCTTAATTATTTAGTTTTTTTCATAGTTCATTTCGAAAGACATATTTTTCTTTCAACTTTTTGCAACTTCCTATAGAAGAGGAAACAAGTTGCTTTTGGATGGGGTGTTTCAAGAAGCTTGGGGTTTCCTATTCCATCTAAATGGGACATAAAGTCTCTTATTTTAATTATTATAGAAATTTGAAAGAAAATACAACAGTACATACTCAATTTGATTCACATAAATCTGATACATTATGTTCCCGGTATGACTTGAACTATATGTTTCTATTTTATTTTTGTTCAAAACACAAATCACATACTTAAAACATATAAAACAATTCAAATTGTTTTGATACATTTAGAAAAATATCTATAATTCATTTTTTATGTGTATGAATCTGTAACACCTCAATCACACACACGGTGTGAACAATATGACTCTATGTGTCTCTTTTTATTTAAAATTTGACATTAATTTGAAGGAAAATTAATTTGACATACTCAAAAATGAGAAAAAATTTTTGATTTTTTTCTTTAGTAAAATTACCTATATGTCATTTTTGATGTATAAGAATCAATCATACCTCAATCTGATGCACAATATGATCTGTATGACTCAATGTGTGTCTTCTTATTTAAAATTGACATTAATTTTAGTAAAAAATAAAACTGACATAAAAAAGATTAGAAAATGCATTATGATTGTTTTTATACATAAATAAACTGATCCATCAGCCTTTTTAAATTTGTATGAATAATACAAGACTTAATCTGATACAGGGTATTCCAGGTATCACTCAAAATGAGTCTTTTTATTAAAAATTGGCATTAATGTTAGTAAAAAATACATGTGACACACTCAACACTAAGGTACATAATTAATATTTTTTGATACTATTTGAAAATGATCTAGAATTTATTTTTGATGTCTATCAGTCATCTAGATCTCAATATGAATCATGTTGTTCCGGATATAACTCAAAGTGTATGTTATCGATTTAAAATTTTCATTTTAGTTCAAAAAGTGTGTCACTCATTAAAAATTGACAAACAATCATGGATTGTCTTGAAAATTTAGTAAAATGATTTATATATCATTTTTGACATATATAAATCTCTCTATCATCAAACCAACACACGATGTGATCAGTATGACTCAAAGTGCATGTTTCCAGTTTAAAATTTCATTTTATTAAAACACCACAATTGATGCACTAAAAACTAAGAAAACACATGTTAATTATTCTTATACATTAATAAGTGATTGATATGTAATTTGTGACACAAAAAAAATTTCCACCCCTCAATATGACACATGGTGTTACCGATATGTCTCCAAGTGTGTCTTTATATTTAAAATTGACATTAATTTTAAAAAAAAAGTAGAGTTACATACTCAAAACGAAGAAAACACATTCAGGATAGTTTTATTTTTATGTAAAATGATGCATTTGTCATTTTTGATGTGTAAGAATCAAACAAACTTCGATCTGAAGTACGATGTTCCATATGTGACTCTAACTGTGTATTTTTATTTAAATTTGTCATTAATTTTAATAGAAAAGGCCAATTACATACTCAAATCCAAGAAAATGCCTTCATATTGGTAATATAATTTAAAAAAATGATCTATAAGTCATTTTTGATGTGCATTAATCATCAGTACCTAAATTAAATATAGGGTTCCCCTGGTATGAATACAAGTGTTTCTTTTTATTTAAAATTAACATTAATTTAGTGAAAAAGAAAAGTGACATACTCAAAACTGAGAAAACTCATAAATATTGCTTTTATAATTTTATATAACAACATTTATGTCATTTATACATCTTGGAATCATCAACACCTCAATTTGATACACTGTGTTCTCGTTATAACTCAAAGTGTCATTGATTAGTTAAAAATTGACATTTCACATCAAAAATTGTGTCACTCACTAGATATTAAGAAAACACACTCAAATGGCCATGATACTTTAAGAAAAATATTAATAAGTCATTTTTATACATATTAATTAGTCACATTTAAAATCGACACATGATGTGACTGGTATGAATCAATGTGTGTGTGCTTCCAATGTAAAATGAAATTTTAGTATAAAATAGAAGTAACATACTTAAAATGGGGGAAAATTTTGTATTTTTTTTTAATTTTAGAAAATATCCATAATTCATTTATGACATGTTGGAATTATCCTCACATCAATTAGACACATTGTTTACTATTTGACTCAAACTGTTTCTTTTTATCAAAAATTGACATTAATTTTAGTAGAAATAGAAGTGACCTACCCAAAATCAAGAAAATTATTCACCTTATTTTGATACATTAAGAAAATGATATAAAAGAAAATTTTTATTGGTAGTTATCATATTAAACTTAATTTAATGCACTATTTTTTTATATAAATCAAAGTGTCTACTATTAGTTTAAAATTGTCATTTTATTCCACAAATTCTATCGCTCCTTGAAAACTAAGAAAACATAGTTGGGGTTTCATGATAATTTCTGAAAATTAATTTAAATCATTTGTGTAATAAAGGTATTTGTCTCACATTAACACAACACATGATGTGAATGGTATGACTCAAAATGTATGATTGATGTTTAAAATTATATCTTCATAAATAAGAAAAGTGACACACTAAAAACCAGGAAAACACATTAATGTTGTTTTCCTACATTATTAAATTTATCCATAAGTCATTTTTAAATTTTAAGAAATAGTTTCACCACAATCTGATTCACGGTTTGACCGATATGACTCGAAGAGTGACTTTTTATATAAAATTGACATTAATTTTATTAAAAAAAATTAAATACACAAAAATGATAAATCCCAATTGGATTTTTTTTATAATTTTAGATGAATATATATATGAAATTTATAACCTGTAGGAATCATCTGCACCTTGATTTGATTGACATTGATCTCAATATGACTCAATGTCCTAGATATCAATTTAAAATAGAAATTTTAGTTCAAAAATATTATCACTCACTGAAAACCAAGAAAACATTCTCATATTGTATTCATAATATAGTAAAAATATTCATAAGTAATCTTTGAAATCTTGGAATCTTTCTCACTTTAATCTAACACAATATGTTACTAATAGGTCTCAAAATTCATGTTTCCAGTTTAAATGACATTTTTGAACAAAAAAATGACATACTCAAAAGGGAGAAAACAAATTTTTGTTGTTTTGATCCTTTATAAAAATGGTACATATTTCAACAATGACATATATAAATTTATTTCACATCAATATGACACACGATGTGTTCAGTATGACGTGAAGTGCATGTTTTTAATATATATAAGTGATATTTTAGTATAAAATATACATCACGACACTGAAATAGAGTTAAGAAGATATGATTATTTTCTAACCATTTTATATACTATTACTTTTTTAATTTTCTTTATCATTTTAATATTATATTTATTTAGTTAATTTTCAAAAAGATAAGGGTTGAATGAAATCAATAACTAGTGTGATGTGTAAGAATCAACTACAACTCCATCTGATACATGTTGTTCCTGGTATGACTCAATGTATATGATTTTAGTTTTAAATTGAAAATTTATGTTTAGTTTATTTATTTGAATTATTACTAACATAAAAAAAATTATTATATAGGTGCATTTTTTTCTTTAACCCCTGGTGGTTAGTTCGGTAATAGCTTCACTAGGGGTAATGGGATACAGAAAAATAAACATTTATGTTATTGAATGTCTATGAAAATTTTTACTTACTCTTATAATTGTAAAAACTAATGTTTGAATGGTCTATAATATAGTGTTTTTTATTATATATTTACTGGAAATATTTTTTAATTTAAATTCCATATTTTCTACCAGTATTTTAATCTTTTTACTGCTATTTTTACTACTACAATGTACTATAATTTTAATAACACACTCCGGTAGTATGCCCCTTTATCATTGATTTTTCAATAGTGATAAAGCATTCCATTATGAGAATTTTTCTAGCGATGAAAAGATACTAGGTATTTTAATCACACTAAGGTAATCAATACTTTTTTTGTGCTGAGAAGAGGGATTTTTATTGTTATTAAAGGAAATATTTGTAGTATTGTTTCATCAAATGTAATACCCACTTGGTCTCAATTGATTTCTTTCCTAGTCTGAATTCACTCATCTATATCTGTTATTCACTTTCAGTGAATGAAATCCCTCATACATTTCTAACTCATAAATTCTACAATATTATAAAATTAATATTTCATTTGTAATATCTAGTTCTCCTATATTGATTAGTAGTAAGAATCATAGATTATCTCTATTCCCTTTTAAGAGACATCTAATCTGTGAAGATATTTTCAAATTAACAATTGAATCAGCTTATTCTGGAATGGTAACTTTCCAAACTTATCATTTTGGAGCACCTCTTTTTATCTCAAAATTATTCTTTTAGAACTCTTATGTATGCTTCCCCAGTTCCTATGTGTTCTGATATACCTTCCATTGTGTTTACATTCAATCCATTTTCACCATTCACTAAAATTACATCCATAATATAGGTCCTTCCACTTTATTTAGAGATATCTGAACAATCCAAGATATGTGATCCTCTAGAACCACCAATTAGATCAACTTGGACAGAAGTTCTATCTTTATTCCAAACATTCATTCCCTTTAGGTTCTGATCATTCTACTTGATTATTTTATTAAATATAAGATTCTGACTTTTAAAAATTTATTCTTTTCATTATTCCAATGTTGAAAACAGAAGTCTTCTTCTCCATATCTTAAGAATCTACATAAAATTATTTTTATTCAAACTAATATCTATATTTTTCATCAACATTTATGTAGTCTAAACATATGAAAACTATAAGGTGACCTTATTATGATACTTTTATTAACAAATTTTCTTCTAGTAATTTATTTCTAACTGGTGCAAAAGGACATCTGTTGACAATGTGTGTTTTTTTCTTACTGAATCAACTCATAATTCTTATGTCACTCCATAATGTAGAAACATAAATATTTCCATCTCCATAAACATCTAATTAATTCTTTTCGATAAACCATTTTGTTCAGGTTTACCTAGAATAGTCTTCTCAGGATGGATTTTTCTTATCTTATAGTTTTTATAAGATGTACCAGCATATCTCACTCAATAAATAATAACCATACCAGTTGGTTATAAGGATACAAGTGTGCCTCCCCAAATGCTATAGGATACTAACTAGTTGAACGGGACTAGGGTGTAATTGTTGGAAGACTAATCCATCATACGAGAGTCATAAAATAGTATAAATAACCAAACATCATCCATAGTTTTAAATAATTAATGTGTGAATATATAAATATAAATAGGGATTTAACAAATGAAATGTAGTATAGCCTTGAATGACCATGTCACACATAAAATACTAATCATGTACAAGGATGAAAAAATATATATAAATAAAATAAATAAAAAGGAATATGGTTCTATTACTAATGATATGTCAAAACACATACATGGCCTTTGGAGACACTATCGAGGTGCCGAATCCTAGTCATAAAAATACAAATGAGCGACTCTACTCAAACATGAAACCCTATTATGTGGCCTTATCCATCGTGGATCTATGATCAAACAACAATAATAAATAATTTTTGGACACACAATGAGTTGTATGTTTTGGGAGTGATAAATAAATATCCAAAGTCAACCCCCAATGGTGAAACTATAATATACTTACATTAGTGAATACTCATGAGATATTCTCATCCTAGCTAATACATGACTATAATTAATAAATAAAATCAATCCAAAGTTGTTCATTACATTTAGGATTCTAACCACCTATAAATCCTTTCACTAGGGAATAGATTTGGATGAAATATTTGTTTATCCAAGTGTAATCTTATTGATCCATGGTTATGTGATCTCGATCGATGAAAACCTCTTTATCCAGTGCAAAAAATGTCTCTAACCAAGCTACATCTCCACAGGGGTAAACATTTCCAATCCATAGGATCACCCATACTAACCTATAATAAATATGATGAAGGATTCCATGTACCAAATGGATATCTTAAATATACAACATTTATCTAGATATAATATCACTCAAGACCATTATAATATAGTATGATATATACCTCATAGGTCCTGATACTTTGGAAGTTGCGACATTTGAAGACATAAAATTGCTTAAGGGGATAACCTATAGGTGATCATTATGAAATGATCAAAAATTATGAGGTAATAACTCAATATCAATTCAATAACTAGCTAAACAAACTCATCCCTAAGAAAATAAGGGTGATGTAATAATGATGCATCCATGAAATCCTAAGGAGAATCATCAGCCTCATTTTAATGAGATCATAATCAATCCTCAAGGATATTAGTATCCCATGGTTAAGGTAAATTCACCCCCAGAAACCTCCAGCATCACTTGGATTCTAGTGAGATATCCATCCTTAGGGATACCCAATATAATAGTGGTTTTGATATGAACACGATAATCACCTATGTAATCCATGTGAAGGGACGGATCCCTATGAGAAATGTGACATTCAGTAATAGTATCATTCAAACATGAATGGTTTTTAAACAAGATACATGGAAGTGACTTTGGTAATCCTAGTCATATATCCCAATGCATCGAACTTATAATCCAAATACCAGGATGTACCTATAGAAATAATTATTTCATCAATAGTAATCATGTGAAATAATATGTAATGACTATGTTTAAAAAAATTCTTAAACCCATAACTAATTACACATCCCCTTAGGGTTACAATTTTGGTATAGGATATAATGTGACAGCCCCTACCATCTATTCCTTGATCCATGAAACACATGATCAGGGTTGGTCACCCATTAGGGAACCCACTAGGGTTCCCTAGTTTAATACATAGGAGAGGAAAACTACACATGATCATTGAGGTTTACATAGAAGAATATAAATCGTTCTTCATATCTTTCAAATGAGTATGTTAGTGGTGGAATTTCATGTGGTATCATATAGGTCAAAACTTCAGTAGTGTTTTCCTATAGTGGATCAACTAGATTGGGTCATAAGTTGAGGTATCCCACAAGGGATCCTCAATCACAAACTAGGGTCTTTTACAAGCCCATACCATAGGGGTCACACATCCAACATCCCAATATAAACATCTCATGAACTCATTATGTCACGATCCAGCCCGGGTCGACCCTGAGCCGGTCACCCGAGCCGGCCCGCGACATGGCCCAAAGGGCGTTCCCGATCCCCACGGGCTGGCAACTAGTGCCGGGTATCAAAATTTAACATTTGGGAACGATTTGGCCGATGGAAAAAAAATAAACAGATAACTGAACTGATGATAAAGATAAAAACTGGCAGTGGAAAGACAAATAAGTCGAACACACCTGCTTGTGACCACCTAGGTCACCACCCAACTCCAAACCACGCTGCTCCATCATTGAGTAGCTGAACGAGAAACCTATACAAGGAGCTGAACCTGCAACTGGAAATATATAATAGGCGTGAGAACCGAGATTCTCAGTATGGATGACATGAAAAAAACCACTGAATCCAAAAATTCTCTTTTCCAAAGTAGTCCACTAACACAAGTTTGAAATATAGATATAAAAGTAGGGTTTTCACATTCTAAAATATGCAACATGTTGTTCTCATTTAAAAACCCAACACAAGCTACACAACATTTCCAAAATCATTTTCCATTTTATAAATTAAAACAAAATCAAAAAAATACCCAAGCTGGACTAGAGTAAACAAGTAAAAGTGCAACTGAAAATAAACCAGGGCAATGAAAAGAAAGCAAGCAATGTAAGTAATCCAGTAACCATGGGTGATCCTAAACATCCCTAGAAGTCCTCTTGACGTACTCGGTTTCTAAACCACCTGTCGGCGTATGGTGATGCTCCTAAGCCTATAACCAACTGGCCGCCCTAACTGAAAAATCCAGTGGCAAAGCCCACCTGTCCTAACAACAAATACAGGGGGTACCAACCCGTCTAATCGGGGTTGGTCAGCAACCTTCACTTGATCACCTAGAAGATGCCCAGGAACCCATGTTGGTTATAATAACACTGTGTAAGTAGGAAGGCCCTCACACGCGTGACTCATCTCACCGCACTTGACTACCCCAAACACGGACGCTTCATATACATTCCCCACGAAGGGTTTCCCTAGATAGGAGCACCCCATATACTTATATATATGCATACATTTCAAATATAGAAAGTGCCAACCGGGCCGTCACATTACTCGATTATCAAAACCACTTTATTAAACACTTGGAGTTGTAAACTGGGACTCTTATTTTACATAATCAAATGCCTTTATGAAAACATTGCACAAGCTCTTCTAAAACGACTCTAGAAACCACTTTTGTATTTAAAAAGCCAAGCGGGCATATACTCATGGATTTCTTTTCAAAACAATTAAAAGAACCGCACGCAGAGGCCCACATCATTTTGAAATCAATATCTGCTTATAAAAAAAGGATTCGAGAAAAATACCAATTTAAAGAGATGTGAAATCATTTCTACAAAAACATTAAGTTCCATGAAATCAACCAGTGGAGGAAAAACAAGTTTCATAAAATTTTTATACCAGCAAACACCACTCAAATCGTCCAACAGTACCATTTGAAGATAAATGCAGTTAGTTCCAACCAAGCTGGCAAGGTGTAAAGATGTGCATAAATAAAGAAGAATCCAAAAATCCTTTTTTTCAAACCTTTCAATAGGAAAACACGGTCATAAGTTAACTATAGGAAAAATAATGGTGCGAAACATAATCTAAAATTTAATTAAGAAAACGCAAGCATTAAATGGTTTAAAATTGGGAGCAATGGCATGAAAGCACCTAAACATAATCAAGGAACTATTTCAAAGCTATTATTAGCCCCTTTTAACTGTCAAAGAAACATTGAAATAAATAAACTATCAGGATTATAAGGGTGCAAATAAAATTTATTAAATAAATGAAACAATTTAAGTGCCTATAGAAAACATCAGAAAGAGAGAATGGATGGAAACGCCTACCTCGAACAAAGGTCACGTCAAGATTTCTAACTCAAGCAGATACTCGCTCGCATGCATGCACTTCCACACGTATGTATATATATATATATATGTATATATATATCCTTAAACTGATGCACGTGTTCCCCGCGCCATGAGGGAACATGCACACAGAAGATATATATATATATATATACATATTCATACCTGGTAAAATGCATGTGCACCATAGAAACCTACCGCAACTCCCTACGATAGATCCCCGAGACTCAGAACACCCCAAATACCTAAAAGAAAATTAATCCAAACAAAGAAATCAAGATACCAATCAAAAACCAACCCTACAAAAATCACAACGTTCACATTTAAAACCCAAATAACACTTTAACATTATTTTTAAAACAATTTATCAATGTCGAAGAATCACAAAAATCTCGACGAGAAAACCATAGCGATGCTAATTATATTTTAAAAAAAAACGTCAAAACAATATTTGTCACATAAACAAGAAAAACATCGCAGACGCAAGAAGATGTAAACCAGAAACCGACTCTGGACCAGATAAAGACCCCAAGGGTCCGCAGAATCAATTTCATATTTTTAACGTGGCGTAAATATATATGAAGACACATAAATATATTCAAACATAGAAATTAGCGATCAGACCGAAATGATCCGACTGGCTTCACCTTCGGCGGTAGTGGACGGGATGCGGTCCGGCATGACCCGGGAAACCCTTTGCAAACCCAACGAGGGGATTCTTGGGCACACCGGAGCAATGCGGAGGCACCACAAAATGATGAGTTCGCCGGAAACGCGTCTTAAAGGGGGATGGACTCACCGGAATCACGCCGGGAAGGGGGTCGGGTTCGGACAGCGGGTGCTGGGTGCGTGTGGGTAGTGGGGCGGCGTCGGGGTAGGGCTGGCGGCAGGTTCAAGGCAGTGGGACGGTGCCGGAACAGGGGAGATCCGGCTAGGTAGGGGGTTTCGGGCGGCGGCGAGCGGCCAAGGAAGGAGGGACGTCAGTGGAGGTGCGGGGGAAGGGAGACCCGACGTGGGGGTAGCGCGGTCGGCCGGTGAGAGCGGAGGGGGAGCCGGGGGAAGCGGGGTTCACCTCTGGGAGGGCGTGGTTTCGCGGAGGAGGCGGATCCGGGGTGGGCTGACGGCGAGGCGGAGGCGGATGGCGGTGGACGACGGTTGACAGGAGGCAGCTGGAGGAGGGGTCACGCGGAGGGGGGGGGGGCGGTGCGGGCTGGCTGAACCAGGAAGGGGGGGAAACGGGGGAGAGAGAGGGATAGGGGGCAGCTCTGGTAGATTAGGGTTGGGTTTTTTTTTAATTTTTTTTCTTTATCTTATAATAATAATAACAATTATAAAAAACTTTAAAAATAATTATAATTATACCAAAATAACAATCAATAATAATAATAAAAATTTTAATCAAATAAACATAAAATAATAACAAATCATAATTATTATAAACACATATAAATATATAAAAATATACATAACATATATAATCATAAATACATATATACATATATATATAAACATATATATAACATATATAAACATATAAACATATATAAACCTATATATAACATATATAAACATATAAATATATACAAACATATTTATAAACATATACACACATAAGAATATAACATTAAAACATATTTATTTACAAACATATGTGTATATATATACACCTATAAACATATAGACACATGCCTCATATATATATGCACACAACGTTAAAACATAAATGTATAAAAATGCATATACACATACATATGCACATATATAAACATATAAACATACCTATACATATATATACACACATAAAGTTAAAACTGGATGATCGTGCGGTATTCGCACGTTGTACGGTATACAAGCGGACTGCAAGTGGGCTGCACATGACCAAGAGAACTGCGCGCCTTAAGCATATGGTGTTCGCGCACTAACCCAAACCATAAACTCATCCCAACATTAAAAAGTTTAAACCGGGACTCACTCTCCCTTATGAAAAAACACCCGACACCAAGTGAAACCAAATAAATAAAATGACTAAAAAATCACGTGTGACAATTCTCCCCACCACAAACACTTTCTTCCCCCCAAAAGTCACCAAGCCAATAGTTATCATAACTCGAGTCCGTGCCCAGGAAAAACCAGAAGAAACTGAGAGGCTCAGGGTGACCATTACCAACATAAGTCACACCCGACCAACTCGAGTACAAACATTGTCCGAGGTTGAGGGGAGAACACGGGAGGGTTCTCCCCACCACAGAAATTTACTAACACAGAGACCTTGAAACTTGAACACACCACCCCTGAGGGGGGGGGGGGACACGGGAACTCCCAAAATGAACCTAGTTAATTTATCCACATAGACCGAAAAACACCCAGAGACTTAAATAGGAAGCTTTCTATGAAACGACCCAATAGTTCGAGGATAAGGAATTGACTCAACTCCCCCCACACCGACCGAAGAAACTCCTCACTGAAACCAGAGACTAGGGAATTCCTAGCCCGAACTCACCAAGGACCTCGAAACAATGCCTGTTAATTTCATAAAACCACATATCCTGCTAACGCACACAATTGAGACCCAACTCAAGATTAGATTGACCCATTCATTCGCGGGTCCATCACCCTTCAAGGAGAACCGAACGATTTGAAAACACACTAAGAACAAATAATACCGCTTAGACTGTGGATGAATAAGTTCATCATATGACCGCAACGAGGGTGATCTTACAACGATGAATAGAACAGAACAAGGAAACTTTGGGTATCTCCTTTAAAAAAGCTGAAAACATAATCCGAAGCGAGGATCTACACACCCTCGACAACTCCTGACTGTGCGCGAGCTTCACCCCAAGACCTGTGGTTGGGGCTCTGATGGCTGAAGCATTTCTTGCCTCACAGTCCGGCATTTGCATATTCTGGTCCCAAGCTCCTTCCTCCCGGATGACACTTCTTCCAGAACTCTCACCGGTGGCCCGAACAGCCACATGGTAGCAAGACTTCAGAGGGATGCAGCAAGGTGGCTTAGAATGTCTGGACAGGCCATACTGGTGGCGCACAAGAGAGCGGTCCGAAGAACTATGAGCTAATACCGATGAGGATGGTTTCTTGGAGACAGGTCCCACCATCCCGCACTCTTTTCCAGGTGAGGAACCTTCCCAGAAGTCGACCACCGTTAATCACAGCCAAAACTCTAACAACGAGGAGACACCTCATCTTTACCAGTCCAAAATTGAACCCTCAAATAAACCTGAGACGGTACGCACCCTAAAAACCCTGGGAGATCCCAACAACCTCAATACCCACTCCAATTCCACAACCAAACAACTACCCCTCACAGAATTTGATTTCTTTGATCGATAGGCAATATGAAAAAGAACTGAAAACTGGGCATAACTCATTAGCAACCTTAGCGACCTTTCTAGGCGGCATACTCATGACAACATGTGAAACATCATCGAAACCAGCATCAAGAAAAAACTCAATCAAGGTAACAACAGAAGCCAAGGTCAAAAGGCCCATAAGCCAAACATATACAAACACAGGCATAAATCACTTTCCAAAACCATCATTTCTTTAAAATTTAAAAACCATCCTATGGCACCTTATGAACTGTTACATGTGCATTCATTCAATCTCACTCACGTCATCTGCAAACAAGTGACCCTACACACTCTCTGTACATACCCACGCACGTGTGACCCTCCATAAGGAGTGACAAGGTTCACACACTTATTTCCTTACCAAATTCAAACACATATCATATTGTTCCAAACCAAAAACACTTTTTATTTAAAAACCCACTTTACTAATTTCAAAACAATTTGGAAGAAAACCCTTTTTCGAAATCAATTTCATTTTCAACACACACACACATAGACTGAGTTTAAAACAAAACAAAACCAACTATAAACCATAGGAATGAGGGACTAGTGTCTGTACTTAACTCGGAGACATGGTGGTGAGACATGCCCCAGGTAGGACATAACACTAAGAGGGCCTTAAACCGGGCTCTTGGACTCCACGTGGGTCACCACCCCACATGAGGCCGCAACGTGAACAGATTTGCTCCCATTTTTCATCCCTCAATCCAAAATAACCAAAGACAAAATACTCAAATCCCAGACTAACACTGGTAACTCAGGTCTCGTCACGAGCGGTGGTGATCAGGCACCAACCCGTAACTTACCTCTTGAGCCCCGACAGTCCTAATCTCCTTCTACGAGACATCCCAAATAACAAGAACCCCCTATGATACCATTTTGTCATGAACCAGCCCAGGTCGACCCTGATTCGGTCACCGAAGCCAGCACGCGACATGGCCCGAAGGGCGTTCCCGATCCCCACGGGCTGGCAACTAGTGTCGGGCATCAAAATTTAACATTTGGGAATGATTTGGCCCCTGAAAAAAAAATAAACAGATAATCGAACTGAGGATAATGATAAAAACTAGCAGCGGAAAGAAAAATAAGTCGAACAAACCTACTTGTGACCACCTAGGTCACCACCCAACTCCAAACCACGCTGCTCCAACATTGATTAGCTTAACCAACAACTGGAAAGATATAATAGGCGTGAGCACCGAGATGCTCAGTAGGGATGCCAAGAAAAAAACCACTGAATCCAACAATTCTCTTTTCCAAAGTAGTCAACTAACACAAGTTTGAAATACATATATAAAAGTAGGGTTTCATATTCTAAAATATGCAACATGTTGTTCTCATTTAAAAACCAAACACAAGCTACACACCATTTCCAAAATCATTTTCCATTTTATAAATGAAAACCAAATCAGAAAAATACCAAAGCTGGACTAGAGTAAACAAGTAAACGTGCAACTGAAAATAAACCAGGGCAATGAAAAGAAATAAAGCAATGTAAGTAATCCAGTAACCATGGGTGATCCTAAAAATCTTTAAAAGACCCCTAGCCGTACTCAGTTTCGTAACCACCTTTCGGTGTATGGTGAAGCTCCTAAGTCTATAACCAACTGGCCGCCCTAACTGAACAATCCAGTGGCAAAGCTCACCTGGCCTAACAACAAATCCAGGGCGTACCAACCCGTCTAATCGGGGTTGGTCAGTAACCGTCACTCGATCATCTAAAAGATGCCCAGGAACCCATGGTGGTTATAATAACACTGTGTAAGTAGGAAGGCCCTCACACGCATGACTCATCTCACCACACTTGCCTACCCCAAACACGGACGCTTCATATACGTTCGCCCACGAAGGGTTACCCTAGATATGAGTGACCCATTTACTTATATATATGCATACATGACAAATATAGAAAGTACCAACCGGGCCGTCACATCACTCGATTATCAAAACCACTTTATTAAACACTTGGAGTTGTAAACTGGGCCTCTCGTTTTACATAATCAAATGCCTTTATGAAAATCATTGCACAAGCTCTTCTAAAACGAATCTAGACCCCACTTTTGTATTTAAAAATCCAAGCGGGCATATACTCATGGATTTCTTTTCAAACCAATTTAAAGAACCGCAGACAGAGGCCCACATCATTTTGAAAACAAGATCCTCTTATAAGAAAAAGGATTCGAGAAAGATACCAATTTAAAGAGATGAGAAATAATTTCTACAAAAACATTAAGTTCCATGAAATCAACCAGCGTGGGACAAACAAGTTTCATAAAATGTTTCTACCAGCAAACACCACTCATAACGTCCAACAGTACCATTTGAAGATAAATGCAGTTAGTTCTAACCAAGCTGGAAGGGTATAAAGATGTGAATAAATAAAGAAGCATCCAAAAATCCATTTTTTTCAAACCTTTCAACAGGAAAACACGGTCATAAGTTAACTATAAGAAAAATAATGGTGCGAAACATAATCTATATTTTAATTAAGAAAACGCAAACATTAAATGGTTTAAAATTGGGAGCAATGGCATGGAAGCACCTAAACATAATCAAGGAACTATTTCAAAGCTGTTATTAACCCCTTTTAACCGTCAAAGAAACATTGAAATAAATAAACTATCAGGATTATAAGGGTGAAAATAAAATTTATTAAATAATTGAAACAATGCAAGTGCCTATGGAAAACATCAGAAAGAGAGAATGGATGGAAATCCCAACCTCGAACAAAAGGTCACGTCAAGATATCTATCTCAAGCAGATACTTCCTCACACGCATGCACTTCCACATGTATATATATATATATATATATCCTTAAACTGATGCACGTGTTCCCCGCGCCATGAGGGAACACGCACACATAAGATATATATATATATCTATACATATTCATACCTGTGAAAATGCGTGCGCACCATCGAAACCAACCACAACTCCCTACGATAGATCCCCGAGACTCAGTACACCCCAAATCCCTAAAATAAAATTAATCCAAACAAAGAAATCAAGATACCATTCAAAAACCAACCCTACAAAAATCACAACGTTCACATGTAAAACCCAAATAACACTTTAACATTTTTTTTAAACAAATTATCAATGCCGAAGCATCACAAAAATCTCGACGAGAACACCATAACGATGCGAATTATATTTTAAAAAAAACATCAAAACAATATTCGTCACATAAACAAGAAAAACATCTCAGACGCAAGAAGACGTAAACCAGAAACCGACTCTGGACCAGATAAAGACCTCAAGGTTCCACAGAATCAATTTCATATTTTTAATGTGGCGTAAATCTATATGAAAACACATAAATATATTCTTACCCAGAAATCAGCGAGCAGACTGAAATGATCTGACTCGCTTTGCCTTCGGCGACAGTGGACGGGATGCGGTCCGGCATGACCCGGGAAACCCTTCGCAAACACAACGAGGAGATTCTTGGGCACACCGGAGAAATGCGGAGGCACCGCATAATGTCGCGTTCGCCGGAAACGCGCCTTAAAGGGGGCTGGACTCGCCGGAATCACGCCGGGAAGGGGGTCGGGTTCGGAAAGTGGGTCTTGGGTGGGTGTAGGGTAGCGAGGCGGTGTCGGGGTAGGGCTGGCGGCAGGTTCAAGGTAACGGGACGGCGCCGGAACATAGGAGATCCGGCTAGGGAGGGGGTTTCGGGCGGCGGCGAGCGGCCGAGGAAGGAGGGACGCTGGTGGAGGTGCGGGGGGAGGGAGATCCGACATGGGGGCAGCGCGGTCGGCCGGCGAGAGCGGAGGGGGAGCCGGGGGAAGCGAGGTTCACCGTCGAGAGGGTGCGGTTGCGCAGAGTAGGCGGAACCGGGGTGGGCTGACGACGAGGCGGAGGCGGACGGCGGTGGACGACAGTTGACGGGAGGCGGCTGGAGGAGGGGTCGCACGGAGGAGGGGCGGCGCGGGCCAGCTGAACCAAGAAGGGGGGGGGGGGGAACGAGGGAGAGAGAGGGAGAGGGGGCGGCTCGGGTATATTAGGGTTGGTTTTTTTAAAAAAAAAATTTCTTTATCTTATAAAAATAATAACAATAATAAAAAACTTTAAAAATAATTATAATTATAACAAAATAACAAACAATAATAATAATAAAAATTCTAATCAAATAAAAATAAAATAATAACAAATCATAATTATTATAAACACATATACATATATAAAAATATATATAACATATATAATCATAAATACATATATAAATATATATATATAAACATATATATAACATATATAAACATATAACCGTATATAAACCTATATATAACATATATAAACATATAAATATATATAAACATATATATAAACATATACACACATAAGCATATAACTTTAAAACATATTTATTTACAAACATATGTGTATATATATACACCTATAAACATATATACACATGCCTCATATATACACACACACAACGTTAAAACATAAATGTATACAAACGCAGATACACATATATATGCACATATATAAACATACAAACATACCTATACATATATATACACACATAAAGTTAAAAATGGATGATCGTGCGGTATTCGCACGTTGTACGGTATCCAAGCGGACTGCAAGCGGGCTGCACGTGCCCAAGAGAACTGCGCGCCTTAAGCGTACGGTTTTCGCGCACTAACCCAAACCATAAACTCATCCCAACATTAAAAAATTTAAACCGGCACTCACCAGTCCTTAGCCAAAAACACCCGACACCAAGTGAAACAAAATAAATAAAATGACTAAAAAATTGGTGTGACACATTGGCCAAAAGTGGTGTAGGTAATAAGGTATATAACATCAAGGTGAAACCACATATCATTTGTTTGAAGAGATGGCTCATGGACCATCACTGTTCAAGGTTTTACCCTAGGTTTTCTCCAACTCCATACCTATGCATCTCCTCAAGCCACATCATAGTCTTGATAACCGTGGAATGTCCTAATAAAACACCACAAGTGGACCAATTCTATGTCATACAATAATTATCACATCCCTTAGGTTGGTCTCATCCTTCTTCCCACTATCATGAGATAATAGAATCTATTTAAAGGAGGGAGAACCTCTCTAATATTTTTTTATTTCCCAAAAATACCTATTAGGATTATAGAATTAACAGAAGGTTTCCACCCTTATAATCAATATGAAAACAAATTCAAAATGGACTCATATTATTTTTAATTTTGAAATAATGGTGTAAAATCACTAAAAACCATCAAAATGGTAGTAAGGTAGAATTAAACAACATATATACTCAATTACATGGAGTGCATTCTCAAGGACCTGCCTGTGCATGTACTCTTGCCAAAAATTTTGTGTAAAAACCGATAAAATTGAATTTAAATCATGGACACAGAATGTAACCTACACAAGGTACCTACCCTATGATCCAAACATGATGTGGAATTTTTTTCCCAATCATGTACTTCTACATGACATTTATCCCACCTAGGGTCTATTCATATACCCTATATGACCAAGTTCCCATGCATGGGCTATATTACCATGAATTTGAACACACGAAAAATGATACAATATGTAATTCACTCCATGATCATGGAATGTTGTTCTAAAAAGTAATATTCCCCAAATAGAAAGTTTGCATGACATGTTTTCAGAGACTCACATGTCATTTTATTGGGATTTCTTGACTAGGAACCCCTGTAATTGGTCTAAAAAGCTAGTTTTTCCCTGTTAAAGCATATATCAATACAATGGGGGTCCTCAATAGTCACAATAGGGCCGTAAAAATAGCAATTGGTAAATTGTGGGGATTTTTAGAAAAATATAAAAATTTCCAACCTTTGTTAGAATTCATCAAATTGTCACCTATATCTGCACTCTAGTACAACCTCATGATGATCCATATCCTTCTGAGCTCTACAACGATACCTCACTTAATAAATCCCTATATCTATCTACGAATCTCTCAAATTTATCTATAGGTAACAGAAAGGATATCCCTATGGTTGTTAATATGTAAATATTATGGGGATAATAAAAGTAAAATGGGAAAACAAAAAAGAAAAAATAAAAAGGGGGCATGAGACCGACCCCATTGACCAATGACATTGTAAGCCTAAAATAGTAAAAATATCATTAAGGACTCGAACAAAAAATATTGAATATGAATATGATGCTCTATTCAAAGGATATCTCTAGATGAACATGTGAAAATAAATTAATATTTAATTAATTAAATACTAATTATTAATTATTCTACAAAAAATCGTACATCTTAGATATCTACTAAACTTTTTTCTTGGGTTAAACACCCAATTTTAGGACCAAAATAGTGGTTTAAAAATCGTATGAGATCATATTCTAGTGAAATGACTATTTTACCCCTGTTAGTCATTTAAATTAAAAAATTATATTTATACTCAATTTTATTGTATGTAAAACATAGGTCTTTACATGTTTTGTAGACTCCATCCCATAAAATCATCATTATTATTTGATTTATACATTTCATGTCGCTTTTGCTTTCCCATCCCATAATATCCTTCCATTAAGAAAATATTTCAGGAACATCACATTTAGTTTTTATAAAGTAAACCTATACTTTTGAAACACACAAATGATTTTCACCTATCGACCGGTCAAGGTTCCGATTCACTACTAATGTGTTTAGAACCACTCGGGTAGAATCCTCGGCGATGATACTTTGTAATAGTCATTTGTTTTTAGTTGATTGTATTCTGATTGGGGGGATTTTTTTTAGAGATTAAATGAAGTTATTAATGATTGGTGTTTGATTTAACAATTTGATAAATTTTGGGGTGAATTTATTTTTAGGGATTTAAGCTTGTGTTATCCCAGAGCTTTGCTTTATATTTCAGTTAATTTAACACCCATTTCTCAAGATAATGTTGATTGGAATTACTAAGTGTTAAGGCTTTAATCCAAGCCTTAACTTAACTTAGTGTTCTAATATCAATCATATCTAGTTTATGGTAGTGTATTTAAGGTTCCAATAATCAATTGAAACCACGTGTTAAACAAAAAAAGTCATTAATCCCTGACATTTTGAGTCCAACATAGACAATGTTAAATTAAAGAATATTCATCGAGAAAATACTCTCAAGCAATTAACATATCTAAATATTTACTCACCCCAATAATATATTTACTCAGCCTATGATATTAATATTAATCTGGTTTATATATTTGTGATGATGAATTAACAATAAAATAAAAACAAAGGGATAAGAAAAGAGTGGAACGTCGATCACACACACACGAACAATGATGAGAATTAAAAAAACAGACTTTCGATTGAATGAGTATGAAATAGAAGAGAAGGGGATTCAACTATATTTAAAATATTTTAAGAACATTAATGTTAAACTATATATGGTGGAGAATAATAATAGATATTGATGAATAAACTTGTATTAAAATGGAATTACAAAACACAAACTTACAAGATTACAAACAAAGAACAACACAAAAGTGAAAGGAAACAAAGAGAGGAGGAAAGGTATGTCAAGTGAAAACATGAGTATGGAAGGCCATCCAAAGACTTTTTCAAGGCTTTGGTTATTCCAATATGTGATACTCTCTTCTAAAATGCCAACCCCTTTGAAGGAGAGGAGGGGGATGTATTTAAAGCCCAAGAAAGTGGACTGTTTGCATTCCCAATCTATCCCTCCACTTGGCTCGATAATTTGGACATCCAGAAAGCATAATCTCGAGATATCTCATTTTCCATAGTTGTATAAAATAATCTTGTTCAACTAATATCAAATGTTTTTGACATTTGGACCTATGGATCCAAAGTTATGGCCAGTTGATTATACAATTTTAATATGTCCATTTCAATCCAGTCTTTTTTATGTCCAAAATGTGATAGTTTTTTTGTATAGGAAGATACCATAAAAAACAAATGATTTCTTCAACAAAGTTGTCTGCCTATATCTCCTCTTTACCAATACAAAATCTCATCATGATTGGATGATAACATCATGCGATCTGTCATGAATACTAAACTGATTTTATATCTCGTCCAGAATGGTGGGCTAGACTTCAAATCATATGTGAGCCCCTTGGTTTTGGAGTTGGGAATTGAAAAGTTTATACAAGACTCATTACATTTTCCCACGAACCTTTTATGAGAATGAAGGAATTTTAACTTGTAGATTGATCCTGCGAATTCAATCATTATGACTGGTCCAGTGTCTTCACAAATTCTATAATCCCTCTTGTGTGGCCCATATGTGCCTAAAATGGAAGAATTAGCACATGATCCCTTCTAGTTAAATGTTTTAAATTGAATTAGGAATCCTAAAAAACAAGAACAACAAAATTTTGATCTGCAAGGTGAGAGTTATAAATAAAATAGTAAACTGACTCAATTTGACTACTTCTAAAAAATGGTAAAAAATTATACTTAGTATTAAAATATTAATATTTCACACACATTATGCACATTTCATATAAAATCAGTAAATGGAGTAATAATAAGTGATTAAAATATTAATAACATCAACTCCCCCACACTTAGTTTTGTGCATGTCCTCATCTGCAACAAATAAAAAAACATGACAAAATCATTTTCACTCACCAAGAAATATTAAAATTTTGTTTTCTCCAATCACGGGAGGTTTAGATTATTTCAGTCATCCATTTTGAATTCCACCACATTTTGTTACAAAAACAATGTTCCAAAACTAATTAATTTTTTCATTCTCAAATTTAGAAATGGAAAATTTGGACACTCAAAACTCACACCTCTCAAGATGATAAAATTCATTTGTGGAGGTTCCCTCTTTAACCAACCAAAAGTGAAAATCTTAGAGTTTGAAAGAGCTCTCAGCTTTTATTCACTATCCAATGCACTCAAAAATAATGAGGTCTTTTTAGGGGGTTTTCTATGGCTATGGGATGGTAGGAAGATGATATCCAAAAGATAGAAAAATGGTGGTTAAACAAAAATATAGAAAAAGAAACGCACATTTTATTTGAAATAAAACATGGAAGGAAATAAAAACACATCTTTACAAGGGAATGATTTTTTGAAGAAAGCCACAATATAAAAAGAAAATATTAAGGTTATGAATAGGTGAAATATTTACAAACAACAAAACTTCTCCTAAGGACATACGAATATAATGCAAGTGTTCTTTTTTTCTTTTTTCGAAAGTTGAACATGGAAAGGATCACACACTAATATCCCATCCCATGATTGATCTCCTCACGGAACTAATTGTAATAGTTATAACAAGATCAAATGTTTATTAAGATTTATTTTTAACCTACCCAAGAAACTAACCAATCAATTTTTTTTCGTTTTCTTTTTTTATATTTTATTTTTTTTTTATTTTTTTTTACTTTTTGAACACATGTCAATAAAGTTTAAAAAATAACATAAATGAAATTACATTACATTCCTCAAAAAATAGTAAATTACAACCTCTCTCCCACACTAAAATGGATGATTTCCCTAAAAAATATGATTACATGTTGAAATCAACAAAGGGTACCCATAATGAAATCCATTCCCCCAATACTTAAATTCCCAAAAAAAATATTCAATGAAAAAAAAAATGTTGATATTGGGTGGGATAAGGAATTGGGCTTGTAATGTGCCTATCAAATAAAAGGTATTCATAGGCTCGAAGGGGCTTTCAGAAGGAGGATTAATGTGTGGTTAATAAGAGGCTATTTGGCTATTATAATTCTCATGGGGTTTAGAAAATGCCTATATCATATTAATGCACACTAAATTAGGAAATACATCTCAAAGGTCCACAAACTCAAGACTCGCAAATGGGGGTGAAAACAAAAAATTTGAAAAGATGGCCATAGGTGACCTGGGCATGAAAGCAAATGTTGTTCCTCATGGATGGGAAAATCATTTTCTAAATCAAAAATTGAGCATTCAAAATGTGTTGGTTTTGACACAAATTTATTTATCTAAAGTCATGATGAAAATATAAATTTTTTGAGATGAAAACATTCCTGTTGACTCCCCAAAAAGGTTGTAAAGATTTTCAAAACTCAATGGTGAGTAAGCATGACTCTAATTTTTTTAATATTTTTTTTATCATTACTTTTTTAGATTTTTTTTAGATTTTAATAAATCCACACTCACACAAAAGAGAGAGAAAAATAAAGGGTTTGAAAAATATAGTGGTAAAAAAATGAAAGACAGAGGAAGAAGAAGAAAGAGGTAGAGGGAGGAAGAGAGAGAGAGAGAGTTAAAGGGAAAGTGGTGCCCCTAGTTTGGATTTTGTGGGTTTCCTTCTACATATAGTGGTTGGTTGACTGGTGAAGTTAGCGATCTAGTGGAAGTTGATGTTGATCCAGGATTCTGTGTCCTGTCATTCTGATTCTTTAACCAATGTCCAATAACTGTGAATGTCCTTTTGGAAGAGGGGTCTTGGACTTGCACTTCACCAAATGGGTAAACATTAGTAATAAGAAAATGACCTTCCCAAAGAGAAATAATCTTTCCTAGGTGAAGCCGAAATCGAGAATTAATCATAATTACCTTATCACCTTCATGTAATACCTTTCTCAGGATGTGTTTATCATGGAGTACCTTGGATTTTTCATTGTAGAGATTAGAATCCTCATAAGAATCAAGTCGAAGCTCCTCCAGTTTATCCTATTGCTACAATATTTCTTCACTAGATTTTTCAAGATCAAAATTACAATATTTCACTGCCCAAGATGACTAATGTTGGATTTAAATTGGAAAATGACATGCTTTACCAAAAACTATCCTAAAAGGAGATATCCCAATGGGTGTTTTATAGGTATTTAGATAAGCCCAAAGTGCTTCACCAAGTCTTTCAGGCCAGTCTTTTCCGTTGGGTTTTACAATTCTCTCAAGAACTATTTTCACTTCTCTATTAGAAATATCAGCCATTACATTTGTTTGGGGTGATATGTAGTTGATGTTTTATGTACAACCGCATTGTTTTTTAAAAGAGATTCAATGGTTTTATTACAAAAATGGGTTCCTAAGTCACTTATCAAAGCATGAGGTCTGCCAAATCGGTTGAATATGTGTGTCCTTAGGAACTCACTAACAGTATGTGAATCTTCTTTCTAGTGGGTTTGGCCTCAACCCACCTAAAAACATAATCTACCGCAAGAAGAATGTATGAAAATCCATTAAATGGGGGAATTTTACCATGCAATGGATACCCCAAACATCGAAGATCTCACAGAAAATTAAGGGCCTTTGGGGCATTTCATTTCTCTTTGAAATTCTGCCAAACTTTTGGCAAGTTGTACATGATTGACAGAACTCATGTGAGTCCTTGAAGAGTGTAGGCTAGAATAATCTAGAGTCTAGGACCTTTCAAGAGGTCCTTTATGGTCCAAAGTTGCCACCACCAGGAATTGAGTGATCGAATTATAATATGGAATAATGTTCATTTTCATCAACACATCTACTTATTACCATGTCATCCCTAGTTTTCCAAATATTATTTTCATCCTAAAAATAGTATTTTGAATCACTTTTCAACGTCATTATTTGTTAATTTGATTTTTTTGGAAAAACACCGTAAACCATGTAATTTACAATTGGGTCATACCTTGGTATTTTTGGAGTGAGAGATGAAAGATGCTCAGTGGGGAATTCAAGATCAATGATTTCATAATGAGAAGAATTAGAAAATATACTCATGTGATCCTCCATAGGGTTTTCATTTCCTACTCTATATTTTATTTCAATGTAAAACTCTTGGAGCATTAGGATCTATCTTATTAGCCTTGGTTTGGAATCACTTTTCTTGAGTAAGAACTTTATAGCAGAATGGTCTGTGAAGATGATGATTTTGGAACCTAAAAGATAAGGCCTGAATTTATCTATGGAAAAAAACACAACTAAAAGTTCATTTTCAGTGACAGTGTAATGAGATTGAGTTTCATCCAATGTTTTTGAGGCATAATAGAAGACATGAGAAATCTTTTCTCTTCTTTGAGCAAGAACAACCCCAATAGCTCTATCAGAAGCATCACACATCAACTCAAAGGGTAAGGACCAATATGTGGGTTGGATTATCGGGGAATATATAAGAGAAATTTTGAGTTCAATGAAGGTTCTCCTACAAACCTCATTGAAATGTAAGGTGACTTCATTTTTGAGAAACTGAGTGACTGGGAGGGAAATTTTACAGAATTTACGGATGAATATCTGATAGAAACCAGCATGACCGAGAAATGAACAAATTTCTCGAACATATTTGGGTTGAGGAAGTGATTTGATCACTTCAATTTTGGTAGGATTGAATTCAAAACCATATATTGAAACTATGTTCCCTAAATCAGTCCCATTTACAACCATGAAGTGACATATTTCAAAATTTAACACAAGGTTGCACTTGACACACTTTTGGAGGACTAGAGAGAGTGAATTCAAACAAGATTCAAATGACTCACCATAAATGGTAAAGTCGTCCATGAAGACGTCCATGCAGTGTTCAATAAATTTGGAAAAGATTCTCATCCTACACCTCTAGAATGTTGCAGGAGCATTACAAAGTCCAAAAGGCATTCTTCTATATGCATATGTTTCAAAGGGGCATGTGAAAGTTGTCTTTTCTTGGTCCTGAGGTGAGATTGGGATTTTGAAGTATCCGATGTATCCATAAAGAAAGAAATAGTGCAAATTTCTAGCTAATCGCTCTAGAATTTGATCAACGAATGGAAGAGGGTACTGATATTTTATTGTTTTAACATTCAATTTCCTATAGTCGATGCACACACGCCATGTGTTCTTCACTCGAGTTGTGACTACCTATCCATGTTCTTTTGTGAAAATAATTATCCCACCCTTCTTAGGTACATCTTGAATTGGACTTACCAATTCACTATCAGAAATTGGGTAGATAGTACCAGCTTGAAGAATATTAGTTATATCTTCCCTAACTACCTCAAGTATGAGGGTATTGAGTCTTCTTTGTGGTTGTCTAATTGGTTTGGATGACTCTTCAAGATGGATGTGATGCATGAAAATTGAAGGTTTGATTCTAGGAATGTCATCTGGGTTCCACCCTAAGGCTTTTTTTGTTTTCCTATAACACATGAACAAGTTTTGACTCCTCAGTTTCGATAAGTGAAGAAGAGATAATGATAGGATATGAGTGTTCATGGAAAAGGAATGCATATTTCAGGTTTTCAAGAAGAGTTTTTAGATCAGTATCATCTTTCATTTTTGTTTTAAACAACTCAGTAATGAATGAAGGGACTTTAGATTTGTTAGATTCATTTTTATTAATGTTTTCCAAGGTGGAGAGGTAGATATCAGAGTTGATGTGGGATTCAAGACAATTTTCAAGTTCCTCTAGATTGATGGAGTTTATGAATGATAGGTGCCCATAAACTTCACCATTTATGAATTGGTTAATCATGGTGTAGATTTCAAAAGATCATTTATCTTCATAATAGGATGAACATGATAGAATGGGGTTTAATTGACTATTAGAAGTTTCCTCAGAAGCATTGATTGAGAATGCATAGTGATCCTCAGATGGGTATCGCATGGCTTGGAAAATGTTGAACGTGACCAGTTGGTCACCGAATTCCATGGATAAGATGCTTAAATGGACATCAATCTTGGTTATCACAGTCATGAGGAATGGTATTCCTAGAATTAGGGGAGATCAAGAAGATTTCGTCATAGCTTCCATGTCAAGGACATAGAAATCAGCAGGGAAGATAAGATCATTGACTCAGACAAGGACATCCTCAATTATTCCCTCAATACTGGTAGTTCTTTGATTGGATAACTGAATGAAAACTATCATTGGATGTAAGGGACCTATACCATGGTTTGAGAATATGGATTTGGTAATGACATTAATTGAGGCTCCTAGGTCTATGAGTGCATCATCGAAGTTAGAACTTCCAATTTGTGATGGAACTGTAAAGGTCCCTGGATATTTTCACTTTATGGGAATAGGCTGTTGGGTGGAAACATTTTGAAAGGCCCTATGTTTCTTCTTGTGGGTACACAATTTCTTAAGAAACATGGTATACTTAGGTATTTGTTTTATTGCATCTAAGATGGGAATGTTGACTTCAACACGTCTAAACATGTCGAGAATTTTGGGATCAGGTTCAAAGGACATATTTGGCTTAAAATGGCTTGAGGAAAAGGAATTATGTTCCTAAGTGGAATTGAAGGAGGTGAGGGAACTGTTTCAGGTTCCTTTCCAAGTTCCTTTTTCTTTTTATTTTCTAGTTCAACATTCAAAGGAGGGTTGGAGGACTTATCTTGAGGCATAGCAATTTGATTTACCGATCTAAGTGCAATTTCCCTTACATTACCCTTGGGGTAGGGTAAGGGTTGTGTAGGGAGTTGGGAAGAATTGGATGGCTACTGCTGAATAAGGTGGGAAGAAAGTTGACCAATTTGGGTTTCAATGTTCTTAAGGATAGAACGGGCGAAGGAACAAAGATCTTCCACTGCAGTTCCCCATGGTTTCTTGGAAGAAGAGGCTTGTCCCAGATTGTGATTAACTTGATTTTGGTTCATGGGAAAGCGATTGTATTGGTTTTGGAATTGGGAAGTATCACTAGGATAATGGAATCCAGGAATAGGATTGTTCCTTTGAGGTAGAGGAAGAAAAGGATAAGGTTGTTTGAAGTTACCAATACCTTCACCATATTAGAATTGGTTTGGGTTTTGTGGAGGGAATTGAGGAGGATGAGATATGGGATTACCATAAATATGGTCTTCATTATAGGAAGAAGATAAGGGCTCATAGTGAGGTTGGTTGATGTTTCGAACAAACTGGCATGATAGTTGAGGATTGGTGTTTCGCTGAGTATATTCCGCATTGTGATCCATTGGTCCCGATGAATCAGATTGATCCTCTTGAAGTTTTAGACACATGTTAGTTGGATGAGATGGAGTGTTACAGATTCCATAGTTTTTGACAGGTCCAAAAAACATTGATTGTAGAGAACATGAGGTTGGGAATTTGGATTCCACTGGTAGTTTCCCACAAGACCATTAAGTTCACTCATCCACTCGGTCATCTTGTTTGACTCTATGGATTTATTATCATGTGATTGTTTTAGTTGTGCATGTGCTCAAGTATGGAATTATTGTGTGTTTTCATCCATGTTACTTATAAGATCTCTTGCAGCTGCATGAGTTTTATCAACAACAGAACCACCACTTGCGGCATCAATGAGAGTTATCTCCATAGCCAATAACCCCTCATAGAAGTATTGGATCATGAGTTGGTCAGAGATTGGGTGTTGTGGCAAGGTTGCAACAAGATTTTTGAACCTCTCACAGTATTAATGGAGTGATTCACTTGGGAACTAATGAGTACCACTTATTACCTTTCGAATAAAAGCAGTACGAGAAGAAGGAAAGAATTTCTCTATGAAGAGTCGCTTCATGTCATTCCATGTGGTTATGGAACCAGAAGGTAGGTAGTAAATCCATGACATAGTAGTTTTGGCTAGGCAGAAAGGGAATTCTCAAAGTTTGATTTGTTCTTCATAAATCCCTTGAGGCTTCATGGTAGAGATAACCACTTGGAACTCTTTAAGGTGGAGAAGCGGATCCTCACCGACTAGCCCATGGAAATGAGGGTGAAGATGAATCAAACCCGATTTGATTTTGAAGTCAAATTCTATGTTTGGATATTGAATACCAAGAGGTTGGTAATTCATATCAGGGGGAACAAGTTATTTTAGTTTTTTTCCTAGGATTGTCCATATCTAATTAAATTGGTTGGACAAGGAATAGTTCATGAATTATTTGATTTTCTCTTATGTTCCTCCTAAGTTGGCGAAGTGTTCGCTCAATTTCAGGGTCAAAAAAATCCGATGAATTACTTGGGAGGCAATAAGGAATTCATAGAGATATTTTAAGGAAAATGTTGATGGGTTTTTCTTTGTCTTTTATTGTTTATGATTTTTAGGAGAAGATGGGTTTTTCATTGTTTTTTTCAATTTTTTTAAAAAGTTATTTTTTTTTGTTTTTTTACAATAACCAGAAACTAATGATTACATAAAGCACAATCCCTGGAAATAGTTTTATTTTAAATGCATGGCCGATTACGGCCTATCGACCGGTCAAGGATCTGGTGCTCTGTTAATGTGTATAGCAGCACTCAGGTCGAATCCTCGGTGATGATTCTTTGTAATAGTTGTTGTTTTTTAGTTGATTGTATTCTGATTGGGGGGGTTTGTTTTATGAGATTAAATAATGTGATTAATTATTGGTGATTGATTTAACAATTTTATAAATATTGGGGTGAGTTCATTTTTATGGAGTTAATCTTGTGATATCCTGGAGCTTTGCTTTATATTGCAGTTAATTTAACACCCACTTTGCAAGATAATGTTGATTGGAATTACTAAGTGTTAAGGCTTTGATCCAAGCCTTTACATAACTTAGGGTTATAATATCAATCAGATCTTATTATGGTAGTGTATTTATGGATCTAATAATCCATGGAAACAACATGTTAAACAAAAAAAGTCATTAATCCATGACATGTTAAGTCCAATATACACAATGTTATATTAAAGAATATTCATCGAGAAAATACTCTCAGTCACTTAACATCCATAAATTTTGACTCTTCACAATAATATATTTACTAAGCCATTGATATTAATATTAATCTGGTTTATATATTTATGATTAAGAATTAACAAGAAAAGAAAAATAAAGGGATTAGAAAAGAGTGGTATGCCGAACACACACACACGAACAATGATGAGAATTAAAAAACAGAATTTCGATTGAATGAGGAAGTAAAATAACGGAAGGGGATTCAACGGTATTTAAACTATTTTAAAAAATTTAATATTAAACTATAGAAGGTGGATGAGAATAATATATATTGAAGAATAAACATGAATTAAAACAGAATTAAAAAACACACACTTAAAACATTACAATCAATGAACAACACAAAAGTTAAAGGAAACAAATAGAAGAGGAAAGGTATATCAAGTGAAAACATTAGTATGTAAGGTCCTACCAAGCCTTTTTCAAGGCTTTTTTCATGACAATATGTTATCCTATCTTCTGAAATTCCAACCCTTTGAAAGAGAGGAGGGGGATGTATTTATATCCCAAGGAAGTGGACTGTCTGCATTCCCAATCTATCCCTCCATTGAGCTTGATGATTTGGACATCTAGAAAGCATAATATAGAGATATCTCCTTTTAAAAACTTGTATTAAATAATTCAGGATTAATATTCTCAATTTTCTGAGGCATTTGGACCTATGTAGCCAAAGTTATGGCTGGTAGATTAAACCATTTTAATCTGTCTATTTCAATCCAGTCCTTTTGAAGTCCAAAATGTGAATGGGTTTTTGAATAGGAAAATTCCTTCAAAAACGAATTATTTATTCAAAAATGTCTTGCACCTATATCTCCTCTTTCACACTGAAAACTCTCAGCTTGATTGGATTCCTAAATCATGATATATTTCATGAATACTGTACTCATTTTATTTCTCGTCCAGAATGGTGGGTTGGATTTCAAAGCATTTGTTGGGCCCCTTGTTTTTGAATTTGGGCCTTGAAAATTTTATACATGACTCATGAATTTTCCCCCCAAACCTTTGAGGAGAATGATGGAATTATAACTTCTATATTGATCCCAGTAATTCAATATTCATGACTTTTCCAGTTTCTTCACGGATTCTGTAGGCCCTCTTGTCTGGCCCATATTAGCCATAAAATTGCAAAATTATGCCATGATTCCTTCTAATGAAATGTGGTACATTTAATGATGAATCCTAAAAAAAAAGAACCAGACAATTTGGATCAGTAGGGTGAGAGTTATATAAAAACTAGTAAAGTGACTCAATTTGACTACTTCTAAAGAATGCTCAAAAATTATACTTAGTATTAAAATATTAATATTTCACACACATTATGCACATTTCATATAAAATCAGTAAATGTAGTATATAATAAGTCATGAAAATATTAATAACATCAAATTTCCATGATGAAACTTTAATGGAGGTTGGATAATGCATAAATTTTCCATAAGATGGTACTTAGGTAGCTCCACAAACATCTATGAAATGTAATTCTGATATTTAACATGTTGGTTTCCTTCTAATAATAATGTAGGACACCTTATACTAATTCCTAAGTATATAACTCTCTCACCTTCCAATGTTTTAATTAACTATATTCATTATTCCTATATATTCTAAAATATTCATACTCTTATCACTGAGGTGCCAGAAATGGTTAATCAAAATTTAGGAAATTATGGAAGAAGTTGTTTCATTGAGTGTAGATCCCACTACCCTTAAAATCAAATAAAATAACTCATCTTTTACACCGTAACCTATGTCAAGAAAACAACAATTATTCATCCACAAACCTTCTACAAAGCCGATTTTGAAAACTACTTCATATAACTAAACCATTGAAATAAGGTTCTTTTGAAGTCAGGGAACAAGTCGAATAGTCTTTATTGTAATAAAACATCCATTCCTCAAATTAACATTCAATACTCCCTTTCACAAAATATTAATATATTTTATCAGTATAAATATGAACTTTACAACTTTTATTAAAGCATAATTTCATAAAAAACCATTGTATCATGTGGAATGGTGTGATGATCATTAATCTATAATCCATGATTCCATATCTGTTTAAATATATTCAATAAAATTTATACTAAACTCAATTGACACACATTTATCTCTATAATAATTCTTTCAAGAATTATTCTTCCCATTATAACAATCATTCTGGATGTGATATCTCTTTCCTCAATGCAAACATACTGAACTACTTCAAAATGTATCCTCCATAATACTTTCCCATTATTTATTCTCTAATTGATTCTCATTATTTATATAAGGTTAGTAAACTCTTATTTTACTATTAAATTTATCATTGGATAATTTTTTACTCAATTTTATTTAAATCCCATCATTGGGAATCATGTTCCGAACATTAGTGAACACAAAATAATTATTTCTACTTAATATACCCATAACTGTAACCATAGATTCCAATATAATTGGTAAATATGATTACACCAAAATCATGAAACCATAATATTTATATTTTACCCTTAAAAACTCTAGCTAGATCTAGGTTAAGTTTAAATCATTCAACAAATCAGAGAAGATCTTAATTCTGATAAGATCATGCTTAATAACCACTATATCAAGAAAATGTTATTCCACATTTTAAGATTATCATAAAAATAAGTTATTTCTTTCACTAAATCAATTATTTTCTTCTCCAAAATTTTTAAATCCTTGGACTAGACTAATTATAGTCATATCAAGATAGCTTCCATTTGATTTGTTTTCTTCCCAGTCACATTTTTTCATTCCTTCTGGTCTGACACCCATCAATGGAAGCTCTAAATATTTTTTAATGAGATTGTATTCAATATACATTATCCACAAACTAATATATGATCCATAAAATTTTTTAATTTGAACATTTCATTATTCTAACACCGTAATTATGAAATATAGTAACATCTAGTGAAATTTTAAAAACATATGAATAAAATAATGTAAACTAAACTAATAAAATAGTTGATCCACTTTATAACCATTGCTCTTATGCCACTTGTAGAAAATTACTTCAACCTAACTATCCGTGTATATATATTAGAAGAAGTCATTCTATAATTTCATGGAATAATCCAATTATAAAAGGAACTTATCATAAATTAATGCTCTGAAACATGGTAGAAGGAAAGTTCACACATGACACTTCAAAAAGTTGTACCTCGCCTCAACCTTATTTCTCTAGTAGATATAATATTAATGTAATATTAATTAAATATAATAATGTAAAGAGACACTGATTTCACATGGTTCATAATAATTGTCATATTCCCACAATAAAAATACAATATAATTTCATGTTAATAGAAGAATGAACAGAACAAAGAAATTACTATAATAAAAGTATTCACATTTTGTTCAACACACTTTAATAAATCAAGTACCCCCACCCCTCATTTAATATATATTTTCAATCAGTCATCCAGTTAAACCAATATCTAAAATGTGTGGGCATCAATATATTCCACTTCTTACTTCAGATCTACTATATAAATATTTAATGTTAATTCCCCTTCTGGTAAACTAGTAATTCCATAGTGACACTGAAACACTTGAGAACTTATACATGTAAAAGTTAAAACATCTAGACCAAAACTACCTTAACCTGATCACAAAAAAGGAAACCCTTTAAAAATATCCTACATCTGAATCCTCATTCAAGAACATTATCTTAAGTCAAAAGTATTCTTTTGACTTTTATGTCTTCTATTTTGGAAACCACAAATATCTTTTTACTCATTTATCAAAGAAAATATTTTATTTGAATATGATTATTATGTAAATCATACTAACTCTCTCAATAATACATACCATGTCAATCGTAATGACTCTGTCTATCATACTGACTTTTTCCATTATACTGACTCTATCAATTGTACTGAATTTATATATTGTATTGCCTCTTTTTATAGTATTGACACTATCTACCAAACTAACTATGTTCATCATACCCACATTGTGCATCTTGCTCACTTTTCATCATATCAACACATTTCACTATGTAATATTACTTGTACTCATGTTTTACTTTTTATCTCATGCATACTTTTTTTATTTTTATCAAATGACATGTTCCATATCAATCTTACTCATGTAATCATTTTTATATATCTTTTGTTTTTAACCAAAATGATTTCATGAATTTTGAAATAAACTAATTAAAATGATGTCATGTTTTCTATTTCATTATGACTGTTACAATTCTCGGTGTTCAAGTCCCTCTGTGTTTTTTGGAGAGATATGACCATTGGAAAAAATATGACCATTGGAAACTAAGGCCTATAAATAGGAGGTCATTTCAAATAGTGAATGGATTTTTTAATAAACTTTTGCTTCTATCATGTTATAGATTGAGACAATGTGACTTCTCTCTTTCTTCGTTCGAAGGACTTGGAATTACAAAACGTGAACATCTCGTTCTAAGATTTTTTATTTCATTAAGTGATTTATTTTTCTTTGTGCTACCGATCAGGTGACAATGATCGAGGGTAGTCGGGGATAGGCAGATGGTGTGACTGATCAATATATCTAGGTCTTTCATGAATTTTAATGATAGAGGTGCCGATTACCTATATTGTAGATGGCTTGCAGGGATAATAAGACGAACATTCCAATCATTGTATCGATGGCTTACCAAGGTGGTGGTAAGACAAAACTTCAATCCTAGGTGAAATGATACCTTTCTCAATGGGTTAAAATAATAGTAATACTACTACGTTTACATAGTATTTTTATTAGAAAGAAAATTGTATTATTTATTTTCTTTTCATTTAAAATTCAACTGTAATTGTTTTAATTTCGATTATTTTGATAAAAATTTTATTAATAGTTTATATACCATGTATGGTACAATGATATTCACTTTTATTTCTCTAATAATTGTATTAAATCAGAATATGATTGTTATACATTACTTATAGTATTATATCTTATCAATTCTATTATATCCAAGACCATTGTGGTAAATTGTGTTGTTTTTGAATTATATTTGTTTAAGACATGTTAACTTAAGCACTTTCTTAAGAGTTTAAATATAATGTTTTTAAACATACAATCCCCCCTCTTGTATATCTAATATACATATACATCTATATTATGATCCAAAAATTGGTATTAGAGGGAGGTTTCCACTATTTTTTATTACTTTATATATTTATTTTGGAAATACATTTTTATTTATTTTACAAATATTTTTTTATAACAACTTTCTACACTAACGCATGGAGTGGAAAATTATTGTTTTATATGATGGTTGCAATGAATATTGGATCAATTAACATTCTAAATCAAACTAAACCACCTATATTTGATGGGAATGATTATGAGTACTGGAAAGATAAAATGAAGCCATTTTTTATTAATACTGGAGTATACAACTTTATCATGTTTACTGGAGGTTACAAAATTACATAGAAAGAATATAGTAATTTCACCAGTCAATAGAATCAAGAATATCAAATAAATTACAAGGTACACAATAATGTTTGTGTTCCATGACCAAGAATATATATATTCAGATAACATCTTGTGAAGTATCCAGTTGTGTCTGGATGAAATTATAAGTCATGAATTTTGGTACATCCAAATTTATAAAAACAAGTTCAATGCTTTGAGCATAATATCATGGGTTTTTTCCTTATGGTAAACAAGTATACTAGGTCCAACAAAGTTTTATGACAATCGTCAAAAGTCTAAAATCTATGGGTGAAAAGGGTCTGGATGACGAAGCACTTGTAGACACGATTATTGATATTATTCCTAACGAGTGAGAATAAAAATGGATAGATATTGATGAAAATAAGAATATTACTCAAATCACTCTTGATTATTTTTATGGAATTATACTATATCACGAGACTAGAATGAAAAGAGATGTTGATTTAAATAATATGTACAATGGTAATGGGAGTGTTGCCTTACCTACTACATCTAAATCTAAGACACCAGAATTGATAACAAGATCCAAATATAAGAAAGATGTGTGATATCAGAATCAAGTGATAGTGATCACTCAGATAGTGATTTGTCCAATATTTCTTGATGGATGTAAAATCTTGTTGGAAATAAATAATTTCAATACAGATTAAAAAATAAAGATAGGATGTATAATAATGATTCTGAGCTCACTTGTTATGAATGAAAAAGAGTAGGTCATATTAGACCAGATTGACCTTTACTAAAAAGAAACGATTTAAGGATAATCTTTCTGAATGAAACATGTAGAGACCCTAAGCTTAACGTACATGGACATTACATTACTTTTGCGGAATACTTAGTACATAACAAAAACACACACACACAAGGACTGTAATAGTTTAGTGTCTTTGGAAAATCGGAATATAATCTTCTAATCGCGGTGAAAGATCTTCATCATCTCCCATAAAGATCTTCATTTTTTTACCTAAAACCTTTCTTTATATCCTGGGGAAAAGAAAACATAAAAGGGTGAGATCAAATTCTCAGTAATGGTAAACAAAAGAAATATCAATCACATCATATACATAAGAACATAACTTTGGAAATATTAACCTGAAAAAGAAATCATAATTTCATATCATGGGTTAAATCATAGTAGTGAAATATAATCCCAATAATCATAACGTAAAACATGAAACTTTGTGGCATACACACACAATCATAGATAATCATTTCTTATTAGTCAAGACTCATTGCCAAGACTATCTTAGTGGATAAAGTCCATTTCTGAACCAAGTTCACTCCTCGTTTCAGTCCAGTTTCACTGAACTGGTATAACCTGCCATTCTAGCCATGTCTATCTCATGAGATATAAAATCTTTACCCGATGCATTGGAGGGAGATATAGGTCTCACCCATCTCATAATTATACCATTCTTATGTGTGCCACAAAATCATAAACCATACATCATAGCATAGCCCATGTAATAAAAATGGGAATCTTAAACATCGTGACATCATAAAAAAACTCATATAAGATAAAGGAATTCATAAAAATAATTCCATCACAACATAATCAAATCAATGTAATAATAGGGATAGAAACATAACCCTATGTTATCTTAGATGGAAAATAATTTTGATAAAGCACTTGAACTCCATTCTTGAGGAAAATATCATTTCTACTTCAAAAACATTTTCCTTTCTTTAACATGTCATACAATATTAAACTAAAAGAATTTGATTAAAAATAAACTTGAAAACTTTTAAAGGAAGCTTCTTGGAAATAATGTTTTAAAAATCCATTCATGCCGTATAAGTTAAAAAAACATTCTTCTCGTACTTTTGTCAGAAAAGTTAAAAAGTAACTCGTACGAAAAATGACAAAATATTCCTTTCATATATTTTACTAAAAACTCAATGAAGGGTAAAATTGGATTTAAATAGTTTTAGGTGTATGGAAATAACATTACATATTGAGGAAACATGGATGTGGATGATAAAATACAACCCAGTAAATACCAAAGTATAAACAATCTCGGATAAAAATGAGATTGTGATATTTTCCCTTACCTTAGGTCTGATTTGCTTTTTAAGTGTCCGAACCTCCTGTATAATTATTTAAATATGTCATTGACTTATTCCAGAATCATACTCATTGTTATGATATCATATATGGTTCACTTATGACTTTATTTTACCCGTTCTTTTGTAAATTCCATGTTAAAGATCGTTTTGGGTAAAATCGTTTCATTTGTCGTCCGTGTTTTGAATTATAATTATTCATATGATTACTTATATCATGATTACTTAATTCCATAACATAAAACATTATTTATATATAATATATATTCAGAATAGATCAGTAAATGGAAAGAAATACAACATTCATGGAGACGGTAGGTTGTACGTACGCATGAATGTTGTTTTCATTTCCTTATTGAGTTGAATGGAATTAAGTAGATGACATAAATATATATACACATAAATCCAGTATCATTATTATGTCATATATTTCATGATTAAGTATTATATATACTTTATAATCATTAATGAATGGTTAACGTGGAGAATGAATCTCATTACGTCGTGGAGACGGTAGTCCGTACGTACGCACGAGCGATGATATCGTTCTCATGATCGTGGAATTATATTGGAGTGTATGTATACTATTTCAGAATCAATATCACTTTACAATAATCATATATAGTTATTATTTACACAATTATACCCATACAAGTAAGGTGGTGGTGGAAAATAGATTACACCACGGCGTGGAGACGGTATTCCGTACGTACACACGCGCGGTGATTTTGTTTTCTGTAGGATGGATAGATGGTGAAATAGGGTTGTTTCATACTTATAATAACATATCAGTATATGAGTGATACTGATGTTATTACTTCATAATTATACAACCTAAGAATAATAAGTGGAAGAAGAAATAAAGTTGAAAGAATCGGTAATGGACATTACCTCTTCTTTGAAGTGCCTCTTTGAGATCTCCTTTTAGGGAACTAAAATTGGTCTTTGAGGATAACCATAACCTCTAGGATGTTTCTATGGAAGTGGAGAAGAGAATTTGGCAGGGTTTGGCCGAGCTTGAAGGATCAAAGTGGTGTGAGGAAGAGAGGGAGGAGGTTCCCTTTTATAAGGGAGGAGAGGGGCATCTTTGGAATAACTAAAAATATTATTTTATTATAAAGCCAAATTCGGTTTTAAGTAGAACCAAATTGATTTATTTCGAAGCTAAGGTGGGTATGGGTCGAAATCTTCTCATCCAATAGAATTTAGAAAAGTTTATGTTCCTATGTTAACCTTATCATTTAGATTTAACATTATGTTAAATAATTTTACTTTTACCGTGTCTTCTTGTGTTCTTACACTATAAGGTTAATAAACTTACTATAACAAGACAAACTAACCCAAGTTATTTATTATTAATATATATAACCATATCTAAGTCATATTTCCGAAATATAGATTTTTAGGAATAAAATAACAATTAATAATATAATATTTGTTTTCAAAACTATTTTATGTCAATTTTGACACTATTTAGTAATTGATTTTTGTAAAACTAATAAGAGAATTATTAGTTCGAAAAAAGTTAATTAAATCAATACTAACATGTCATATTAACCTAGTAAATTAGTGTAATTCATAAAAAGTCTCAAATTACATTTATTTGGGTATTTATAACATCAATTATGTCAATATTTCATTAATAAGATAATTACTGCATTATCTTTGTGTCCTAAATAAATTAAATTATTTAATTTATAAAAATTACAAATAAAATATAATTATGTAGGAAATATTTTTATCTTTCTAATTAATATTTATAGTCTAATTTATCTTATGTATAACCCTATATTAAAAATTATTTTCTTATTAAAATTTGATTTTAACTATTTTAACTCTTCTTTAAATAAATTAATAATAAATGTCTTAATCTAATTCAAGTGGGCATAAATGGTCATATTTTATTCCTAAGGTTGTTTTTGGTCGAATTACCCTTATCCAATAGAATTAGGACATGTTTTAGGGTAATAATAATATCATTTTTACCCTTAATTACCCTATTTACTTTTAACCGTGGTAAAAAAAGTAGAAAGTTACTATTCACCAAAAATTATTTTCATCTCATTGAACCACATTTTACTTACTGAAATCAACCGTGTCTCTCAGATTTTTGAAATTCCACTCACAAAAGTGGTAACATTAAGTTTTATGAAAAATTCATTTTTTTAACTACCACTTAGTGGTTTCACAATTCATCAAAAAATGAAAGTTTCTAGAAAAATACCAAAAATTAGGCCTAATCTATATTTGATATTATGAATTAAAAAATGATTTCTATTTTACCAAATTCAAAACATATCAGATGCATTAATTAATTTAAAAATTAATTCCCATCGTCAAAACGAATAGCGTGTTCTTAAGAGATAATAACTATCAAAAGATTGACAGTTGTTTATGTCTGGATTAAATGTGAAATTACATCCAATAACCAAAATTTTATTAAATTGTAAAAATATATTCTAAATATACTTTAAAACCACTCAAATTAATAATATATCACTATTAATTATTTCTATTAAAAAGGATGTTTTTAATTAAAATTTAGTAATTTTCACTATTCATCAGAAAATGAAAGTTATCCGAAAAGTTCCAAAATTTCACCCTAAGATAATTTCAATATTATGAATCCAAAAATGAAGTCTATTTTGAAAAAAAAATTTACAAAATTTAAAAAAGTGGTTATTACTATTCATAACGGCTAGTTTTAATAATATTTTAATAGCATATCGTTATTTTGTGAAACTCGGTATTGCGTACTACACACGCTATCGAGGAAGGTCGTGATTGCGTGTAATGTAAGAAAATTCAAGGATGTGTGTTGTGAAAGCTTCTTTTGGTGTAGCGTACAACACTATAGATTAATGAAATTAAAAATAATATTTTTCATAAAATCTCGGGGTGTTACATTATACCCCCCTTAAAATGAATTTCTCCCTCGAAATTCGTCGGGGTTATAAATGGTTTACTAATCGAAAGTTTCTTTAATATAAACCCACATCATAAAAAGGAATACAAAAACCAATTTTAAAAACAAAAGTATGAAACGTAATGGTTACCCAAATAAACTAATCACTGGGTTTCCACATAGGTGAAAATATGGATATGGAAGAGAAATATAATCATCATGTTCTCATGGAGAGTGGTAGAGAACATGGCTATTGAAAATCCAGCAGTCACAAAGCCATAAATTTGTGATGATCTAGGGTACCATCTGATTCATCGGATATAAGGGAACTAGGACAACATTTTTTTGGTTTTCAAGATCATTTCCCTAAAGATGATGATTTTGAATTAGAATAAATACTTACTTTATTTTGGTAAAATCTCACTGTTGTTCGTGCTTTGAACAATTTCCACTTCATCTCTTAAAGATATGAAGTTGAATTTTTTATTCATGAAGTGTTAATAGATCATGTGATAGAATAATGGGTCATTCCATCTATTTCAAACAAAAGGTTAGCAAAAGTTATCAAATATACATAAGTCCATCTATGGTGAAGTTAATCGTATAAGATTCCCAAAATGAACTTATACTTCATATATCATACCGCGTAATAAAACAAAACTAGTTTCTATTAACCAGGGACTTCATGTAGGCCAGTGGTAGGCGATAAAGGCCAGTCACACTTCGGTTGTTCGTTCGATTCCCACAGTCTTGTCCGACGTGATGGGATGTCGCCCGTCCTGCAGGTTTTCCTTTTTCTAAAGTTATATTACTATAACATCCCATCAATAATATTGAAAAAAGTTCTATCCTAACTTATGTCCAACATAATCCATTCCAATCTTTAATCTTATCTAAAATACTTCGGTCCATGCTCATAGTATAAAAAAATGATTACTTGAAATGTCACATAACAATCACGTGAATGCCATCATTTATCCCCCATATATCATAAGATATATCTTGTTGGTCAAATTACAAACATGTGAATACCTTAATCATGTATTCTCTTAAAGAATGAATACCCATTGAACCTTAGTGAAAATATGAATGCAGTAAAAAGTTAACTCTTTCCACATACCAAAATACAAAAATTCTATATACTCAAACCATGATATAACCTTCTCCTTATATCATTCATGAGCTCATGAATACGGTCAAACATTTAATTTTCTCTTTTTCATTTCATCATGCGCATAGCATCTTTTTTCCCAAAAATATCTCAATCACATTCTATGGTTACTGGTACCATTGAAAACCAAAATAGACCAATACATAAATATTCCAATATTCCACAATACTATATACAACATTATTTTGGAATCCCATTACATAAACACTTAATCATTCCACCACATTTTTTTCATATTCAACATCGCCAATAGTGATCGCATGTGACTTCCCTTTGTCCTTTGCCTTATGTGGTTGCTCATGTCGATCATCACTAACCCTTGGATTAGGGCATTTATTAGCATAATGCCCAATTTCCTTGCACTTGAACAATTGAAGTGTTGGTGGTGCGTTCTCTGTAGTCTTTTCTTTATTCACATCATTAGAAACCCTTTTTCCATTACTTCGACACTCAACTGCTCGATGAACTTCTTTTCCACACTTAAAACATTTTTTAGTCCCTTTAAGACAATCTCCACCATTCTTCTTTCCACACTTTGAGCATAAGGAAACATTCATCTTTTTTTCACCATTATTCTGAGATTTCTCCTTGAACATCATCTTTCGTTTCTTGTCAAAACTATGAGATGGATAAGTAACACCAACTTCCATTTCTACCTTGATAGCACAACGCACCATTTCTCCATAGCTTATGAAGTCTCTTATAGATAATTCCCTTCGAAGATTTGGTTTTAAGCCACTAAAGAATCTATCAACTTTACTTTTAGGTTGGATGAAAAATCCATATGCATACCTTTCAAGCCTTGTAAAATTCACTTCGTATATACCAACAAATTCATCATCCTTTTGCTTTAGTTCAAGAAACTCCTTCTCCATATTTGTTCGAAGAATAAGAGGGAAGTACATATTGAAAAATAAGTTCTTGAACTCGTCCCATTCCATGGACTCAATTTCATCTCTTGGACTCGTATTCTTGATAAGATTCCACCATTGATCAGCATCACCTTCCAAACGATACACTGCTAAGATGACTTTAGCATGTTCAGAACATTGAAGAACTGAAAATATCTTTTCAGTAGTACTGATCCATTGTTCAGAAACTAATGGATCAGCAGACCCGCTGAATGAAGGTGTACGCTGCCTCATGAAGGATTCAATAGAATGTTTCTCCTTCCTTTGCTCCTTTGGAAGACCATAATGATTCATATCTTGAGAAAGTTGTGTGAGAATGGCAACAATATTTTGCATTCCAGCTCCCATAACATTTGGTTGCTCAGGGGGACAATCATTGCATTTCCCGTCGCATTCCTCATTAACATGGTTCCTTCGGGTTCCAGCCATTGACTAAAACCAAGAAGAATAGTGTGAGAGGAAAAAATCACGCTAGGGAAAACAATATAATAAAGGGGGAGTAACTTCAATATCTAACAACTTGGGTTACCGTAATTCTAGTATTATAACCTATACTTATACTTAACCTTAGGGACATCCCTAGACATACCTTAGAAATATCTCTAGGGATCTCACTAAAGTTCTCGTATCCTAGTTTCCAAAGGTTGACTAAACCTTTCCTCTGATACCAACTGTAGAGACCTTAAGCTTAATGTACATGGACATTACATTACTTTTGCAGAATACTTAGTACATAACAACAACACACACACACAAGGACCATAATAGTTTAGTGTCTTTGGAAACTCAGAATATAATCTTCTAATCGTGGTGAAAGATCTTCAACATCTCCCATAAAGATATTCCATTTTTTACCTAAAACCTATCTTTATATCCTGGGGAAAAGAAAACATAAAAGGGTGAGATCAAATGCTTAGTAAGGGTAAACAAGAGAAATATCAATCACATCATATACATAAGAACATAACTTTTGGAAATCTTAACCTGCAAAAGAATTCATAATTTCATATCATGGGTTAAATCATAGTAGTGAAATGTAATCCCAATAATCATAACTTAAAACATGAAACTTTGTGGCATACAAACATAATCATAGATAATCATTTCTTATTAGTCAAGACTCATTTCCAAGACTATCTTAGTGGACGAAGTCCATTTCGGAACCGAGTTCACTCCTCGTTTCAGTCCTATTTCACTGAATCGGTATAACCTGCCGTTCCAGCCATGTCTATCTCATGAGATATAAAATCTTTACCCAATGAATTGGAGGGAGATATAGGTCCCACCCATCTCATAATGATACAATTCTTATGTGTGCCACAAAATCATAAAACATACATCATAGCATAACCCATGTAATAAAAATGGGAATCTTAAACATCGTGACATCATAAAACAACTCATATAAGATAAAGGAATTCATAAAAATAATTCCATCACAACATAATCAAATCAATGTAATAATAGGGACAGAAACAGAACCCTATATTATCTTAGATGGAAAATAATTTTGATAAAGCACTTGAACTCCATTATTTAGGAAAATATCCTTTCTACTTCAAAAACATTTTCGTTTCTTTAACATGTCATACAATTTTGAACAAAAAGAAGTTGATTAAAAATAAACTTGAAAACTTGTAAAGGAGGCTTCTTGAAAATAATGTTTTAAAAATCCTTTCATTCCGTATAAGTTAAAAAAACATTCTTCTCGTACTTTTTTCAGAAAAGTCAAAAAGTACCTCGTACGAAAAATGACAAAATATTATGTTCATATCTTTTACTAAAAACTCACTGAAGGGTAAAATTGGATTTAAACAGTTGTAGGTGTATGGAAATAATATTACATATTGAGGAAACATGGATGTGGATGATAAAATACACCCCAGTAAATACCAAAGTATAAACAATCTCGGATAAAAATGAGACTTTGATATTTTCCCTTACATTAGGTCTGATTTGCTTCGTAAGTGTCTGAACCTCCTGTATAATGATTTAAATAATGTCACTGACTTATTCCAGAATCATACTCATTGTTATTATATCATATATGGTTCACTTATGAATTTATTTTACCCGTTCTTTTGTAAATACCATGTTAAAGAGCGTTTTGGGTAAAATCGTTTCATTTGTCATCCGTGTTTTGAATTTTAATTATTCATATGATTACTTAGATCATGATTACTTAATTCCAGAACATAAAACATGATTTATATATAATATATATATCATAATAGATCAGTAAATGGAAATAAATACACCGTTCATGGAGACGGTAGGCCGTACGTACGCATGAATGCTATTTTTGTTTCCTTATTGAGTTGAATGGAATTAAGTAGATGACATACATATATATACACATAAATCAAGTATAATTATTATTTCATATATTTAATGATTACTTATTATATATACTTTATAATCATTCATAAATTGTTAACGTGGAGAATGAATCTCATCACGTCGTGGAGACGGTAGTCCGTACGTACGCACGAGCGATGATATCATTCTCATGATCGTGGAATTTTATTGGAGTGTATGTATACTATTTCAGAATCAATATCACTTTAAAATAATCATATATAGTTATTATTTACAGCATTATACCCATCCATGTAAGGTGGTGGTGGAAAATAGATTACACCACGGCGTGGTGACGGTACTCCGTACGTACACACGCGCGGTGATTTCGTTTTCCATAGGATGGATAGATGGTGAAATAGGGTTGTTTCATACTTAAAATAACATATCATTATATGAGTGATACTGATGTTATTACTTAATAATTAAACAACCTATGAAGAAGAAGTGGAAGAAGAAATAAAGTTGAAAGAATCGGTAACGGACATTACCTCTTCTTTGAAGCGCCTCTTTGAGATCTCTTTTTAGGGCACTAAAATTGGTTTTTGAGGAAGACCAGAACCTCTAGGATGTTTCTAGGGAAGTTTAGAAGATAATTTTGAAGAGTTTGGCCGAGATTGAAAGCTCAATGTGGTGTGAGGAAGAGAGGGAGGAGGTGCCCTTTTATAAGGGAGGAGAGGGGCACCTTTGGAATAACTAAAAATATTATTTTATTATAAAGCCAAATTCTGTTTTAAATAGCTCCAAATTGATTTATTTAGAAGCTAAGGTGGGGATGGGTCGAAATCCTCTCATCCAATAGAATTTAGACAAGTTTATGCTCCAATTATAACCTTATCATTTAGATTTAACATTAAGTTAAATAATTTTACTTTTTTCGTTTCTTCTTGTGTTCTTACACTATAAGGTTAATAAACTTACTATAACAAGCCAAAATAACCCAAAGTTGTTTATAATTAATATTTATAACCTTATCTAAATAATTTTCCTGAACTGTAGATTTTTAGGAATAAAATAACAATTAATAATATAATATTTGTTTTAAAAACTATTTTATGTCAATATTGACACTATTTAGTAATTGATTTTTGTAAAAATCATAACAGAATGATTAGTTCTAAAAAAGTTAATTAAATAAATAATATCATGTCATATTAACCTATAAAATTAGTTTAATTCATAAAAAGTCTCAAATTACATTTCTTTGGGTATTTATAACATCAATTATGTCAATATTTCATTAATAAGAAAATTATTGCATCATCTTTGTGTCATAAATAAATTAAATTATTTAATGTCTAAAAATTAAAAATAAAATACCATTATGTAGGAAATCTTTTTATATTTGTAATGAATATTTATAGTCTAATTTATCTTATGTATAACCCTATATTAAAAATGATTTTCTTATTAAACTTTGATTTTAACTATTTTAACCCTTCTTTAAATAAATTAATAATAAATGTCCAACTCTAATCCAAGCGGTCCTAAATGGTCATATTTTATTCATAAGGTTGTTTTTGGTCGAATTACACTTATCCAATAGAATTGAGACATGTTTTATGGTAATAATAATATCATGTTTACCCTTAATTACCCTATTTACTTTTAACTGTGGTAAAAAAAGTAAAAAGTTACTATTCACCAAAAATTATTTTCATCTCATTGAACCACATTTTACTTGCTGAAATCAACCGTGTCTCTCGGATTTTTGAAATTCTACTCACATAAGCGGTAAAATTAAGTTTTATGAAAAATTCATTTTTTTTAACTACCACTTAGTGGTTTCACTATTCATCAAAAAATGAAAGTTTCCATAAAAATACCAAAAATTAAGCCTAAGCTATATTTGATATTATGAATTCAAAAATGATGTCTATTTTAACAAATTCAAAACATATTAGTTTCATTTATTAATTTAAAAATTAATTCACGTCGTCAAAATAAATAGCGTGTTCTTAAGAGATAATAACTATCAAAAGATTGACAGTTGTTTATGTCTGGTTTAAATGTGAAATTACATCCAATAAACAACATTGTATTAAATTGTAAAAATATATTCTAAATATACTTTAAAACCACTCAAATTAATAATTTATCACTATTAATTATTTCTATTAAAAAGGTTGTTTTTAATTAAAATTTAGTAATTTTCACTATTCATCAGAAAATGAAAGTTATCCAAAAAGTACCAAAATTTCACCCTAAGATAATTTCGATATTCTGAATCAAAAATGAAGTCCATTTTGAAAATAAAATTTAAAATATTTCAAAAAGTGGTTATTACTATTCATAACGGCTAGTTTTAATAATATTTTAATACCATATCGTTGTTTTGTGAAACTCGGTATTGCATACTACACACGCTATCGAGGAAGGTCGTGATTGCGTGTAATGCAAGGCAAGTCAAGGATGCGTGTTGTGCAAGATTCTTTTGGTGTAGCGTACAACACAAGACATTAATAAAACTAAAAATAATATTTTTCATAAAATCTAGGGGTGTTACAAAACAATAAAAATTATTTCAAGTTTTTGAAAAAGAATGTTTTTAAAGAAAATGTCACCTAGAGTGAAAGTGGTGGTCATTCAATAGATGAATAATCAGATTTTAAATCTTCTGGTCAGAAAAATATAGGACTCATAGCCAGACTACCAATTGAAAATCATTTCTACATGGCTAAGGTATACAATGCTGAAACCCTTAAAAATGTATCTTTAAATGATAAATACCATAATGAGAAACATTATTACTCTTAATATGATGAATCTTACTCAGTAGAAGACAATGTAACTTCCTTTGAATAATTTTCAAGATTTTCCAAATTACTTGAGAATTAAAATTTAAAACTCAAAGAAAATCTTTATAAAGCAAATTTCAAAAAATCTATTCTTAATAAAGAAGTATCAGATCTAAAAATAGGTCATTATCATAAAAAACTTGACATTGAAAACACATCCAAGTATCTTAATAAATTATGTTCTAGGAAGGATAAAATTTATAATGACTTTGAACAACTTGTTTTAAAGAAAAGTTTTTTTGAACAGAAAAATAATTATAAAAAAATTTCTTGTGAGATTGAAAATTTAATCATTAGACTGAAACCAGAAATATTTTCTCTTTAGAAGCTTTTACCGAACATTATATGTGATAATGAAATTTTTGATAAGATATATTATCAAATTCGTCCTTTAAGGAATACATCTAGATTCGATTACACTTACTAAGAACCCAATTTTAGTAATAAATATTTTTTCCTCAAAGTTCCTTACTCTGTAATAAATGTCAATGTGGTAGACATTGGGATAAAAATTGTTTTCTTAATAGAACTCAATATTTAGGATTTCATAAAGATCATTTTTCAAAACAAATGTAGACACCCAAAAAAATTATCAATCATTTCTGGATCCAATCATGTATGGGTTGTGAAAAAATAATTGTTTCTTTTTCAGGAAAAGAATAATTATACCAACAAGAACATTTGGTACATGGATAGTTATTTTTATCAATGCATGACCAGAAACATTGTTTCCATTGAAAATATCATTGAAATAAACGCAGAAAGGATATCTTCAGAGATAATACTCAATGATGTATTGTTGGTATGTGTAATAATATTTTCCATGGTAAAGTTTAAATTTCAAATGTTTTTTTTTGTAAAAGGACTTAAGCATAACCATATTAGCATAATTCAATTATGTGATGAAGGATGCCTTGTGAATTTTAGGAATGATAAGTGTTTAGTTCATAATTCTAAGGATGAACTCATTTTTTCTTCCCATAGGCTTGATAATGTATACTCAATTAATGTAGAATAACATAGGATCCAAAACATACATTGTTTAAGTGCAATAGAAGTCCAATATTTGTTATGTAACAGATGGTTAGGAAACTGTAACTTGAGAAACCATTTTAAAAATTAAAAGAAAATAATTTTTAAGGATCTAACAGATCTTGGGTAGTATTCTTAAAAAGTTTGTGATACTTTTCAATAGGGAAAGAAACATAAAATTAGCTTCAAATAAATCAATGAAGTTCAAATTCTAATGCATTACAGTTCGTGCACATGGATCTTTTCGGACCAACACAAAATAGAAGCATTAAATGAAAATACTATGTATTTATTTTTATTGATGACTACACTAGATTTACATGGGTTTATTTTCTAGAAAGAAAATATAATTCCTTTTTCTATTTCAAAACATTCATATCCCAAGTTAAAAATTAGAAAAACATACCCCTGATAACTATTTGTAGTGATCATGGTGTTGAATTTCAAAATTCAGATATTGAAACTTTTTTGTAGTAAGAAAGGTATTACTCACAAATTTTCATCTCCAAGAACTCCTCAGAAAAATGGTGTTGTCGATATAATAATTTGAATTATTTAGGAAATGACAAGAACCATGTTGAGTGTATAATCAATTGATAAGAATTTTTGGGCTGATGCTGTAAGTAATGCATATAATTCAATAAATTGTGTTCTAACAGAACCTTTTCTTAATAAGATACCTTATCAATTATGGATTGGACGAAAACCTAAAGTTTCATACTTTAAATTTGTTGGATGAAAAGTATTAATATTGAATAAAAATTATAATTTACATTAATTTGTACCAAAATATGATGAAGAAATATTTCTAGGTTACTCCACAACTTCTAAGGCTTATAGAGTTTTTAACAAAAACTGTTGTACTGTTGAAGAAAATGTGCATGTTGAATTTGATGAAACTGACCTATTTTTTTTGAAACAATCCTTACCTACATCAAATGATGTATTTTCACAAACCAATTATCATTCTATGAATGAAAACTCTTCTGATAAGTTGAATACTCATGTTAATTTTTCTAAAACATTTACCCAAAAAGAAATTCTATCTTATATTGATGAACATTTTTTACAAAATCCAAATAAAGTGTTTCTTAGAAATCATCCTAGTGATAATATAATTGGTGATGTAAATCACCATGTAAAGACCAGAAATTCCTTTAGAAATTAAATAGAACATCATCCTTTTCTTTAACTCAATTTAAACCTAAAACTCTAAGTGAATCCTTTGGCGATGAATAGTGGATTAAATCAATACAATATTAACTAAATGTATTTAAAAGGAATAAAGTCTAGACTTTGGTTGAAAGACCAAATTAAATAGTTTTAATTGGTACAAAATGGGTTTTCAGAAACAAATGTGATGAAAATGGAGTCACTCTAAGAAATAATGACGGACTTGTTTCTAAATTCTATAATCATCAAGAGGGAATAAACTATGAAGAAACATATGCTCTGATATCTCGAATTGAATCTATTCTAATTCTATTATCCTTTGCAGCATAGTCCAATTTAAAAAAATTTCAATTGGATGTAAAATGTTCTTTTCTCAATGGGTTTGTACAAGGAGAGTTTTTTTTAGAACAACCTCCTTGTTTTGTAGATCCAAAACATCGTGAACATTTTTTTAAACCTACCAAGGCTTTGTATTTCTTTAAAGAAGCCCCATGAGCATGGTTGGATAGACTTACATGATTTATTTTAAACAAAAATTATGAAAAAGGTATGTCAGATCAAACTCTTTTTATAAAAATGGAAAACATAAATATTTTTATTATGAGAATTTATGTTGTTGACATTATATTCGGATCAAATCACCAATCTCTAACTAATTATTTTGGGAGTCTAATGAAATATTTTTCTTTGAAATCAGTATGACGGGTGAGTTAACATTATTTTTAGGTTTTCAAATCCCTCAATAACCATAAGGAACATATATATCTCAAAATAAGTGTTTCAAAGACTTACATAAAAGTATGGATAGGACAGCACTAAACGTATTAGCACTCCAACTAGTACCTCAAATACAAATGATCATGATGAAGCTGGGAAACCAGTAGATCAAACAATTTTTCGAGGTATGATAGGATAGTTGTTATATTTCACAACTAGTAATCCAGATTTAATGTTTTCAATATGCTTTTGTGCAAGATATCAATCAAATCCATAATAATCTTATTTAAAAGTTATGAAATAGATTTTCCAGTATTTAAAAGAAACTTTGGATTATGGCCTTTTTATTCATCTAGAAATGATTTTGTTTTGAAAATATTTTCAGATGCCGACATTGGTGGTTATAGAATTGTTAAAAAGAGTAAATCTGGAACATATCATTTCTTAAGAGATTCTTTAGTTTTGATTTCATGCAAGAAACAACACTCAATATCACATTCCACTACTGAAGATGAATATGTAGTAGGGGAAGTGGTTCTGGTCAAGTGTTGTAGATACAACACACTCTCACTGATTATTGCATGTGTTTTTTCAAAACCCAAATACTATGTGACAATACTAGTTCCATAACTCTTAGTAAAAACACAACACATCACTCATGTGCAAAACTCATAGATATTAGGCATCACTTTCATAGGGATTACACACAAAAATGAGATATAATTTTACAATTCATTGGAATGCAAGAAAAACATTCTGACATTTTTATAAAACCATTACCTTTTGACAGATTGGAATTTATTAAATAGAATCTTGGAATGAATACACTATAATAATCATTCACATCCACTTTCTTTTTTTACATTTCTTCTTACATTAAAACACTCTTTTTCAATAGGAGAACATTTTCCTTTTTCTCATTGTTTTACCTATTTTATATTATTTTGTTTCTAATATTATATTATATTTAAATTAATTTTTTAATATTAGTTATAATTGTTTTATTTTTTTCTATAGTAATGATATTTGGATTCATTTTCATTTTGACATTCTGTTTCTTGTTAATCGTTTTGACATTCTGTTAATCGGTCTGACACAGTCTTTTCCATCGGCTTAACAAACTATAGTAATGACTTGGTTTTCAAACAACTTTACAACCTATGGTAATGACCTTGTTTTCTATTGGATTTACAAAACTATGGTAATGACTTTTTTTTCCATCATCTTGACAACCTATGGTATTGACTTTATTTTTCATCGACTTGAAAACTTATGGTAATGACTGTTTTCCATTGGCTTGACAACCAATGGTAATGATTTTTTTCATCGGCTTGATAACATCTAGTAATGAGTTTGTTTTTAAACATCTTGAGAACCAGTGGCAATGAATGTTTTTTTATCAGTCTAAAAAATGATCATATTCACATTACTTTTCATCGTTTTGATGTTTTATTGTACTCTCTTTTAATTATTTTATTGTATTAGGTCTACATTCATTATAAAATAAAACCAACAACTTAATTTATATCTCTGATAGGTACATTATCTCTCCTTTTTGTATTTTCTTTCTTTTGTGTTATTGTTTCTCAGTTTTAATGTTTTTAATTATTTTTTTAAAAACACACATATTTTATTCTCCACTGTTGGATTCTTTATCGTTTAATCTCAACTATAAAAGACTAATGGTAATAAAAATTCTATCATAAATAGAGGACCCCCTTATTAAACCCAAACCAATTTTTCAGATTTCATGGTAAAGATATTCCTCTCCTCCTTAAGACTCGGTACGATCTTTTCATTTTCCACTCAAATTTATTTCTCAGTCTTCTGCCAACACTCCTGCTAAAATGTCATCAAATAAATTCTCAGAGAAGGATTTCTTCAGATAAATATTAGTTTCCTGGGATGTTTTTTGACATTTATGACTCAAAAATCAAGAGGAAAATTTTATTCCTAGTATGGGAACACAACTGTTTTGAGAAACCCATATCTCAAGACCCGTATCTTTTTGAAGAGGTTAGATAACTCTACAATATAGTTTCTTTTTGTATGAATTTTATGATTATCATTTATTTGTACGATAGAAAATTTTCAATTTCTATTAAGTAATTATCACATTTCCTATATGTTCACACTAAAGGTGATTTGATTTTCCCATCTCATAAGCTACCAGAGGAAGTAGGTACGTTTAACAATGAACGAGTTGAAAAGTAATTGTTTTTTATCAATGAGGAGAAAATAAAATTAGCCTATCTTTTTGCTGACAACTACTTTGTTTTCATTTGGATGAAAGGGTTTCAAATTCCATACAAATGGGATAGGGAAACTCTAAAGGTTTCTGACATTTTTATGCTAGAATATCTTGTAAACATGAGAAAATTAAATCTCATGGGTTACACTTTTGAAACTATCCAAAATTTCAAGCTTGGAGCTATCAAGTCTCATCTTATAATGTATCCATATATTCTCACAAAGTTCATTTTTGAATGTTTTATGTTTTGTAATATTCTAATGAATGGGAAATCTAATGATATGAAGACCTCTTGGATAAGTAAGAATATGTTGACGAAATTGTTTGATTGTTTTGATGAAGAATCAAAGCACTTTGTCAAAGATGTGGAAGTAGAATCGACACCAAATAAATCCACACCAATTGTACTGAAATTATCTCCATGAGTTTTTTATTTGAAAATGTTAGATCCTCAACTCATTGAAAATATAAAGAAGAAAAAAAAATATAGTAAAGTGGTTGTAGCCAAGTAGATAAAGGAGAAAGAACAATTAAAATAAAGTGATCCGAATTTTGGCCATGACCTAGCTAAAGATCTAGATAAGAAAATAAGGGTAGAAGATATTCTACAGACTGAGAAGAATAATAAGATTCTTTTGAATAGAAAAGATCATGATTTTAATTTTTCTAAATTCCTTAAATATGTCAAGTTAGAAAGATCCCAACAGACCATAGAAGCTCAACCCAAACCAATCGTATAGACTTTTATAGTTGAAGAAAAAGGAAAACCAATAATGAAATAAGTTTTACAATTGGATTAAAAACTTGAAGATAAATAATAGGAAGACGAATTTCTTTTGAAATATCATCAGAGTTCTTAGAAAATTATAGAAGATAATTCTATTAAAAAAAAGTGATTTAACTCAGTAGAATCTTCATGCTAATCAAAAACCAGTTCAAACCTTATAAAATTATTCTGAAAGAATTCCATCTCTAGTAAATCAAAATGTACAATGTTCTCAAGTTTAGAAATTAATTTTCATCAGTGATAATGTTGAAGAATAAATAGCAAGGAGAGAAGAAGAAAGGGTGAAGAAGGAAAAAGAGAAAGGAAAAGGAAAATAGTCTACTGAAGACTCTTTCCAATCAACTGAACTGGAATCGTACAATGATGATATAGATTCAGAACACACAATTTCCTTGAAGAAAAGTGATTACATTATTCATCTTTTGAAAAGGATTTAAAATAATATTCCTTACTTTCATAGAATATATGAAATTATTGATTTCATTACAGATAATCATAGAAAGAAATCTGTTTCAGTTAGGGAGTTCAAAAAGAGAGTGATAACAATAGAGGATGATTTAAAAGTTTTTTGTGATAGTTCTATTCCTCATAAGAAGGCTTTCAACAAGATGACTAAGTGGTCACACAAAATAGGAAGATCAATAAATTAACATGAGGAATCAATTAAATACTTAAGGAGGATCTCAAATTATCTTATTATTTATTTCAATAAGCTCGATATGGAAACTATCGATAGGATGAACCAGATTTCAAAATCTCTCTCTACTGATAATATTTTAGTGAATGAATTCCAAGACAGGTTTAGTGCTTTACAATCGAAATTGTCAAAGGATTCCTCTTTCAAAGATGAAATAGTATTGTTAAATAAACAAAACAATTTGTTGTCTTATGAAAACAAGGATATTCAAAATAGAATAGGTACTCTTGAAGAAGTGACCAGGGTGCAAGAAGACACTATCCAAAACCAAGATCAACTTTTGCAGACCAATAAGATATTCTCAAATCTTATTCTGATTCTATCATAGATGTCAGGAAAGAGATAATGAATATGAAGTCTGTTCTTCATGAGTTTATCAAGAAAGAAAAATAATGATAAAAAATGATTTCTCGTATATTTATTTCTTGGCTGTTATTTCAATTTCTTTAATCTTTTGATAGTAATTCATTGTATGTTTTCATTTATATTGTTTGTATTATGTGTTTCTCTCAAAACCTTTCAAGAGAACTCAATATGAGCGCATTATTTTTGTAAATCACATAGGGGGAAAATGTTTCATAAAATGGGGAATAATTTTTTATAAAAATAGAGAAAGCTTCACAAAGGGGGAGACTTTTTTGTTATAAATCGAGGAAAATCTATGAATACAATTTTTAGAAAAGTGTATACCTAAGGGGGAGTAAGTGGTATTCAATTTAATTTTCAGAAGAGTTTTCATAACTCACGTAGATATAAGTATTTCATTCTATTTTTATATTGGGATTTGTGCTTCCCAAAAGGGGGAGATTGTTAAGTCAAAATTCTTCTTTTGACTTTTATGTCATTTTTTTGTAAACCAAAAATATCATTTAACTCGTTTCTCAAATAAAATATTGTCTTTGAATATGATTACTCAATTATTCATACGGACTCTGTTAATCATATTGACTATGTTACTCATATTCACTCTATCTATCGTACTGGATCTGTCAATCATACTGACTCTTTCAATCGTACTAACTTTGTATATCATACTGACTATGTCTATCATGCTGACTCTGTCAACCATATTGACTATGTTCATTGTACCCACATTGTGTATCGTTCTCACTTTGCATCATATCAACACATTGAAATCAGTAATATTAACCATACTCATGTTTTACTTTTAATCTCACACAAAATTTTAATCATTTGATCAAAACACTAGTTCCATATCATTGTACTCATGTTAATATTTTAATATATATTGTTTTAAGAAAAAATATTCTATGGAGTTAGTTATAAAATAATCAAAACTATTTCATGTTTTCTATTTTAATATAACTGTTACCATGCCAGGTGTCCAAGTCCCTCTGAGTTTTTCATAGAAATCTTACCATTTGAGAAAATATGACCATTGGAACTTGAGGCCTATAAAGAGTAGTTCATTTGAAAAAGAGAATGGATTATTAATTTTTTAATAAAAATTTTCTTCTATCACGTTCTAGAGAGAGACATTGTGACTTTTTTCTTCCTTCATTTGAAAGACATTGAATTAGAAAATGTGAACATCTTGTTCTTAGATTTTGTATTTTAGTAAGTGCTTTGTTTTTCGTTGTTCGCCCGATCTTGTGATAACGATCAAGGGATGCAGGGAATAGGCATATAGTGTGACTGATCATCATATCGAGGGTGTTCAAACATTTGAAAGACAGAGGTGCCAATTACCTGAAAAATAGAGGGCTTGTGAGGATAGCAATACAGACATGCCGATTATCATATCGAGGGATTACCAAGGTGGTGGTAAGACGGACCTTCTATTACAGGTGAAATGATACCTTTCTCTTTGGTATAAAAGAATTATAATACTATTATGTTTCATCTGTTATTTATTTTAGAATGGGAATTGTATTGTTTCCCCTTTCTTTTAATTTTCAATTCAGTTGTAATTATTTCAATTATGATTATTTTGATTGATATTGTACTTATAAATTCTATGTGTTGTATGATAGATTCTTTTTCACTTGTATTGTTATCATCATTGTATTCAATCAGAATACGATTGTTATACATTTATTATTGTATTAAATCTTATTATTTCTATTAAATCCAAGACCATTGTGGTAAATTGAATTGTTTTTGAATTGTATATATTTAATCATCATAAACTAATTTATTCATTTAATGTTTAAATACATTGTTTTTTAAACTTACAATTCACCCCCCTCTTGTATCGTTCCATCTAATATACATATATATCTATATTTTCACCCAAAAGATAAGATGAAGAACCTCTATTGTTTACTTAAGTGAAAAATAATGAAATATTATTGAGACACTCATTATAATTTTCTCTTTAGAATGCATATATGCATTATTAACATTCCAAACACACAACCCCTAAATGTGTCTTCATTAGACCTAATAATAAGAAACTACCAAAAAAACAGGAAGTATCCATGAGTAAAATTTCTATGTAAGAAGGTCCCCTATAGCCATAGTAAAATCATGATTGTGAATATAGAGTAGATATATCCCTGGTCATGGCCGTGTGTAGTTATAGGTTAGCACATGATGTTTTTGTCATGGGAAGATGTTAAGAAGTTCCTACGGACATGGGTATACATTTCATAAAGGTAGATCCTCTTAAAGATGACACATATTGAAATAGGTATTCTTACCTTGGCTATTTCCCCTTACATATGAAACTTATAGCCGTGATCCTACCTATCCATGGTTATATCCCCTTACAGAAGATACCTATAGCCCTAATTTTATTAGAATGTGGCTATTTGTAATGCATGAAATACTATTATAATATATTTAATAATTATTATATTATGATTTTAATTTTTTTTTAATATATTTATTCATATTTTATACATGTAATATAAAAACAAGATGTAGAGGTGTGGTAAAAAAGTTTTCTATTAATGGTGGAAATTCTAGATAAATTAGTTGGAAGTAAAAATTTCATTATTTTTGGAACTCTATAGCCATGGGAAGAATACCATTGATATAGAAAAAATCCACGTAGATAAACTATTTCCAAAGGGATCACCCGTGGCCATAGCTGTAATGACCCAAAGTTTTCCATTGAAATTTCCTTCATATAATTATGTTAATTAATCACACAAAAACACAACATAATGAACTACTAAGTTCTTCATGACATTAAAACAGAAGTTTTTGACTTCTGTGTTTGGAATTTTGAAAATCTGACATACACTGTTGCGATCAGTTAGTTATTTGGAGTCTGATAAGAAAAACATTTTTTTTGTGAATAGTAACCTAACCTTATAAATAATAACATACCCTTATGAATAGTGATATAAATTAATGAATAGTAACCTTACCTATGATAATATACAAATAAGATTCAAGTGAAAGTATGATGTACAAACATTTTAGAATAAGTAAATGAATGTTTGAAAACTGGGTTTTAATAATATGTTATGAGTTTAATTAAATATTAAATTAATCATATTTATATAATTCTTCTTTAAAACTGGAAATAATTTCTGGATTCTAGAAATAGAAAAATGGTTAGGGTGATTTTTTGGGATTTTTTCTAAAATACATGATTTTTTTATGAATAGTAACATACTATAATATACAATAAATGATAAATACATGAATTATGATGTCACCAGCTGATGTATGGCTGATGTAAGCCCATTATCTAGAACTCACATGTATGCATTACTTTTTTCGGTCACGTAATCATCACTATTTCTGTTATTTAGGTAAATTAATGAATTATTATTAAAAAATTATGAAAACCATCCTCTCCTCCACTATAAAACCCCCCCACAGTGCTTCTTCTCTTCACTCCTCCCAATCCTTGTGCCTTGCCAATATTCTACCCAAATATATCCCCAATATCCTCCCCCATGTCAAAGGCCACTAGTATTTTAAAATTACCAAAATTTCTCCCCTTAAGTGGTTATCAAAGGAGGCAGACTCATGAGGTAAATTCCTCTTTCCAATTATTTCATTTATTTTAAGTTCTTTTCTTTTCTGTTTCTTTCCTCACCACCCTTCACTCGAAATGATTTGGTAACTCTGGTAACATACATGTACTGTAATGATATTATTATAATTGTATATATCATTACCTTCTCTCCTTTACCCATAATTTGTTTTGAAATAAATTAAAACACCATTTGAGATGTGTTAATTTAGCACATTCTAGGAAATCGTTTTATCAATTTATATTATCATATTTAATTATTGTCAACAAAACATTTGTGTTATTGTTGAAAAAGATTATTATATATGTATTATATCTTTGTTATGGTTTTTTAATCCTTTTATACAAATGGTTTTTAGTAAGAAAGAAAAACACATTAATTGTAATCAAAACCCATTGATTAACAATAACGGTTATCACAAATGTTTTTTATAATTATTCATCTTCAATACTAATAACCGAATAAATTTTCATAACCATTTAGTATCATGTATATTCACTAATATAATAAAACTTCATTTATGGAAAATCAATTTCATCTTACATGTTTATCCAAACATGAATATAAGTTCACCGATCATTAAAACCAAGTAAGAAACCTGACCCGAACAATGAAATTGAACCTCATAACCCATAAAAATAGTCATTAATGATCTTAAAAGGGGTTATAATAAATAATATACATATATAATAGGTTCTTTAATTATTAATTAATGATCCTAATTTTATTTTTCAGGTTATCAAGTTCAAGAAAAGATCACCATTGGACTTAAGGCATGGGATCCTCTCTATTTCACTCTTAATCAATATTTCCTCTAGGCTATGCCATTTTCTGTGTAATCCAAAATGATGAGGTATCAATTATTATCTCCTCCATAATTCCCTCATGATTAATAAGTGATGATAAATACATGTTCTCTCTCATCATGTCCTCATAGGTACCCCTGATACCAGGCTTATAATCTGTAACGAATTCTATATGAACCTCCTTTATTATTTTAGGTTGACTTATCTTTCATTATTTAAAAATAGTATTAACTTATCAATTTATTTAAATCTTATTAATTTTATTTATTTGTTCAAAATTCATTTATCATGACCCTTTCATCACACTCTTTCGGGGATATTCAGGTTTTTAAAAGACTCCCTCATTAGAACATTCTGATAAGCAAACCCGTTTTAAGGGATCTTCTCAAAATTTTAACCAAATTCAAGTGCACTATATCTTTTATTTGAAGCCACCATTGTATTTATAAAATCATAATTTTTATTATGAAAACATTCTTGGTTCAATTCTGTTTTATATAAAAAAATCAACTTTTCCCTTTTAAAATAACTATAGTACTTTCCTTAAAACCGCACAAAATTGTTTTAATGCTAGTGTTTCTGAAATACATTTTCTATATGTTTTCACTTATGTTTGAAATAACATACCATTTTATATATATATTTTACCTTATTAAAATTCATCTATGTTCTAATCCCTTTCATTCTTGGACACTTTCATGATATGCGCATTGGTTATGCTTTATGTCATGATTGTGGTACCCAATTCTTTCCATGGGTACCCTTATATTTATGTATGGTTGACTATTTATGGTTATTTATGTGAAAAGATTATTAATGAAAATGTTGAGATGGGTGCATCCATATAGCACTCCAATGCATTTGGTAAAGTTATGTCACATGAGATGTAATGTGAAACGGGATTGGCAGTTTTCCTTGACTTGTAGTACTATGGGAAATGAGATTGGAGGTTACCCTTGACCCGTACTACTATGGAAAAAATGATTGGTGATTAGGCCATACTCATACTAAAGGAATGTTTTATGCTTCTGCAACATTTATATGATTCCATGTATATATTATCCCTTATTTATATGATATGATTTCATATGTTCCTTCCTTTTGATATCATTATGTCATTCCTCCTAACTCATGTGCTTAAGATGTATCCTTATGTTCATTCCTTTAATGAGATTTTTAGATAATCCATTTTTTCATGTGTTCCCCAAGGTACCCTATGTAGATATATGGTCTAAAAGGAAGTTAGGATATTTTTATGAAGATTAAATAAATAAGTGTGTTTAGCCCTTGATTTATGTTTTAAGTACCTAGTCTTCCAAGACAATATAATTAAATATCCTTGGCTTGTACTATGATGTATAATTATGATAAAAATAGTGTAATGTTATGTGAAAAAGTATAGGGTTTTTATAGTTGGTTTTAGAGGATGGTCAAGTTATTTTTGGAGATTAAGAATAAGGCACCTTATTGAGAACCTTGAGGATGAGACTATATATAAGGAAACAAAATTTTGTTTTGGTAAGTATAGAGTAAGTGGTTTATCTTGAAAATAAATCCCTATCTGGATATGAACAGGTAAATGTAGCTTTGGAAAAGATATAACTTTGAGTGAAAACTTCGCCAAGGAGTCTCGGGACTAACCCGGGGTATCCTGGTACACGAAAATGGGCCTTTCTTCACTCTTCGTTTGACACTCTCAGGGGATATGCTCTAGTAAATTCATATGATTAGTAAAAACCATTATTAAGGGAACAAAAAGGATCCCATAAGAATATATGTTAGGTTATAGATAATGAATAATATTGATTGAGGCCTAGAAACACATAATTTAAGGAGAAAATTTTAATTTGTAAGTTATCCCATTAATTTCACTGGTTTACCCATTTTGTGATACTCATCCCCAATTTTTTTTATTCAAGACAGTGGCTGGTAATATGATGAATTGGGTTAACAGCCAATGTTAAGAGAAATTTTATGACTTCCAGAATGATACCACCAATCAGATGGGAGCTCAAGAAGAAAATATCAAGATTATGTTAAACCAAATATCAAAAATCACTATTAACAATAGGTAATTTGTTGAATTCCCAATGGAGGAAAGTAAGAGTATGATTAAGTATCATCAAGGTTCATCTGATAAAGATGATAAGGGAATGAAGACCCAATTTCCATTGTGAAACATGTATGGAAAGAGGCAACACGTGAAATGTCACAAAGGGACTTAGAGATGTTTTAATTGTGTAAAGATTGGGAACAACGTAGACCATTTCTGTGACAGAATTATTAATTTGATGAATGAAAAGAAAAGTTCCATTTAAGGCATCATACACAGATAAATGTCACAAATGTTGAGATGTTGTACATTATCTGACACAATGCTCTATTTTATGGGATCAGAATCATTATGAACATCAACAATCTCCATGATTAATATAGCACTAGAGGTCCCATGCTATGGTGGATTATGATGAATAAATTACATGTATCCACTAATTCAAAGTAGTGTATGACATAATTTATTTAAATTCATGTCCTATTAGTATATCTTTCCTATTTTATATGAACATTTAGTTCCCACCTGAAATGATATTATATCATTATGGAAAACTTCTTTGAGTATTTTATCGAATGTTGAAGTTTATGACGATGTTGCTCATTAAAATATTATAAGTCTACATTTGGTGTAATTTTAGTAAAAATGAAAAGGTGATATCCAATGCCTTAAGGCAGCTGAAAATCCATGAGAAAAACTATCCTACACATGATCTAGAGTTGGCGGCTATGATCTTTGCATTAAAAATTGGGTGGCATTATCTCTCTGGGGAGAAGTGTGATATATAAACTTACAACAATATTTTAAAATATATATTCTAAAAAAAGATCTTAATATGCACCAATAAAGATGGATAGGTATCATCAATTATTGTGATTTCTCAGTCCACTACCATCCTAGAAAAGTTAATAGGGTGGAAGATGCTCTAACTAGAAAGGGTCCTGCATCTATATCAATTATGATAATGGAAACAGATCTAATATTCGTTGATTTTTAAAGGATGGAAATGGGAATCATTAAGGGAGGAATTTCATCCATCCTTTCTCAAATTATTGCTCAACCATCTCTCATGAAAAGAATAAAATATTCTTATATAAAAGATGTGGAAATTTAGGAAAGGGTTGAAGATATAAATAATGATAAATCCTACAATTTGAAAATTGATGAGGAATGAGTTGTAATATTTGGGTAACAATTATGTGTAACATCCGATGAAAAGATAAATAAGGAGATTTTGAATGGTTCCCATAGCTCAACCTTCTCTATCCACCCAGGGAGCACAAATATGTATCGAGATGTATGATAAAACTTTTGGTGGGACAATATGAAAAGGGAGTCTGCGGAATATACATCAAAGTGCCTGGTTTGTCAGCAAGTGAAGCCTAAGAGGAAAAAGTATATGGGGGTGATGAAACCACAACCCATACCAATATAGAAGTGGGAGAACATTACCATGGACTTTTTCACTAGACTTCCAAGAACATCTAGAGAAAAAAATGCTATATGGGATATTGTGGATCATCTTACAAAGAGATCTCACTTTATCATGATTAGAGAGGACTTCTCATTGGATCAAATTGCATAGATATATATCAAAGTGGTAGAAAGGATGCATGGAGTTCCCCTTTCTATTGTATACGATCTTGATCCATGATTCAACCCCATGTTCGGGAAAAGTCTTTAACATGATCTAAGAACTGAACTGAACTTCATTACGTCTTATCATCCTCAATCAGATGGATAATCTCAGTGAACTTTTCATTCATTTGAAGATATATTGAGAGAAATATTTATGAACTTAAAAGGGGGATGAGACCATCATCTTCCACTTGTTTAATTATCCTAAAACAATAGTTTCCACTTGTGCAACCGAATGTCACCATATGAATTGTAGGATCTGATAAGTAGATATTTATATCTATTAGATGGAACAATACAAGAGGGGGGTGAATTGTAGGTTTAAAAACCTTTGAGTTTTAGCAACAAAGAGATTATTTTAAATGATATTAAACTAATACAAATACAAACACCCAAAAAAGTATTGAATATAAAATGGTATGATGTATTGTAATACTATTGTAATGTAAAACAATTGTATTCAAGATGAACACAATAATCAGAGTAATATAAAGATGAATGATTGTACCTTAAAGCATATAGAATCAATCAATACAATATGTAATAGAATGATTGTAATTGAAACAATTACAATTGAATATGTAAAGAAGAAAGGAAACAATACAAATTACTTTCTAATACAAGTAACAGCAGAAATGTAAAAGTATTACAATTCTTTTGACCCAAAGAGAAGGGTTATCCTTTCACCTAGGATAAAAGGTCTGTATCACCAACACCTTGGTGAGCCCTCGATACGAAGATCGGTACGTCCGTCTACCTATCCCTAGAAGCCCTCGATACGATGATCAGTTCGTCTGTCTGCCAATCCCCGGAAGCCCTCGATACGATGATCGGTTCGTCTGTCTGCCTATCCCTGGCATCCCTCGAAACGATGATCAGACGCACAAAGCTTAAGGCATGAGATAAGTCACAACATCTCTCTCTAGAAAAAAGTATCACAATTGTATCAAGCTTGTTCTCAGTTGTCAAATCCTTGATCTCGACTTCAAATGACCTTCTATTTATTGGCCTCGGGTTCCAACGGTCACATCTCCTCCAACGGTCATATTTCTCGGAAAAACTCAGAGGGACTTGGAAACCTGGCATCATAATGGTCATATTGAAACAGAAAGGACGACATTATTTTTATTAGTTCGTAGCTAACTCAACGACATCATTTTGGTTAGAACAAGATATATGAATAAGATAAACATGAGTACGATTTATAATGAAGCATGTGTTTTTGACAAAGTACCAACACAAGCATGTAATGAAAGATATGAGAAGCAGAGTCAATACAATTTCCATATTCTGTACGATCAGCTTATTCAGTACGATCATCATGGTCAGTATGATCAGCATGTTCAGTACGATCAGTATGGTTAGTACGATCAGCATGGTCAGTACGATCAGTATGTTCAGTACGATCAGCATGATCAGTACGATCAGCATGTTCAGTACGATCAGCATGTTCAGTACGATCAGCATGATCAGTACGATTAGCATATTCAGTATGATTAATAAGACATTTGTGATTTCTAAAATACAACATAGAAGTCAAAAGAGAACTTTTGACTCAACAATCTCCCCCTTTTTGGAATGCACAATACACAAATTAAATATAACATGAAATAATTATCTCTCCCTGAGTTATTAGAAACTCTTCTGAATAAGATATTTGAATACAACTAACTCCCACTTAGGTGTACTTCCCTAAGGATTGTATTCGTAAATTTTCCTTAAGTGTTCTAAATAATTTTTACCTTTTATAAAACATTCTTCCCCCTTTATAAACATTCTCCCCCTTTGTGATTTACAAAAAGAAAGGGGTAATCTTGAATTGTCTGAAAGGGTTAGAAAATAAACCCAAGACAATTGATAAAAGATATTTCATTTCAGTAACAAACAGGACCAAACTTGATGACAAATACAAGTCACTTGATTTCTCTTTCCTTATCATTTTTGATAAACTCATGAAGAGCTGCCTTCATCTTTTTTAGTTCCTTCTTGTCTTCAGAAATAGCATCACCCTGAGACTTGAGAAGGTCTTGTTGATCGGCAAAGATTTGATCCTGATTTCTGATTGTCTCTTCCTGAACATTGATTACTTCTTCAAGAGAATCAATTGTATCTTGCAAATTCTTGTTATCTTTGGATAACCTAGTGTTCTGTTTCTTCAAGAGAACTATTTCATCTTTTAAAGATGAGACTCTCGAAAACTCGGCCTGAAAGGCATTCATTCTCTCCTATAAGTCTTTTACTAAAGGAACATCGGCTCGTTGGGAAGAAAAAAGATTTAATCATTCAGCCGTTTCTCTGTCAAGCTTATTGAAAGCAATTTTAAGCTCATTTGACAACCTTCTTATATATTCAATTGCTATCTCATGATCATTGATTGAGATCTCTGTTTTGTACGACCACTTGGTCATCTTGTTGTAGGACTTCTTATGTGCAACCGAACATTCTGAAAGAACTTTCAAATCGGCTTCAACTCAAAAAACTTTCTTTCTTAATTCTTTTACAGAGCCAAACATATTCTTTTGATTGTCAGTGATAAAATCAATCTTACCTTCCAGCCTAAGGAAATATGGAAATGTCTTCTCAACCCTTCTCAAAACATGGACAATGTAATCACTCTTCTTGAGAGAGATTGTATGGTCTGAATCAGTATCTTCATCATACGAAGCCAGTTCATTCAATCGGCTTGAGTCAACAACTGACTGTTTTCATTTTTCTTTTTCTTTCTTCTTTCTTTCTGCTTCCACTTTGTCACTAATGACAACAACTTTATCTGTGTGAGAGGATTCAGCACCTTGCATTTCTTGGGACGAAACTCTATCCGGAGTTCGTGCTTGATTGGCATGAGGGACTTGTTGAAAACCTTCACTCAGCTTTTGAACCGATTCCTCCCTACTTTTCTTTGAACTATGAAGGAATTCTAAAAGAGAATCTCCTTCCTCCTCCTCCACTTCTTCTATTTCTTCCATCATTTGTTTTCCTTTTTCTTTCTCAGGAGGATTCTGTACGATGGGCTCTTGATGCACTTCTTCTGTCAATTGAGCACTAGCATGCTCAACCATTTTCAAGACATTCGAGATATCAAAGTCTTGAGCCTTTCTTTTCAACAAAGTTTTCTTTTTCTTTTCATCTTTTAGAGTTTCTTCAAACCTTATTCTTTCTGAAAAAACCTCAGCCGGGTCAAGACTGAACTTTGGATCACCTTCCTTTCTCTGTTCCTTATCCTTTCTCCATTTGGCTACAACCTCCTTACTATACTTTGTCTTCTTCATAGGCTTTGAACTGGTTTGAGGTTCAGACTTTTGAGTAATACCAGTAGATTGAATGTATTTGGCTGGCATAGGTTCCGATTGATTCTGAGCTGATTTAGCTTCTATATCTCTGACAAAAAGTTTTGAATTCTGATCAAAACAAACATTCAACTTCTTCATCGTACTTTTGCTAATCCAGGAGGGTTTAAGATCTATCATGGTTCCTTTGAAAGGAATTTTTCAAAACTTCATACTCTCGAGAATAAACTTTGTAAGAATTGCTAGATACATAATCAAATGAGATTTGATTGCCCCTGACTTTACATTCGTAATTGTTTCGAAAACATACCCCATGAGATTCACTTTTCTCATGTTGACAAGATAGTCCAACATGAAGATATCGGATACTTTCAGAGTTTCTCTCTCCCCTCTCCTTGGGATAAGAAAACCTTACATCCATAGAGTTACAAACTGATTGTCCGGAGAAAGATGAGCCACTTCTCTCTTCTCTTCATTTATAACAAACAAAGACTTTTCAGCACTTTCTCTATTAAACATACCGACTTCATCTTGTAGTTTATGAGATAGACCGAAAGAATCCCCTTCTGTTGGGACATTCAGAAAATGAGCCGCTTGTTTCACAGACATAGATTACTTTCTATCATACACAACAAAATTGATAGTCATATTCTTGTCAAAAGATACAATTTTATAGAACTGACAGACTTCATCAAAGATAACCGGGTCTTGAGAAACAGGCTTTTCAACACAAAAATGCTCCAATACTTGAAACAAGATAATCCTCTTGATAGTAGAATCATACAAATCATAGAAGTCTCGGGAGACTAACCATTCCCTTAAAAGATCTTTTTCTGAGAAAGCCTTTGAAGACATATTGGTAGGAGTGTTGGTAAAAGACTGAGACATAAGGATGATGCCGATGAAAGATCGTACGATGACATAAAACAATGTGGGAGAGCTTTGTCGTAGATCCTGAAAAAAAACGATGTGGGTTTGGGGAGGGGGGGGGCTATTTATAGGTGATATAGGGATGGCCGTTGATCTTCTACGGTAAGGATTAGAGGAAAACAGATCAATGGTTAGGATTAAAAACGAAAATAAAAAAATAAAAAAATGGAAAGTACCTGCCAGAGAATGTAAGGTAGTTTGTGGTTTTAGTATAGCTAAAAAGAATACACAACCGTACGAAATAAAATAAAACTATCAATCGACATACCGATGGAAGACAAAGTTGTTACCATGAACTGACATGCCGATGTAAAACAATCTTGTTACCATGAACTGACAAGCTGGTGGAAAACAAACTCATTACCATGAACTGTCAAGCCGATGGAAAAAAAACTCGTTACCATGAACTGACAAGCTGATGGAAAACAAACTCATTACCATGAACTGACAAGCTGATGAAAAAAAACTCGTTACCATGAACTAACAAGCCAATGGAAAACAAAATCGTTACCATAATCGATCAGTATGATGGAAAAGAAAGTCACTACCATCATCGGTCGATATGATGGAAAAGAAATTCATTACCATCATCGGTCGATATGATGGAAAAGAAATTCTTTACCATCATCGGTCGATACGATGGAAAATAGATTCATTACCATCATCAGTCGATACGATGGAAATGAAATTCATTACCATCATTGGTCGATACTATGGAAAAGAAATTCATTACCATCATCGGTCGATACGATGGAAAAGAAATTCATTACCATCATCGGTCGATATGATGGAAAATAAATTCATTACCATCATCGGTCGATACAATGGAAAAGAAATTCATTACCATCATTGGTCGATACGATGGAAAAGAAATTTATTACCATCATCGGTCGATACGATGGAAAAGAAATTCATTACCATCATCGGTCGATACGATGGAAAAGAAATTCCTTACCATCATCGGTCGATACGATGGAAAAGAAATTTATTACCATCATCGGTCGATACGATGAAACTTTCAATACGATAAACAGAAAAGTAAATGATAGGATAAAACATTCAATATGATAAATAGAAAAGTAAATACACATACCAAGAGAGTAAACAATTAAAGATCATAAGATAAAAACATAGAAAAAAAATATGCCCTCCCCCTTTCAGAAGGAGTTATTTAATGTTAGGAGAATTGTAAAACATGAAGTGAATATGAATGATTATTTTAATTTAATCATTCCTAGCTTCTGTTTTATAAACTCAAATCTATCAGAAGGTAATGGTTTTGTAAAAATATCAGCAAGTTGTTCTTGCGTTCCGATAAATTGTAAAATGATGTCTCCTTTCTGTGTGTGATCCCTAAGAAAGTCTTTCCTAACATCTATGTGTTTTTCACGAGAGTGGTGTGTTGGGTTCTTACTAAGAGCTATGGCACTAGTATTATCACAAAGAATTTGAGTTTTGGAGAAACTCAATCCATAGTCAGTGAGTGTGTGTTGCATCCAAAATACATGATCACAGCAACTTCCAGCTGCTACATATTCAGCTTCAGCAGTGGATAGTGCTACTGAGTGTTGTTTCTTGCATGACCAAGAAACCAGAGAATCTCCTAAGAAATGACATGTTCCATATATACTTTTTCTATCCATTCTACAACCACCAAAGTCAGTATCTGAAAAACGTTTTAAGACAAAATCATTCCCATAAGAGTAAAAAAGACCTAAATCTATAGTGACTTTTAAATACCAAAAAATTCTCTTTACGGCTTTTAAATGAGACTCTTTTGGATTAGATTGAAATCTCACACATAAGCATACAGAAAACATTAAGTCGGGTCGACTAGCTTTCAAGTATAGAAAACTTCCTATCATACCTCTAATGATTGTTTGATCTACTTGTTTCCCAGTTTCATCAAGATCAAGAGTATTTACGGTACCAATTGGAGTGCTAATACTTTTAGTTTTTTTATATCCATACTTTTTGAGTAAGTCTTTAATATACTTATGTTGAGATATATATGTTTCTTCTGGTTTTTGAGAAATTTTAAAACCTAAAAAGAATGTTAACTCACCCATCATAATCATTTCAAACTCAGATTTCATTAAATTTGCAAAATAATCAGTTAAAGATTTCTGAGTTGATCCAAATATGATGTCATCAACATAGATTTGAACAATCAAAACATTTTTATTTTCCATTTTTATAAAAAGGGTTGGATCTGCTGTAACTTTTGTATAATTGTTTTATAAAAGAAATCATGTAAGTCTATCATACCATGCTCTAGGGGCTTGCTTAACTCCATATAGATCCTTGGTAAGTTTAAAAACATGATCAGGATGTTTTGGGTCTTGAAAACCAGGAGGTTGTTTGACAAAAACTTCTTTTTGAACAAAACCATTTAGAAAGGCACATTTTACATCCATTTGAAATAGTTTAAAATTGAAATATGCTGTGAAGGCTAATAGAATACGAATAGATTAAAGTCTAGCTATAGGAGCATATGTTTCTTCATAGTCTATTCTCTCTTGTTGATTATAGCCTTTAGCAACAAGTCTTGCTTTATTTCTTACAATGATTCCATTTTCATCACATTTGTTTCTGAAAACCCATTTTACACCAATTATAGTTGTTTCTATAGGTCTGTCAACTAAAGTCCAGACTTGATTCCTCTCAAATTCATTTAGTTAATCTTGCATTGCTTTGATCCAATCATCATCACCTAAGACCTCACTTGGATTTTTAGGTTCAAATTGGGAAAAAAGAAAGATGTTCTATTTCATTTCTTAAGAAATTTTTGGTCCTTATAGGTTCATTTACATCACCAATGATGTTATCACAGGGATGATTCTTAAGAAATAATTGATTTGGGTTTTGTAAAACCTGTTCATCACAATATGGTAGAAAATCTTCTGTGGTAAATGTTTCAGGAACACTTTCTTGAACATTTTCCTTATTAGAGTGATCTTCTAATAACGGTTGATAAACATTTTTAGAAAACACATCCGAGGATTGGGTTAATTGAAAACAAAAGGATCAGTTTCTTCGAATTTCACATGCACTGTTTCCTCAACAGTAGAAGTGTTTTTATTGAAAACTCTACAAGCCTTAGAAGTTGTGGAGTAACCTAGAAATATTCCTTCATCAGATTTTGGTGGAAATTTGTGTAGATTATCTTTTGTATTCAGAATTAATACTTTGCATCCAAGAACTTTGAAGTATGAAACTTTAGTTTTTCGGCCAGTCCATAACTCATAGGGAGTTTTATTAAGAAATGGTCTAGTTAAAACACGATTTATAGAATAACAGGAAGTACTAACAGCTTCAGCCGAAAAGTGCTTAGCAATTGAGTATTCACTCAACATGGTTCGAGTCATTTCTTGAAGAATACGATTTCTTCTTTCAACAAAACCATTTTGCTGAGGAGTTCTTGGAGATGAGAAATTGTGAGTAATACCTTTCTTACTACAAAAAGTTTCAAAATCTGAATTTTGAAATTCACCACAATGAGCACTATGAATAGTTATCAATGGTAGGTTTTTCTCATTTTTAACTTGGGCTCTAAAAGTTTTGAAAAAGCAAAAGGCTTTAGATTTCTTTGTGAGAAAGTAGACCCATATAAATCTAGTAAAGTCATCAACTAAAACAGATACATAGTATTTGCCTCCAATGCTTCCAGTTTGTGTAGGACCAAAAAGATCCAAATGCACTAGCTGTAATGCATTAGAAGTTGATACTTCATTAATTGATTTAAATCTAGTTTTATGTTGCTTTCCAAATTGACAATGATCACAGAATTTTGAAGAATCATATCTAAGATCTGGTAGTCCTTTCACAAGTCTTTTCGTTGAAAGTTTACTAAGGTTTCTCAGATTACAGTGGCCTAGTCTCCTATTCCATAGCCATGATTGGTCTTCTATTGCACTTAAGCAGGGTAAGTTTTGGTTCCTAAGGTCTTCTAAGTTAATAGTGTAAACATTCTCTTGCCTATGGGTTGATAGAATGAACTCATCCTTGGAATTATGTACTAGACACTTTTCATTTCTAAAATTCACAAGGTATCCTTCATCACATAATTGACTTATGCTGATGAGATTGTGCCTAAGACCTTTAACAAAAAAAACATTTGAGATAAGAACTTTTCCAAGAAAAATGATATTACTTATACCAACAATCTTTCCATGAGCATTATCTCTGAAGGTTACTTTTCTACCTTTTTTTTGATAACCGTTTCAAAGAGATCTTTGTTTCTAGTCATGTGTTGAGAACAACCACTATCCATGTACCAAATGTTCTTATTGGTACACTTATCATTTTCCTGAAAAAGAAACAATTAGTTTTTCAGAATCTGAACTTGTTTGGATCCAGAAGGGTTGGATAAAAGAATTTTAGGAATCCACATTTGTTTTGAAAAATGATCTTTATGAAATGCTAAGGATTGAGTTCTGTTAAGAGAACAATCTCTTCTCCAGTGTCCTCCACATTGACACTTAGAACAAAAAGGGGTTTTTTGAGGAACAAAATAGTTATTACTAAAAATAGGTTTGGAATAAGTATAACCAAGACCAAAATGATTTCTCAAAGGTCTAATTTGAGAATAAATCATGTCAAAGTTTTCCTTCCCATGAGTTAAATTTGACAAACATTTTTTCAAAGAAGAAATTTATGATTTTTTTTTTAAAACTAAATTCTTATTTTCCAAAAGATTTAAATTTGAACTAGAGTTAGGCTCTAAAATATTTTTCTTTGAGATTTCATTTTCAAGATCCTTAGAAAGTTTATCCTTATCAGATTTGACTTTCTCAAGGGTTTTTAAAATATTTTCAAAATCAGAAGTTTTCACATCAAGATCCTTAGAAAGATCTGATACTTCTTTAGTCAAGATTGAAATTCTAGAATAAGATTTCTCAAGCTTCTTCTTGAGTTTAGAATTTTCGTTTTCAAGTAATTTAGCAAATCTAGATACATCTTCGAAAGAAGGTAATGTATCATCTTCTGATGATGAAAATTCATCATTTGAAGATTCATAATATCTATTATCAGAATAATTTGCATTCAAAGAGACATTCATAATAGCTTCATCATTGTGTACCTTAGCCATGAGACATTGATCTTCAATTGGTAGTCTGGCTAGAAGTCCAATATTCCTCTGTCCTGAGGGCTCATATTCTGAAGAATCATCTAAAGAATCACTACCAATTGCACTCAACATATCATTTTCCTTCAAGAATTTCTTTGTATTATAAAACCTTTTCTTGTTTCTTTCAGAGTTTTTCTCCTTTATGTCTTTCTTCTTCAGTAAAGGACAATCAGGCCTTATATGTCCTGCTTTATTACATTCATAACAAGTTACCTCTGAATATTTCTTATCTTTCCTATATTTCTTTTTGAATCTATATTGAAAGTCTTTCTTTCCCACAATCTTGTTCATTCTTCGAGAAATATTGGAAAAATCATTATCTGAAAGATTACAATCACTTGAATCAGATATAACAACTTTCTTGACTTTAGACCTTGTAAGCCTTTCTGGTGTTTTAGCTTTAGAAGAAAAGGCTACACTTCCATTCCCATTCTTCTTCTTGTTGAAATCAGCATCTCTCTTCATTCTTGTATCGTGCTGTAGAAGAGTTCCAAAGAGTTCATCAAGAGTAATCTGGGAAACTTTTCTAATTTCATCAATAGTTGTCCTTTTTAACTCCCATTCATTTGCCATTATATCTATAATCTTATCAACAAGAGCTTCATCATCAAGACCTTTTTCACCCATTGATTGTAAGCTGTTGACAATTGTCATAAACCTTTGTTGCACTTTACATACTGGCTCTCCATAAGGAAAAACAAACCCATGATACTCTACACGAAGCATTGCTCTCCTTGTTTCTATAACCTTGGATGTTCCACAGTGAGTGACTTCCAATTTCTTCCAAATATAGTTGGCTGCTTCACATGAGATATCTGACTGTATATATTCATGGTCATGGAGCATAATAAAGTATTGTGTGCCTTGTAATTCAGTTGATATTCTTGCTTCTCTTGGTTAGTGAAAGTACTGACTTCTTTGTCAGGAATTTTATAACTTCCAGTAAGCATAATAAAATTGTCTACGCCAGTATTGATAAAGAACGTCTTCATACAATCTCTCCAATACTCATAATCATTTCCATCAATGATAGGTGGTCTAGAAGGATTCAGATTTTCTATTGACCCAATATACATTCCTACCATCTAATACAACAAAAACTTTTCCACTCCACACGTTAGTGTAGTAAGTAGTTAAGATAGTAATAAAGCTAGTAATACAAATCAGTGTAAAACCCTCCTCTGATACCAATTGTAGGATCGGATAAGTAGATATTTATATCTATTAGAGGGAACAATACAATAGGGGGGTTGAATTGTAGGTTTAAAAACATTTGAGTTTTAGGAACTAAGAGATTAGTTTAAATGATCTTAAACTAATACAAATACAAACACCTACAAAAGTATTGAATATAAAACGGTATGATTTATTGTAATACTAATGTAACGTAAAACAATTGTTTTCAAGATGAACACAATAATCAGAGTAATATAAAGATGAATGATTCTACCTTAAAGCGTATAGAATCAATCAATAAAATATGTAATAGAATGATTGTAATTGAAAAAATTACAATTGAATATGTAAAGATGAAAGGAAACAATAGAAATTCCTTTCTAATACAATTAACAATGGAAATGTAAAAGTATTACAATTCTTTTGACCCAAAGTGAAGGGTCATCCTTTCACCTAGGATAAAAGGTTTGTCTCACCAACACCTTGGTGAGCCCTCGATACAAAGATCGGTACATCCGTCTGCCTATCCCTAGCAGCCCTAAATACGATGATCGGTTCGTCTGTCTGCCTATCCCCGGAAGCTCTCAATACGATGATAGGTTCATCTGTCTGCCTATCCCTGGAAGCCCTCGATATGATGATCGGACACACAAAGATTAAGGCATGAGAGAAGTAACATCATCTCTCTCTAGAAAAAAGTATCACAGTTGTATCATGCTTGTTCTCAGTTGTCAAATCCTTGCTCTCGGCTTCAACTGACCTTCTATTTATAGGCCTCGGGTTCCAACGGTCACATCTCCTCCAACGGTCATATTTCTCCGAAAAACTCGGAGGGACATGGACACCTGGCATCATAATGGTCATATTGAAATAGAAAGGATGACATAGTTTTGATTAGTTCGTAACTAACTCAATGACATCGTTTTGGTTAGAACAAGATATATGAATAAGATAAACATGAGTGCGATTTATAATGAAGCATTTGTTTTTGACAAAGTATCAACACAAGTATGTAATGAAAGATATGAGAAGCAGAGTCAATACAATTTCCATATTCAGTACGATCAGCTTGTTCAGTACGATCAGCATGGTCAGTACGATCAGCATGTTAAGTACGATCAGTATGGTTAGTACGATCAGCATGGTCAGTACGACCAGTATGTTCAGTACGATCAGCATGCTCAGTACGATCAGCATGTTCAGTACGATCAGCATGTTCAGTACGATCAGCATGATCAGTACGATCAGCATGTTCAGTACGATTAATAAGACATTTGTGATTTCCAAAACAAAACATAGAAGTCAAAAGAAGACTTTTGACTCAACATGAATCCCTTTAGGGGAAAATATGTAGGATACCAGCGTATTGGGATGAAGTTGGTGAGCGTAAGCTGCTAGAACATGAAATGGTCAAAGAAATTGTGAAGAAGCTGAAACCCATTCAACATCATATCAAGGTAGCCCAATTTCTATAGAAACATTATATAGACAATTTTCAAATATACCTTGAGTTAAAAGTTAGAGACATGGTATTTCAACATCTATCTTTGTGTAAGAAGGTCATGAGGTTTGGAAAGAAAGAGAAGTTAAGTACAAGGTACATCGACCCCTTTGATATTCTTGATCATGTCTAGGTTGTGACCTATCTACTAGGACTTCCATCAACCATGGCCAAAGTACATGATTTATATCATGTATCTCTATTAAGGATGTACATACCCGACCATTCACATGTACTCTCTTCAGAGGTGGTACATTTGGAGGATGATCTTTCTTACGAGGAGAAGCTAGTGAAGATATTTGATCATCGAGACAATGTTCCAAATAAAAATAATACTCACCTGGTAATGGTACTATAGTGGATCCCTATGTATGAAGAGGAAACATGTGAACTAGTGGAGGTAGTGAAGGAAAAGTACCCGCAGCTATTTTTGGCCTAGAATTTCAAATACAATTTCAAGGGTGAAATTTCATAATGAGGGAGAATTTAAAGACCCAAATTTTTTAATGGAAATTTCCATCTTATAGTTATGTCATATAATCACAGAAAAACCCAACAAAATGAACTACTATGTGTTATGTGACCTTTAAACATAATTTTGTCACTTTTGCATTTGGAATTTCGAAAATCTAACATACAAGGTTGGGATTAGTTAGTTATTTGGAGTCTGATAAGAAAAACATAATTTTTGATGAATAATAACCAACCCTTATGAATAGTAAAATACCCGTATGAATAGTGATATACACTAATGAAGATTAACCATGCCTATGATAGTATAAAAATAATATTCATGTGAAAGTATGATGTTCCTATATTTTAGAATAAGTAAATGATTGTTTTAAAAACGGTTTTACATAATAAATTATCTGTTTAATTAAATATTATGTTAATAATATATAGAAATTATTTTTAAAAAATGGACACCATTTTTGGATTCTACACATCAGAAAATTTTTAGGGCGAATTTTTTGGATTTTTCTAAAATATTGGAATTTTTATGAATAGTAAAATAAGACAATTTATGATAAATGATAAATAGATGAATTATGATGTCATCAGCTAATGTATGGCTGATGTAAGGCCATTATCTCGAACTCACATGCATGAATTACTATTTTTGGTCATGGATTCATCACTATTTCTGGTCTTGAAGGAAATTAATAAACTAATTATTAAATTTTTTGAAAACTCTCCTCTCCCCCACAATTAAACCCCACCTCACTCTCTCTTCTCTTAACTCCTGCCAAGCCTTGTTCTAGGAAAATATTCTACCCAAATCTATCCCCAAGCTCCATACCCACATCCATGGCCACTTGTCTCTTCAAAATTCTGAAACCTCTCCCCTTAAGAGGTTCTCAAAGGAGGTAGACTCAAGAGGTAAATTCCACTTTCAAATTCTTTCATTTCCTTTAAGATCTTTTATTTTTTGTTTCTTTCCTCACCACCCTACAGAAAAATGGTATGATAACTCTAGTAATATAAATATATTGGAATTATATTATTCTAATGGGATAATTAATTATGTTCTCTCCTTTCCCCGTATTTTATTTGAATGAAATGAAAACAACGTTTGAGATGTGTTAATTTATCACATTCAAGGACAACAATTTATCAATTTCTATTTTCATCATTAATTCTAGTCATGAAACCATTTGTGTTATTGTTGAACCAGATTATTATATATGTAATATATCCTTGTTTTTGTTATTTAATCCTTTTGTAAATATGGTACTATGTTAGGATAGAAAACATGTTCGTTATAATCAAATCCCACTGATTAATCAAAACAGTTATGACTAAGGTTTTATGTATTTATTCATATTCACTCCTAATAGCCGAAAGAATTTTTTTAATCATTTAGTCTCCTTAAAATTCAATAATATCATACAACATCAATTCTGGAAAACCTATTTTGTTGGTCGGAGTGGATACTCAAGAGGGGGGTGAATTGAGTTCCAATTAAAATTTTCTGTTAAAAACAATGTTTATTAAAATCCCCCTATTTCAAAAACAGATTAAACTGTAGTGAATTTATACAGATTATAAAGGTTCAATTAGTTTCTGAAAGATTGATTAGTTCTCAGTTAACTTAATCTTATGATTAAATTAACTTTTGAAACTAACTTACTGGTTTATAATAAATATAAACACTTGCGAGTTTAACTATCATAGTAGCTTTGAAGACAAATTATATTTCAAAGTAATAGCAGCGGAATATGAAATAAATATGTACTATGGATATAGTATGTAGCTAAAAACACAGAGAATTAACCAAGAGGTTCAGTCTCAAGCCGAGACTTAGTCCTCTCAAAAGTTTATATAAAAATGATCCACACCCTGGATCGGGGTTAACAACAGTGAACACACTGTCCAGGTCACAATACCTCTACCACAGTTCTGCGTGGGGAAACAAACAAAAGCTTAGAGCTGTCCAGGTCTCACACGACCTCTACCACTATCCACAGTGGGGAATGAAGTGTAAAAAGGTTTCCTGAGGATTTATAGATCCTCCAGTGAAAGTACAGGAGTCAGTGTGTGTGTTTAATACAGCAGATAACACACACTGCTCAAAATGTAAAACAAATGTATCACAGAGCAGAGATGTAGAGTTTAGAAATGGCTCTGGTGATTTTAGTGTAGCTCTGGACTCTTTTGTATTTGGTCAGAATTTATTCTGGTTCCTCTTCTCGTTTTTGTTTGAGAAGAAGAGTGTCGTATGCTTCAGGTTCAAAGGAAGTGAGATGTAGTTGATGAAGTTCTTCAATGTTCTTTTGTATGCACAGAACTCTTCTTGAGTAGGCTTGATTGTGTATGAGGTTTTGTTCTGCTTGGTTCTTCCTCCTCTTTCTTTCTTCTATATTCTTCTTGTGTTCTCTTATCCACTATCTTCTTCAGAAGAGTCTTCTTGTATTTATGTCACATGCTTCGGAAGACAGAAAAAGTTTCCTTTCCGCAGGTACGAGTTACAGTTTCCTGACATCCGACAACCTTTATTAATTAATTGACAGAGCATTAAAATATACCTAATATGACCGTTGGTTAGATTAAATAAAGATAAAGATAAATAAATTCAAACAGTTGTTTATTACTATTGAATAATCAAGTGATCGGTAGGTCATCAGCGTTAGTGAGTAATGATCGGTGACTCAGATAGATCAGCATCAGTGAGTCATTTTGCATCGGTGAGTCATTTTGCATCGGTGAGTCATTTTGCATCGGTGAGTCATTTGATTGGTGAGTCAGTTTGATCAGCATCGGTCTGTCATCTGATCGGTGAGTCAGTTTGATCAGCATCGCTCTGTCATCTGATCGGTGAGTCAGTTTGATCAGCATTGGTATGCCATCTGATCGGTGAGTCGGTTTGATCAGCATCGGTCTATCATCTGATCGGTGAGTCAGTTTGATCAGCATCGGTGAGTCATTTGATCGGTGGTTCATTTTGATATCGGATCGGTGCGACCGTTGTCCTTTGATATTGGATCGGTGCTTCCGATGTTTATTGATATTGAATCGGTGCTTCCGATGTCTATTGATATTGGATAGGTGCTTCCGATGTCTGTTGATATTGGATCGGTGCTTCCGATGTTTTGTTGATATTGAATCGGTGCTTCCGATGATTGTTGATATTGGATCGGTGCTTCTGATGTCTGTTGATATTGGATTGGTGCTTCTGATGTTTGTTGAATCCAGAAGACTTCCAAAATACTTTGTAAGTCAATAAGCATAGACAAAAACATGATAGCAGATTCATTAACATATTGTAATTAAGTTTATGAGAAATCAAACCAGATTAAGCATTAATGGTATGTGATTATTTGTGATTATTAAAACATCAATCATAGACCTGAAATCAACAATCTTCCAGAGTGCTCAACAATCTCCCCCTTTTTGATAATCACAAATCTTTATCATAAAATATAAACAATATGATATATCATTAATAAGAACATAATGAGAATTAAACCATAAGGAGAATAAATATAAAGAGATATATAAAACTCCCCCTTAATTTAAATTTCCCATATATATTATACAGATTTCTCCCCCTGAGATATATACATCTTTTCTCCCCCATATATCTCTCCCATACATCTTTCTTCTCCCATATATCATTTGTTTTCTTCTCCCCCTTTGGGATAATCAAAAATGAGGGAAAACATATAAGTGAAAGTGAAAGTGAAAGTAAAAACAGTCAGCATAGAGTATAGAGAGAAAAATATTTTATAAAGTACAGACTGTTACAAGAATCACAGTGTTCACCCTATCAAAAACAATACACAACTATTTGTCGGGATACAAATGGGCTTTGCCTTTGTCTTTGGGATCAATAGTGGGTATGTTTGAAGGCTTGGAGGCAGGATGTACTTGGCTAATCTGAAGTGGTGGTAGGACAACTCGGGCAGGTGTAGGAGTAGGTGCCACAGAGAGTTGTTGTTGAGAAACAGGAGCTAGTTGAGAAGCTTGCTGAGGGACTGGTCTTAACTGAGATAGAGCTTGAGCAACAGATAGCTGATTATGAGCTACATCAGAGTCACTGAGAGGTTCATAAGTAGGAACTACTATTGTAGTGGCCTGTGCATTCAAATAGGGATTCAAAAGATTAATAAATTCCTGAATGACTTCTGCCCCATACTTCATTGCTTTTTCAAAATCATCTTTATTCTCCATGAACTGTGCCAAGGAAGGGGTAAAATCTTGAAATTGATGAACTTGAGTTTTGAAGGCCTTAGTGACTGGAGTTAATTTCAGATTCTCTTCCAACACCTTGAAGTTTTCAGCCATCTCATGTTTTGTATAAATCTTGGAAAAGAAATTATCAACATTCTCTTTGATCTCTTACAGAGCTTTCTTAGCATCTGCTGAATACACAAATGCCATCCTATGACTGTTATCACGGAGCTCTTTCATCTTCCTCAAAGATTCTAAATCAAGAATTTGTCTAACAGCAGCTAACTCATCATGCACAACTTATCTTAGAGCTTCTAGCTCACGGGTAGTGATCTTGGTTACCTTTCCTGTACAGGCTTGGCCAACTATGTGAGTTAACTCAGCTTTCAACTTCCTCTGGTCAGACTTGTTGAGATGTTCAATCAAATTTCTCAAAACTTCCATCATACCAGAGATGGTTGATCGGAATTCGCTTGATAAAGATACCAAGCCGGTGTGAAGATCCTTCATAGTCTGATTCAAAAAGGCTATGTTCCTGCCAATAAGTTCACCAGTATTGGCCAGGTCTGGCTTCACAGCATTAGATACTCTTTGTGAGAAGGCTTCCAATGAATTTTCAGAAACATGTAGAGAAACTTGAGTAAGAGCATTAGAAATTTCTTCTCTAACTGTGGCTCTCACAGCGGTTAGCAATTCAATCATAAACTTATCAAGATCATCTTGAGAGATTCCAGAACCAGGTAAATTAGCATTTGTATGATCAACAGCAGGAACAGACCTTGCTTCTCGTGGGAGGTTCCTCTTCACAGCTGCAGCAGATTCTGGCATTGCTTCTTCTTCTTCAGAATATTCTAAGCCCAACACAGCATAACCAGGGTAGTCATCCCAAACAGCAGCACACAGGGTGTATCTTGGTTTCTCATAGCTTGCTGTTCCACTGATTTTTGGTGAATCAACCTTGCCACAGATATGCATTTATTGTACTGACTGAGGTGATTCTATTTGATCTTCAGAAATACCATCCACTGGTCGGTTATCACCATCAACAGCAGCCTCAGCATCATCAGCACGTCTATCATCACTCTTCTCAGAAGCTTCACTGTGATATTCTTCAGTATCAGAATCTTCTTCATCAATAAGAAAAGGTTCTGATTCTGGTAGGGATAAGGGTGGACTAGCAGGTCCAAATTCTATTCTTCTTTTGGGACTAGCAGTGTCAGGATCACTCCTATCATCAGGAGATGACATACTTCCTTCCTCAGTCGCAGCTTCTTCTTGCTCTTGGGCTTTGGTGGCCTCATCCTTTCCTTAATCTTGCTCATCATCATCAGAATAAACTGGTTCCTCATCTGGTTTCAAGCCAGGGTCTCTCAAATCCTTTGGCCTCTTGCCATGATCTATGGGATTGTAGGCTTCATACAATTTATCTTCATCTGCAACCCACCACTTCTTCCATGGATTCCAATTGATTTTCATCCTCTTGCAGATCTCTTTGTTGAGACAGAATGTATGATCTGTTTCATCAACTTCATCATCTTCATTAATACATTCTAGATTCTTGAGCTTGGTAGATATCATCTTTGAATAAAACAAGGCATTGGCTTTCTTGGACGGTTTTACCATTCCAGCTATGTGCACCATCACATATCTACACAGATTGATCTTCTCATGTGTTTTCAGAAGAAACAACAGGAAAACATCCTGGTACTTTAGAGCAACAAAATCTCCTCTCCTAGGGCAAAGTTGGTGCTGAATAAACTTGAAAAGAAGTCTACATTCACCATCTAATTCTGAAGTTGTGATTCTCCGTGACTCTCTGTTTCCAGTCAGAAGCTCTAGAGCTAATTCATAAGAGAAGTAATCAGATGTTGGAGGAATATTCCCAGCATAATCCTCATACCGACCTTCATGAGGTACATTCAAGCACTCAGCCCACTGCTTAGATGAGAAGGATATTTTCTTTCCTTTTACCACAGACGACATCCTGGCAGCCTCCACACCATCTAAATTGATTTCCATATTCATATAGAACTCATGTAACAACTTTGGGTAGTCTATTCCAGAGTTGTCAGAAAACCAGTCTATCCATCCTTGCGATTCAAGAACTTGCAGTAACAGTGACTTACTTGACAAAAGCCACGCAGAGCTGACTTCTCTTTCTACAGAAAAAATCCGAGTTTCTAGGTTCAGATTTACTGATCGTTGAGAGGTACTACTCGACTCGCCTCGAGCACGCTTTGAAGGTACAGGGCTATCCGGTCCTTTGCTCGGTCTCCTTTTCTTAGCCATTCGAGGATTTTGGGAAGGCAGGAGTTCGAAGGATCGAGGTAGAGGGGAAGAGAGGTTGAAAGGTTCGGCGGGAAATGAAAGGTCAAAGGTTTAGGGAAGATAAATAGCCGCGTATCATTTATTTTATCATTTAGGGTTCCCATAAAAAGTATAAAAGAAATTTACTAATTAATTACAATATAATAAAAAAAATATCGGTATGACAGATCGGTTGCATAGATCAGTTTCACAGATCGGTTTCACAGATCAGTTTCACAGATCAGTTTCACAGATCCGTTTCACAGATCAGTTTCAGAGATCGGTTTCACAGATCGGTTTCACAGATCGGTTTCACAGATCAGTTTCACAGATCGGTTTCACAGATCAGTTTCACAGATCGGTTTCACAGATCAGTTTCACAGATCAGTTTCACAGATTGGTTTTACATATCGGTTTCACAGATCAGTTTCACAGATCAGTTTCACAGATCAATCATACACAACTCTTGTTTAATAAATTTCATTCTTTCAGAGCATAAAGGCTTTGTGAAGATATCAGCTAATTGATGTTCAGAACTAATAAATTTTAAAGAAATATCACCTTTTTGATAATTATCTCTTAGAAAGTGATGTATGACATCAATGTGCTTAGTTTTAGAGTGAGACACAGGGTTCTTAGATATATTGATTGCACTAGTATTGTCACAGTTAATTGAAACATGTGTAAGATCAAATCCGTAATCCAATAAAGTGTGTTTCATCCACAGAATTTGTGCACAGCAACTACCAGCAGCTATGTATTCTGCCTCGCCAGTAGACAATGCAACTGAGTTCTGTTTATTACTACACCATGATACTAGGGATTTTCCAAGCAAATGACATGTTCCAGATGTGCTCTTCCTATCTAACTTACATCCGGAAAAGTCAGCATCTAAATAGCTAGTTAGGTTAAATGATTGTCCTTTTGGATAAAACAACCCTAAATTTACAGTAAACTTAAGATACTTAAAAATCCTTTTAACAGCCAGTAAGTGTGATTCTTTAGGATTAGCTTGAAATATAGCACACATACATACACTGAACATAATGTCTGGTCGACTAGTAGTAAGATAAAGTAATCTCCCAATCATACCTCTGTAATTGGTTTGATCCACTGGTTTCCCAGCTTCATCTGTATCCAATTTACAGGTAGTACTCATAGGTGTATCACTTTCCTTAATACTATCCAATCCAAAACATTTTAAAATATCCTTTGTATATTTACTTGATTTAAAATAATTCCATATTTAGTTTGAAAAATTTGAAAACCAAGAAAATACTTAAGCTCTCCCATTAAGCTCATTTCAAATTCATTTTGCATAATCTTTGAAAAATCAGTACATAAGGAATTTTTAGAAGATCCAAAAATAATGTCATCAACATAGATTTGTACTATTAGTACATCTTTTGAAATCCTTTTTATAAAAAGAGTGGGATCAGCAACTCCTTTTGTAAATCCTTTTGAGATAAGAAAGTTTGAAAGCCTTTCATACAAAGCTCTTGGAGCTTGTTTTAAACCATATAAAGCTTTAGAAAGTTTAAAAACATGATTTGGAAAATGAGGATTTAAAAAACCAGGTGGTTGTTCTACAAAAACATCTTCAACAATAAAACCATTTAGAAATGCACTTTTGACATCCATTTGATATAGCTTGAAATTCAGATGTGATGCATAGGCAAGTAAGATCCTAATAGCCTCTAATCTAGCTACAGGTGGAACGGTTTCCTCATAGTCAATTCCTTCTTCTTGATTGTAACCTTGTGTAACTAGCCTATATTTATTTCTAATTATGTTTCCGGATTCATCAACTTTGTTTCTAAACACCCATTTTGTGCCTATGGTCAAAATGTCCTTAGATCTTTCTACTAATTTCCAGACTTTGTTTCTTTCAAATTGATTTAGTTCTTCTTGCATAGCCATTACCCAAAATTCATCATCGATAGCATTATTGATATTTTTAGGTTCTAACTGTGAATGAAAATCTTGATGTTCAACCTGATTTCTTAGAGAAGCTCTAGTCTGTGTTCCTCTATCTAGATTTCCTACAACAGCATCTAAAGGATGGTTCTTTAGAGTCCTAGATGGTCTTGAAAAGATAGGGCTAGAGATTTCAGATTCATCTACAGATTGAGGTTCAACAGAAGCAGGTTCTGGAGAATTTCCAGAGCTAGATGTTTTAACTATAGGTCCATTTTCTTTATCATTGAGATTCAAACCAGAGAGATCATCTTCAAGAGAGGTTTTAGGTTCATGTGGATCAGTTTCATCAAATTTTATGTGAACAGATTCTTCCACACATTTGGTTCTTTTATTGAAAACTCTATAGGCTTTACTAGAGATAGAGTAACATAGGAAAATTCCTTCATCACTCTTGGATGAAAATTTGTCAAGATTGTCTTTTGTATTGAGAATGAAGACTTTGCAGCCAAAAACTTTGAAGTAGTTAACCTTAGGTTTCCTATGGTTCCACAACTCATAAGGGGTCCTCTTAAGAACTGGTCTGATCAAGACTCTATTAATGACATAACAAGTTGTATTTACAGCTTCAGCCCAAAAGTAAATAGGCAGTTCATATTCATTGATCATAGTTCTAGCTATTTCATGCAGAGTTCTATTCCTTCTCTCTACTACACCATTTTGTTGGGGTGTCCTAGGGGCATAGAAATTGTGACTATAGCCATTGTGTGAGCAGTAAGAATCAAACTCATGATTTTCAAACTCACGACCATGATCACTTCTCAGGGTCTTAATCTTGAGTCCACTGAGATTTTCTACAGACTTGGAGTATTTAACAAAGTAAGAACAAGCTTCACTTTTGTGAGCTAGAAAATATACCCAGGTATATCTAGAAAAGTCATCTACAAGAACATAGACATAGTTCTTTCCATTCAAACTAGAAACTCTAGAAGGTCCAAATAAATCCATGTGAACCAACTCAAGAGGTTGAGAAGTTGACACTTCTTTCTTTGATTTAAAAGAAACTTTATGTTGCTTTCCTTTTTGACAGGGATTACAAACTTTCTCTGCTGGAAATTCAAGTTTGGGTAGGTCTCTAACTAAGTTCTTCCTAGAAAGTTTTCTAAGTGAGTGTACATTTCAGTGTCATAATATTCTGTGCCAAAGCCAAGACTCTTTATGAAAAACATTTAAACAAGGAATATTTTGCTTAGCTAAAGAATCTAAATCAAAAGCATAAAAATTTTCATTTCTTAAAGCAAAAAATACTAAAACATTTTTTGAGTTAGAAACATTGCAAGAATCATTTTTAAATTTCACATAAAAACCATCATCACACAACTGAGAAATGCTTAACAAGTTATATTTAAGTCCATCGACAAATAAAACTTCAGAAACCAAGATTGAATCAGTGTTACCAATCTGGCCTAAGCCGATGATTTTTCCTTTTGAATTATCACCAAAAGTGAAAAAGCCTCCATCAACTTTTACTAAGCTCTTGAAACATGAAAAGTATCCTGACATATGTCTTGAACATCCACTGTCTAAGTACCATATCTTCTTGTGACAGCTCTTCAAGCAGGTCTCCTACAAAACAGATTTAGATGGAAGATGATTTTGGTACCCAGATCTTCTTGGGTCCTGACATGTTAGCCAATGATACTTTAGGTATCCATATTTGTCTAATGGGCCTCATATAATTTGTAGAATTAACATTCTTTGAAAGATAAACCTTATTAGATCCATAACTATGAATATAACTGGTTGAGGCATATGAAGTTCCAGAATTAACTATCTTCTATCCAGATTTAGGAATGAATCTAGTTTTGGAAACTTTTCTTTGTCCAGGTTGGTATCCTATACCAGTAGTATATCTAGGTGCAACTTGCTTTCCTTGCATTTGTGTTAGAGTATTCTTGCCATTTTTGAACTTCTCTATGTATTTTCTGAGTTGCTCATTAGACAATTTTAGTTCAGTATTCTCTTTAAGAAACTGTGCATTCTTTTCTACTTCTATATCCAGATCAGATTTATGCTTAACACTTAAAGCATACTGTTTCTTTAACAATTTATATTTATCTTTAAGATCATTACAGGTTTCTTCAAGAATATCACAATATTCAAACAGTTCATATTTAGACATGTTATCACATTCAGAATCATCTCCAGAATAATATGAATTTGAAGTAGGAGTTTCTGATGTTACCTCAGAAGTGTTTGTCATGAAACACATGTTGGCTCGATTCCTTTCAGAGTCTGAATATTCAGCTTCACTTGTGATGGCTTCTGAAGCACTCCAAGTAGCCTTCATGGATTTCTTGTACTTGTTATCCTTGTATTCATACTTCTTTCTGTATTTCATCTTTGGATAGTCTGCTTTTATGTGTCCTTTTCTTTTGCATTCATAACAGACAACTTCATCTGATTTATCAGACTTCTTCCAATCCTTTTTCCAGTGTCCTTTGTTATCATACTTGCCTTTGTAGTTTGACTTTCTGAAAAACTTCTTCTTCATATAGAATTTCATAAATCTTCTAGAAATGTGTGCCATCTCAGCATCACTGTCAGAATCATTCTCACTTTCCTCACTTCTTGAACTTTCATTGATAGCTTGAGGCTTTTCCTTATCCATATTCTTTGTGGTTGTAGTCTTGAAGTCAATAGACTTCCTTTTAGGTTCATCATCTTCTTCTTTGTTTACCTTGAGTTCTTCTTCATACATCATCAACTTACCAATTAGTTCCTTGACAGGCAGTTCTCCAATGTCACATGATTCTCTAATGGAGACAGAGGTTCCTCTCCATCTTTCAGGTAGACATCTCAAAATTCTCATGATTTGTTCCTTTGTTGGAACATCCTTTCCCAGAGAAGTCATTGTGTTGACAATTTCATTGAACCTGAGATACATATCAGAAATGGGTTCATCAGGCTTCATCTTAAAATTATCATACTTAATAGTATAGGTATTCAATCTTATCTCCTTAACATTAGTTATTCCTTCATGAGAAACAGCTAAGGTATCCCAAATTTCATATGTAGTTTTACATGCAGAAATTCTATTAAATTCCTCATCTCCTAGAGAACAGTACAAGGCATTCATATCTTTACAATTATTATTGTAAGCAGTCTTTGTAGGTTCATCCCAAGTAGATCTATCAGTACTGGGAATTTTGTATTCAGCTTCAATGGAAATCCAAATATCAAAGCTCATACTTTCTAAGTGAATTTTCATTTTTAGCTTCCACTGAGCATAGTTGTTTCCATTAAAGAAAGGTGGTCGGTAAGTAGCATCACCCTCAAGTCTATTATCCATGATATCACAAAAAGAATTTTAAAGAGGTAAAAATTTAGAAATAACAGAAATTTTAAGAACTTTAAAATACAACTAAAATCACAGTTGAAAAATAGGGTACTTTAGAAAAATATTTTCCAACCTTTGATACCAAATGTTGGTCGGAGTGGATACTCAAGAGGGGGTGAATTGAGTTCCAATTAAAATTTTCTGTTAAAAATAATGTTTATTAAAATCCCCCTATTTCAAAAACAGATTAAACTGTAGTGAATTTATACAGATTATAAAGGTTCAATTAGTTTCTTAAAGATTGATTAGTTCTCAGTTAACATAATATTATGATTAAATTAACTTTTGAAACTAACTTACTGGTTTATAATAAATATAAAAACTTGCGAGTTTAACTATCAAAGTAGCTTTGAATACAAATTATATTTCAAAGTAATAACAGTGGAATATGAAATAAATATGTAGTATGGATATAGTATGTAGATACAAACACAGAGAATTAACCAAGAGGTTCAGTCTCCAGACGAGACTTAGTCCTCTCAAAAGTTTATATAAAAATGATCCACACCCTGGATCGGGGTTAACAACAGTGAACAAACTGTCCAGGTCACAAGACCTCTACCACAGTTCTGCGTAGGGAAACAAACAACAGCTTAGAGCTGTCCAGGTCTCACACAACCTCTACCACTATCCACAGTGGGGAATGAAGTGTAAAATGGTTTTCTGAGGATTTACATATCCTCCAGTGAAAGTACAGGAGTCAGTGTGTGTGTTTAATACAGCAGATAACACACACTGCTCAAAATGTAAAACAAATGTATCACAGAGCAGAGATGTAGAGTTTAGAAATGGATCTGGTGATTTCAGTGTAACTCTGGACTCTTTTGTATTTGGTCAGAATTTATTCTGAGTCCTCTTCTCATTTTTGTTTGAGAAGAATAGTTTCATATGCTTCAGGTTCAAAGGCAGTGAGATGTAGTCGATGAAGTTCTTCAATGTTCTTTTGTATGCACAGAAATCTTCTTGAGTAGGCTTGATTGTGTATGAGGTTCTGTTCTACTTGGTTCTTCCTCTTCTTTCTTTCATCTATATTCTTCTTGTGTTCTTCTGTCCACTATCTTCTTCAGCAGAGTCTTCTTGTATTTATGTCACATGCTTCAGAAGACAGAAAAAGTTTCCTTTCCGCAGGTACGAGGTACGGTTTCCTGACATCCAACAACCTTTATTAATTAATTGACAGAGCATTAAAATATACCTAATATGACCGTTTGTTAGATTAAATAAAGATAAAGATAAAGAAATTCAAACAGTTGTTTATGACTATTGAAGAATCAAGTGATCGGTAGGTCATCAGCATTAGTGAGTAATGATCAGTGACTCAGATAGATCAGCATCGGTGAGTCATTTTGCATCGGTGAGTCATTTTGCATCGGTGAGTCATTTGATCGGTGAGTCAGTTTGATCAGTATTGGTCTATCATCTGATCGGTGAGTCTGTTTGATCAGCATCGGTCTGTCATCTGATCGGTGAGTCAGTTTGATCAGCATTGGTCGGTCATCTGATCGGTGAGTCAGTTTGATCAGCATCAGTGAGTCATTTGATCGGTGGCTCATTTTGATATCGGATCGGTGCCACTGTTGTCCTTTGATGTTGGATAGGTGCTTCCGATGTTTGTTGATATTGAATCGGTGCTTCCGATGTCTGTTGATATTGGATCGGTGCTTCCGATGTCTGTTGATATTGGATCGGTGCTTCCGATGTTTGTTGATATTGGATCGGTGCTTCCGATGTTTGTTGATATTGGATCGGTGCTTCCGATGTCTGTTGATATTGGATCGGTGCTTCCGATGTTTGTTGAATCCAGAAGACTTCCAAAATACTTTGTAAGTCAATAAGCATAGACAAAAACATGATAACAGATTCATTAACAGATTGTAATTAAGTTTATGAGAAATCAAACCAGATTAAGCATTAATGGTATGTGATGATTTGTGATTATTAAAACATCAATCATAGACATGAAATCAACAATCTTCCAGAGGGCTCAACATATTTCATCTTACATGTTTATCCATACAAGAATATAAGTGAAGAAAGCAATAAAACCAAGTAAGAAAACACACCCGAATAATGAAATTGAATCTCATAACCAATCAAAAAGGTCATGAATGGTTTTAAAAAGGGTAATAATAAATAATTTAAAAATATAATAGGTTATATAATAATTAATTATTGATCCTAATTTTATTATTCAGGTCATTATGTTCAAGCAAATATCACTATCAGACTTAAGGGATGGGAACCTCTCTATTTCACTCTTAATCAAGATGTCCTCTATACTAGGCCATTTTATGTGTAATCCCAAATGATGAGGTAAAATTACAAACCTCACCCATAATTCCCTCATTTTTATTAAGTGATTAGAAAGCCCTTTTCTCTCTCATCATTCCCTTTTAGGTAAACCCAACACCATACTGATAATCCGTAACAAATTCTACCTGAACCTCCCTTATTCATTCAAGTTGCCTTATCATTATTTATATCAAAATGGAGTTATATTATCTATTTATGTACATCTTCTATATTATGTTTAGTTGTTAAAAATTAATTTAAAAAGAACCTTTCATCACTCAATTTTAGGGATATACATTTTTTAAATGATTCCTCCTTTGAACTTTTTGATAAGCAATCCTGTTTTAAGAGAACAACCTGAATTTTTACCCAATTTCAAGGGCACTCTATCATATATATTAAGTCACCATTGTATTTATAAAATCATTATTTTCATTATGTATCCCCAATTAGTACAATTCTGGTTTTATATTAAATATTTTCCTCTTTAATTTTTAAAATCACTATAGTACATTCTGTAAAATCACCCAAAAATGTTTTAATGCTAATGATTCTCAAATACATTTCTTATATATTGTCTATTTTTTTGAAAATCACTTAAATTTTTATATTCTGGTTTAACGTTATGAACTTCCATGTTTTTTTAATCCCATTATTTCATGGACACTTTCATTATAAGCCCATTGGTTATGTTTTATGTCATTATCGTGGTACCCAATTCTTTACATGGGTACCTTTAAGTTATTTTATGGTTGATTATGTAAGATTATTTATGGGGAAGTCATATTAATGAATATTTTGTGATGGGTGCACTCAAATATCACTAGAATTCATTGGGTAATGTTATGTCTCATGAGATGTGATGTGAAACAGGATTGGTAGTTAACCTTGACCCCTACTGCTATGGGAAACGAGATTGGAGGTTATCCTTAACTTGTTCTATAGACAGGTTTTATGTTTCTTCCTCATTTATATGATTCCATGTTTATATGATTCCATGTTTATGTGTTATGGTTTCATTTGTTTCATTCTTTTGATATAATTATGTAATACTTCCTAACTCATGTACTTAATTTGTATCCTTATGTTCAATCCCTTACTAGGTTTTTTAGACCATCTCGTTGTTCATGTATTTCCCAGGGTATACTATGTAGATTTAAGGACTCAATGGAATTAAGGATATTTTTATGGAGAGTAAATAAATAAATTTTTTGATCCCCATATTTAATGTTTTATGTCCCTAGTCTTCCAAGACACTAGACTAAATGATCCTTGGCTTGTCTGCTGATGTATAAATTTACCTAAAATCATGTAATATTATATGAAATTGTCTAGGGATTCAATAATAGATTAGGTGCCTATTTCTATAGGCTATGGATACATATCTTCCACATGGTGATTGAATATAACCATGGAATAGAAGCCACCAGCTTAATGATCATGTCAACGAACTATATCAACTTTCAATGGGGCTATAGCCACCGACATGCCTTGTAGATATATCATGTATATATAGTTGTGGGTTAAACATTGATGAGATTTGTAAGTGGTTATTAAATCATCATGTTTATCAAGGAAATTTTCCCATGCGTAAAAAAATATTTTAAATAGTCTCATTATAACCATAATTTTTGGACTTCAACTTGTTCCTAGTCTAGGAAAACCCTAGTAACTCCACTTTATTTCAATTTTTTGAAAAATTTTCTTCATAAGGAATAAAATCACTACATAATACCATCTATTATACTATCTTTTTTGAATTTATAATATGGTTATATCTATTTATACATGATTACTCAATGTTAATGTTATAATGATAATATTTAGAACACCTAATATTATCTTCATAAATGTGTATCATGGAATTGTTTTAGATTAGTGTTTTTTGTAAACAAATATCCCGAAAGTAGTTTTTATTTAAAATATAATTAAATATTAAAATCTAAGTCTATTATATTCATCCCCCATTAAATAAATAGTGTTCACATAATTTTAGTTATTACTTTCTAATAAAAATAGTGTGGGGGTATCCATAAGATAGAAAGGACTCATGATACACTTTCCAATGAGATATCTATTTCACAAACATATGCGAGATTAAGAAGCTCATTTATTCCTTAATAATAGTCATTTCCTTAATATTTCATTTTTTATTACCATTTTTTCCAATATTCCCTTGTCATTTAATATCAAGACAAATATTATTGAATTTTATTCTAATAGGAGTCCATACTCAAACTTGAACTAATAGTCTATCATAGGATGATATGAAATATTATTTACTTCTTTAAAAAAAAAATCACTATGTAGTGAGAATCAAACCATTTTTCAAATCACATTAAATTAAATAAATGGAATAATAATAAAATTTTACCAAGGAACATTCATATAAACTTCATCTTTGGATAGAATAATAACACAATTAGAAGTTTTATTTAATAATTAAATAAAAAAACATTGAGGTGGTGATTGAATACCCTTTAAAACGTATTAAATATACTAGAGTGGCTATAATAAAACTCCAATATGACATACACAACATTAGAGTAGAGAAAAAGTGTTACTTAATTATCATGATCCACATAAGTGGTTTTCATAGAAATGGAAATTCTTTATTCTCTTAGATTAGAAGTATTTTTATGCTCACAATCCTTATTAGTACATGGATTAGGTAATTTAATTGGATAGTGTCCATGTTCCCAACATTTAGTACATTGAACTATTAGTGGAATCTTAGGAATGGCATTACTTCCCTTCATCGTGTAAATCAATCTAGTCATTTTTCCTCCTCAATTAGTTTCTATATATAATAATTTCCCACACATAAAATATATTACATCTCCTTAAAGTCATATCCTTGGGTGATTATTTTCATATTCTTGACACATAGGAAATATAATATTCATTCCTACATTATCATTGTCATTTGAACATCCATGATACTCTACCCTTATATTCTTTTCTATGTTTGGGTATTCAACTATGTTAACTTTTTTAATCATATTTATTGGTAACCGTTTTGGAAAACTAAAATCATTTCACACTCTAAATCATATTTATTTTGGATACTCATTATGACTATCATCGAATTGAGCATAAAAACCATTGTAAAACTGGTTTCTCATTCCTCTACCCATTAATTAAATAACTAAATGTTGAGGTATCAGTAAATTAATAATTTCACAAAAGGAAACTATAAATTGAGAATAAGTGATTAATAGATGTCATTCATCACAAAACATATGAATATTTATGTTTTAATCTAGTTCATACATGGTCATTCTTTATTTGGTTCTCTAAATTGAATTTCTTCAAATACCATATAATTTTTGTTATAGACCATTTGAATTTCCAATGAATATCCATAGGGGTTTTCTTTCTAGGTGTGAATTATTAGGTTCACTCATCATGAACCAAGTGAAGATCATGTTGTTACTCAACTGGACTTTTTTAGGGTGATTACCCTAGGTGCATTTATGACACATCATCATCCACTTTCTGATATCGATATATGGATGCCAGTCCTATGAAATTACTATCAAAACATTACATATATTTTGAAATTTTTTCCTTTATATAGAATTATTCTTAATGTATTCACTAATATTATGTCATTCTAATTCACAAAGAAAATGAAATATTCAATATTTTCTCAATTGACCTAAAGGGTTATCTATAACAATTAAATTATGGTCAACCTTATGTTATAAACCCCTTGTGACATTTATAACCCTAAAATTATCCTCAACCAAAAAAATTTTGATCTCGTGATTTATTTTACCCCTACTCTGATACCAAATTTGATGTCCTTGGCATAATTTTCCTATTATTATAATATTTATATAAAATATTTTTTTACATACATTCCCATATCCTTTTAGGTTTACAGTTTTAGGGTATTAAAACACATAATTAAGAAATATCACTCATGTATTTCTAATTAAATGGACATTTTTTCACTATATTATTACTTAGTCCATAATAATTCATTAATATATCCCATAAATTCTCCAAAAGACTATTATTCTTGGAAAATCATGTCTAATATGTTTCCACATAACCTAGATAAATAGAAACATATGAAGGGTGGGATCAAATGATTAGTAAGGGAAAGTGTAAAATATAATATGTCATAGAATAAACAACCCATGAATAATATATTAGTAAGTAAATAATAATTAAATAATTATAAATAACTAATCATATAATCTTGAAATAAATCTATAGATAACATAAAAATTTAAATAATCACATGGATAAAAATAAGTTGTTTCATAATGGTAGAATGAAAAATTATAGACATCATAATCTTACCATCAAAGCCTCAATTCATGAAATATTACAATATAGATAATTAAAACACTAAATACTCAATATAATTTATCTCATGACACCTAAAAATTCATCCAAGGGCTATTGAGTGCCGCACCATTCACTATTTAAGTCAAGTGAATTAATCATATGAAGGAATGAATAAATAATACAATACATAACAAACCTGACTTAATAATAATAAGACTTTATATTAAAAAGAAAATTATATAGATTGTCAATATTTTGATAATTAATAGATACAATAACTCAACAAGGAAATCCCTTGAACTAACAATGTATGGTCTAATGAGTATATAGTTATATAAATAATTTCCCCAATCAATAATGGGAATTATATAAAAATAGTCCATCTAATAAAATAATGTGTATGAAATTATTAGGGTATATCAAATGTGAAATAAAAAATATATCTAAATTATGTCCACATAGATGAAATAAACTCTCTTAAGAATGGTATCACATAAAAAAGGTTCAATAATTGGATTGGTTTATAACAAAAATTCAATCACCTAAAGTAATCTTTCACAATATAATTTATAGGGTGATTCATGAAAAATTACAACAAATGAGTTTGATATTTTATATACATTTTGGAAAAATGAAGATAAATAATAAAGGTGTTTTTAGAAAAAAAAAATTACCATAATCATAACAGATGAAATTACAGGTCATATTCACAGGACATTCACAAATATGTGAAGTGAAAACATTTGAAAATATGTGATTTTAAAAATAATATTAAAATAAAATAATCTTGAAAATGATATAGATTTTATCACAAGGAATTATAGACCAGAAGATAAAAAATATAGATATTAAAGGGAAAACATAGGCTTATATTTTTAATATACCATTTTGAAACTCACATCTTAAAAAGGGATAATTAAAATTACATTTGAAAATATGAAAGAGGAAATTTGATGGGAAAATTATATAACATGTAATTATGTTTCCAAATATAAATGAGAAGATTATCAGGAACTGAAAATATGGTATTGAAGATAAATAACGTCAAGATAAAGTGAGAATTAATCTTAACAATGTTTTTATTTTATAAGAAAAGTATTTAATACATAGAGGTATTTGACATAGAAATTTCACATAACCAGATATAGAATTGATAATGTCATATCTAATAGGAAATGGAATAAAATATGTGACTTATATTAATGAATGTCAAGATGAAATATTATGTCCTAATGAAATGAAGTTTGAGTTAATAAAATCCCTCTGGAATATGAAAATATTTGAAGTAATAAAAAATTAGAATGATGTTAATGTGAAATAATTTTAACTTAAAATAAATGAAAGTGGAAATAAAATTTCATATTATCATAGGATCAAATAGTTCAATATAGAATAATGGTGCTGAATAATAAACATTATAAATTGAAGAAGGAATTTGATTTTAAAAAAAAACCTAACATATTTTGTAAAAACGGAATAAAAAGAATTATAAGAAGGGATTCATGAAAGGAATTTAAAATTACATTAAATTAAATAGAATTATCAATATGGTACACCAATTGGATAAAATATCCAAAATTATAAGAATACATCCCAGGAAGAAAAATCACAACTCAATAAATGAAAATTGAGTTAGATCAATCCCTTACATCATCATTATCATTTATATTAATAATTAATGAAAGGTGGAACATGAGATTTATTTTTAAATCCATTATATTGAATTAAAATTTATTATAAAATAATTCTATGTCCAATAAATACACCATAAAAAACAAGTGGTGAATATGTATCATATATCAAAAAATCAAAATTGTGGTGAAAAAACACCAACCTTTAACCATACTTATCCAAAAGTTATCTAACCTATTATATTTAAAATATATTAATACACAATTTAATATTATTATTTATACCTATAACCATTAATAAAAATCATTTATAATCATTCATTATAAATATTTTAATTAGTTCACCATTGTATGTTATTATCTTTGATTGTTTGTTTAATACAAGTTTCATAATGGTGGTGTCGATAATTATTTATGGATTAAAATTTAATCATTAAAATATAATTATAGGTTCTATAATATTTGTTTTAAAAATATTTAGAATATTTTAATTACATTTCATTATTATTTTGGTTATTATTTGTTAAGTCAAGGTTTGTGATGATCCTGTTTCTGAATTTTTTAACGAACAAAAGCGTGATACATTAATTATTAGTTAAATATTAATATAAGTATTCCAAAAACATAAAAAACTTATTTTATCATTAATTTATAATAACATTAGTTTTTATGTTCCTTTATTAATATATGTTATAAATTTATTTCATTGTTCATATAGGTTGTTAAACCGACCTAAACAAGAATAAACTATAATATATGGGTGTGTACGGTTAAAAAAGTGATTCTTTTAGCATAATATAATTTATATTAAAGAATATAGAAATTATTTATATTTTTTTTAAATATGATATTATTTTCTGAGATATCCCTAAAAAATAAAATCTGGATAAAAAATGAAATATGTCACTTTTATGGAGGTGGGGGTCTGTACAAACACACGAGCGATGTGTTCAGTTTCTACATAATGGGGTAAATATAGGGAGTAGTTTATAATTTAGTAATACTAATAATTTTTAAAATATAATATTTATCTATTAAATATACTTTTATAACCCTTATTGTATGGCAATGATGAATAATCAAGCATGCTCTTCATGGAGGCAGTAACCTGTAAGCACTCATGAAAACATTTTTGTTTTCCTGAGTTAAAGTGTAAATAAGTTAATTATTATCAAATCATCGAAAAAAGAATTTAATTGAATTAAGAACACTTGTTTAATTATTATATAATGAATAAAATAGTTCTTAAGTATGTGGAAGAAGAAAGAAATGAATTGAAATCGAAATACTAGTAATTTGGAAATTTTAACTGACTCCTTGGAAAACTCCATTGAAAAAAGATTAAGCTACTAGAGGGTGGAATTTTAAGAAATCTAGAAGCACTATTATGTTTTTAAAATTATTGGGGAGGAATTTGGGTAGATTTTGGGTTTCTGTAAGTGTCTTTGGGTGTGATGGGAAGTGTGGGGGGGGTGAATGATCTGTTTATATGTTGAGGGAGTAACATTATGAAAATAAAATAAATATACAAGTCACTATTAAAGGGTTAAATATATCCAATAATGGATAATAATGGACTAGATAAGGGTTATGTTTAGTAAATCATCATCCAAAAAGTTTCACAGAAATTTTTAAATTGGTTTTTATTCTTTTACTCTAATGTTTGTCTCTTTTACCATTTTTTTTATCCTGGAAACACCTTTTTACCAAAATAATTTAATTTTATTATATAAAAATAAAAAATTATATTTATTACATAATTTGAAAGTAATTATTAAAGATATGAAATAAAAATTTTCAAATAAAATTTATACAGGCTATAAAAATTTATTTTAATATTTGAGCCCATAACCTTTTAAAAACCAATATTAGAAAAAAAAAGTATTTTTATGATTAAAATTATGATTAAGATAAAATTATTATTTTTTTAATTTATATGATATTAATTGTATAATTACTAACCAAATAAGATTCATATTTTTTTAAAAATAATCCAAAATGGAATTCCTTATTTTTTATACATATTTGAAAGAAACTAACTAAAAAATAGTTTAAATATTACTTATGTTTCAAAATATAAAAAAAATATTTTAAAATTTTAATATAGTACATTTAAATGAATAATTTTAAGTCTTAAATTAATAATTGGTCATTTTAATTATTTATTTGTTTTTTAGTTATATATATTTTATGATAATTTCATAAAAGTTATGGTATATCTATAAACTGTAATTTCACTATAAACCTAAAAATCCACAATTTTAGAAAAAAAATCAAAAAATCACCCTAAGATTGTTTTTAACATGTAAAATACAAATATGAACTTAATTTAATAAAATTAAATTTATAAAATTTATTGAAATTAAATTTAATATAAGAACAAATAATGGAAAAATGTTTTTTAAGAATAAAATTATTCTTGTATTAATATATATCATTTGTTTTTCTTACTTTAAATATAAACATGAAATTTATTAATAATTAAATATTTATATAAAATAGATTTAATCTTAAATAATCGATCAATATATCTATATAATACCTAATTATATGATAAAATCGGATGGTCATTATGGATGGTGATTTTGTTAGTGTGGATCCCATTGAAATTTCCCCAATATTGAACTTCTCTCACAAATAGTTTATTTCAAGCTATAATAATAAGAGTTAATCTTGGTCCTATTGTATAAAAAATTATAGTGATTCCATTTCTATTCCAATAAGACAATAAATATATTCATTACATTAATATTTCAGACTCACATGTTGAAAAACGTTAACTATCTGGTTACTCAAGATTGTGTTATTTTAACACATATAATTTCTTTTTCATTAATAATTTTCTTATATTTACAATCTCATGTGTTTCTTATATTATGTTTTTAAATATCAAGGGTTAATATTAAAATTATGTTTGGTGATGAGGTTGATGAATTTTATCTACACCAAATGTTTTTTAATTAGATGAGTATCTACTTTTATATATTTTCATCATCGAATTTTAATTAACATTCTCCAACTAAATTATGACCCCATACATCATATCCATTTTGTGAATCATGATCTATATTTCACTAAGAAATTGGTATTTTTTTGTTTTCATGACACTACATTGTTTATTTGGTTGGAAATTATCCCAATAATAAAGTTATTGACTCTTGGATAGTTGAGTGGTTATCACTTTTTTCATATCTATCATATGGATAATACTCATCTCAATTACTTTAATAACAAAAGCATATTAGGGTCTCCTAGATATTGTAACCAAAATAAAAAACCAATAATAAGTTAATAAAGGATGATCAAGAGGAACCTACATTTGGTATAACCCACCCAATAGGATAATCCAATGATACTTACTACTTTATTTCCATACACAGGATGACCTAGTAACACAGTGATTTGGCATGAACTACCAAGTTGAATGATCAACATTTTAAAATGATAATAATTAGAAAGAATCCCACACATAGTATTTGAGGGGTGTTTCTTTTAAATGTAACACATGTATAACATGAATCATGTTCATATTAAACGTATTGCATCATATTAAATTTTATCTTCTCATATTTTATTCCTCTTTTTTTATATTCTTATAGTGATTTATTTTTGGAATACCTATTCAATAAAACAAATTATTGTTTTCATGCCACATTAATGAGTAATAATTTACATAATAAAAATGTTTTTTAAATTTACCCAAAAAAAATTGGAAATATGTTTATTAAATTTCCATGCATCATATGAATAAGGTAAATGAAAAACTTAATGTAACCATTTAGAGTTATATGAGATTTATTAACTCTACAAGAGTAATCTTGGAGCAACAGATAACTGAAAAAACATTTATTGAACAAGGAATTAGAGTCCAATCTAGTGGAAAGTTTAACCCAAATTCCCACAACCTGAAAATTTCTTAATATATGGTTAATTAAATTTATGATAACTCAAAAAAATATTATGTACAAACTAATCCAAATAAATAAATTCAGGAAAACAACATTAATTACTTATTGACATCATTGATGATGAAAAATAAACTTTTATGGAGTTTTACTAACTATGTATTATAGATATATATCTTCTAGATTTAATTTATCACATAAATGTTCCATATAAAATATTCACAATAATATATATATATATATATATAAACCTGAATAATGTATGGAAACACAATGAAATAAATAAAAAATTCAAAAAATTAAACTTGAGAACTATTTATGAACAATTCCTAAATATAATATTATTATAATAATTTTATAATTTTACTAAAATTTAAAAATAGTCAATAATATTAAACATAATTCTTTTATGTCCAATAAAAATATTAAATCCTTTATATTTTATAATATATGGAATTTCAATTTAAATATATATAATTTTATAAATTTTGGACCTTTTATAATTAAATTTATATTATATAAACCTTTAATATAGTCCATATATTATGCATATATTACAATATTACAATATTTAATTATATTATTCATCAAAACAGTTTAATGGAGTATAAATAATATCTTTAAATAAAACCCTCTTTAATTTAATGGATTCAAATTAATTAATTATGAAAAATTAATAATTTTTAATATAAAGTTCTTTATATTTATGACTGAATTATGTAATTTATAAAAGTCTTTATATACTATCATCTTTACATTCTTATAAAAATATATTTCAATATCTAAAATATGACATATACATCAGTAAATATATTAATAAATTTTAGTTATGATTTATAAACCTTTTATAAATTATATTAACATGAAAAATATGTTATTAATATTTTTTATTTAACACTAAAAGAATAGTTTTAATAAATGTTCCCATAAAATTTAATCAATTAAACACACACCTTTTATAGTTACATTATTTATAAAACTCCTTTTTTAATGTTTTAAAAAAAATTTAAAATACATCTTCGTTATATATATATAATTTATAATTAATCTAATTCAATTATTAATTCAGTTTTCATAAGTAATAAATAAATATTTTTCTTATTATGAGAAATAGATATGGATAATTTCATATTTATCAAAGTATAATAAAAGTAATTTTTATGATGTTTTTCACTTATAATTTATAATTATTTTATAATGTTATAATTAATAAATATATAAAAACACCTTGTATATACATATAAATATTATAAAAACTAATTTTTTTATTTTTTTATTACTCCACAAAATTTTCAACCATAGGTTGGCCCATCCGAGAAGAAAACCTTGACTACGATGAACCGCTAAGATAATGGACAGACCGACCAAAGGAGGTGACGGAAGTGTGAGCATGTTCATGAGATAAAAAGCCTGAGGGGGTGTGGATTGGTGTAAGGGGTGAAGAGTTCTTAGCCTCCACTATGGAATCCGGTACGAAAAACATTGGAGAGCACTAAATCTATGAATACTTCACTATGGGTTGCTTATGATGTATTAGTTTATTTAGTACTACCCAACCTATTAAAAATCTAATGTGGGAAACCATTGTATAGAAATTGTTCACCCTTCCTCATACGAACATCATTTAATGATTATATCTCCTTGTACTACCATATTCTTCACAAGCAATGCGTGATACAAGAACTGAATCCATATGCAATGCTCAATGTCCAAATATACTATGGTTCTCAACATCTATATTCTGTGTTCGAGAAATAGTTTTTCATGACATATATATGTCATTACTCCTACATTTATTGTATGTCACATATGGGGATCTAACACATACTCTTCATTCTATGCTTAATATTATGTTTTCATACATCAAATTTTAAAGCCCATTACTTCTGCTATTTTGAAACTCAACATAATAAGGATCATAAATGGATTCATTTTTTTCTCTGAATTGTCATATACGAAATGTTATCACATAATACACACACTATTATCACTTCCAATCATGTAAAAAAAATTATCACAGTTCATTTTATATTACATTTACATAAATACTATAACATTGTCATAGAATAAAAAAACTGAACTTATAAAAGGTATATACCAAATTATTCAAAAAACATTAAAGAATGCATATTAATCGTTAATGAAACCATGATAAAATACCACAAATGGGTATTATATAATCATTATATGATATTTTGGGTTCTAAAAGCAGACTAAAAAAAGGAAAAATCTATACTTTAGAAAAAAAAATGCATGATATATGAAAAAAACATAAAAATCACACTTAGTTTAGTGGTAAAACTTATTTATTCTTCCAATATATCAGAATGATTCTTGAAGAATATCAGAAGAAGAAGTAAAGTATGGAATACTGTATCTGAGGGGGATTAGTGGATTCTAGATCCTGAATCTACATCGAATGATAGACAATATCTCGATGGAGTACTAAAACATTATCAGGAGAGATGGACAAGGCTTGGGAATAAGGGAAATATTTAAGAGCATTTAATGAAATATATGATCATCTTCCACATTGAATGAATTTGAAAATCACAAAAAAATGAGGAGAATATTTCTCCTTTTGTAGGTTGAATCTCTACATTCAACCACAAATTAGGAATGTATTGGGCATCATAAAATAACTAACTTTCCAATGAATGCATTAAATGATCTCAAAAAAAAATTTATCCATTCTTAATGGATCATAACAATAAAATCCTCAAGGGATAAATGTAATAGAACAATGTCATGTACATGCTACATCATGATATTTTTGGAATTCATCATACGGGTACATGAATCAAATGTATATATTATATGCATCATTGGATTTAAATATTGAATCATATGTATACATTAAACATGCATCATATTCACATCTTATATGTTCACCATATATATATATACTATATTGTATATTTAATATTACCAAGCTATGAATCGCATGAATGTATATTTTATTGCACATCTAACACTACTATTGTCTCTCATAAGAAACCTTCCAAATAGTATGATTATTTTACCTCCTCTTATACCCATCTAACATTTTAATAGTTGGATTAGTAGAAGACAACAAAAATATAAAATATTAATTTAATTTAAAAATAATATAAAAATTAATAAACATTGATAGTTACTATCTGAAAATGATGTTGACTAAAATGAAAACTCCCAACTCTCTATAGGACATATTTTCTCCCATGACTTTTTGACCCTAAACTATATGGACTTTCAAATGATCTTTCCCTAAAATTATAACATATCTTGTATGTATGAAATCCACTTCAACATTGGGACGTGATGGAGTTAGATCAATGATATAGTAGCATGTACATAAATAACCCATAATTACATGACTTATATCTAGGATTTCACATCCCTACATTCAAATGACCTTATAGGTTTAGAGTTTTATAATAATAATAAAACCATTACATTACAAGATAGAAAACATAAACACAATGTATATTTTTTTCGAAAAAAAAATGTATTTTAAATTTACACTCATGTTTCATTTATGACCCACTTTTTTTGTTCAATATGAGTCATCATAACTACAGTATTTATCTTTTTAATGTTTTTACACTTCCAAAAATCCTTTAAAATCGTTTTCAAAATATGGTATGAGAAAATAAAAACAATTTAGTGATATAAAAAATAAAATAAACCCATTAGTCAATTTTTAAACATGAAAAACCATTTTATGTTTTTAATTTCTAAAAAATAAAATCTTGATCAAATAATCACTTACTAAAACATAAAATCAATTTAATTTCCCAAAAAAATTAAAATAATGTATTATAATAATTTTTAAAGGAATAAAAATAATAATGATGTTTACTTGGGAAATCATATTCATATCACTATTATAATCTCTCTTATAATATGCCTAATAATAGAATAATTTCAATAGTTAATTCAAAAAAACTTTCTCTAGAGAATAAATCATAAAAAATAATATTGAGGGATATATATTACCCAAAAATCATAAAATATAATTTAAAAGAACAATAACATGAATAAAATACATATGGGATTTCACTTTCTTTTTTAAATCATTCATTCGAATGCATTTATATAACCACTTTTAGTAATCACATAAAAAAGGAAAAAATATTTTCATTTATTAACAATTAAAACAATTACCTAAATAATTAAGTATTAAATTATTTTATAAAACCATGAAAACCTGAAAATTATTAATAATAATTAATAATGGACATTATGGCGATAAAATGTGTTCATATAATAAAAGATAAAAACCTATTCTCACAAATCTGTAAAGAGATTCAAAAGTGACATGTGGAAAAATGTTGTTGAAAAAATTATAAATAAATTTAAGGCAAATATAGAATAAATTTAATATATAATAGATGTCTATATAATTAATTTTATAAATAAAAAACAAATAATATGGATATATATGGTAAAGAGTTGAAAGAAAAATATAAAAATCATTTAAAATAAGATTTATAAAAAAAATATATCATACCTTGAGTCCCATATCCTTTAGTAAGTCAAATAGTCTCCTAGAAAAATAATATACACTATTTAATTAATTATAAAACTTTTCAATGCTAACGACCATTTTATAATACATTTTATTTCATTTATTATCATGTTTACTTTATCTACAAAATTATAATTGGTTGTTTCAGGGTCATTCGAACAATTAATCCAAAAATACTTCGATATATATGGTTAAAAGGTTTATAATATATTTTTTTCATAAATATAATTGTAAATTTTTATTATATTTATCCTTACAATAGAATAAAAAATCTACAATTCGATTGGTTGTAAAAATAAATTGAGATTAATAAATGTGTCTCGTTATGATTGTTTTAGGGAGTTAAATTCAATGATCACCATTTATTATTTATATTATTAATTTAATAGAAAAATAATATTTTTAGATCATTAATAATGTAATAAAAATCATATTAATTAATTAAATTTATTTTTATAACCATCCATGTAAGGTGATGTGGAAAAACAAATTACAGTGTTCATTAAGACGATTGTCTGCACATTACACATGAAACAATTTAATTTTCCATTGGATTGGAGTGAGGTAGATTATGGTATTTCCATTAATATATAAATATTTCAGTATAATAATGATAATTATTTAATTATATTAGTTTTCGTAAAATATATGTGGACTGGGTTTAATAATAAAGAAAATTTAAAAAAACTCGGTTGAGATTATTACCTATTCCTTCTATATATTTCTTTTTATTGAACTTATGGAATTTTAAATTGAGGTATATTATAACAATATGGGAATGAGGAAATATAAATAGACGTTTTTAGAGGAATTTGGGATGAATGTTTTGAGAGAAAAATAAATCCTATGTGTCTTTTGATTGGTTATATTGATTCCCATTTTATTTCCAAAATTCGATGGCATTTGTTTTATAAATATTAAATCATCATTGGTCACGAATGAAGTTTAAAAATGTAATTGGGATTACAATTGGACCCTTTATGGTATTATAAATCATTTCCCATCAACTTAACTCAATATATGATTTTAAATAATCATAATTATTAAAATATTGATCAATATTTAAAACCATTTAAGCCATTTTAAGGAAAATTCACATAATTTGACTTCCATGATATCTTCATTACCATTGAATTAGAATTTAAATGTTAAAATTTATTCTTAAATATGAATTTTATCTATAAAAGTAATTTAATTCTCTAATTTATTCAAATTTTCTCAATTTTAATACTTTTAATACCATTTACGTGGACTTCTCTAGTTCTTGTAGAAGCATTATATCGATGTTGTGTAAGAATTTATGTTAATTATAATATTATTTTAAAATTTTAATAATATAAATATATTTTAGTAATACTAAATTTTATCATATAGAACCATTCATAAATTATTTTTTTATTCTTCTTGTCATAAATACACATCTATGATAATAAGTGAGTGGGTTACATTTTTGTAAATATACTTTTCTCATTATAACAGATATTTCCTATTCAAATAATGTTTATAAAAAGAGTGATAATAGAATAAAAATATAATGGGAAGGCTGATCAAGAATCCATAAATCCATTTATGGACAGGTTTATATGATATTTTGAGAAATTACCACTTAATTTAACCATTTTATCACATTCAATCCTAACCTAGTTGACTAACATGTACTATTGTAACGTATTTTTATGACTTAAACTGAAATGGTCCCCATTAACTAATTTGAACATTTTGATTTAAATTTTAAACACAATTTTATAATATTAAATTACTATAGTTGGTATAAAAATAATTTTAATAATAGCACGCTCGACGCAACAAAAACAATTTTAATAAAAATGCCTTTTTAAGAATAAAAATGAATCTACCCCATAATCTTGTATAGAAAATATTACTATGAAATTTATTGATTTATAACTAAAAAAAGAAAAAATATTTTAATTTTAAAAAAATCCAAAACTAAATTGATTGTTTTTATTACATAATTCAATGTAAAGGAACAAAAAGGTATATTTTTTTGGAATATATTATAAGTTAGGTTCCAAAAAGTTGACCATAGATTTATAAATTCAAAATATTAAATTTATAAACATTATTTTACTCCTTAAATTTATTTTTTTGTCATGAAAAAGGTTTCATATATTTTTAATACATTTTTATATCATAATTATGTCATTAATCTATGGTATTTGTAAAAACTATGTTTTCTCTATTCTCCCGAAAAATAAACCATTTTAGAAAAATCTGAAAAAATAAAACTATTTGTTTTATATAATTAATCGAACAATAAAATTTATCTTATCAAATTTAAAATTTAATGGATATAAATTTGTTTTTTAAAGAGAACCATTTAAGTCATGGAAAACAATTTAGTTATAATAAAAAAAACTTCCTTTTCTAAATAAAAAACAAATTCTTGTTCTATATTTTAATAGAATTATTTCTTGGGTTATAATAATAAAAATTCACAAGAATACATATAATTAATATAAAATTTTTTCAATATAATAAATACTTGGGTCATCAGAAATGATGCACATTAGAGATATCAAAAATGGTTGTAAAAGATCTTTGTATAATAGTTCCTAGAATATTGTGTAAAACCTGATGGAAACACTCATACATGAAAGCCTATAAGGACTCTAAATTATAGTAACATAATATATCCTCTATGGGATAATATAAACCATATAAATAATTAATAATGGTATGTTATAAATTAAATAAATTTGAAATATAATATTGTTTCACTTCATGGTTTTACCAATAAATTTATTAAAATGAATGAAACATTGTGTCTCTAAAAAATTAAACGTTTTTTTAAAGAGATTGTTATAAACTACTCATTAAACATAATGTTTTCACTTATATGTTTTGAATTTCAAAAAAAGGTCATCTGCAGTCAAGATTAGTATGTTATTTGGACTCTGATAGAACCAACTTTTTTTCGATGAATAGTAAGACACCTAATGAATTGCAATATGAATAGTAATATGACCCTTATGATCAGTAAAAAATATTATTATTTTATTTTATTATGGTTATAAGATAATGAGATCTTGTTTCATTTTCCAAGGTTTTTTAAAATCTTTTATAATTTTAAATTGTAATTTTTGGAATAAAATACGATTTTATTTCAAAATTAAATTAATCATATTTTAAAATTATTTTCAAAAAATGGATTTCATTTTTTAATTTTTTTTGGTTAAAAAATTTTTTGGGTAAATTTTTGGTATTTATTTGAAATACATGAATGTTTGGTGAATAGTGAAATATGATAATTTACAAAATATGCTAAATAAATGAATTTCTGTATCATGATTGATTCATGGATGATATAAATGGCCATTGGTTTAACCTCACATATAGTTAATACTATTTTGTGTCACATGAATCATGACTATTCATAGTATTTATAAAATTTTAAAACTAATTATTAAAATAATGTAAAACCCCTCCTCTCCTACACTATAAATACCACCATCAACTCCTCTTCCTATCACACCACTAAATCCTTGAGACTTGTCTAAGATATACCAAATAATATTACCGATGATCTTACCCATGTCCAAGTTTATCTAATCTCACCAAAACACCAACAAGAAAGGCTTTATGGATGATCTCAAGGAGAAGAGATCAAGAGGTAAGAATTCTCTTTCATTTTCTTGTGATTTCTTTTCAATTCCATTTCATTTATTTTACTCGCGTCACCTCACATTATATAATAGGAATGAAGTATATATAATATTATATATTCTGGATGGTATTGTGTTTATTGGAAAAACTCACCATCATTCTTCCACTCCATTACCTCCCATTCCAAATAATAGAATATCATTTGTGATGTGTTGATTTTCCAAAATTGTGGATGATTTGTTTCTAATTTCCATTACATCCTTAAAATATGATCATAAAACCATTTTAATGGTTGAAACATATTTTTATATTTATGATATATCCTCTTTAATGTTCATGAGTTAACATATATAATATTATGTTATGTAATGAAACAAGTTTGGGATTATCATAGAACTGTCAAAATGATCTAAATGAATATCACTAAAGATCTATCTTATGATCAATCCTCATACCATATATCCATCATGTTTTATACAATAATTTAATATTATAGATACATATTAATACTTTTTCTTTCCACTTTTGAAATTTCATTTCCCTAATAAAAGAAAATTAAATACAAACAGGCCATGGGAATCATGTAAAGAATGCTCCCGAAACACTAGATGGAACAATATACTAATAACTAAAGGGTTAAATGATGTTATGAAATGATCTTATAAGGAGCTATAAACATGAATAAATTTCATTAAGATATTACTAACAATATTTTAACCACTTTAAAGAAGGTATAAACGCATTTTAAGTAAGATGAACCTGAGGTAAGGGAATTTATAACCCAATTTCCATTCGTTGAGTTAACATTCTATATAATTAATTATGTGGTATTAAAATTTTTTGTGAGATAAATTCTACTTATATTATATTTAATTTAGTACATCTTTAGTGTATATACATTTTATATTCACTCTATTATGTCTCACATAAATTATATGATATTTGTAAGGGGATTTTCTTTTAAAACCCTATTTTAAAATTCTATTTTAAAAATTATAAAGTAGCATTTTTATGAAATTATTGATGTTGTAAGATTATTTTTTGGTTATTGTACATTTTTTATAATAAATTTTGGGACCTATATTTCCATCCAATTCATTTAGTATGTTTAATTTGGAGGTTGGTCTTATGATTACTCATTGTGTAACTACGATGTTTAATTTATAAGGTATCGGTGAGGGTTACATTATAAGGTAACCATGAGGGTTACAAATAATATGGTAGTTGATAGGGTTAAAATATTTTTTAATTAATGTCCCAATATACCTTTATGGTTCAATTTATGTTTTTTATGTTTGGTGTAAATCTCATTGAAATATGAATTTTCACAAAGTGAGTATTTATGGGTGACAAGTATTTATTTTTGAAAGTGATTCCATTACATTACAATAATTCATGGTCCAATGTTTTATTTCCATATTTTTATATCAATTAATAATATTTTTATGATCATTACAGTATTTTAAATGATTTTCAATGGTTATAAGTATTTGTAAGGAAATTAAGGAATCTATGTCAAATGTTATGAAGACTTTTCAAAGAAAATATTTTTTATTTAGAATGTTTTATATTTTGAATGATATGGATAATATTTTTGTTGTATATAATATGTATTAATGTGGAATGTTATGTATGTACTATATTATAATTATCTAAAAATCTAAGCTTGAAAATATCATCAATGTGATAGGAAGTTTGTTCTTGATAAAAATTGTAGCTTATGTAATGTAATAAGGTCGGGTCCTTAAAGTTGGTATCAAAGGATTTTTTTGATAACATTAGGGGTTAGGATGATGTTAAAGAAATACCATAAATGATTTTCCCTCTGTGGTTAAATTGAAATGTTATATAATTTAAATATTACCATGTTTCTTTATCTAAGATATGTCTATTTTGACTGGTTTGCCACACCAGAAAGAGGGAAGTTGAAGTTAGAAGGAACCGAGAGACTGATATACTTCCAAATCTATAGACTAGAATAGTAGGGATTGGAACTGAGAAGTTTTTGATATTAATGGATCAGTTGAAACAGGTAGTAAATGGAGGTGTAATACATGCAATAGAATAATCAGAGCTACCACAAAGAAACATGGTGATAGGGGAACATTTAATGGGGAAACACCCTCCAGATTTCAGTGGATCTTCTAACCTCGTAGTGGATAAAGGATGAATTAAGGACCTTGAAAATATATTTGATGTTACAGGATATTCATATAATCAAAAGAAATGTCTTTTCATTTAACATTTTTAAGGTTAAGTTGAACAGTGGTGGTCAATTTTTAAGAATATTAGGGATATAGTGGCAATTAAATCCTTAGATTAGGATGAATTTAAAAATATATTTCTTGAAAAATATTTTCCAAAAGTGTTTATATATATAACAGAGAATAAATTCCATGAATTGAAGAAGAAGGAGGAAGATTCCGTGGTCATTTATGAATCCAACTTCACATGACTAATGATGTATGCTTCAAATCATATTTTGAATCTAGATATCCAAATCAACATTTTTTACTTAGGATTAAATACAATATATTCAAGGGAACTAGATTCCCATGAGTTCAAATGTGATGAGAAAATATACTGATGTAATGATATAGTGGTAATGAGGTTTTCTGATGGTCACATTAATGTTGAAAATAAAGATAATTAGAGTTCTAAATATCAAGTGTTGGGTAAGAAACAATCAATGAAATATGATAGTAAGAACATCTAGTTTCAATTTCATGAATAGTGTGGCAAAAAGAACCATGGGTAATGCCTTATATAAACTAGGAAGTGTTTTTGATGTTGTTTGTTTAGACATATGGCCCATTATTTTAATGAAATTGATCTTAAGATTAATCCTGATAAGAAAAATATAAATTGTTTTAAATGTGGTGAGATGGGGAACTGTGAAAATACCTTACCAAAAAGAGATATGAATTATTTAATGAAGAAATATTATAAGTAGAAAGGTATACTAAGACCCTTTATGACTACAACAACAAATGTTGGGCCATCCAATGAATTTGTATCAGGTACCTCATTTGTTAAATAAAAATTTTCACAAGATTTTTTTGATACAGGGTCTACACATTCCATTATTTTTGAGATATTTTACAGTAAATTAGAAATATCACCACAAAAAATGATACTAGATCTTGTTGTTAAAACAACAGGGGAGAAATATTATAGCAAAGAGGAATTATAAGAATTTTTCTATTGTGGTATGTGGGAATACTTTACCGAAAAAATTTGTTGTTTTTCAATTATTAGAGTTTGATATCATTCTGTGTATGGATTGGATTTCTATTTATCATGTTAATATTGATTGTAGAGATATAGAAGATGTTTTTCAGAATTATTTTTAGTTTTTTTAATTAAGGAACCCATAAAATTGATAACATATCTGGAAGCTGAGAAAATATTGATTGATGGAAATGAATGTTTTCTTTCTCATATTTTTAAAAACAAAGGAACTATTCATATTAATCATGTACCCGTGGTAAATGAATATATTAATGTTTTTCTTGATGAGTTTCCTAGTGTTATACCTGATCGGGAATTCTAATTCACAATTGAGTTAGTTTCTAATGCTAAGACAATATCGAAACCCCCTTATCGAATGGATCAAATGGAACTTATTGAGTTAAAAATTCTATTGTAGGAGTTTCTTGATAATGGTTTCATTCTTCCTAGAATTACACCATGGGGTGATTTTTTTTGTTCAATAAAAAGAAATATGGTTCTATGAGACCAGTCATTGATTATAGATTCCTTAATAACATCATTATTAAAATCCCATATCCATTTCCTCATATCGATGACTTGTTTGATCAGCTCTTGGGAGCGTAGTTATTTTTAACATTTTCATGATGTCAGGGTACCATCAGTTTAATGTAAAGGAAGACGACATCGTGAAGACTGTTTTCGATATTATATATGGTAAATATGAATTTTTCGATATACCTTTTCGTCTAACTAATGTACCTCCTATATTCATGGATCTTATGAATAGAATATTTTATAAGTTCTTATATATGTTTTTAATTGTGTCTATTGATGACATTATGGTATTTTTTTTAAAAATGAGGATAATTAAAAACATCTAAGGGTTTTTTATCCAAATTTAAAGGAAAAGAAACTATATAGAAAATTCATAAAACATGATTTTTTGGTTGCAACAAATTTCTTTTCATGGTGACATTATAAATTCATATGGAATAATAATTGATCCTGCCAAAAAAGTGGATGATAAAAGATCAAGACCTACAAATGATATATAAATTTGTTTTTTTTCTGATTAGCAAGTTATTACATGAGGTTTTATAAAATCATTGCCTTGTTATCTAGTCCACTAACTAATCAACTGATAAAAGGGGTTAAATTTGTTTGGACAAAAATAATGTGATATTTTTAGGAACTAAAGAATAGCTTGGTGAATGGTCCAGTTTTGGATATGCCTTTAAGGAATAGTGATTTTATCACTTATTTTATGCCTCATTGAAGGAATATGGTTTTCTTCTGATGCACAGTGATCATGTAATTTCTTATGATTCAAGAAAACTAAAACATTATGAGGAAAATTATCCCACACATTTTTTGGAATTAACACCTAATGGTTTTTCTTTTAAAATTTGGAGGCATCTTTTATAGAGAACCAAATGTCAAATATATACTGTCCATAAAAGTATAATGTATATATTCACTCATAATGAATTAAAATTGTGGTAGTGAAGATTTTTTGAACTGATAAATAATTATGATTTCACAATCAATTACCATCCTAGAAAACAAACAATGTTCCAGATGCCTTTAGTCAACAACATCTTTTATCATTTACCATGTTACATTTAGAACATGATACCTTGATTAATGATTTGATGAATTTTTTATTAGAAGTTATTGGTGTAGGAAATAATTCTATTTTGTTTCATGTTTCAGGGTTTCCATTGTTATCAGATATATTTAAGCATGTTCATAAGGAAGACCCTATGCTATGGAAAATGGTTGAATTGGTTAAAAGGGGTAAGTTTCCAGAATTTAACCTTAATAAATATTGTGTTTTGATATTTTGAAAAATATTATCTGTGCCTTATGATTCCTAGTTAAAGAAATATTTATTGTTTGGAGATCACAGTTCTCCATTTTCAATTCTTCCCGATAATACTAAGATATATTGAGACCTTCGAGAGTATTACCGGTGGGATGGAATGAAAAGAGATATTATAGATTTTACTGTGAAATGTTTGAAATGTCAATAGGTTAAATTTGAGTGGTAGTTATAGAAGGAGATGGATCAGCTTTTACCTGTTCCAGAGTGTAAATGGAAAAATAATTCCATGGGATTCATTATTGGATTATAAAAAGACTTCTTCAGGTAACAATGCAATCTTGGTTATTGTTGACTAACTTACTAAATCTGCACATTTTCTCCCAATTAGAGATACAATGTCTTTAGATCAGCATTATGGACTTTACCTCAAAGATATTTTTTTGGTTACCTAGAGTACCTCTTTTCACTGTATATGACTGGGATCATAGGTTCACTTTTTATTTTTGGAAGGCCCTTCAGAATTCGTTGGGAAAATAATTAAATTTCAATATTGTTTTTCATCCTTAATCATATGGGTAGCCAGAATAAATGATTCATGCATTAGAGGATATTCTTAGAGCTTTTTCAATGGAAAAACATGGAAGTTGGGATTATAATATTTCTTTATTTGAGTTTTCTTATAATAACTGTTTTGTTTCAATATAAAAATGGTTCTTTTTGAGGCATTGTCTGAGAAGTTGTGTCGAACTCTAGATTTTGGGGATGAAGTCTGGGAAATGAATTTTATGAGACCATAATTAGTAGAGTAATTTTATAAGAATATTAAGTTGATCCAGAAACACATGAGGACATCCCATTGTAGGAACAAAAGTTATGCAGACAACAGGAGGTAATACTCTTCTTTTGAGGTAGGTGATCATGTTTTTTTATAATCCCTCCTTGGAAATGTGTTATGTGTTTTGTTATGAAAGGAAAGATTAGTCCATGGTTCATTAGACCTTATAAAATACAAGAGAACGATGGAATATTTTCATACCATGTATCTTTTCTTCTATGTATATCTCAGGTACATAATGGTTTCTATGTTTCGATGTTGAGAAAGTATGTGCCAAATACATCTTAGGTTTTGAGCCAAGAAGGAGTTCAGTTGGAAGAGAATCTTTCTTATGAAGAGAAACCTGTTCGGATTTTTGATCAAGGATAAAATGTATTATGGAATAAGGTAATCCACTAGGTGAAGGTATTGTGGAGAAACTAGAAGGTTGAAGAATAAACATGAGAATCTGAAAATTCTATTATGGAAAGGTAGCCTCACTTCTTAAAAAAGTAAATAAAATCTTAAGGACGCAATTTCTAGAAGGTGAGAAGAATGTAACACCACATGGTTTCACAAATAAATTTAATAAAATGAATGAAACAATGTGTCTCTTCATAATGGGACTTTTATTAAGGATATAGTTATAAACTAGCAGTTAAACATAATTTTTCCACTTCTATGTTTTGAATTTCAAAAAACAATAATCTACAGTTGTGATCTGTAAGTTATTTAGAGATTGATAGAACCAAGTTATTTCATTTTTGAATAGTATCATACCCTTAAGAATAGAAAACCATATTTTTTCTTAACGTTATAAGATAATACGATCTTGATTAAATTTCAAAGGAGATATAAAATCAGTTATAATTTTAAAATTGTTCTTTTTTGAATAAAATATGACTTTAATTAAAATTATAATTAATCATATTTAGAAATTTGTTTTCGAAAAATGGGTTTCATTTTTTAATTCTAAACATGAAAAATGGTTTGGGTGATTTTTTCAGATTTTTTTTCAAATACATGATTTATTGGTGAATAGTGAAATACAGTAATTAACAAAATACACTAAATAAATGAATATTTGAATCATTATTGAGTCGTGGATGATATAAATGGACATTTTTTCAAAATAACAAGTAGTTAATAATATTTTGGCCACATTAATCGATACTAATCATTGTATTTATCAAAAATATTTAACAAATAATTAAAATAATGTAAAACCCCTCCTATCACACACTAAAAATACCACTCCCTTCCAATCACACCACTAAAACATTTATCCATGTATATTTTTTGACCAATAATAATCTCAAGGTTATTACCCAAGTCCAATATCATTTGGCCTCACAAAAAAATCCAAAACCAATGGCCTTAAATAGGATATCAAGGAAATTAGATAAAGATGTAAGAATCCTCTTTCATTTTCGTGAGTTTTCATTTCAATTTATATTCTTTTCTAACACTCTCTTCCCATTACCTTATCCACAAAGAATTAAATATGCATAATATTATATATTTTTTATTTTATCATGATTATGGAAAAAAATTCATCATCGTTCTTCTCATCCTCTTCTTCTCATTCCAAAAATAAAAAGCACCATCTGTGATGTGCCGATTTACCCAAATCACGGACGATGTGTCTCAAATTTCCTTTACTTCCTTCAAAGATGATAATAAAACCATTTTAATGGTTAAAATATATTTTAACTTTTATTATATATACTTTTTAATGTTATATATTTTACATATTTAAATAATATTATGTTATATAATGAAAGTAGTTTGTGATTATCAAGGAACCGCTAAAATGATCTAAACGGATATCATTAAGATTTATCTAATGATTACTTCTTATAAAATATAAAAAAAATTATTTATGGAATAATTTAATAATATTAAAACATATTAATACCATTTCAGTCCAATTATATACTTTCATTTCCATATGACATGAAAATCAAATACAAATTGGCCAAGGAAATCATGTTAAGAATGCCCCCAAAACAATGGAAGGAACAAACTACTAAAAATTAATGGGTGATGTGATATTATGAAATGATCATATAAGGTTATATAAAAATTAATATCTTTCTATAAGTTATTAATTACACTCTTTTAACAATTATAATGAAATTTTAAATAGGTTTTATGTAAGATGAACTCGAGGTAAGTGAACTCCTAACCCAATTTCCATTCATTGGTTTAACCATCTACTTCATGAATTATGTGGTATTGAAATTGTTTGTGTGATGAATTTTTTATATATTATGTTTAATTATGTATATTAATAGTTTATATACGTATTAAATCAACAATATTAAGTCTCACATCTATTATATGATATTTCTATGGGGATTTTCTTTCAAAATTCTCTTTTATAATTCTATTTTAAAAAATTCAAATGAAATGTTTTTATGAAAATATTCATGTTGTATGATTATGTTCTAGTTCTTAAAAATTATTTATTATGAATTTTGGGACCTATATATACCTCCAATTTATTGGGTATGTGTAAGTTATATTTTGATAATATTGTTACTCGAATTGTATCTATGATGGTTGCACAATTAGGTAGCAGGGATGGTTACATTGTAAGGTAGCCGAGACAGTTAAAAATAATAAATTAGTATATAGGATTACAAGATTATGTAAATAATTAACCCAGATACATGTTTGGTTTTATTTATGTTTTTTATGTTTTGTTTAAATCTCATGGAATTCTCAAGTTTCACGAAGTGAGTATTTATGGATGACATGTATGTCTTTTTAAAAGTAATTTCATATATTTTCAAGTATTCATGGTATAATGTTTTCATTTATTATTTTTATATCCCCTACTGATATTTGTGTTCTCATCCTATGTTTTTAAATTATTTTCATAGTTTATTTGGTTTTTTAGGACAAATAATGAATCCAAGTAAAATGTTTTGATGTTTTTTCAAAAAAAAATTAAAATGTATACTCTTTTTTATGATATACACTCTATATAAATGCGTAATTTTATGTATGAATTATATAAAAATTCACTAAAATTATAAACTTTAAAAGACCCTCAATGTGAAATGAAGTTTGTTCTTGACTAAAATTCAATATTATGTAATGTAGTATGGTCGGGACCTTATCAATATAATATTTTTTTCATAGTATATAATGATCACACATGAGATTATTCATATTAATGGGAACCTAATATAATAAATCTGATTGAGTAGAAACAATTATCCTTTTAATTTCACTTACCAAACTAGTTGCTAACTGTGAAAACCCTAGTAGACACAAATGAATAGTCAAATTCATTGTAATGCAAATAAATTGCTGATAATTAAATAAAATAAATATTTTAATATAATTACCTAAACATGGATAGAAATCAAGAGACTAATTATTCTCAATAATAGGGTCTAAAATCATCAATATATAAATGAATCTACCCCTCCTAGTTGATGGTGTCATGGAATCATTACCACTATATGCCTAAAATAGAAGAACATGTGTCTCATCACTTGGTAGCTAATCCTCTATCAAGAAATTCACTAGATCATCCAAATACTCTCAAGACGTCTAAAATATATAAATAATATTAACTAATAATAATATCAATACATAAATGAGAACATAAAAATATTAAATATTTATTCAAAACAATTATATATACTCATTTTGATTGTATGTAGGATGTAAAAACTCATTATTCATATTCATGTTCAAAATCATTACCATCATCATCTCCATATTCTTACAAAACATCCTAAATTAGTATAAGATATTAAATTTCTTCATCACTCGTTGTTTGAAATTCCTTAATTATCACATCATCCACATTACCAACATCATCAACCCTTAATTGGAAATTATAACTATTGGTATCTATATCTATTAATGAATGTGATATTCAGTGATGTTTCGTGGAAATTTATACTATTTATTAACCCCATGGAACAATTTTAAATTTAATTTAACATATTTTCATGAGATTAAATTTTTATTATACTCCATAGTTTATTTGAATCTCTCCTAGAAGCACAAAATTTTTTGAAATAAACATGATGTTCTTGATGTGCTATTATAAATGGTTCATTTACTATAATATTACTTCTATACATAATGTCTATAAAACAATATATATTAGTATTAAACCAATTGTATTTAAACATTGTAACACTATTTTATTTTAGATAAAATAACTAAATTATTTCTTATAATATCTTATAAAATTCTATTTCAATTTCTCTGTGATGTGTTCCTTTAAAAAAATATAAAATTTCCCCTATTTTTTGATTGAACATATGTGCATGAATGAAATATAAAATTGTTAAATATATAATAATTATAACATTTTACCAATTTAAATAATGGAATAATCAGTTAATATAATTAACTATCAATTTTATTTTCATTTTCAATGCCTGAAAAGGAATAAATTAATTATTATTATAATAAGTAAAATATTAATTTAATATATATGGTAATGAAAAGAACTACATAATAAAATAAACAATAGTAGAAAATTACATTTTCAATGTTATTTAAGGTCATTTAATCTACCTTGTGTGAATATTTAATATGATTATCATATTACATAATAAATATATATAAAACAAATTTTCATTAAAAAAATGAATAAAAATAATTATTAGCACATAATGTATGAATTATTACATTTAATTAAAATTGAGTTGAAAATGAATATTATATTTGGGGTTTCATCTCATAAAACCCATCATTTATATTCACCACCAAAACTAGGCCAATATTGATTAAATAATAAAATTTATAATTTATATCAGTATTTCCATTTAATTCATTATGAAAAAATTTACTATGTTTTGATAAATATTTATTTTGAAAACTGTAAGAGAATAATTTTAAAATTTACTCATTGAAACATGTATTTCAAACTAACCCTACATCTATAGCTTTATTATATAAAAGTTTCCTCAATTTATATATTCATATATCTGATGGTTGAGTCTATCAATATTTTTTTATCCTTTAAAATTTGTCTTCATAATAAAAATTCCCTATTAAGTTTTTCATTAAATAAAATTAGGGTAGTGGAAATATTTTCTTCTAAAATAATATAAACTTATAATAATAACTTCCTGAAACATACTTAATTTTTCATAGTTTGATGTTCTAGCTCAATTTTCTATGAAATTATATGACATTTGTTTAAACACATCCAATTTTTAAGAATTAAACAACCCTCTAAGACCAAAAAAAACAAAATTAATTCCATTATGACATGAAAATCATTATTTTTTAATCAAATAATATGACCGTTTTTTATATAACATTATAAAATAGAAGCATGTATATATTGTAATCTAAAATACACAATACAATAATATAATAATAAATTAGTTTACTAATAAAGTTTATATGAGTATTTTAGATTCAATAAATTTTTTATTTATCATTTTCAAAAAACTGATGCATAGGATTCCTATAAATTTTTGAAATATCTAAATATTAATTTACTATATATTTAGTCATTACTAGTGTATATAACACAATATAGAATTTGTTATCCACAAGGTTCTTTGAAATATTCATCACATCCAGCTTCTAACGTACCAAAAAATTAATCCATTATGGTAAATCCAAAAAATACATATCTTCATCTTGCTTTGAACTATTTTAAATCCCACCTACTTTTTATTGGATTATAGTTCTTCCAAAATTAATGTTAACTAGTAAAGAGATGATAATTTTCAACTAAATACATGAGAGAATTACTTATGGCCCATACCGTTCAATTTTACCTCTTGTAAAATTATTAATAATTTTTTTTCAAAAGGTTATTTTGTGATAAGAAATATTTAATGAAATCAAATTACATGAATTTATTTAATTAATAATAATAAACAATTTATATTCACCCATACAGTACATAAAAAATTTAGGACTATGTGTACACTATATGCATAACATATTAAATTAAAATAGTCACTAATTCTATATAATAATGTTTCTCTAATTGTAAATTTATTTTGGGAGACTACATCATATATAGATATAACTTCACTCTAAAATAAATTTATCTAATTTATCAATAGTTTCAAATAGACATTGATATTCTTCTTTATATGACCTTGAATTCATAATTCGAAATAGAGATATAGTTCATTCACTATTATCCAAGGAGGAATGATATATGGAGTTATGAAAATAGGGTAATAAAGGTATTGAATGTTGTAAGAACCAAAGTGAAAAAACCATATAAAGAAAAATCAAACCAAACATTACGATATTCTAGATAAAATAACTAATAAAATTGATCAAAAGTCTTTTGACAGACCACCATCACAAGGATGATATATGATTATATTTACAAAAAATATTATATCAATGACATGTTAGGAATGAAGTTGAGTTATTATAAATAAATATACAATGAAATATAGTTTTTTTTGAAAAATATCTCAAACAGTTTATAAGAATTTTTTTTATTTTCCATGTTGAATGTCTTTTTATGTTAATTTTACATATGTTATACAATTAACTAATTATCTATAATCACCAAAATATGAAATAAAATGATTTCCAAATATATGAATTTTCTAAAATCTAAGACCAAATTTATTGAAAAACATTTTAACATTATTAAATATTTAATCTATATTCATCTTCCTCAGGTAACAAAGATATAACTAAAGGGATTTATTTGATAAAAAATGTTATACATTCAAAAAATTTATTTTCTATGAATAAATTTCATAACATATAATTTTGTTATGATTTATCCAAATATATAAGGTATCCTTTTCATATTTTAACCATCTATAAATTTTAAATGGTTCTAATTCATAACTCAAATCATCATTCTGAGGAATATCTTATTATAATGAGTGGAAAACATCCTCTTAAACTAAAATTTTAAATTGTTATAAAATGGGAACCAAAAAATTTGAAATTTTCATTGATTTATTTTCATCAAGTTGATACTAAAATAAATATTCAAGTTATCTAAAGAGTAAAATATGAAGTCTAGTTATATCAAACATTTCATATATCATAGATCACATTTCTTATAATAGAAAATAATTGTCCCTTATAAAAAATATTATATATTTTATGATGTAAATGTAATAAATTATTCAACACCCTCGATAATGAAATATTTATGTCAAAACCATGTGTGTTTTATTGAGGACTTCATGATTTTATAATAAAAAATTTCATTTATTTTCTTTGTCAATTATTTTATAAAAATATTAAGAATTAATTTATAATAAAAACAAAAGAAAAATATTTATTACATAAATTTTTGTTTTTTAGAAATATTATTTCCATTAAGACTCAATAAGTAATTATTTATAATAATTTAATTCTATGATAAATTAATTGGGAATTTTATTATAAATATAATTCAATTTCATTCTTTATCTTCTAATATATAGTTAGTTTTAAAACAATTACTGAGTTAATCATTGGATTAAATTAACACATTAAATAAATTATTATATTACTAGATCATATAAATAATATTTTTTATCACTGAACTTATAATTAATAATTTATTATCATTATATTTGAGGGATTAACTAAGTGGTAAATTCATGTCCTAATTATGTATATGTCCAGGGATTAAATCCTACCATCCTCCCTTGGAGGGATTTATGATCCACTTAAGGTCGATGGATTTGGCCATGATATAGGTAGGGATAGAGACCAAGGTACATGCTAATTATTGTGGTGATGTAACAGAGCAGGCACATATGTAGAATGAAGAGGCCTTCAGGACATCAAAATGTTGGGTCTTTAAGCCATATCATTGCAACGAACTAACATTGATTTGATTTAACACATAGAGTGGGGGTGTGGTCTGTCCTTACTATACTATGAGGGTCTGTGTTATTGTGTATCACATATCATTCAATACCTTAATAAGATATTGATTTGTTATCATTTTTCTATTTTAACTATTTTTTATTTTTAATAAATTTTATTGATTTCTATAAATTTTAAAAAGAATTAATTTGTTATTAATAATTTTTTTATTATAATCTTAATAACTATTTATTAGATAACACTTTCAACTATGTTTTTATTTAAAAATTTGGTATTTATATAAATTTTATTATAAATATAGTAATTTTTTTTTCATAAATATCATTATTTTTTTATTTTTTATTTATTTTATTTTATTTAAAAAATTATTATTTTAATCATTTTATAATTTTTTCATAAGATTTTAATTTATAAATTTTTCATATTTGTATGTAATTAGTTTTTTAGTATTTAATAAATATTTTTTAAAAAAATTAATTTTTTCATAAATATCTATAAACATAAATTATTGTTTCATATATTATATAGTTAATTTTAAATAACAATTATATAATTTTTTTAAATAAATGAATATTTAAAAATATATTAATAAATTTTTATCTTTCATGATTTTTGTTAATTTAATCCAGTATTTATTTTTTATTAAATATTATTTTCATTATAGTTATAGAAATATTGTATTATGTACCTTTCCCATTAATTTTTTCATTATAAATATTACATTAATATTATTTTTTAATATTCAAATTTATTTATTTTAATAAACGTTTTTTTTAAAAAAATTATTTATTTGCATGATAAATAATTTTTATTTTTTTTATTTTGATAATTTTTTATAATTAATTATTTCATGTTTATAATTATATTTTTAAATATAAATTATTTTATAATTTTATTTTTTATAAAATTTAATTGGATTTGTAGTTAGTTGTAACTATTTTTTATAAATTTTTAATTTTTTTGAAAATTAATAACATTTTAATTTTATATATTTTTTAATTATACCTAAATACAATTGAAATTTTAAAATTAAGACTTTATAGTAATATTAAATTTTAATACTAGATATAAATAATCTGGCTAAACAAAGAAAAATTAATCAAATTCATTATTATAAAAACAAACTAAACAAAAACAACATAAAACATAATTAAAAATGACATAAATAATAAATTTAAACAATAAATACAAATAAATAACTACTAATTTTTTAAATAAAATAATTTGAAAATAACTCTCAATTGAGGAAAAAATGAGTAAAATTGGATCATAAAATTAAAATCATAATTTGATGCTCTTGAACTTTTAAAAAAGAATGGGAATGAACCCTTTAATAAAGTAAAGGGGATTCGTGAACCGCTTTATATAATATATTATTATAATGGTTAATAATGAAAGAGAGAACATTTTCACTATTAGTCTACATTAATTAATGTTAATATATAAAAAACATATCTTCAATAAATATTTATGAAGAAACAATTTTTCCATGATGACTATTTTTAATGAAATGTCTATCCATTGCAGAAGATAACATCCATTTTTATGTTATCTAAATTTTTTCAAAAAATCATTTATGATTGATTATTTATTTTCAACACCACATCACAATAGTGTTAAGTTATCTAGCATATTAAAAATTATATATGATGGATAATGTCTATTTCAAATACTATATGACATAATTGCGATGAATTATCATACCAATTGGAAATAACATTGGATTATATAGTACACACAATCTCATCAAAACTAATATAGGTGAATTTATTATTCAAAAAATAGAACAATATAATTGGGACTATTTGTGATGGAATTCCTTCCTATTTTAATGAGAATTCATCAAAGGTATTATTTTCTACATATATTTCATCCATCGTAAATATGAAATCAAAAATAAATATTTTTCATATTGTCATATTGATCTATCATCAAGAATATCATGTCCTATGATAATCCATTTTACTCAAATATAGAAAAAAGCAACAAAAACCTCTAATAACCTAGAAAAACTATGAAATTCCATTGGAAAATCTAGTTTTCAAATGAAAATATCGACCAAAAAGTTCAAATAGATGTATAAGAAAAGGAGTAAAAAAATGAGAATCAATACTATCTATTAAGAAAAAATCAAGAGTCTAATATATATCATAATATTCACAACTTTTCAACTATCTAGCTAGGTTATTTCCGTGGTCTGTAACTCCCATTGACTATTAGGCCCACCTATATGACCCTGATATCATCCTCCTCCTTGACCATGATTTTTTGGATTGGTTATGGATGTGGTCCTTTAAGATAATTAATTTATCCCACTCCTCCCTAATTCTATTAGGGGAAAAACAGAAATTATAAATGATAGGGAAGTTATGTTTATCATGGAATGATATTATTATATAAGTTGTTACTAGGGAGGCCAAAAGAATTGATATGGAGGTCATTCTACCATCATATTATGTCTAATGTCCTTGTATAGCTCACTCAACAATAAATAGACTAGAGCACCACTGAACCTTAGGCACACCTCGCAATACACAAGAGGTTGACTACTAGTAATGAGGGTTTATGATGTGATAGTGGGGAGGCAATACACTATGATAAGAAATCATTAAAAAAATATAATATGTAAAAAGATCCAATAAATAATAATAAAATATCATATAACAAGAGGAACTATAAAAACATACTAAAATCTCTAAAAATATATATTTTTAGTGTTTTATTCATTATAAAATGGTTAAACAAATAACCCATGGGCTAATCATGTATGTACATGCACAAAAGTTGTCACGACCTATCCTCGGGGCCCGTGTTATGACTACCCCAAGCCTGCCATCCATAGGGCAGGGGATAGCGACTAGCACCAAAGGCGTATATCCCTAATCTGGGAAGGCATTGCCTTTATAGTGGTAACACACACACAAACAGAGTATGCTGGAAAAAAATCACAAAGTGAAAACTATATACAAAAAGTAGTGCTGAAAGTAAAAGGGGCCAGAAATAAAATTCCAATAGTAAAGTACAGGTACAATGGAAAACAAGTACAACTAAAAATGGAACAACAGCTAAAAAGGGAAGCTCCTGGAATGTCCTCCGAGTATCCGACCTGAAGGGTAGGTACAGATATCCACCTCTGCACTCCACCTTTATCGGTCTGCTCCATGTACGGTCTCACCTTGTGGTCCACCTCTAGGTACCGTCCGGTCCTGGCTTGCTCTCAGCCTCCATCAACGTTGTCCATCGTCTGCATCCAACACAACAAGGTGCGAGCATAGCCCGTGCAGGGGTGAGTATAACGATACTCAGTAGGGACCCCAAGACCCCCGAAGGTCTCCCAGAATCCACAAAGGATAAACCACCAAAGAAAGATACAGTGAAGAAGTATCAACCAACCATACTTAGGTATATGGACATACATATATCTAATTTATCAATCTTAGTTTGGCTCCAACTCTCGAGCCCAAGTACAACCCAATCCACATAGGAAGCAAATTCAGTCACATCGATGATAATGATTGATAGTCAAGACGTAGATCACACAGGTACACATCTTTCAAATAGCGATAAAGATGATCAGATGTAGTTACTGATTCATCTAAGCTATCAGACCCACACAAGATACAATACTAGCTAAGTTTTCAGACCCACATAGGACACAAGGCCAACTACTCTGTCGGACCCACAAAGGATACAAGTACATAGGTCAAACTGACAGACCCACATAAGATACAAGAACAGTAGTCATCGTTGTCGAACCTGCAGAGGATTCTAGTATAGTAGTCATCACTGTCGAACCCATGGAGAATTATAACGATAGATATGATCAGATGTAGTCACTGATTCATCTAAGTTGTTGGACCCACACATGATACAAGACCAGCTAAGTTGTTGGACCCACAGAGTATGCAAGACCAGACACTCTGTTAGAACCACATAGGATACAAGTTCATAGGTAAAACTCCTGGACCCACACAGGATAAAAGAATAGTAGTCATCACTGTCGAACCCACGGAGGATTCCAGTACAGTAGTCGTCACAGTCGCAGCCAGCTCTAGGGTTCACGCACACATCACGCTCGACTTCGGAAGGGTCCGCTCCTCGAGAAAACGGGTTCGATACATAAACTATCACGAAGTCTAGAGTTTATGTATCCTGATGTTACATCTCATTAAAAGTAACACAATGCGACAGATGACACATCAATCTGACGCCCGGTCTGAGGGTTATTGGCATTTCTGTTCCAAGGGCCCAGTTGGATTTCAGGTACAATCCTACCTGGCCATACTCCAACCACATTCAAATCCTGTTCAGAGTAACCCAAAAGGACTTTCTCATTGAAAGGATTCAAAAGTAGTTGACGGCACGCCAGTCGGACGTCCAGTCCTTAAGTTATAAGTGTTTCTGGTACGAGGGCCCGGTTGGTTTCGGGGTTGAACCAACCCGGCCATACTGAAACTTCACTAAAAACGTGATTTTAATATACCAAAAAGACCGTATCGATCCAAGGAATCCAACCCAACTGACGGTTTATCGGTCGGAGGTCCGTAGCTCATGTTATGGGTGAATCACCGAAAGTAGTCCGAAGAGGGGGGTCTGGGTCTGGTCCGACTCGGCCCCACCCGCAATGGGTCAGCATGAACTGAGTCGACCCCACTCGGTTCCAGGTCCGACCTGGTAGGGTGCAGCCCGGCCCGGTGGCTATGGCCTGGTTCATGCGTTAGGCGGCCCGGCCCGCTAGGCTGGCGTCCCGGCCCGTGCAGCAGGCGGCCCAGCCCGGTGGCTGGTCGCAGCTCGGCCAGCTGGTTGAGTGGAGCAGGGGAGAGCGGCCCCCCAATTTCATGAAAAGGTGGCCCCATATGGTTCCTCCTTTCCTCCCCAGATCCCGTGGTTTCGGATTCCTCTCTACCACCGCGGTCGGTGCCACGACGGTCTTCCACCGGTGGCACTGCCGGCCACCTCCGGTCGTCGGCATCACCGTGATCTTCTGCGGACCACCGGAGTCATTCTAGTGGTCTGATTTAGCTCCCGTCTACTCCGATGGCCTCATCAGGTCCCTCTCTTCACTGCGAAGACCTCAAATCAATGTTTCCCTTTCGTTCATCCATCTCACATCAAACCGCACATCAAAAACAATAAGGCAGAGTGTCCAGACTTGTTTTTTAGCCCGTGCCTTTTGCATTAGAGGATCAAAAAATTATCCATAATATATTCACCAAAGCACTAGGTTATAAATTACATGTATAAAATTATTCAAAAACCCCCTACCTTGTAATCATATTTTACCATAGACGAGGAAATCGGCGTCACGGATAACCGTGTCGTGGGAAGAGGATTTGAAGACGATGTTGATTTGTTGACGTTGGTGTGTGTCCGAGGAGGAATAATAATCGATGTTCCTCATGGTCGGCTCCTCCTATTGTTGCTTGAATGAAGATATAAGATGGTCTCATCATTCTTTGTTGGAGAGAAATAATGTTCTTCATGTTCTTTTGGGAATAATTCTCTCTCCCTAATTCTCCAAAGATTCCACCACAGAATATCTGCCTAGCCCATATAAAAAAAGCCTTCCCCAATATTATAATAATGGCATGCAATTCCAAACAATTAAAAAGAATTTTTGACACACCAAATTAACAAATGAAGAAATTAATTAATTGTCTTGGCACAATTAATGGGAGGAAGGTGGAGAGGCTCCACCATTAAGTGGAAGCATAGAAGTTAAGAGAGGGGTTTAAGGGAGTTAAAGGGGGAGTTGAGGGGTTATGTGCTCATATGGGCCCCACACACATTATCCTTCCATTGGAGGTTATGTGTGGTGTGGGCCCCACCTCCAACTCCACTTTGGAAGAAATAACCACCACTTAAAAATAAAATTATATAAAACAACATTTTTATTTAATTTATTATGAATCCCCAAAAATTAACTCCCGCTCTCGACCAAACACAACTGCGGTAAAGGTCTCTTTAAGTGAATACTAGCGCGACGAGTTCATCGGTGTCCTCAGATTTCAATTCTGAGCACTAGTTCGAATGATAGAAAAACCCACAAGTACGTTTACTAAATGTGCCAAACAAAACTTCATAATTTAATTCTGGGAACTCTGGGCCTTGGAATCAGGCGCCATCAGAAACTATGGACTCATAAAATTCAAATGAATTTAAGAAAAACATTTACTTGAAATTTCTGGGTCTTTACAAAAGTATCCAAAAATAAATTGTGAACTCAAATTCATAGAACTAACTGACATATCTACAATTCCAAAATTTCCTTTTTGTGCACTATAAGTACCTCTATCTACTAATATTGATTTAGTAGACCCTATCCCTTAACTGTGTCATGTGGAAAAATGTCATCATGCATCCCAAAGGGCCTTTGCGGGTTTATGTAGGAAGATGGTTGGCCACCACTAAATGTTTCCCTGCATAAAATCCTTATATATTTAATTTTATTCAAATTGAATTAAATGAAAACCAATTTGATCAACAAAAACTACTCCAAAACACACGCAACTTTCTATGGTGATCCCTTTACCTACTTTGGATAGCGACTGAGTGGGATGTGATATTCATGTTCTGTAATACCTGAAGTGCTCGTGGTCTTAAAATCTATTTCATTTCCCTAAATATAAAATGCCAACCCATAACAAATGTTACCATCATGAGATATCCATGATGTAATTATCCCCAAATCTGTGTTCATTGAGCAGTTTCAGAAAAAAAATATTACTCTACTGGGACCTCAGGCATGCCTCTCCATATGTTTGTGCTATTTACCATCAATAGGGGTTTAGGGTGTTACAGTCAGGATACTATAACTCCATATCAGAGATTGAAATCATTAAAAAATAACCAAACATCATCCATAAACAATAGTCATTGTATGTATATGATATAAAAACAACCATGTTATAATAGATGTCTCATAGAAGAAAGAATTCATAGATAATCATGGTCATACCAACACATCAAATAACCACCCACTAGGCCGATCACATTCTTAGAGAAATAAAGGAAATAAAATGTGAAAGGGTCTTGTATCATTGCTGATTCATACCACAATCCCATTCTTGTAAGTACATATGAGTTATCCAACATTATCATGATACACTAGGATTCTAAAAACACTTAGCTTGTGATCAATGAATCCCACTCATGTACCCAAGGGTTACGGGAACCTAGTAGGGTAAGAGTACAAATTGATTGGTCACCACCAATGTAGGTCCTAACATAGACATTAAAAGTAATGTGTGAAAATGGATATGCTGATATGGATAAATAAATACATTGAAAAATTGTAAATGAATAATAACAATAGATCCATTGGGTTCAAATGTCAAAATAAATCTCATATACACCTACTTCAACTAGTGCTGGTGTGTTAGTGATCGTCTCACATATCCATGAAAACTAGTACCAGAAAAATAAAGTTATATAATAGAATGTGAGAGAACTGATTCTAATGCATAATATTAGGTAAATAATATAAAACATGGAATACAACTAATTATTTGGGGGATGAGACTGGGAAATCTAATATTAATATCAATAATGTAGTTGATTCATCAAGGGATGACCCTAGGAAATCCATATAGACCTAAACAACTATATCATAAAATTCTTGTAATTTTATATAGTAACAAACCAAATCCAATAGAATTTATCATATAATTCTATATAGATAGTAATCACATCCCAATCCATGGATATTTTCTAGTGCATTCTATATTAAATAATCATTAGAGTCGAATCTAAGGAGCACATCAAAAGATTTTTTTATCAGTAGGAACAAAAGACAAATCTTGGTCATCCTATTCCTGGAATACATGTATTTATATATATAACTAAGAGATAAATTATCCTCTAATGTTATATCATCCCACAATATATTCTGGGTCTATGTTAATAACCATTATAATTGTGGTTCATCCATGTCTTCACCCTCTCAAGGGTCCTTATATTACTAGGGAGTGCACTAGGGTCCCCTAGTTTATGTCATACATGGAAACCCAACATGGGTTCCTTTATCTAATTTGAATATATCAAATAAACAGCGATAAATAAAATATATTAATGTTACTTTAATTCATTATAAACATTCCACAAAGTTGTCATCATTGTAGTTTGAGACACATGACATTACTCTAGATAAATTGAACAAGACTCGTATCATTTCCCAAGTTAATCCTAGTCCATCCATCACATTTCTAACCCACACATTCAAAAACTTACACCCCAATAATACCATATGTGGTGCTCCCATTCTAGGTAAAAAATGTTCACCCTTCTCCCTCATCAACCATCCCCATGGCTCTAAGGCATCTCATGATTCTACCACATCCTACTTGAGCCAATCGCTCTTAGTCTAATGCTCAACTCTACCAGGAGGAATCAAGGGGATCTTTTTCTAAGAGACAGTATGTATCATTCATTTATTTTAATTTAAACCCCACCAGGGGTTCATGTATCCCAATGAATATAATTATAATTATAATCTTGTCAGTCAATGTATGTGACATCCTTCCAGCTCACAATGGTCAAACAAAGCCCTTGGCACATTGTTCATTTCATTTATAGGAACTCAATTTTAACTAATTAATTCATCAATTCTGAATTCCGATCGTGCAATGGTTGAGAGACTATATATATAATTCCATAAATAATAAATTCATTTACTAAAGGGGGTATTTTTGAGGGACCAACTACCTCAAATATTGTTATTTTGTTTTTAAGAACTACCCTGCAACCCTCACCTAATCTCACCCAAGTTGATCAGGTTATCTCCAAATAATATGATGCCCTAACTCAAGAAAAAACATCAAATAATTAATTATAAAAACATATAATTATTTAATAAAATCAAATATAACAATTTATAATTAATTTCTCAATTTAATTTCAATGGAAAAAATTCACAGTCTCACTGAGAAACCTAATCTGACCGAAATGATGACCAACCACCCAAGTAAAGCCAATAAAATCATACTGAAGCTATCCCGATCCAAATTTATATCACAAGAAATCGATTCATTCACCAATAAATGTTTATTTAAAAAATACCGTGAATAAAATCATACTGATTTTTACCATCAATAAAATGATATGAAGCAACATGCATTTGTTGCATCGAGGCGTCCTCTAAACATGTTGAGAAAAATCCCAATCATATCAAATTATTTCAACCAAGATCTGGTGTAAATAATCCCTAAAACCCTAATTTGTGATATATAAATTATAGAAGAAAATAATAATAATAAAAATGATAATAGAAAATGAATATCACCCCTCAAATCTCTTTAATAACCACATCATATTTTCCCCAAACTAAAGAGAAATTGAAAGATAAAAAGTGTGGGATCCTCCCTATTTCGATCATATATGAATGGGGAGAGGAAGAGGTAAAAGGTGTATTAAAAGTAGTGGGAAAAAATTGGGTTTAAAAAATGAAAATAAATAGGGCGGTACCGCAGATTTTAGTACAATACGGTGTGCCTTGAGGTAACACCCAAGTCACTCAAAATTCCATGGGTCATTGTAAGATCCCTCACATCTTTACCACTTATGAAAAGACGAAGACACCCAAACCATGATGTTATAAATTTAATAGTACTACCCATGGTATAATCCTAGTACATAACAACACATAGAATAATATAGGGGTGAATTTTTAGTCACCAATGATCCTATTCCACCCAAAATGCCCAAATGAAAAACCAAAATAACTAGCTTGGGAATTATGAGTACCCTATTTCCCATAGGGTTATCTCATAAAAAACATACTAAAACTCCCAAATTCAAGGTTTCATGGTGTTTTTGGCTTTTTAAGAAACCAAAACATCCAAAAATACTTGGTGATATCCCATAAGATCCACATCTCACCCAATGAAAAATACTCAGCAGCACAGTTTGGTTCTCCTTAGGGTCCCGAAAAATAGGCACCATAACCAAATAAATGAGAATTACCCCTTAAAATTTCCCAAAATTGCATATCCTAAGAACTATTATCATATTAGGGCTCAATTATCATGAACTAAATATTTCTTCCTCCACCACAGGGAACTCCTTATTTTGGAGATCACTATGGTCCCTCAAAATAGGTATGATGGATCCAGTACTGAATGGTCTATAGGAAGTTTCTAATACAGAAAATCACCAACTGGTACATGCTCAACCAATTCACTATTCCCCATGGTATTTGAATTTTACCCTCTACAATGGGGTCCACCATGAAATGTTACTCCCTTTGGTGGTGCACCTATATGAAAATATTACTTTGGGTCTACCCCAATCTAGTATTTCATCCACCAAATCACGTAAGGAACATGTCATTCCTCATTACACATATAACCACATATATTAATATATTACAACCCTTAGATTCCATTCTGAACACAATTTACCAAAAAAACTACTCACTGGCATTAAAAATTTAACGTTCATATGAATTACCCAAAATAAAAAAACACAGTTCTTTAAAACCACCAAATCATAACACTTCAAATCACCAAGAAGCCTTAATAGTCCTTTAACCATTAAACTCATCCTATCCCAACATTCCATTTATGATCATCTCATCATGTGGAACCCTAATACACCAATTAATATTTCATTATATGTCTCCAGACATGTGGTTTACTATTCACCAAAAATTAAGCTCCTACATTCTATCATCACTAAATTGCATAGATTGTGAACCAAAAAACCTATATACGATGAGACACCATGGTTTCATCTATAAATTCCTAATCTGAATCATGTCACTCCCCAATATAGAGATCTACCCCAAGGGTCTGTTCTGAGCCACAGTCCACCCCACTATCAGAATCTCCTATCAAAACACATTTCTAATGACATAGTGCTGAAATAAAGGTTTTATCCATCTCATCTCATTTAATTATAAAAGAAAAGACTATTTGGTCCTTTTAAGACCAAATATTCTAGAAAAACTTGATCATGCCATTCGAAACACCATCTCATCACCTGAAACCAATGTCTTTACTCTTGAAGGCATCGTGATACTGTGAAAACAATGAACCAAAGAAAAAACCCAGAAATTTAATGTAATTACATGATCATTTCGACAACTAACCAATATAGTTGTTACACTTTCATCGTGGACACCAAAAAACTACTGATATTATTCAACCTCTTGTCACATTAGAGTCATCCCAAATGTGGTAACAATGCATAGACTCTACCCAATACCACATTAATATTTAAAATTTAGTATTCTATAAAGAATAATATTTCAATGGATCTTATCAAACACTAATATAAACTTTCCATTTCAAAAATCCAATGACCAATATCATCACAACCACAACCCTACTATATAGTGGTTCATAACTTCATGGACCATGCTTCATCAAACACTACAAATAATTAAACATGACTTCCCTACTCAGAACTGATTTCTAACCCAATACATCATCTACTAATCATTCATGGATTAACATAAATTTAATCCTAAAAATAAACTGAAATTCCATCCAAATAGATGAACAATTTTGAACACCCCACCATATGTATTTCTTTATACCTCCCCAAGAGAGAAATTCCCAATGGAATTCCAACATAAAATCTAACTAACAATATGTCTCAAGAAACACACTTGAGTCAATCATACCATGGTACCCCGTTATATCTCCAATTTTATCTCTCTCCATATCACGGTATTTATAATTTTTAGCATGACCAATGGAAATCCTACCTATAAGCAGTTTATTGAATACATTAGTCCTCAACTCTCACGCAAACTCTCACTGATTTAAATCTCAAAAGGTATTGGGTGTAACTAGAGTGTACTTACCCGGTATCATCAAAAATAATGGGTGTACATTCCTATAATAAATAGTCACATAGCTTGAATCATAATCTATGCATTCCATTGTCATATAATATTAATCACTCTTGGTGCTCCTCTTCAAAAATTGACATATTACATGTGATATAATTTATTAAACTATCACGTATAAAACTAAGCATGGTCCCAAAATAAGAAGAGTTTTCCCATGTTATATACTTCCTAGATATGATATTATTGGATCTCAGTATTATATTTAGTTAAGATCCCGAACTAAAAATAATAGGGTCAGGCATCCGACCATTATAACCCTTTGAAACCTATATTAATAATAGAAGAACTCTTCATGTTTCACATTAAAAACAATTGTGTCATTAACTTTTCTATACCATATACTCTATAATATCTCCCATGAAGAAATATTATAAACCTATGTATATAACAGTGCTTCTCATTTATAATAAACTCACAAGAAAATTCTAATCCCTCTCCTAGGTTACCCTCATATAACACAATTCATCTCATCCACAATGTTTGGATCCCCAATATTCTTAGCCACACCTCAAAAGGAATAGTTTTTCTTACATAGCCTATAAACCATATATCATATATGTTATATGTCATGGGGAAGAATATATACTTTTGCCTCTAATATCAGGTTCTAACTCATGTTCCAAAACCCACTCTAGGGTTCTACCTCATATACCTCATAGAAAGCACAACCTAAACAACCTCCCCTCTAGGTAATTGATCCTTAATTAGAATATTTATATGATACCTTTCCCTAATGGTCAAAAATATCATGTGTGTGTATATATATAAAATGTAATCATTCTATGATGACTTGTGTCATGTATCCCACAGTAATATGGTTCGGTTATATAGTATTCAACTAGAAATCTATATGGGAAAACACCATATGGGTTTTGGTTTTCAATTTATGTAATTGAACCCAATTTATTCTTGTAAATAGTACCATAATCTCCCACAACAAAGAAAATACATTGTGGTTCTAGAATCCAAATGACCAATCAACAAATAAAATAAATTTTGTTCTAGAATCTAGATGACCAATCAACAAGGAAAATACATTAAGGTTCAGATCAGTATAATTCCACCAACAAGTTAAACGGGAAAACACAACAAAATTTTTTTTATGATTTATTGAAATGAACCCTCATCAACAATGATATATATCACAAATATTTTGGTGTATGTCACATGAATCCTATATGAATAATATTATATATATACACATGATTCATTTAAAGAGACAAAGGGACAAGAAAACATAAACCGTAAATAGAACACATAAGTGTATAACAATAAGTGAAATCATATAACCATAAAACTAAAATCTTATAATATAATTCCTTTAACTTAGTAACCTGGAAATTCCATCAAAAAAATTGTTCATTATACAGCGATATGTGGTCTATCCCAAGACATGCTATATTATTATATCACTTCTCTACCACCTATCCAAACAATAAGACAAAAAAAAGCTCTGATAGTACCTTTTAACTTCCTCCCCCAATATCTAGACTCTGAGTAGTTCCTGGACATAAGAAGTCACTAAATAGTCCACAGAAGATCCTCCTCATACCCCAAAATTTTCCAATTAGTACTGGAGGTCTTGTGTGTAATCATAGGGACACTATACCCCCATATCAAAGTGTGAAATAACATAAAGATAAACAAAAATCATCTATAAAAATAATCATTGTACACATAATCGATAATAACAATTAGTCTATAATAAATGTTATACATTATAAAGTTGTCACAAATATTGATGGTTATTCAAACACATCAAATAATCACCCACTTGTCCAATAAAACATACTCATTAAAATAATGGAAATAAAATTTACAAGGATATAATATTATCATAAATCAATACCTCAATTATAAGAATCCATGTACCTTTGAGCAATCCCACTCACTCATGCTAAACCAAGCCTCTGTCCAACCTAAACCTAGGGCTGGTGAACTATTCTCTAGTATCCAAGTTTCATGGACACAATAACAGGGTGTGGGGTAAAAATTAATAGGGATGAACTAATTAAATACATAAGATAACAATAAAAATTCCTAAATTTACATGTAATATTATTAGGTGAAAAAAGAAACCTAATATAGGATCATAAATAAATAATCACTATTTATCCTCAAGTTCTACAGTGACACCTATGATTGGTTATACCCACCTCAGACAATGTTGAGGTATCTTTGACTGTGTCACATGACAATGCCAACAAATACTAGGCCTAATGTATATATAATAGTACATGAAGGCACTGATTCTGAGGAATAAATCTTGTAAATCCAAATCATACAAGGAAAGAATTTTATTCAAAACGAGATAACCCTAGGCAATCTAAGAGTAACATCAATCATGAAGTTAATTCATATGGTTATAACCATAATAATTCCATATAGACATCAATGGTTGAATCAAAAAACATTAGGCCTCCCATATAGTCATAAACAAAATCCAATGGGATTTTCCATGACATCTAAACTAGTATGCATCTCATCCAAATATAATGGGATTTTCCAAGGAAAATTATTTCAAATATTAACAACAAATGCATCCTAGGAGAGCATCCAAGTCATTTCAAACTAATAATCACTAAATCCGGATCATATTAATCACATGAATTGTAATTATGAATTTTATATATAGTTAGGATTTAAGAGATTATCAGATGATATCTCATCTCACAACTTTTTTGGTTTCTATGATGACACCCACAATCGTCCCTTCCAATTCCTACATGCACCCTCTCAAGATATTCTATTTCACCAAGGTACCCACAATGGTCCCCTAATTCACATAATACATGATAAAAACACATGGGTTTTGTTATAAAATTCATATATGTTAGGTAGAAACCTTCCAATCATAAGGAATCACACTCTTTTATTTATCATAAACATAAGACGACCTCATAATCCATAGAGTAAAAGTCAATTGGTATTAGTCTAGAGAGATAGAATAAGGACTATCTAAATTCCAAATTTAATCATGGGTTAGACCTCACACACCAAACCTATATATTCAAAAACATCTTACCTAGTCATACCCTCTTAGGTTCTCTCATGCTAGGAGAGGAAGTATCCACCCCCACTCATCAACTAGACCAATGGTTCAAAGTCATCTAATAGTTTCATCATGACATACATGTCCCAATAACTTTTAGTCTAACACTCACCTATAATAAGATTCACTAATGGATACCTAAGTTAAGGGCCTCTATTTTTCATTAATTTTATCTAATTTACACCCCTAATGGGATTTATTTATACTAAGTCATACAATAACAATTATACTCTCAATAATTAGTGAGTGAGATGTCCATTTAGTGCACAAGGGAATATTATGTCCCTTGAGACTTTGTTCATTTCATTCATAAGCATTTAATTTTAGTTATAAAATAATTTAATTTAAATTTAAGTATCACACATGTTGTGAGACTATATAAAACATGCCATAAATATTAAATGAATTTTATAATTGGGGTAAGTTCGAGGGACCACCTACATCAAATAGAGTAATTTCATTTTTAAAAGTAGACTAACACCTCTCACCCTTCCTCATCTAAGTTAAATAATCCATTAATAAACCACAAGAGGCTCTAACTCAAGTCATGATTTTCAATAATTAATAACATTGGTTTATAACTATTTATTCAAATTATTTATAACAATTTATAATCGTTTTTTAAATTTAATAAAAATATAAAAAAATAAAAATAGTGTTTAGAGAAACCTCATCACACTGGAATGATCAATGACATCCCTAGATAAATCCTTATAATGATGAATTTACTTTATCACCAAAAAAATATTTTATTTAAAAACCATTAATAAAATAATGTGGTGATGTACCTTCCACAAAATAGTATAAAATATATGTGTCCATCATTTTGGGGTGTCCTCTAACCACGTTGATCAAAATACCCAATATCATATACGATTTTCATCATTTTTTTGGTTTAAATAATTATAATAACACTCTGTTGGGTCACCCAAATTATATAGAAACAAAATAATATTGTAAAATATGAAATATAAGGGAGATATATCCTCAAAACACTAAAGAAAACACATCACATTCACCCCAAAATGAAGGGTAAATTGAAGGACACAAAAGGATAGATCCTCCCTAGTTTTTTTGTTCATGTGAAATAAGAGTAAGAGGGAAAGGGGGCATTAACATAAAAGGGGGAAAATTAGTATTTCAAAAGAAATTAAAATATGATAGGGAAACACCATATATGGAACTAAATCATGGTGCACCTCTAGGAATCCCCTGAGGACCCCCACCATGCCTAGTTCCATGGTTAGGAAACTCCCCTATTTTTCATTTTTGATAGGCAGAACACACCCACACAATGCGGAGATTCATGGAATGGATATCCCCGTGGTCTACCCCAAATGGCCAGGAACATAGACCATGACACAAGGGAAACTGTTTATGTTCCCTAGGATCCTCTATCTTCTAGAGAACTATCACAGTCACAGAAAAGGAAAAACATGGACGTTTCCCCCCATTTCATATAGAGGGAACTCTTAGAGAAAAACACGCACCAAAATTCCCATCTCCAAGGATTCATGGAATCCTTGGGTTTTCTTGATTCCACACACAATAGGGATACTTTCCCTAATAAATGACCAATGAGACCCTATAATGGACCTGACTCACCCGAGAAAACACAAAACAGAACTACACCATGTACCATGATCGGGTTCCCCTCAAGATTTGTCAAATTGGAAACCATTACTATATAAATGGTCATTTTTTCCTATGAATTTCACACAAGTGCATCTTCCATGAACCATACTCAGCCCAGGGATCTATTCCCTCAACAAGGGAATTTATTCCACCACAAAAAAGTGGATCACATTGTGGTACTCCTCATGGACCTTAAAAATGAACACCACCACTCCACTGTAGTGTAGTCTCTGTAGAATTTCTAAAAGGGACACAAAACATGTGATATATGCACAACCCAAGTGTTATTCCCTCCATCATTGGCATTTTACCCTCTACCACGGGATCCAAAATGACAAATTTCTCACTATGGTGGTCCACCTGTAGTAAAATTTTATTTCATGTCCACCCACCTTTACTCTATCTTCCACCCAAACACTCAAGACACCACTCAAGCCTCATTCCACATCCAAAAACATCTCCTTGATAAGTTCTAACACAACTATTTCATTTTAAAACATAGTTATTGAAACAAAACCCTAAAGAACATTAAGAATTTAATTTTCTTTTAATTTTTTTACTTCTCAAAATACATGGGTCTTTACACAGGAATTTCCAAATAAAATCCCTATATTATATCTCAAGCCTCATGGTCATTCAAACCCTTTACCAACCACTACCTTAACAACCTACTAAAACCTAATTTCAAGATTTCAACATAATGTCCTAAAAGTTGTCATATATGGAAAGAGACTTCTCTTCTACAATGATCTCAATAACCACCAATGTGTCATGGCCACCTATGGTGTGTCCATCCTATGAAATGATTTCCAACATCATCACCGCTAAGATGCTCAGTCTATGAAGGATACTTCTAATTAGTAGTTCTCAATTTTTTTCCATATAATGTTTTCATGAAACCAAAAAAAATCAACCCCCATAGAAATAAATTTTTACCAACAACCTATTCATGTAAAATAGTGAACTCTTGTTTCCACTAGTGGAAATAATCAACACCATCTACATCACCATAAGGCCTCTCACGTCCCACTGATCATGCTTCCAAGGAACCTCCCTAATCCATACATCTTGTGTACCAATAAATTGCATGATTGGTGAAATTACAAGAAAAATCCATCAAGAAATAAAAAAATGCATAACAAACATAACCCATCATTTACCGTAAGAGACTACACTTAGTTATCTCAAATGGAAAATTCAAATAGAGAGTGGTTCTATTCCTAGTCTCACATATGATCTTACCCATTATTAATTACCATATGATTTATAAAAACACATATAAAAAAGTAAATTATTAGACAAAATTTCAATATAGTTATTAAGAATCCTCTCATCGAATACCATGGTCTGATTTGACTCTAAATAGTAAATTAAAAAAACCATATAAAAGGAATTTGGGATTCCAAAAAACAAAATAGAGAGAAATTTAGGAAACAATGAACATGTAGTACTCTCCATAAAAATAATTTCCTTCCTACAACAAACGACATGATGAATGGGAAATCAATAAGTGGCATCTCTTAAGAGGGAAGAAAGAATGACTGGGAAAAAGTTAAGTATAAAGTGACCTGCTACTGGATTAAATAAGGTTAGAACCACATTTAAAAATTAATTTTAAACAATTTTATAATATTTAAAAAAACTAGACATCCGGAACCTCATGGAGTGGCTCTTTAGCAAATGGTGTAATTAACTATGTCAGGGAAACCCTCCAAATGTAATTCTCACTTATCATGACACATCATACCTTCATTAAATCTAAATAGAGACCTAACATTACTTACTTTGGTCACACTGAGGAACAAACCTTTCCCATCATGGTGAAACACATCTCACTATGACCCTAACCATGTCCCATCCCTCCATATAGATGCCAGATCTTTGGAAAAACAAATATTTAATCTTATGCGAGAAATTTTATTCCCATTGAACACCATTCATAATGAAATAGAACCTATTATAACCTGATCCACTGCAATAATAGAAATTAATATTACACTACTATTTGTTACCGTTATATAAAACCCACCATTACACATTTCCTTTGGTTGTGCTATGGTCGCCAACCATCCCCATAAATTTTTTTCTCATGTATCTTCTCTTCACATTATGGTTACCCTCTCCTACCATGTGACCGATAACCTACACAGAAATGTGATTTTACACTACCCCTCAACATGTTGTGATCACATGTGTTGTAGGATGGATTTTACCTATTTTAGAACTATTTCCCTTAGATTAATCAAACCCCCCAAGATTTGATTCTTGAACTACGCTAACACCCTTGACACCTCAACATGGTTTAAATTCACACGACCATATTAAGATCCAACCTAAATTACCTCATTCAACTACCAAGGTCGTTACAACCTCCACACTATAAAACATATATTAATTAAGCTATCTCAGGCTAAAAAACTAAACAAAACCAACCAAAACCTAATAATCCCAATCACTAAACTCTTAAAACACCAAAAATATTCTAAACACTTATATCTAATCAGGATTACCAAGGAAAACTAACTCAATCAATTGAATCTTTTAGTGGGAATTCCCTAGTATACAAACCACCTAACTATCCACATCCTAAATAAATTACTCAACCTAAAAAAGGTACCACACCAACCATAATAATCAATCCTATAAGAACCAACTATACTATAACATACCCATCTAAACCATTGTCATGGGTTGGGTTAGAGGTGATACTGACACAAGGTGATTTTCTTATGACAGAAAATACAGGTAGTAAATTTAATGCGATTATATTTACATTGGGGAATGATATAACATTTACAAAAAATAAAACAGATAATAAAATTCAAAAAACTAACACAACTACATTATTGATGAGTATCTTAAATATAACTCAAATGAAAAAGCAATAAACCAACAATATCAGATTAGACAATATAATGTATAACCAATATGATCAATAATTCCAAAGGAAATATGGATACAAAAACATTGATGTGGAATCTTTAAAATAAATACATAAGATAAATTCCAAACTCCAATACCATACTGGGGAAATAGCATCCTGATGCTCCATTAGATAAATAAGAGACCATTTTTTTACCTGTTTCAAGGAGAACAACATCTTTATATAATGAAAAGGGCATATTCCAGGGAGATTAATCATTCCTAGTAGTATTTCCATAAGATGCATTCAAAATCATGCCAAATGGACAATCAAAAGTTATTTCATGGTTTAAAATATAATCTATAATAACATAGGAACATAAAAATAGTTTCTTAATCTAAAATAATTAAATTTAAAAGAACTATTTTTAAATCAATACCATTTGAAATTACCATACTAAACCTATCCACTCACACACAAATTTATAATAGGTGAGAGTTCCATACTCTTGAGTGGTTACACAACAATACACAAATTCATCAATAAGTTACCATTTTCTAGGTGCCTCTAGTTTTACACCACACCCCAAAAAGGTCACGTTCAATACAAAGATAAATACACACCAACCTTGTATGAACATTTCATACACAAATTAATTCCCAAAAAATTATTTCTGAAATTCATTATTTTTTTTAAAACACAAATTGAACATAATTTTTCATCAAAAAAAACATAAATTTTAAACCATAAATTATATTGGTTTTCCAAAAACTATTAAAATAACCAAGATTTCTAAACCATTAACTTAGAGTATTTTCTATAACAAAATCATAGATTGATTAATTTTTAATTAAAATAAAATAATCACAAATTATAATACTTCAAGTTATAGAAATAGAGTATAAGAGATATGATCCTCTACCTCTCATTGGGAGATTAAAATTATGGTTGATACTAAATACCCTCAATATTTGGGATCAAAACACATTTTATTTAATAGATCCAATCCTGATCTCATAAAAACATATCATAGATCATATTTATATCCATAATGGATTCTATATAACATTTCATTTAAGAGAAGATAATGAAAAATAAGTATAATGACATAATGTAGATAATTAAAATTGATTCTAAATATCCAATTCAATTAGATCTATCAAAATCACCTTCCAGATCAAAGGGAACAACCAAGAATTCATAGAATATGATGTGAGTTTAGGATAATAATATAAGAGGTGAAAATGCTTATTTGGGGAGTCAAAATTGAGTTAAACTCTATGTTTCAAGGAATTAATTACACATTGTATGGTTTTTCCACATAGTTTGGGAAACCATGCACTAACTATTTGCATGATACTACCTCAAAACCCATCCCTCGCATGGTTGGTTCACATAGTTTAAGAAACTGTGCCCTAACTATTATTTTTACTCTATCATTACTTTTGTTGGTTCACCGTGGAATACCCTTGGTTTGGAAAAATAATGCACACTTTCCTACCATCTTATGCATGTTTCATGGTTTCTTGGGGAAAAGAACATGGAATCCACGAACTAATCTCAATCATTAAACCTTATACAAACTAAGAAATAGAAAACATAAATATGGAAACTCCCAAAACTCAAACCATGTATTATATAACTTCCAAATAAATAATAAAATATTAAATTAACTAAATAAATAGATGTTAAAATATCCCCAAAATTAGGATTTCTATCCTTATAAATATATAAGTTTCAGGTGCTTTGGAAAAGTTTGGGCAATTATTCAAGAATCCATTTATAATGTTCCTTAGCTTCCTATTGAATCTCACCATTTTATATAATAATCCAACCAGTGGGATACATTTTCCTTCAAAAATTATACTTTCTATCAAATATATGAATTAGTGTGTGAGAAAAATTAGAATTTGGTTTATGATTAACATAATCCCATTGAATCACATGGATAGAATCAACCTGGTATTTACGTATTTGAGATACATTGAAAACATTATGAACCATTCCTAATAATGGAGGTAAATATAAACCAAATGAAAGATTTGAAATTGATTTAACAATCTCAAATGATACAATATACCAAGGAGGAAACTTTCATTGTTTACCTAATCAATGATGTCCATACTTGTAGTGACTTTCATGAACACGTCATCTATCACCGAAAAGAATAATTTTTTACGGAGATTATTAGTAAAATATTTTTGATAGTTTTGTGATGAAACAATCCTTTTTATGGTCATCTAAATTGTTTAGGTGTCTTTTGAATGTGGCATGGTCCTAATACGAATGATTCTTTAATATATAACTAACAATGTGTAATGTGAAATTTATAACCATACAATACCTTAAATGAATACATGGGGTTGAAAAATATTTTTATAATAAAACTCCACTATAAAAAAATGATCCTCTCTAGATCCTCCCATGACCCACCAAAATCAATAACACAGACTCATAGAATTTCCTCTAGTGTTTGAATTTCTCATTAAAACATCCCATCTATTTGAGGATGATATGCCATACTCATGGTCAATTGGGTACCCAAAGCATCCTAAATTGGTAACTAAATCCAAGAGGAGAAATAATCATCTCAGTAGAATATAATCAAAACTAATATTCCACCCTATTTTACAACTTATCAAATATACAATTTTCCAATTCATATAAAATTTTGGATTCATGAATTACACTAAAGTGGGATCACTTTGTGAGTCAGTCCACAATCACCGAGATCAAATCATTATTATAAATAATTCATATTAAACTTATGAAAATGTTCACAACAAATTTCCCTCATTTCCATATGGGTATAGGTAATGATTTCAACATGCTTTCTGGTCTATGATTCTCTTTCTTAGCCTACTCAATATTTAGGAATTTTGAGACAAAATATAAAATATTTCTATTCATACCTACCCAAAAAATGGTTTCATAGATACCAATAAATTTTTATATTCTCATAATAACTACATATTTTTAAGGAGATAAAAAAAATAATATGATCTTGATATAAATATGAAATTACAATTCAGTCATGAAAAAGTAACAAAGATTTAATACATTTTTCCTACCTTTTAGTGGTCTCCCCAACATTATTTTTGACATAATGGTAAGTAATTTTTCTAACAAAGATAAAAACACATAAAAAATATATTGATAACAAGTTTACATTATTACATCAAAACGTAGTTTCACAGCCCAAGGACCTAAAGGTTTAGAGTCCCGGAAATTAGCCATATACACATATTATTTTACAACAATTGTGAAATTATTTCCATCATTATGTTCCCCTAGAAACTTTCCTATATAAATCAAATCATATAATTATCTTCATAGATTAAGGATTGGGAACATATTAAAGGGGCTATCTCATATTATTAAATAAGTAAAAACAAATCATAACATAAATTAGAACATGAGGGCGACATAAATATCATAATAAAATTATCATAAGACCATAAATTTTAATTATAAAACATGTCAGAGTAACATAAGAACATAAAAAGATCATAAAATAAGAAAATATCAATATAAAATAGCTGAAAAATACATATCAATAATAATAAAATGTGTGATCATGACATAAATGTGAAGAATATATAATAATAGAGAATAATCATGAAAACATGGAAGAACATGATAAAAAACATGAAAATGTAGCACAATAAAAAAATTGATTTTATTATCTAGAGAATTATGATACCCACCATTTTATTCCCACATAAAATTTCAAGTAGAATTAAACACCATTACACTCATCATTTTTGAACCAAACTTCTTGAAAACAAGTTCATATGACATTTCTATATCATGATATATAATCCTTTACCCAATGAATTGGAGGGATATATAGTTCTCACCCATCTCATAAACCATATATTTATGTGCCACTTGAAAAAAATAATCATATCATAAAATTATCTGTATAAATAAAATTGGATTTATTGAAATTCCAAATCATCATATAAATAATTCATCAAAATAAAAATGGATTCATTGAACATCAAAATGGAAAATAAAAAAATCCTAAGGAACCCATGGAAATAATAGGGGTTTCATAAATAATCCACAAGAAATAATGAATTAAATAACTTGATACATAAAAATTGATCATAAAAAATAACCACATAATAAAAGAATAATATAGGGTGAAACATGAAACATAAATTTAATGGAGGTAGATCATTTTAAATATAATTAAAAAATAATGAATATATATATATTTTTTTTAAAAGATTCATCCTTGTAAAAGTCATAGTTTCAAGTATATTTTCAAAATTTCTTATTTGTATTTATAAGAAAGGAAAACAAAACCATTCATCGAAATGAGATTTATTCAAAAGATAATTTTTGTAAAATATGACTACATTTAAAAATTAAATTCATGTAAACATGAATTTAAATTATGAAATTTTATAACTCAAAGAAATGAGTCTGAGTTACCAATCCCCTTACTAATTTTATCATTAATAGATCAAGGGAATGATATCTCTTTTTAAAACCTTATTATAAATATTTTTATAGAAAATATCCATGAAAAAAAATTAATGTTTAAAAAATTATATGTTAAAATACATTCAATGTTTTACTCATAAAATAATATTTAGTAATATAGAATTGAAAAATTTGTAAATTCATTAAAAGGGAAAGTAAAAGTACATTGAAAACTCAATATTTTAAAATGATCTTTTACTATGTAAACTTGATAGAAAAAATATATCTTTCCAAAATAAAATGTTGAGTGGATTATAAAATTTTTTAATTTGAGAAGATGAAACAACCTTTTGAAAATTTTGAAATAACCTTTTTGAAATCCCATATCTATAAAAGGATGGAAAACCCCTTTTTAAAAAATATATAGGGGTAAAGATGATTGGAGAGAAAAATAATTTTATTTTCCACAAGAGGAATGAAAAAATATGTTAGAAGAAAAATCATTTATATGGGGAAAAAATATATATATATAAATTAGAATTATTTTCTAAAAAATAATTTCAACAAAACAATAGAACATAATGGATAAAGAATTTGGTGTGAAACTGTAATTTCACAAAATAGAAATTAGAAACAAAAAATTACATCATAATTTTTTATAATAGAAAAAATATTTAAAGAATATTTCCAAATAAGTGTGATTATAAACCAAGGAATATATTTGAGTCATTAAAATTATAATAGACCATGCCTTCATGGTTGGTTACATTGCTGTTTTCTGAGTTAGAGGTGTTCATATGAGGCTCAGGGATAGTTCAATGTGGTTTTGATCTAAAATTATATTATATTAGGTAGTTCATGATTTGAATATGAATTCATTCCATGAGAGGTTTATTTGTAGCTAAGAGGTTGGATATTATTATCTTGAGTTTCTGATTGGGGTTTTATTTCTAATTTTCTCATGACATGAAAAGAAAATTCACAACATGAATTAAATTGAGTCTGACACTCTATGAAATGTAGATTCTGTTTTCTATATTTGTAATCTAAGCATTTTTGAGGTTAATATGTTTCACAACTTGAAATGGGGGACCTAAAAAATCATGATCTGAATATGTGATTCAAGAAATCTATATCTTGAGTTCCAATTTGTTTATAAATATTAGGTCTCACCCTAAATAATTCGTTCTTATATTATTTCCCTGAAATCCTCAAAAAAATAATAGATTTTTAGAGGATATTCCATCCCAATTCCTCCTACTTTTATCCTTGAATTTTACAACCTTACCATTGGAAATTTGAGGTTATCTCTCCCAATTATCCATTTATCTCCTTTTTTTTCTTATGACGATTCAAACCGGTGATGATGTTTTGACTAGGGTTAGTTTGGTTTGAAGTATTGATTATCCCTTGGTGTGTTTAGAGTTCATCTGTGGTTTTTTAGTGTCGTTTTAGATTCTTGTTTTTTTTCCTTCACTATCGTGTTTGGTAAAATGAATTTGAAATCTCTTTTGGTGTATAAGATCCACATTCACTCTATTTTTAAGTGAATGTATGGGTATTGAGTTATTTTACCTTCCATTATATGAATAGTAAAGGGTTTATTAATTTAGATAATTAATTTTGTTAATATATAAATTTGGAAAATTGGGTGAAATCACATGTTTTACTCTGCTAATGATATTGCTTATAATTTTATGAACTATTTTTATCATTTCTATAAATCATGGTCCTTAGGAGGCTTTATTTTATTATATTATATATTTATGTGGGACCCATGGTGTGAGAATTGTTTGATAACACCCAGAATAAAAGTTTAAGAATATATATATATATATATATAGATAATTAATTGTATGCCCATATAATTATTTAAATTTTTTCATAATAACCACCCTAATTAATGAAGTAAATTAGTTTAAGCCATTAAATATAAATTTTAGAATCTAAGGTGTGATTATATATTTGGTTTTTCTTAGTGTGGTTCCTTGTATAATGTGTCTAGTAATGGATGTTTTTATGTTCAGTGGTTGTGATGTGTGGTGGTGGAGACGGGTAGTTGTTCTAATGAAATGGATTCGATGATATGGTTTTATGGTGATTTTTGATGTGAGAATGGGGTTTGTTCAGTGGTGTGGCCTAGTTTATTACTCATTTATCCATGGAGTAATTTGAAATAAGAAAGATATTATCATGGGTTGGTAAATGAATAATAATGGGCTGGAATTTATTTTTGGTAATTAACATAAATTAATTAAATGATAAAATGATGGGTTGTTATAATGTAAACTAAATGGTCCGTAAATGAGAGTTCATGGAAGATCATTAAACCTACCAAATGGTGTAAACTATAATTAAAAGTGGTAACATGTGTCTATTTCTAGTGGTTGTGTGGTGTGATGTATTTAGTAATGGAAGTAGACATGATGAATACAGTATAGTGCAGTGCTGGTGATATAGTGTAATATAGTGTAGTTGATATAAACCCACTGGTTGGTTATTATGTGTTATCTTGTTTATCATGTATTTTTATGTTATTTATATATTCCCCTAAAGTTGGATAACCATTCCAATACCCAAATTTTCTTGGATCTGGATGTTTTCTAAAAAATCGATCTTGGTAACGATACAGATAGCCAACTACCCCCACTATACAACTCTCCCTTAAAGATTGTGATATAGTTTGGTGTTTTAGATTATCCAATGATGATATGGGATGGTTTCTAAGATTAATCATTGATGATATGGGTTGGTGTTGTAGATTACTGAATAGTGATGTGGATGTGATATTTGGTAGGGGTAATTAATGGTGAGAGGAGGTAATTTGGTTTATGTCAATCATGTTTGTGATACCTTGCATCACTAGATATGTGAGGAGGTTTCAATGTGTGATTAGGTTGTGTTGTGGTGATGAATGATGATAAATCCAGCTGATAGACCCTGTGAGAGGTTGTTATAGTTGATGATATATCTCAAACAACATCATAGATGACTGGCTATGTGACGTGATATGTATGAAAGGGATGGGAGCATAGAGAATTTGACATTATGGAATAATAGAGTAAAATAATCAGTTAAGTGGATATGGAGATCATATTCAATGAATTATTTCGAAAATATGATTCAATATTGGTTGTGTGATTTTGATAGTGCACCATGGTGAGGCTGAGATTGTTTCGTTGACCTATTCAAGTGCATGTTTTTTAAATGTTTGTTCACTAGAATATTTGTAAGATATTTTCACATGTGCACATAAGAACATGTCTATGATCAAAAAAATTATTCATGTTATTCTCATTATGCATATATAAACTACGTCTTCTAGTTTTTAGGAGGATTATGAGGACTGAGATGCACATTATTTGCTAGGATTTTAAATGAAAATTAAGTCACTACAATCAGACTATCATTTTGTATTTACTTTGAGACGATTATTTCTATTTATTTATACTGTAAATTTAGTATATTATGGTTTTTATATTTTATTTATATTATATATTGGAGTTTATTTGGTGTTTTTTATCCTCTATCTTAATCATATATTATTATAGAGGGAAAATCCTCCCATGGGTGATATTTTTATACCCTTGGTTCTTATCACCATACTGAGGCATTCTGGAAGTAGGACATAGGGGTCATTATCTCTCTTAGTTCATTCATAACCCAGGTGGGGTACAACTGGAGAGAGGGGGGTTGAAAAAAATCCCTTTCAAACTCTATAACTTTTTTATAAAATCTCGATGATATACATAACATTAAATAAATCAATGAATATGTTGAAATAAAAGAAGATCATGAAAAAATGACAATAGGAAAATAGTTACCCCATTGAAAAGGAAACATAGAATATAAATTAATCATGTCTCAAGGAATTAAAATTTTAGATAATTATACCATTGTTACAGAATTTACATTATAATAAAATCCCTTGAAAGAGAACAATACTAACTTACAAGTTTAAATGACATTAAAAAAAAGATAATTCATGATATTGCATATTATAGTGGATATATAAAAATCATTTACATGAATTTTGTGTATCTCAACGATGGAAATTTTTAGGTGAAACCCTTTCCTGTGTCTAAAATAATTCTACACTTTTTCTTCACTTCCTACATTGAGGCATTAAATATACTTTTAATTAAGGTGTCATATTTTTTGGAATAAGGGTAATTTTTTGTGACCAATGAAATTATGTTTTGTAATGGAATTGAAATAAGGGATATTTTCATAAAGGTTCATGGAATATTATAAAACATAGTGTATTATTTAAAGGATGAATGTGATTCCCCTTATATAAGTGAATAAGAGGTACTTTCCCTCGAAAAAACATGTTAACTAAGGGATATGAATGGAATAGAATGAAATTTAGGCAAGTTAGGTGAGGAAAAGTTGGTAAGACATGAAATTATTATTTTAAAGCCTAAAAATTGAATTATATAAGGTCTAATGGTCTTTTAAATTCAAGAAAATTATATCGACCTTAGATTTTTCATTTAAACACTTATTACTCTTAATTAAATATTAATCATGACAACTATTTTATTTATGAAAATATAAGATAACCCTTTTTGCCAAATTTTGACAATTTAACTCTAAATTTGGGAACCATTTTACATAATATATTTCATAAATATGAATAAAAATTATTTTAAATTAAAAACCTAAAACATATAAAAAAATTATAAATAAAATATGGGTTTGGAAAAATTAAAATTATGTATAAGTGAAATTTTTTATTCTTATTGTTTTTTATTATAGAATTAAATTATTTATTAAAAAGTAAAATGTTTCTGGATTTAAAACAAGTCACACCAATTTTTTAAAAAATAATAATTATGAAAAAGAAATGGAAACAATTTCTAAATTATATCAAAATGTTTCTTAAATCATAAAATATTAAAATTAGAATTTAAAAGTTCAATATAATATTTTAGATTTCATAATTATACAAATTAGATATATATTTAAATAACTAAAATATATTATAAACATTTAGGCCATGAACATGCTTTGATAAAGTGATAAAATCCATTATTTTGATAAAAATAGTTTATTTACTATTCACATAAAATAAATTATTTTAGCCTAATAAAATAAAATAATTGTATTCTTATAGAACACTAATAAATAAGAAAATATTTTTATTATTTCAAAATAAATATATAAAATTTTAGAATTCAATATTTATGAAAAATAACAAAATATAGTGAAAACTGTCCATATTTAAAAATAGATTCTTAAATGTTAACTATTATTTATTCTCATTTATTATTAAGGAATACATATTGATTGGAAGGAAATTTATTTTTTATGTATATTCATATCTAAAAGTTTTCTAGGATCATTTTAATCTAGTAACATATATCCAAAGGTATTAAAATTAAAATGGATATTATATTGATATGCCAATTAGATTCTATAGATAAAAACTACATTGTGATATCATACTAATTTCTACTCAAAAAACCCCTTATAACCTTTGTATATGATCTAATAGTATGATAAATGTTTACAGAAGTCATTGGTTGGTATTTATATAGAATATATTTCAATGGGAGTTCTATATGTTTTTGATTTTACCGCATGAGATTCCAATCAAGTTGTATTTTCTCGAGTTTGGAATGGTCTTGGTATAGGGTAAAACCCCGTGAAGATACCTACCACATGATCACACATAAATTGTATTTTTATGGACACCAAATTTAAAATAACATTTAATCTTACCTTATGAATTAATTTTATGATATGGGTTCTTCCATTTATACCAGCTAAAATAACAATTATATTTTAATGGTCATATTTAATATTGAAAATATAACAATATTTTTCATTTATTTTACTTTTGTATATTTTTTGAATAATTTTTTTGTATATATTATTTATTAAAAGTGATTATATATTTAAGTATTTTGTTGTTTCATTCTACACCTTAAAATAATTTTATCCTCAAAATTTAATTATCATTTACGTCCAAGAATAGATAAGTTGTAGAAAAATTTTACATGTCTCAAGATATTAACTCTAATGTGATATGATCCCCAAAATCATATAGAATTATATAAAACACTTCTTTTCTAAAACCATTTAAATTAAATGTGTCTCATAAATATGATTTTAAACTTTTTAAAGGATTTGGTTTTCATCAATGATAATTCATATTTGTGATTTCACAAATAAAATTTTTGAGTTTATTAGGTATAATTTTTCAAAATTATAGAAATTAATCTGCATTCAACGTAAATATTGTAATTTTATTTCACCAATAGCGTCAATAATAATTTTTTAACATTATTATATTATGATTTTCACAGTTTTTACTTTCACAAACATAATAATAATTACACTAAACGTTTTCTTCAAAATAAATATCACTATGGGTGGTGATTTCATGTTATTAGAAAACAAACTAGCTACAATAGTGTTGATTGAACTAGAATACATCCACTAATTTAGGGTAGAGGGTAACCGAACCCTAATTATGACTATGCTCGTAGTTGATAGTAACTATATAGGTTCTTCTTTACTACATGGGTCTAAGAGGTTGTTGACTTCAAATATTCTTAATAATCACTGGATTAGGATATTTACATGGATATTTCTCAAGTTCTCTACACATAATTCATTTAATTGTTAGTGGTTACCATGGATGAGTTCTATCTTCTTTAATCATGTAAAATGAACCTCTCATTTTACCTCGATAGTTTTATGATCAGTTACCAACTTTATCACAAGTAAAAACAAATCTATTCCCCATAAGTCAATTCCCTAGGTAATGATTCATATATTTTGTTACATTTGGGAAACAAAAAAAATCATCATCATCTTTACCGTATAATGTTTTATGATATTACATATTTATGTTTATTATTGAGTTTATTACATTGACTATGTTAACATTTTTAATCATATTTCATGATAGTTGGTTTGTTGTAATCATAATTATTCTCATTCTAGTTCACATTTTGTAGGGGTTTTCATTGAGGTTATCTCTACATTATCCCTTTCACCCATGGTTCCTTCTTGTTCCATCAATTAATAAAACCAAATGGTTTAAAATGAGTGAATTAAAATTTATAATGTGTCGATATTATCATAATAAAAAAATAATTTATCTTTAAAAAGGCTTGTCTTGTTACATTTTTATGTGGTCCCATTATTTATTTAGTTCAACCTATAGAAATAATTGTTTGATCATGATTAATTTAAGATATTTTATCTTATAATATTCAACCTACTAACTTAAATTAACCATGAAATAAACCCTTCATTGTGGTTTATAAAGGGAATATTGTCAACTAGATCATACACCCTGGGACTATCTATCCACGTGTGTAGTCTTAAGACCACTCATCAAACATCGGGGTGATGATTGAGTCAATACTCTACTAACCCTTTTCATGGAAATTTCTCTAAGGTGAATTTATAACATTGTTGAATCAATATTTCAGTATCTAGATCAGGATATTTTTCTACGAAAATAACATACTCAAAACTTTATCAATATTTTAGGATATCATCCAATACATATAATGGTCTCTAGGGTTTTCACTATGTTTCTATATCCTTATTACCAATTGTAATGTAAAAAATTTGAAAAGATATATGAATCCATAAAATTTTAGTTTAACATTCTTCATTTTTTTATTAAATGTTCCTAAAGGTTCAAGGAAGGGTTTGTGATTTCCTTGGGATTTTTTGGAGCATGGATCTCTAGTTTTTTTGTAGAACTTGTTGAGTTTCATAGTTAGTGCATGATTATTGCTAACTGTTCAGCTAAACCATGTGGTCCCAAATAGTAGGAGTGTGGTTTGATAAACCATGCAAGTGAGGCTAAATGTTTGTGAGATTTGGTGTAGGTGGGAAGCATAGGATGTCTGCAAATTCCACACATTTTTTGGTAAATGATGCAGCTAGCTGTGAGGGGGGGTTGTACCTTAGTAATACAGTTCGTAGGCTGGTAAAAGGTTTGGACACCCCTTTAAAAGGGTGAAATGGCGATTTTTCATTACTCATCTTAAAATCCCATCTTCCTTCCCTTTTATCACATTATGAACATTATCAATCTGTCACATTAGAGTTATCTCTTGGCATACAAACTATACATTTATGTACATCCTTTGTATGGTGACATGTTTGTTCATCGTTCATAATTTTGGATCCTTCTCAGTATGTTTTTCAATTCACTTCCATTCTTTCCTTGTTTTACAATCCAAATAGAATGATAAATATATTTGAAATAATATTCCCTATTTTTAGTATATTGGTCAATTTCATTAATTTCTTCATCTCTAGGCCATACTAGAGGCCAATAATTGACGAGGAGTCTAATAACTATCAATTGAGGGTGGTTTATTCCATTTCGTTAAATTATTCATATTTATAACTCATTCCATAGTTACACACATTAGAAATTATATTTTTTACTTCTAAAATGATTAAAAAATCCATTTAAATGTCTTAAAACATTTTTTAGTGTTCTATCACACCTTTGACAAAGTAAGAGGTCTCCGACCTAAACTCAAACCACCACTTACAGTGGGTTTTTATGAATGGATAAGAATATGATACCGATTTTTGTATGTTGGTATTTCCACCCATGAGTGTATGTCATATGAGTATTAAAAGTGAATTTTAAAGGGTAAATAAATCTTATGTAACTTTGTCCTTTATAAATTAAAGGGGTGATGAAATGTAAAATTTGGAATTTTTAAATAAGGTATATGTACTCTTATTTTATTATATAAATTTAAGTGGTCAGTAAGATGGAATGGAATCCAAAATTACCCCTATTTTATCATTTGTGAATTAATTAATTAATTAAATGAATTTGATGGATTAAATTGAAATGATAATTTGCATTGACATTGTCCCTTGATCCTTTATATAAACTTTTTAATGATGGATACATTTGAATGGCACCAACCCCATGGTATAGAACTGACGAATCATTTACATTGAATGTATTGGAGTATTTATATATATATATGGATTCTCTAGTCCAACTAAGATTAACTCCTTGGGATCCCACTAAGACTATACCAAGTCTACAATCAATGGGAACTATAGAATCTAAGAGGTAATTATGGTAAATGGCCTTAATTCTAGGCCCATGTAGGTCTACATTATACTGTTTTTTCATTTCATGATATCAATAGACTCAAAGATGATTCCTTATTCAATGTCCTTGTGAGTTGTCCCTCCTAGATATGATACATGATATTCTTAGTGTATGTTTTTTTGATGTTTAACCATTGAATATAGTTTTTTATCATTTATAGATAGCTTTTTAGAGCAAGTAATTATAGATTTTATTGAATATGTTTATCATTACTTACATATACTTATTATACATGCACACTATTATGGTTTATATTCATAGGATTTATTTGTTATAGACACCTTCGGTGGTGGCCTATTAAGTATGTCTCACACCCTATTCAAGCAACCGATGTTTACCCAAACATACTTCCTGGATGTAAGAAGGGATAAGGGAAATCAATCAGATTTAGATTCATTATTTTATGTACTAGGATGGAGTATAGGGAAGGGGTACCATACTTACAATCATCATACTATTGGATAAATATTTTTATCTTTTTCCATTTCATATATCATGTTGTATATGCCTTGTACATTGTGTCCAATGTATTTTCCATTTGTGTGCAGCGGGGCATAGTTTTCAATTTTTTATATGATATTAGATATGGTTCGTCCATTGTTTTCTCTAGTATGTTGATTTAATGTGATGTTATCATACTTCTTATTATTATTATTATGGATTTGATGCTTCCACAATTGTATCATCTTTCCTGCTCTTATTTCTTACCTACCACTATGATCCACTCATATAAGAGTGTGTAGTCTCTATACCATACTGTCACAGCCCCTCAATGCTATTTGGTGGACCATATTGTATGGAGAGACACGTTTGTGGTCAGATGGCTCTTAGGTTCGGATAATGGTCATATAATTGGACCTGAGACGGTACAAGTGGTACCATGGCCTTCTATTACTTTTTGTATTACTATTTTGAATTGGTATATAGGATACTTGAAATGTGTTGTAATTTTCTAATGATTATATGAATAGGATTAGATAACCCACATACAATAAAAAATCCAAGTTGTTTGGGATGATACTTGATGTTCAGGTTTTTATCTATTATAGTTTTAATCATTTCCCCAAAGGGTGATACACATGGTTTGTGGAAAAATTAATAATAATATAGATTTTCACTTACCCTTGGACTGTGTAAAATGGAATAGTTTCTTCATGAAACATAATAGGAACTTATGTATTCACATGTTAAGAATATTTTATGCCATATTTATTTTACTACATCTCTTTCTTATTGTATGTTATATCTCTCGAATACTATATTTTTTATCTTACTATCATTTATTCAGGATGAGTGAGAAAAATAATTGAACATTCAAAGTACCTTCCTTAACCATGATGGGTTTTCCCCTATATCTTAATGGTGGAACCACAATTTCCCAATTATGGAATGTTTGATCAATGGAAATTATACTTTCATGGGCTAAAATTTTAGTCGTTGAAACAAAATGGATACCATTTTCTATTCAAAGAGTGTGTGTGACTTTATAGATTAGGAATGGTGTTCCATATAATTGGGCCATCATAAAAGACTCATTGTAGATACATGAGGTTCCAATTATAACTTATAAAGCATGGGATTCTATAACTGGGGAATGGTAACTCATCAAACTAGACCAGGATACATTTTTATATATATATGAACTACAAAATTTTAAATCTTCAATGGAATGGTTTTTATTAAATAGGGGTTCTAATTGTAACTTAAAGGGTGTTTTACTTTATAAATTATAGATGAAACACCATATTCGAGGAACCTCAACATGAAATAGATAACATTATTTTGACCTAAAATTTATAGTGGTAAGTACAGAGTGCATCTCATTAACTTTATGATCTTATATATCAAAAATAACTTGATTAAGGAGGTAGAATAAGGGTATGTGTTATACATTGGAAGGATTTTATATCCCCCACCAATTATTCTATGAATGTTTTGGTATCAAATCCTATTTTGAGAAGTGTGATTAGAATTGTAGAGATATCCCTCCATGGTTTCCTTGATTCATTCTTTAGGAGGATAGTGACGACCATACACTAGAGTTTGTTGGACTTAAGCCGCCAATATTACCTCCTCAAGTACGACCTATAATAGCTAGGATTATTCTCAATCATTGAACTAACTCACATCTTGTATATTCTTTCATACATATCATGAAGACCATATAGGGAACCTCATGATCAACCCCATTAATGGTAGAGTTTATGTGAGAATTTTAATAGTATCATAAACCTATATTTTCTAGGAATGGTGGTACATAGGCTGATGAATCAAGGTTAGAGGACATGCTATCAATTTTCAACCTTCTAGAGACACCTCTAGCGATGAGGTTAAATCATACAGTGTATATTCTTATAGGGTTATCCAAGAGATGGAGGGATGTTTTGATTCTATCTAACTATAATCCGGTTGGATTTCCATAAATTCTTTATACAATTAATTATTTCCAAAGATTTTGAGAGAAGGATGATCTAGAGATTTTATACACCTATAGTAATGAATATTTTTTGGTAATGTATTATTCAGATCATTTTATGTAGAATTAATTTTCTTTTCTACTATCCTTAGTGATGAGCTATCTTGAGCTAGATTTTGGGATAAAAAGAATGTATATACCATCTAATCTCATGTGAAAATTTTTCATTTGAATACCATCATTGATATAGTAAATTAGACCATAATAATTGGGTGTTACCTCAAGGGAATATAAAGGTGTGGTCTAGGGAAATTCAGTACCTCATATGAATAGTTTTTCATCTACCAGTTGGAACCATTATTTTGAGATTTTCTAAGGAGACAAAAATAGCTTGAGTGTGCACCCAGATAGCCATGTGATCTAACATCAATGTGGAAATTAGGGTCATATGAGACCTTGGTTTGATAGATACCATGTATAATTCAGATCTTATAGTATAATGGGACATATTTATAGGGATTTTTCAACCATTACACTTATTTATATTTGAAGAAGATCCACACTAGATCTACCTTCACGAGTTGGATCAATGGCTTCTTATTAGATTGGAAGTTGGAGCACTACAGTTCTTGTAGAATGAAGATGAGGATGTGGATTGGGGATAAAAGGTTGGATTTATAGAACTATTAGATTAGGAATTCCTAGGTAAGATAGGATGTATCTCAGGGCTATGAATCCAGATAGATTTATGCAGTGAAACTGATACCCAAGGACTAAAGCGCTACACCTTCAATAGTTCACAGTACACTTCTTATAACCTCTACATTAGGGTGTATTTTATTTTATATGAGAGATTACCACTCCTTTATATCTTTTTATATCTTAAAGAATATTGTATTAGAGATAAAGTATATTTTTGGGGGTGATAAAACTTGATACCCCATTGGGAATTTGATCGGAAATTATATACCAATGTAAGGAATTCCCTCTAAGAGAGGCAGTTATCATATCATATAAATACTTTTAATTCATTAAATGATTGGATTTGATATATATTTTAGGATGTTTTACCTAGTACCATATTGTAAAAATATTGGATATTATCATATATGGGTATCATTTACAACACCCGATGGTGGTAATTATATTAGTAAGGGTGAATATGATGTTAAGGTGAGTAAAGCTAGACTAGAGCATCTTGGATGGGTGAAGTGACATCCAATATTACTAGCCTCTTTATGGATGGTTTGGGGATATGATGTAATGATTTACCATCAATAGTTGATCATTTATGGTACCTCTTCCCAGAATACTTTTTGGGGTTACCTTTAAAGAGAGAGATGGGGTTTACTATTGAGTTAGTTCTAAGAGTATCACCAGTATATATCCCTTCTTACAAGATGGATACTTTTTAGGAGCTCTAGAGGTGGCTAAAGGATTAGAAGAAAAATGTTTTATATGAATCATTACTTCACATTAGGATTCACCTATGTTAATTTCACAAAAGGTGAATGGAACAAGTAGGTTTCATGTTGATTACCAAAATTTAACCATAGTATTCTAAAAAATGGATATAATTTAAAAACATATAGATGACATATTTGACCAACTATGAGTTTTAATGGTTTTATTAATGATTTATTTAAGGTTAGGATATAATTAGGTGCATGTAATACCATAAGATAACCCACATATAACATTCTATGCTAGACGTGGCTTAAATGATTATTTATTGAGGTCATTCAGTCTCATGAATGCACTTGTAGTTTGTATGGATCTGATGAATCTGGTATTCCACCCATACATGGATTTTTATTTTATTATTCATTGATGAAATTTTTGATGTATTCTCATAGACAACACAACCATTCCAAACATATTGAGATCCTACAATATACATTGGAAGAGCAGCATCATTACTCTATGGTCACAAAATGGCACTTTTGGCTAGACAAATTCAACATCCAATGTAATATTATCTTTGAATTAAGAGTATAAATTGACCTATAGAAGGTGAGAATTGTAGTTTCAAGGGAGAATCCAATGAAATTATTTGACATATGGATTTTCTAATAGATAACTAATTATTATAGGATCTTTATACAAGATTTATAACACCTTAAAACACCACTTGTACTTTTTACTAAGAATGGTGTCAATTTTACATGGTATGAAGCATGAGAGAACGTATTTTAGGAGATGAATGGTAGACTGAATTTATCCCTAATCATAATTTTACAAAATCTTATAAGAGGCTGTAAGGTTTATTGTGATTCATCATGTATTATGCTGAGAGCAGTTATGATTTAGGGATATAAATTCATGGAATATGTGTCTTTTAAGTTGATACCACATGTGAAAAATTATCCAATACATGAAATTGAGTCAGTATTTTGTTTCATTCCATATGTTTTTGGTGGAATTACTTTTTTGGAAAGTACTTTTTTGTATACATAGATTATAAATGACAATAATACATATTTACCCCGAGTGACTAGAATATTATAAAATAAAGGTGTTTTTAATACCCATAGTCCATTGATTTTGAGCTTTCTTATATTCCTAGGAATGGAAATGTCATTGAAAATTATATGATTTTGAATAATCAAACATATGATATTTAGGAGGACAATAATGAATGGTAGTTGATGGAATTTTTTTTCTAATATTCATTTGGAGGTGTAGGATCATCATGAGAAGCATGTTCTAGCACCTTTATCAATAACTTATTAATTTCTAGATAGAGTGAATATGAGAAAACTTTTTAATCATGAGGGCTTGGACCTAAGGGAGAGTGATCCAATTGATGACACACAACCTCTTTAGATCATTGATAAGGATGAATCTTTTCACATTCATAGATATGTCAGGGTTATAACAAAGATACATGAGAAACTAATGTGAGATTATCATGCCTCTTCTTAGTATGTATAATTTGTTCTTACCAAGTGGTATCATGACATGAAATTATAATACTAGTGGTCATTCATGAGGAGTGAGATAGTTTATTATTTTACTCAATATTCTACCTGTCAGCTGATGAAGATGAAAAAATAGTGATGAGTATGACTTTTATTATAGTTTCCCATTTTTACGTGTAAATGGGATGACCAAACTTTGGATTTCTTGATTGGCATACTGATATCCCCTTGAAAAAATGAAACCGTATGGGTCATCATTTATAAGATAATGAAATATTACCACTTATTAATTATCATAGATAAAGTTTCACTGGATGATCTTGGAAGGATATATATTTGGGAGATTGTGCACCATCACAGAATTCCACATAGTGTCATATAAAACTAGGATTCCTGAATAAAACCATAGTTTTGACATAGGTTGCAAAAGGAACCAGCTTCGTTAGCACTACTGAGTACATCCAATCACCCACACAATGATGGATAGTTTGATCATACAATAAATGTTTTAAAGAACATGATCAATAATTTTTCCATGATTTCAAATTTTATTGGGAGGAACACATATCCCTAGATAAGTTTTCTATAATAAAAACTTCCAAGTGACTATAAAAAGACTCCTTATATGTTTTTATATAGTAGGTATTTTAATTCACTCCTATGCTGGTTAGAGGCAGGTGATGTAGTGCTACTGGGTACTTGTATTATTTAAGAGACATAAGATCATGTATATCTTTTGAATATGGCTATGGAAACATCTAAATATTGGAATAATTATTATATTGATCATTGACACCGACCCTTGTAGTTTGAGATTGAATATTGGATCTTCTTGCGTGTTTGTTTTGGATTAGGGAATTTATAGATTTTGAATCAGGGGAGGATAATAAAAATTGTATTTGTTCCATTTGATACATTGGAGAGATTCATTCCACAAGCTGATCAGTTTTAGTTACCTCTGAGGTGTCATTCCATGCATGACATCTTCAATGTTTCATAGCTTTGTCATTATTATTGGGATCCATCTATTACTCTTCAGTCTGATGATACAATTGCTATATTATGGTTGTTATGGAAGCATGATCATGTATAAAATGATATTTGGGAGTAATATATTGACATATGTGCTTAGTGGTTGTAATTTTTAATAGAAGATGGTGTGCCACCCTCACATGGGAAAATTAGGGATGAGTTGTTTTAAAGAGAGGAGGATGCAATGTCAAGGATTTTTTGAGAGGTATGTATCCATTAAATTTTTTTAAAATTGTTGTTTACTTCAAATAAATATGATTAAATGTTTATAGAATGGGTTAGGATCATATGGTCCTTTTTTGGAGCCTGGAGAACCAATTTTTTGAAGATTATGTTGAGGTGCATGGTTGGCATGTGGTTAGTTCTAACTAGGAGGCCCAACACTAAGGCCCAAAAAATTAGGATAATGATTATAATAATAGTGAAAGGGATTCCAAAAAAAACATCTGATTTAGTTTAGATGGGTTGTAGTGGTGATCATTAATTTCTGTCCATATTCTAGTAAATATTATTCATATTTGTGCAAGGGGGTGCCACCCTAGGCACTGAGTGAGTGAGAATGGTTGGAACATGTTTTTTTAACCATATAACCTAACCATGAACCCTTTTAAAGGATGATAAATGTATATTTCCCCTCCTTATATGAAAATTCCATCTTAATTTTCTCCTCCCACTTAAATCACATCAACAATCCCTCATGCTGGAGTTCAACCTCAGCATTTGAATTAGGAATTTATCTACCTCCTTTGTCTCACATTCTATTTTCTCTCCCTTCATTACATTGGATCCATCTCGAAAATCTCTTAAATCCTCTTCATTATTTTTTCATTTACCTATTCTAATGGAATACTAAATCTATAAGATCTAATATTTTCTATTTTTGGGTATTCCTCTATTTCTTTGATTTCTCCTATTCTATCCTAGATTAGAGTCCAATAATATATGATGAGTCTATTACCCACCTAAGTTAGGAGGTTTATAGCTTTTCCCATAAAATATTCATGTTTTTAGATCATTCCATAGTAACTCACACTTGGACTTCCATTAATATAGTTAAGATGATTATTACCTTAATTTAAATGTTTTAAAAAATGGTTTAGTGTTCTGTCAGCCCTTTGATAACGTTGGGGTTTCTGAACTCAACCCGACCACCCCTTAAGGTGGGTTCATTTAAATGCCTATGACTATTCCACCACATTGGGTGTGTCGGGATTATTACTCATGAGTGAAATTCATTTGATAATTGAAATGTAATATTGAAGGTTAAAAACCGCCTATGGAACCTTGTGATTTATAAATTAAAGAGATGATGTAGTGGACTAGTTGTGAATTATTAAATAATATTTATGGATACGTTTCTTACGAAATAAATTTAAATGGTTGGTAAAGTGGAATGAACACTAACATGGCTTCTATTTTATCACTTGTGAGAGAATATATTAACTTAAATTATCTGATAGCTTAAATTGATGAGGTCATGGACACTAACATGGTCCTTGGATCATTTATATAAATTTTTTAATGTTTAATACATTGGTATGTCACTGACACCAAGTTACGGTACTGATGAATCTTTTATTTTGGATACATAATATTATTACCATTGATCTGGCTTTCCTAGAAAACATAGGATTTAATCCTTAATATCCTACCCAGTCTATACCAAGTATGTTATAGAAGATCTCCACAGAATTGAAGAGGGCACCCTTGTTAATGGCCTTGGGTCCTATCCCATGTTGGTCTACATTATTATAAATTTTCTAGGGATATAATCTATATAATTGAATTGGATTTCTTGGTCACTGTGCTTAGTTCATGGACCACATAGGTCTAATATAAGTTACACCCATCATACTTTTTTTCTGATGATTTACTCATGTATATTGTTTTTCATCATTTATAGTCTGTTTCAATAGTATTTGCATACATATTGGATTTCATAAATTTGATAGTATATCTTTAGTCCTAGTATACCAAAAAATTTTACATATTATATTCAAAAGTTGTAATTTTATTAGACATTATTAGGTGTATAAAACCGAGCTTATCTCATACCCTATTCAGGATACTGATTGGTACTCAAATAGACTTCATGTATTTTGGTAAGGACATGGGAAAATACCTAAATTTGGATGCATTATTTCATATACTTGGTGGATTGTAGGAGCATAGGACTGAGCAAATGCTTTTGATTTTATTATATTTTTTTGATATTTTATCTATTTTTATAGCTTGTTATATATGAGTAATTATCTGAGTCTCGTGTATTATCCATTTTTTATAGCATGACATAATACATCATTTGTTATTATATAGGATATGGTTCTACTATTTTTTTCCCAGTCTTTTGATTTTATGTGATGTTACCCTACTATTTAATATTATATTGGATTTGATGCTTTTGTTTTTAAATCATCTTCATTCTACTCAGTTATTATCTACCATTGTGATCCAATATGACATGAGGGTGTATTCTCTCAACTTTACCATAATATACCCAAAACTAGTTAGAATATTTTGGAATACGATGAGTCACATTGGAGACTAGGATGATATTAGGTTCGATTAATAGTCAGTGAATTGAACTCAAGATACTACACCAAAGGTAACTAAAATATACTCCAAAAATAACAAAACTCTTCTCTGTTGTAAAATAATGAGACCCAATATAAACATGCATAGATAATACATAGATAACATGGTTTTACTATTACATCCATAAATTTTATAAAAACCAACATACAAAAATGTTTACTTTCTTAGAGATTAGATTAAAAAACTTCTTATATTACTATACATGTGAACATTTCTCCGTGATAATACTCCTCTAGACCCTTACCTATGTAATAAATATGATATATATCATCTACATATCTTTTGGATTATATCCATAAGAATGGGGTGGTCTTAGATGCTCGGTGAGAAAAAAACCTATCACAACATAGAATAAAACAAGATGGAGAAATAAATATCATAATCAGAAGATCAAAATAATATAAATGATAATCATAAAACATATTATATCAATATAATATTATAAAAGGTTAATAAAGGAAACATAAAAGATATGATATGGATCAAAACAAATCACAATAATCATAAAACATGTGAGCATGTTATAAATGTATGGAATACTTTTAAAATGGGTAATAATCATGAAAACATGGAACAAATTTATAGATAACATAAAAATATGGAGTAATAATAAACATATGATTTCATACCATTTTTAACCTTTCCACCCACCAAACTATTCATATGTAACATTATGAGTAGGTCTAAACTCCATCACAACTACGCTTGGTGAACCAAGATACTTTCAAACCCATTCGTATAACATTTCTATCCAAGAATATTTAAGCCTTTACCCATTGAATTATATGGATATATAGGTTGAAAATAATCATCACATCATAAAATAAACCATGTAACGAAAATGGGTTTCATGGAATTTATAAATAATCATATAAAAAACATTAAAAGAATAAATTTTATAGAACATCCAAATGGAAATCATTAAATTTTAACAAGGAAACAATGGAAATAATATTTGTTTCATGAAAAATCCAAAGAACATAGAATTAGATAAATTGATACCAAAACCTTGGTCACATAAAATAACCACATAATAAAAGTATAATATAGTCTGAAACATGAGTAATAAATCAAATAAATTTTGATAATTTTGAATTTTATAAAGAATAAATCATGGAATGAGATTTTTTCAATCATTTTGTATTCATCACTTTAAAATTCATAGTAAAAATTTTCTTTTTAAAATTTAACCATTTATTTAAATAAAAATGAAAAGAAAACAATTTATGGTGATTGAATTTATTTAAAAACAATTTTCCACAATAAATAAAAATATAGATCATTATTTAAAATGGATATTCATTGAAATAAAATATTCAAATAAGAGATCTCATAACTCCAATAATGGAGTTTGAGTTATAAAGTCTCTTATGGATGTTATAATTCATTGATGAAGGGATATAGAATAATTTTTAAAACAATATTATAAATATTGAAAAATAAAATATCCTTGAAAATTCATAATGTTTTAAAAAATGATAAGTGGAAATATGTTACAATATTTTACTCTTAAAAGAATATTTAATAAGGCAGAATTGTATAATACATAAATAATTCAAAAAGGGAAATTAAATTTTCATTGAAAAAATTTATTTTTAAAGAGAATAAATATTAATAAAACCTAAAAATTTAAATTGTACTAATAGAATATATGGATTTGGTGATAAAACATTTTAGATTAAATATATGAGAAAACAATATGAAAATATTGAAATAACTTTATTGAAAACCCGCATCATTAAAAGGATGCTGAAACATTTTATGTAAAATTAATAGTGGGAGAGGATTATTGGAGATAAAAATAATTTTAATTTCTAAAAGATAATGTAGACCATTGAAGGGATGAAAATACATAGATTTGGAGAAAAATTTCATTAAAATAAATATGATTTATTTTTTAAAAAAAAAATTAACAAAACAATATAATCATAATGTAATAAGACGTTGGTGTAAGAAAATAATTCCTAATAATAGAAAGTGGAAAAAAACATAACATCATCACTTTTTATAATATAAAAAATTCCTAAAAAAATTATCATAAGAGGAGTGATTATGTCCCATGAAAAATTATTTGGTTCAAGAAAATACTTTATATCATTCTAAACATTTTCTTCGAAAAATCACTATTATAACATTATATATATCTATTAATATAATGAAATATAATAGAATAATGATAAAACAAAAAAATTGTTCCATATTTGAACCATTGAAATGGAAACATGGTGTATAACTTCAGTTTGTCTCAAGGAATTCAAATTCAAGACAATGAAAACTTTTTATCTTATGATATATTCTAATAAAATTAATTAAAATAGATAAATCTTGAAATTTAAGTTTAAATAAAATGACTTATTATAATTAATTATATTATATAAAAAATTGGCATTATACACATCCTTAAAATGATGTTATATGCATAAAAGAACTTGTCTCTTAAAGATGGATATTTAGATACATAACCCTTACATGTGTATAAAATCATTATGCACTTACATTTAACTCCCTATGTTGAGACCATCAATATTATCCTGAAGAATGTATTATATTTGAGAGACATTAGATAATTTTTGGTGATTAGGGAAATTAGGGCATTTAATGGACTTAATGTGGGGGAAATTTGGAATGCTGGTTAGGTAAAATTATATGTAAGAGTGGAATATTGAAAGGGTGCAAGTGATCCCACTTTTATATGTGAATAAGAGGTGCTATTATGTTAAAAATAATGTTAATGGGTAAGAATATAATGACATAAATATTAGGTGAGTTATTTCAAGGAAATATGGTAAGACATGTAGGTAATACTTTACAACATAACCATTTGTTTCTAAAAGATTTAATGTTCATGTTAATTTAAGAAAACTTGAGCCACTGTATATTATTCATGTAAACACATATTAAAATTAATTAAATATTAATCATAATTGTTATTTTATTATTAAAAATATAATAATACACACATGATCAAATTTCATAATGTTGTTTCGGAATACGGGTTCTATTTAACCTAATTTATTTCATAAATATGATAGGATAATATTTTATATTAAATACACATAACACATAAAAATGTTTTTAATTAAAAGTGTTTTTTAGCTTTAAACATATGTATAAGGTAATTTTTTTAATCTTACTGATTTATATGATTGTAATTAATTTATTAAAAAATAAATTGTATATGGATTTAAAATCATTCCAAAAAAATAATATCACCATGAAAATATTTAATTATAAGAAACAAAGAGAACCTATTTTAAAAAATCGAATAAAATGTTTTTTATGTGATAAAATATTGAAAATTTAATATATATATTCAAAAAGAGACATTAGATTTCCTAACCAGACTCTTAAAATATATGTTTTATCAATTAAAATATTTTATAATAATTTAGGCCTTGAACATATTCTGATAAGGTAATAAAAGTGATCATTTTGGAAAAAACTATATTTCTTTAATATTCATGTAAAATTCAATTATTTAAGAAAAATTAAATTTTTTATCTAAATATAATATAACCACGATACATCCCAAATATATGTTCATTTTTTTAAATTGAATTTATAAAACTTATCAATTCAATGATTAAATAAAATCCCAAAATATAGTGGAACTATTCATATTGAAAAATATATTTTTAAAATGTTATATATTTATTATTCTTATTCATACTCAAGAAATATATTTTTAATGGATGAAAATTTATATTTTATGTATATTCATATCTAAAAGTGTTATAGGTTCATTTTAATATAGAAATGTTTAACAAAATTATTAAGAATAAAATTGATTTTATATTGATGTGCTCATTCAATTCTATAGATAAAAACTACATGTTGATATCATACTAATTTCTACTCACAAAACCCCTTATAACAATCATGACTAAGCCCATCAAGGCCCACCTGGATGATGGTAAGCCATTTCTGACAACCCCAAGAGTAGTTCCAAGGGCTATGGGCTGGAGACAAGCACTAAGTAGGCATTACTAAAATGGGAGGCCTTAGCATAAGTATATGTACACACGCACATATAACTAGCTCCACACAGTAGTGAAGAGAGATAATAAAAGACCGAATATCTAGAGTGTAAATCATTTATACAACAACCTCTAGGAATTAATCAATGTAAATTAGAATAGTAAAAATAATAATGGGTGAAATACAAACCCATCCAAAAATTATATCCTAACCTGAAACTACTAGAAAAGGGAGACTGAAGAGAGAATGACTCACAATATCAAAGGATGACCACCAAATATGGTCATCTATAATAGGAAAGACTATGATACTCTAAAACCTAGCACACCAAGGTCACTGTGCAATTGACTATCATCTTAATAAGGCACAAAACATGTGGGAAAATCCCATGTAGGGTTGATTATATATGTACCCAATAGGACACACCAAAAACCAAGAAGGGATCAATAAAAAGATACAATAGTCAAATCAACCTATAAGAAAGATGGAATCAAAACCACACAAAGATATGGTCAAAAAGAAACCCATAAAAAAGGGAAATGATATCTCCATATCCACATCCTATCTATGAATTTTGAGTCTTCGTACAGCCCCAAGTGTCAATCTTCGATGCCCAACATCATGAACAACTACACAAGAATTTGAGTGCAAGGCCCACACCACACAATTGTGCTCCACATCTGAAGATTAAAATATCTATTGGTGGAAGATCTCCCCACTAAAGAGTAAATATGGGGGGGGGTTCCACTCCATAGAGTGAAAAACTTCTCCCCCTATAGTATGGGGGTTTCTAATTATACCCTTGTAAAGAGGTTGGGGGACCTCGACCCTAGTGCAATAGTGGGTGAGCTACCTCGATAACACTCTGATGATCACATTTGTATTTTTTTAAAAACTAAGCATCATTAAAAGAATAATTTTGATACTTAACACCTCATTTTGTACCTATAATTCCAAAATGAATGCAACTATCATGTCTTAGATGAAAAAACACTCAGGTTAGCCTACTCACAGGTCCAAATCAGAGTACTAAAGAACTATATATATAATGTTTAAGTCTTAAATAATAGTACAAGATGTGTACACAGGGTCACATGCATGTGACCTCACATGGAAAGCTAACCATGTCCTCTATTACAAACTAAATGGCCAGCCATGTGGATCAAAATTTCATCTACATATTGTACATAGTGTTTATAAGATGTTCAGGGAATGTATTGGATTCCCAGGGTATGCCATTTTCCACCCAGCCCCTGCCCATGTACTTCATCACATACCGATGTACTATGGTCATGCCAGTGAATACTAAAAATTTATATTCCCAAATACCCCTGGGTACACACCAATATTCCATTACCATGTTACATGATGTGTATGTTTCATACAAAGTGTGTTGTATTTTACACTGCCTGAAAACCCTGATGTTGTATCCAATGGAATACACGACATGTGTTCCTAGATTACAGGCCATGTATGTCAGGATTTTCAATAATCTAAGGATCTATTCATGCATCACATTTTTGTTTCTACTTCCATTGTCTCAACCATAAATCACACTGATGAACCTGTATCTTTGGTCAATCACACCCAATTCATCATCAGTAGCTAGATTCCAGCAAACTGAACATTGTAAGGTTCATTCTCATTACACATTTCTTTCACATCCCCATATTAATGGTTGAAATCCAATTTTCTAGCCTCTGATCTAGTATTCCAACACCCACATCTTTAATCTCACATTTATTGGTTCACAAAACACTAATATGTAAGTCATGAAAGTATCCTCCATTAATCTAGGGGTTCGATCATTCTCGAATGTGTCCCATAAATGTTGAACTGTGACCCCATTGGCCAACGGTAAAGAATTCAAATAATTATGGGGGAAAATAAAATGAACAAGGTGAACCTAACATTATAAATTGTGCTCTCAACATATGATTACATAATCATGGAAACCATTGTGAAACTAAGGGAGAAACGAATAAAATAAATATTTAGGATCATCTAAAAAAATAGAAATCACTAGAATAGAAAAGAATATTATAATACATTATTATAAAACTACTAAAAGGTGGAAAACCATGAAATATGATTCCCTAACTCAAGTTTGGATTGATCTTGATTAAATAATTGGTTTGTTTTGTTTTCATTAGTGAGATCCAAGAATTGTGTTGGCAAAGATGAATCCTTTAAAAGTTATCATTACTCCATGATCTGTCATCATTCGTCAATGGCCCTACTTGGATCCTCCAAAATCCCCTAAGTTTATGGGGATAACCATAGTAATTATCTATAATTTAGAACCTATAAATCATTATTATGTAATGTATATTTAAGTAAATTAATTGAAGTAAATAATTAATTAATTAAGGCTCCCACCACTAGTCACCTCTACCCAACCACCCAATGATAATCAATTGTATGCCATTCCTAGGGTAATCCACTTTTCCCAAAAAAAAGTGGTCCCATATTTACAATTTTATGTCCCAACTAAATAGAAAATAATTTATTCAGAAAGTTTTTAGGCATGTTCTTTAATATATCTTAATATTTTTAATATTTTAATTTTGGTGTCCTTTAACACTAAAACATAGCACAGAATCTGAGGGAAAATGTTGAAGCATATATATAAATATTCCACGGACTAAATTGAGAGTCATTAAATAACCTCCACATATTAACTAATAAAACTATAATTCACAGTGGTATTCTTGGTTGCTGATTTAGATTGAATGGATTTCACAGTGAGTTCAACAACCTTAATATTTTCTTATAATTGTTTTTTATCATGTTTATGCTTCTTGAGATTTTATTATCCCTAGTATAAAGAACACCCTTGTGAATCTACATCCTTTATTAGCCTATAAAAATGGTCTTTATATATAAGACTCCCACATCAAGTTTTTATATCTTCCTACATTATGGATTTTATGATATGGTTACTTCAATTTATACTAGTAAATATAACAATAATGTTTCAGTGTCTAAATTTATTTTTCAAAATATATCATGTTTTTTAATTCATTTCAATTTTCATAGTGTGTGAAACATGATGTTAAATATATTAATTACATAAGTAGAATACAATGTGATTTCTCATAACAATACAAGGAAACTAGAATCCAGTCGTTAAGAATCCATGACTTTTTCAACAAAGTATGGAACAAGATTTATATGATAAAAAAATGTAACTTAATTAGGATCTATGAAATATAAATATAAGTATATTATAATAATCATCAACTACAGATGATCTGGAGATTATTTGGATAATTTATTTTATAATTATTATCTTAAAGCATCTGCCCTAAAGTCTCTTTTTTTGGTGTATAATGTCGAATCCCGACTCAAATAACTAATAGTTATTGTTTACTTTATTACATTGGTAAAATATACAAGCAACATCCCCACACTAGATTAATATTTTTAATAAACATGAAAGAAAATACTCTAGAATTTCATATTACCTTTGAAATATAAAGAAAATATTTCATAAGAAACAAAGTCAGATCCATGATATTATTCATAATGTTATTCTTCACAAACCAGAGAAAGTAGACCAAAAAAATTATAAGTTAAAATTATATATAAGGGTTATGTTTTATATAATATATCATGTGAAATCAAGTCATAATTTATATGGAAAGGTAAATAACTAAAAACACATGTCATTTAATCAATAACATGTGAACAAAATGTATCCCCGGGTAGGGTCACTGAAATGATCTGATGGATAATAATAACATAATTCTCTATAAACTAAATTTATAATAATGAACATCGTGATATTATAAATCATGAAATAATTTCTATCAAGGCCTTGTGAAATTAATGTTTAATTGATGGGTACGCATCCTCCCGAAACCCATTTAATACTTTGGCCAACTAGTTTATCACATGAGATACATTGACACTTTGAGGTGATATCTATAATTCCCCCTCCAACAATTCATGTCCATTGAATTCCTCATATATTAAATGATCAATTTAATTAATAAAAAATATACTTTATAAATAAATATCTGTATTGAGTAATGATTGTGGAATATCAATATTCCTCTAGTTGATCAAATAACATTCATTATAAAACACATTATTTGAAAATTGTATAAATTTAGTCAATAATCATACGAAACATATAAAGAAAATGGATATTGAATAGAAAAGCAAAGTATGATAAAAAATTATCATAATAAAGTGAATGTTTCAAGATAAAGATAATTATTAGTATATTAATAAGAGATAAAATAAATCCACTAATTCATTATAAATATAGTTTTTATACTAGAATTATTTTTATTTTAGAATTAAATTAAATGGAAGTTAAAAATTAAAATAATATTTCCTAAAATAGTTTTTGAATGATTATAATCATGTCCAAGAAGCTAAATATTATAAAATTTTTATAGTACTAGTAAAATCTATTAATGTAGTATACGTTAAAAAGAAACATTCATTATGAATTTTAGAAAATAATGTAAACAATTAACCTTTTGGATAAAATTAGAAATATTACTATTAATTATTTTAAAAAGGACATGGATAACATACAACTTCATTAATAAATCAGTTGAGTAAATGAAATGTACTTTTGTAAAATAATTTTGAAAAAATATAGTATGGAAGAAAAATATACCAGATCAAAAAGAGAAATAAGTTTCCATTTTTTAACATTTATTTTCTCAATTAAAGTTACAAATAAGGAAATATTTCCAAATCACAATTTAAACCTTAAAATATTAAGTGTATAATAAAATATATATATATATATATATATTATATGATGTTCATATTATAATATTCCATCAATGAAAAATATATCCCCTTATAAAAAATTAGACTATAAAATAAATTCTTAAATTTTTGGTAACTTTTATATTGTAACCCCTTGAATGAGTAAAAATGAATTGAAACTTAAATAATCATGAATAAATTTATTTTATTTTAAAAAAATCAATGGGGAAGTATATACACCCTATAAAATTAAATAGTCACCTAATTCCAAATATGATTAAGTGGAGTAGAAAATGAGAGAAATCAATTACCAAAAAGTAAACATGCATTTCAAGTTGGTTTAATATTCTATAGAATAAATTTATTTTTATTATAATTATATAATACAATAATTATAATAACATTTATTATCCACTTATAATATTCCAATTCATGTTTATTAATAATTTATTACCAAAATTATCATTTTCGAGTGTTAACTACTTTTTTTTCTTTTGATGGTTTTAGTCCATGTAACATGATCAGGATTCCATCATATCAATAATTTTAATAATTATATAAATATAATAAATATTCATTATATATATTTTTTAAAAAATACATGAAATTTTGACATGAAAAATGGATCACATTACTTCATGAAGGTTTTAGTCCACACATACACATGAGCAGCATTATCATTTTTTAACGAGTGGAAGAATAAAAAGATTAATGATATTTTATATTCAAAAGACCATAATTGTTTAATAAATATCATATATATTAATTATTTTCATATTTATAAATTTAAAAGTATAATGGTGATGAAAAATGAATTTTACCCTTATGTAGATGTGGTAAGTCATTCCTACGCATGAGTGATGTTTTCACTTTTCATAAGATATAAATTTTTAGGAAAATGGTTATCCCACAATCATACTAAACTATTATTATATTAATGATACTATATCCATTCATATATGTATGGTAAAATAGATTTATATGAATTAGAAGAAGAAATAAAATTGAAAGTTCTTAGTTAAGTGTTACACCTCTTTATTGAGAAAACCCCTACGGCTTATACATTAATCCTTCTATGTATGGTATTTTGTAAATATAAAAATAAATATGATTATGGAAGTAATATAGGAAGGTATTATGGTAGTAATTGGATAAGATAGAAGGGACATGAAGAGTAAAAAATATAAGAGAGGTGGTATCCTTTTATAAGGGAGGGAAATGACACACTTGGAATTTCATAAAAGATTAAATAATATAAACATCATAATAATTTATAGTGAATACAATGCACAAGAAATTAGAATTAAAAATGTGATTGGTTATGAATAAACTCATTAAATCACATTTGTTCATGTTTTGATAACATTTAGGCCTTTTTAGTTTGTTAAACCACTTTAAACCCATTTTAACCTTAACTATGAAAACTTAAATTTTACCATGATGATAAAATTATATGGCCAAAAATGAAATTGGGATTATAATAAAATTTATAAATACAATTTCAAAATTTTTAATCCATTTTATAAGATTAAAATTATATGATAGGAAGAAATTATTTCTAATATAATAATGTAAAATACATGAAAAAAGATTATTGAAAATACCAGATTTAACTGTAAAAATTATTTACTATGAAATCTTGTAATAAGATAGTTTCAATGATTTATTTCTTAAATTAAAACATTTATGTTTATTGGAATTTTTATTAATCAAAACCATAATGTACACTTCCAACCATTACATTAAATTCCAAGACTGAAAAATGTTTTTTGAATAAAATATAGCTTATCTTCACAAAATCCATGTTTGGGTTCCCAGAATCCAAATTGTAAGGACCTGGACCCAGTTTCTCGGAGCTAGTGCCTTAATTTATTATGTTAGAATATAATCAAATAATTTTAATCCCAAAGTACTGATTATTTTTTTATATTTGGAAAAAATATACATAAAAAAGTTCAACATTACAACTTGAAATGAAATAAAACATAAAAATTGCTTTCAAAAAATCTATACATCCTAGGTTATCCATGTAGTTCATTCATAAAATACGTTTTCACATTCTGAGAAAAATAAAACATATGAAAGGAGCGATCTAAAATGATCAGTAAGGGTAATCAATATAGTATAATATATCACAAATATAAACATTACGTAAGGATAATAACTAAAAACACATGCTCTTAACAAATAAACATGAAAATAAAATGAAAGGAATAATAAATGAATAAATAATGCCATAATAAAGCATAATCATGGGTATTCAACTAGAAGAATAAACACACGAATGATCAATACTGGTTTCATAATGAGGAAATTAATAATGAGGGACATCATAACCATACATTCAAGGCCTTGTGCCAAGAATATAAATAACCATTTTGTCAAGGCCTCGTAAAAATACCGACTTTGTCACATGATCCCTAACGATGCACCGAGGGGCTATAGTGAATCCCAATTGACACTTACTAAGTCTAATAAATTCTTCATAAGAATGAGGACAATAATAAACAACATATACATTCATATTGAACCTATCTTATGAAATATAAATAACTCTCCCTGAACATTAAGCATAAACACTAACCATTCAGAGTAAATTGGTAATCGGTTTTAAGATAGCACATCCCCCATCAATCTAATAAAAACACAATAAATTAAATATTTCATATGATATCATAAAATATTATTCTCATTAATACATAATAATCAACAATAGTGTTTCAAAAAATGAAAATACACTTATAAAATCATCGATTAATTCTTGATATAAATAATCTTTTACTTTGTAAAGAATAGTTCTTTTGGAAAAGTCATTGTATAAAACCATAAGTGAAGTGAGATAGTATTTTTATAATAAAATGAGTTACTTTATAAATATAATTGTTTCTAAAAGTAGTTTATATAGTTCCCTTGAAAATAGGTATGAATATGAGAAATTCTCTTGAATCGGCTTATATTTCAGGAAGAAATTTTTAAATATCCTTTGAAAACATATAACTCTCCATAAATGAAAGTAGGATTATTTTTGGTACATATATATATATATATTATTTTCATAGTATATATAGGAATTAAATATGAATAAATATTAATTTAAATGTGGTAAGTAGAGAATAATAATAACCCGAATGAAAATGGGGGTTCGGGTAGAAAACCCTTACCTAAAGTACAAAGGTGCTCCTCAATAGACCTTAATGCCCCAAATAAACATATTTAGGTTCATAAATTAATAATTCAAGAAACTCCCCCAAATTTAATTCTTATTATTATTTCCTTATTATATTCATTAATGGAATTTTGATTGGTTAAGATATTCGATTACATTGTTTGTGAGTGTTTTCCTCTGTGGGTTTCTTGAGCGGTTTACTTATATTCATGTATGAATAAGCATGTATAATGAGAATGGTTTTCCATAATAGAAGTTGTATGTTATTATTGAAAGACCATAATATTACATGGTTATAAAATTCATTTGGTTATTGGGGGTGAATATGAATCATTATATAAAACATTAATAACAATTGGTTGTGCTAATTGGCGGTTTTGGATAACAACGAACACATTTTGATTTATAAATTATTATAATTTGTACAAAAGGATTAAAAAACCATAAATAAGATATGTTACATATATTATATTCTATTTGAACAATCAAAATGGTTTCATTATCAGAATTGAAGACCATAAAAGAAATTAAAAACTCATCATCCATGAATGTAAAAAATTAACTCATCTCGAATGGTGTTTTCATTTATATTATAAAAAATGGGGAAATGATAGAATAATTCTTCCATTAAAATAACTAAATTATAGTACTTTTAAGATAATAGATTCATCGCAACATTTGTATGAAGGGATTAAAGAAATAATATGAAAAGAAAAAAACTTTAAATAAAAGAAATAAAAAGAGGAATTTACATGTTGATGTAACATTCCGTGAGAGTCTATTTAGGGTAGTGGTTTTGTCCGTTTTATGAGAACAAGGGATGATGAATGTGGGGGAGGATATTAGGAGGATATTTGAGAATAATTTAGATAATTCACAATTCTTAAGAGTAGTGAAGAGAATAAGGAGTGAGGGGGGAGGGGTATAGTGTAGGGGAGGGGCGATTTATGAATATCTTTTTCATTATTTAATTATATCCCTCAAGAAAACCAATAGTGTTCATTCCTGTGACCCATAATATTAATAAGTACATTTTAGTTTGAACCAAGTGTGCTTACATCATCCATGATTCTAGGAATAGTGAATTTAACTCATAATGTGTATATACAGTAAATTACCCTATATTACTATTCATAAAAATTAATGTATTTCAGAAAAATATCATAAAACCACCCTAACCATTTCTCGACTTTTAAAATTAAAAAATGAAATCCATTTTTTGAAAATAATTTTATAATTATGATTAATTAAATTTTTAAATAAAATCATTATTTATTCAGAAAAACCATTTTAGAACTATAGTTCGTTATATAACACATTGAAAAGTTAATCAAGGTCTTATTATCTTGTTACCATAAGACAATAAAATAAAAATATGATTTAATATGAATAAAGATCATATTACTATTCCTATTATTATTCATAGGGGTATGTTACTATTCATCAAAAATTATATTTGTCTTATTAGACACTAAATTTCTTACAGAACACAATCTTGTTTGTCGGTTTTTTGAATTTAAAATAAAATTGGTGGTAAAATTATATTTACTAGCTTGGTTATAAAAAAGTTGTGTTTTTTAGAGACTCAGTGTTTCATGAATTCAATATTAAATTTATTTAAAACATATTGGGATGTGACATTCTCCCCTCATAAAAATTTCATCCTCAAAATTTACATAAAGTTATGTCATTAAATGATTTGGGTAGGACTTCATCATAATCTCCTCACACTCAATTATTTCCTCTTAAATTTTATGATTTTTATAATGTATCTTTACCTGAAGAGTTTCCTGGTCACTCATCACCTATTATTTAGTGTCCATAATTGGGATAGGCTCTTCACCATATGATAGGTGATGTTCCAATTATATTCCTTCAGAAGTGAGGACATGTATTGGGTTTGGCATGTATATCCTCAACAATGAGACGTGGGACACATTGTAAACATTAGATATTCTATGAGTCATAGCTAATTGATATTCAATATCTCCAATTCTCTCTTAGAATTTAAATGTTCCAATGTACCTAGGGCTTAGTTTCCCTTTCTTCCCAAATCTTATAATGCCCTTCCATAGAGATGAATTCAAGAAAATGAGATCTACCATTTGAAATTTCAAATCCTTCCTTCGATTATCGGCATAGATATTTTTCCTTATTTGAGATGCTTTGATGTTGTTTTAAATATTATTTACCTTTTTTGTTGTTACCTTCACAAGCTCCAGGCCCACAATCTTTATTTCTCAAACTTCATTCCAATAACTTGGTGTAGGTCGTCTCTTTCCGTACAATTCATCATATGGTGCCATTAGAATACTTGAATGGAAACAATTATTGTAGAAAAACTATGAAAATGGTAAATATTGATCCCAAATACCTTGAAAGTCACTTGAAAATGATCTCAACATGTCTTATAATGTTTAGATCATCTATTCTGATTGGTCTTCAGTTTGTGGGTGGTAAGCGCTACTCAAACGATGCTCAGTATCCAACGCTTTCTATAGACATTTCTAGAATTTTGATGTAAATCATGGATCATGATTAGATAAAATTTTGATATGTTCCCCATGAAGTCTCACAACTTCAATTATTTAGATTTGTGTAAGGAGCTCCAGTCGAATATCCTCCCTTATTGTGAAGAAATGTGCATATTTCTTAAGTCGATCAAAAATTAACCATATTGAATCATTCTATCTTGGATTTTTGGGTAAACCAGTGAAAAAATCCATGGTAATGTTATCCCACTTCAATCTAAGAATATTTAAAGGTTGCATGAATCCTCTAGGATGATGTGGTTCGACCTTAACTTGTTGATATTCCAAACATCTTGATACAAAATCAGTAATTTACTGCTTCATGTTGTCCCACTAGAAATGTTCCTTCATATCTATATACATTTTTGTCCTTCTAGGATTCATAGAGAAATTAAAAATATGGGAATCATCCAATAATTCCCTTTTTATCTCAGTAATATATGGAACAAAAAACATCTTCCCAATGATTATAATTCCATCTTCATATACGATGTCATGAAAATTCCCATCATTCAAATCATTAATTTTCATTTTAATATTCTTGTCCTTAGATTGTGAAGCTTAAATTATCTCCAATAAATATGGTTGGGCATAATTTAAAAAAGAATTGATGTTTCACCTTCTTTGACAATTCTCATATCCTTCCTCACTAGACCCATATACAAAGGATCCAAATTGATCTTTATTTTGTTCCGAACTCCATGATCATTCCTAATCAATGCATCAGTTACTTATTTTCCTTTCCTAGGTTGAAGTGTATGGAAAAATAAAATTTGTTCAGTAGTTAGATCCATGACCTTTTCCTCATGTTGAGATCTTAATGTGATAAGATATATTTCTAACTCTTATGATTTGTATATGTCTCACATTTTTCTCCATATAGTTAATGTCTCCATATATTCATATAAAAAATTACTACTTCCAACTCAATATCATGAGTAGGATATTTTTGTTCATGATTTTTTAGCATCCTTGATGAATAGGCAATAACTATATCATTATTCATAAAGACACAACCTAGCCCTTTATTTGATTCATCACTATAGATCACAAACTCATCATTTCCCATAGGTAGAGTCAAGATTAGAGAATTTACTAATATCCTATTAAATTCCAGAAAACATTCCTCACATTCTTTTTTTCATACAAACTTACCCCCTTTATGTGTAATCTTGGTCATTGAGTTGGCTAAATGGGTGATGTTCTGAATGAAATGTTGATAATAACCTAATAAACCAATAAAACATCATACCTCAGTTATGTTAGTCGGAGTATTCAATTCTTTCACAACCATTATCTTCACAGGATCAACATATATTCCATACATCAAGATAATGTTCCCAAGAGAGGAAGATATTTTAATCAAAAATTCACACATGCTAAAACATCCCATATAATTCATTTCTTCTTAGAGTCTTCATAATAGTTCTCAAGTGATTTTCAGGTTCTTTATATCTTTTGGAGTATACAAAGATATCCTCAGTAAATACCACCAAAAAGTGTTCAAGATATTCCTTGAAAACTCTATTAATTATTTCCATGGAAACATAGTGTGCATTACTCAGTCCTAAAGGCATTATTGTAAAGTATTAATGCTTATACCTATTTTGATTTCCTGTTTTTCTAATGTCTTCCTTACATAATTGCAACTGATGATATCCAAATTGAAGATCAATCTTAGAAAAATATTGAGCACCATGAAGTTGACCCAATAAATTATCATTGTGAGGTAGGTGATACTTGTTATTAATTATTGTAGCATTAATCTCCATGTATTCAATGCACAACCTCATTGATCTAACTTTCTTCTTAATGAAAAGAGCATGGACTCCCCTTAGGGAAACACTAGAAAAAAATCATTTATAACTAAATTTTCCTAGTTGTTTCTTTATTTCTACTAATTCCACAATGGCCATTCTATATGGAGTCTTTTATATAGGACTTGAACAATAAATTAAATCAATAGAGAACTCAACTTACCACTATGGAGGATGTCCAGGTAAATCCTCTGAAAACACATCATCATATTATTTCATAATTGTTATGTAATCTATTTGAAAATTACTTTCCCCACCCATTGATATAGAATTATATTCCTACCCAATAATTAAATTTAGTAGATATAATGAGCGTGGAACTAGATGATAATCATATGGAGTGGTTTTTTTCTCTAAAGATATAGTATTTAAAACCATTCTAAAAAATTGTTACATCCCCCTTCTTACAATATATCTTCACATAATATCATGAAATATAACTCATAACAAGGATTATATGAAATTAAATCATGTGTATGATGATGAGTATATAAAAATAAATCACTTTTATGTGTCATAAGGTGGACTGATCGATATATCTTTGTTGTAATGATACATCTCCTAAGAGTCTTGACAAAAAACTCCTTTATTAAATCAAATTTGACATATCTAGTTTTCGTGGAAACTGGGACGACATAAAAGAATGTTATGATACTGAATCAAATAAAGCATTGGCTATGTTTGAGGAAACTATTAAAGTACCTACCACCACATGTCCTTAAGAAATAAACTTCAACACAATATGTTAGGAATAATTGATGAATAAATAATTCCATAATAATACATAATCATGGGTATTATACCTGTTTAATTTCCACATGAACTAGAAATATTAGTTTTATAATCAGGGAATGAAAAATATGGGACATCATAACTGTACCATCAATCCCTCATGCTAAGACCATAAATAACCATTTTGTCAAGATAGTGTTCCAAAACCTAGTTTTCTCATGTGACCTTCCGATGAACTAAGGGCCTATAACAGGCCCCAATCGACACATACTAAGTAAAATGAATTATAAACATGAACATCGATAAACATAAATGACATATAAATTCATATTTAAACTAACATAAAAATGATAATAACTTTTCCCGAATATTATGCATAAACACTGACCATTCTGAGTAAATTGGTGAATGATATTAAGGTAGAACATCTACTATAAAACTAATAATAAACCATTAAATTTAATATGGTATATGATATCCAAAAATATTAATCCCCATAATATATAATAATCAACAAGTGTGTTTAAACAAATTAATATACTCTTAAAAAATATTTGAGTAATTCTTCAGATAAATACTCTTTTACGTTGAACAGAATAGTTATTTTGGGAAATGTCTTTGTATAAAACTAGAAGTGAAGTGAGGTAGTAATTTCAAAAAAAATTAGTGATTTTAGTAAGATAATGTTTTCTAAATTTACTATAGATTTCCCTTGAAAATAGGCAAGTATTTGAGAAATTCCCTTGAAGTGGGCTTGTATTTTGGAAAGTATTTTGGAATGATCTTTTTAAAACATATAAATCCACATAAATGAAAGTAGGATTCTTGTAGGTACATATATATATATAAATTATCACATAATATATGTGTATTACATATGAATAAATAAAAATTTAATTGTGATAAGTATAGAATAGGAGTGACCCAAATGAAAATGGATGTTCGGGTAAAAAACCATTACTTTAAGTCTTAAAGTATTCCTCACTTGATCTTAATGACCTAAATAATAAGATTTAGGTACATAAAATAAGATTTCAAAAACCTCCCCTATATTTAATTTATTTATTATAAACTTATTGGGTTCATGAATGTCCTTTTTATGGGTTAATAGATTCAATTTCACTGTTTGGGATTGTTTTCTTCATTTGTTTATGTGACCACCTTACTTATATTCAGGTATGGATAAGCATATAGAATGAGAATGGGATTTCAAAATTTATGTTGTATGTTATTATTTAACAACTTTAATATTGCATTGTTATAAAATTAGTTTGGTTATTGGGAGTGAAGATGAATCAATATATAAAACGATAATATCAATTATTTATGTTAATTGGCTGTTTTTTATCACAATGAACCAATTTTGATTTATAAATTAATATAAATTTTACAGATTATTCCAAAACATTAAATAAGTTATAATATATATATTATAGTATTTTTCAACCATGAAAATGGTTTCATGACCAGAATTGAAGACCGTAATAGAAATTGAAAACTCGTCATCCTTGAATGTGATAAATTAACACATCTCAGATGGTGTTTTCATTTCTTGTATTAAAAAACAAAAAAAGAGTGAATAATTCTTCTTTTATCATAACAAAATTATATTAAATTTAAGGTACACAATTAATAACAACATTTGGATGGAGGGAGGTGAGGAAAAAATAAAACAAAAAGAATGTAACATTAATTCAAAGAAATGAAAAAGAGGAATATACCTCCTGAAGTAAACATCCTTGAGAGACTCTTTATGGGAGAGGTTTTGGTATTTTTATGATACCAATGGCTAAATGATGTATGGGAGGATCATGGGAGGATATTTTAGTAGAATTTAGACAAGGAACAAGGCTTGAGTGGAGTGAAGATAAAAGTGAGTGAGGGGGGATTATAATGGAGGAGACGGGTGATTTGTGAATATCTTATTCATTATTTTATTATTTCTGTCAATACATCCAATTGTGTTTCTTTATGTTACCCATAATAGTAATAAGTTAATTTGATCATGAAACATGTCTGCTTATATCATTCATGAGGCTATGAATAGTGAATTTAATGGATAATTTATATATGGTATATTACTATATTTTACTATTCATCAAAAATTCGAGTATTTTAGAAAAATACAAAAAAATAACCATAAAAATTTTACGATGTGTTCAATTAAAAAATCAAGTCATTTTTTTGGAGATTATTTTCAATATATGATTGATTTAATTTTAAAATAAATTCTTATTTTATTCAAAAGATTTCATTTTTATAACTATAATTTATTTTATATCACAATGAAAAATTAATCAAGATATCATTATCTTATAACCCTAATACAATAATATAAAACTATGATTTACTATTTAGAAGGGTCATATTACTAATCATATTACTATTCATAAGGGTTTGTTACTATTTACCAAAAATTATGTTTATCTTATCGGACTCAAACTATCTTACTGAATGTAATCGTGTATGTTAGTTTAGTGAAATTAAAATCACTGAGGTGGTAAAATAATGTTTACTGGCTAGGTTATAACAATGTGATGTTTTGTGGAGACTCAGTGTTTCATAAATTCAATATGATATTTATTTAAAAAATCATGTTGTGTGACAAGAATAATAATTTAAAACAATTTATTTAACTCCTTAGGAAAATATTTGGCCAAAAAGAAGTCATGAAATAGGATAATGGGAATTTTTTTCAGAGATTCTAATGTTTTACCTCATTATTAAACCTCATTTTACCTCTTTTATGAAGGTAAAAAATATATACCATGGTTATTATTCATAATGAATAAAAATTAAGTTGACCATATTAAAAATATTAATTATTATGATTCTAAATATGAAATTCATTTTATAAAATTCAATTGATAGAAGTTATTTCATTAAATTTGAATACAAAAAAACACTACTAAAAGCCGTTTTCCAGAAAAAATTACATCATACGTATAAATAGTTTTATATCCAAATAAGGAATAATATATATTAAAATTACTTTAATTGGAATAATAATAATTATTATAATAATAATGAACTAAAATTATATTTATATTGTTTTAAAAAAATATTACTACAAAATTTCTTCAAATGAAAAGAATAATTTCATTAAAAATAATCATTTTTAACTATTCATCGAAAAAATCATACTTTTTAGAAAAAAATTAAATATTCATTGTAAGAAAATATTGATATGATAATTTAAAAAATTATATCCTCTATATCAAATATAATTTATAAAAGTGGAAAAATTAATTATAATATTGTCTCACAAAAAGTAACAGAAGCCCTTTTTGAAAAAATTGTTTTTCTGAAGTATAGAATGACTTTCTTGAAAATTGACAATGTATTTATTGTAAATTTTCCAAGAATTATTATTATATAAAAACTTCATAAATATTTTTCATAATATTATTATTCTTATTCGTATCACAAATTTTAATGGAAATGTTCTAACATTATACTATATTATAGTTCATTTTGACTCAAGGTTGCATGAATCGCATGCCATCAAACAATTTATAGTTATTTGAATAAACATATATCAAAAAATCATGGGATTTTACATCCTAAAACCCTTATAATTATTTCTCCATTGTAATTAAGTAACTCTAATGCAAAAAACTAATGACTCTTCACCCTCGTTTTATCCTCAGGTTCCGATATATCTTCCTTAGTTTTATGATTTCACCAAAAAAATTGACCAAGTGTGTGGTGTCATTTCATATAATGTATTTTCTATAATGTAATGTATACATTGGAAGTTCCTAATAATATATATCATTCTCCAGTGGGTTAACCACTATTTTTAGTAATGGTGAAGGATTAAGAATGTTATCCCTAAAGATAAATACATGGAACTCATCGTGAACATGAGAGAGATTTAGTGGATGACGCAAGAGATAAACTACCATCCAAATAATATCAATAATTTTAAGGCACCGATATATCTCAGGATCATATAATAAATTTTTTCAAATATCATAACCTTCTTTCAGTGGGATATTCAAAGTAATACCTTGTCAAAAACCCCAAAATCTAGATCTCATTAATGATTATTAGCATAAGTTTTTTATCGACTATTAGGTAACATTATTTTTATTAGAATGGATCTAAACTTATATTCAATTTAATAATTTTTCATAGGTCCCAATAACTTTATTTCCCCATATTTCTCCCTACAAATTGAAGTTTTACACTTCCTATTATAGATTGATTTATAATGATCTATCTAGTTTTTTTAGTCCCAACTATTGTTGTATGAAAATTCAACCCATGGAATGTGTTAATCCAAAAAATAATTGAAATACCTAGAGTAAGATCTAAATATGTCTTATATAGTTTTTATGGTCCCATGAAACTGACTATCTATTTGACGATGATATATATTACTGAAACATAACTCATTATCCAAATCCTGTAAATTACTTCCCCAATAATTTGGGGTACACCTCAGATCCCAGTTTGATACAATTAATAGTTGTACTCCATGAAATATCAAAAAAAAATTAATGTCAAACCAACCAAGCTAATAAAGAGATAAATTTTCTCTAATAAAAATGATGTCTGATGCTTTGGTAAGGTGATAAACTATTTCCCAAACTAGTATTATTGAAATTTTATGTTTTTTTAGAGTAAGATAATGAAATCCATGGTAATGTTTTTCCATTTCCATTCTAATATAGGTAATGGTTATAAAACCCCTTATACATTTTTATCTCATCCTTAACATTCTGGAAAACCCGACATCGGGATACATAATCTACAATACATCTTTTCATGTTACCCCACTAGAATTAATCTTTTAAATATCTATACCTCTTTATACTTCAAGGATGAATAGAGAATAATGAACTATGATCTTCATCTAAGAGATCATAAATAAAATATAGTATTGATGGAATAGAAACTAATTTCATCAACCTCATCATTATATCATATTCATGGATGAAATCGTGATCATTCCTCACCTTCTTCTATTATTACACATATTTCTTATGTTCCTTCTAAATCATATCATGGATGGATGGTTGAATATTCATCTAGGAAAGATAAGATCTATTACTTTTCTCCATGATTTCAAAATATAGTTTATGAAAATAAATAAATATTAGATCTCTTTAAATCATCTTCTTAAAAAACTAGCATGGTCTTTGCAAATTAGATCATCATCCACTTTGTTTTCCATCTGAAGGTTTTGTAATATATTGATCATTAATAACCTTTGATCAAATCCAACTATATTCTCTAGTTAACATTATACTTTTTCAATTTAAATATATAATTAATGACTTTACGATCATTATATATATCACCCATTTCACCATACAGATAACAACTCAATATTTTCAATTCAAAAATTACCTCTACCAGATCCAAATCATGATTTACGTAATTCTACTCAGGAATTTTCAATTAATGAGAGGAATAACCTATCACTATATCTTTTTACATGAGGACACATCTCAATACCATATTTGAGGCAGTAATTTATGTCAAAAAAAAATCTCTATTATATATATTGTAAGCATATATATACTCACCAACCATCTCATTAGATAATTAATGTTATCCTAAGATTTATCCATTCTCAAGAACATAATCCCCTTCTGAGTCAACTTGTTTTATGGATTTGACATTCATGAGAAATCTCTCAAAAAAATCCTTAGTAGTATCCAAACTATAAGGACCATGACCCAAATATCTTTAAGTCGATGACTTAATTTATTAAATTGGAATAGATACATGATTTAAATCCGAATGGACCAATTAGTATTTTAGTTTTGGGAACAAGATTATGTACTTGAAATTCACATTACAACCTAAAACATAAAATACACAAATAATTTTATTTGATCATTCCATTAATCCCCGTAGGGTATCCCTTTATATCAAACTCCAAACAATTATTTATATCTTGGGGGGAAAATAAATCATATTAAATGTATGAGATCAAATTCTTGGTAATAGTAAGAGTACATAAAAAGATATCAGTAAATATGGCATAAACAAAATGGAAAGGGAAATAACTGAAATAAATACCATTTAAATAATCATATGAGTTTGGAAAATTAACCATTGATATTTTAATAGTAGAACAATAACATGTAAAATCATTAAATAATATCATAATTATGGAATACATAATGATGGACATCTGAAAATTATCATCGAGGCCTCGTCCAAGACATCTGAAATTAAATTGTTAATCTTTCATCTGAATCAATATATAAAAATAATGGGAAAGGCCGTATTTGAGTTGATATATAGTTTGTCTCATGATACATGGATATGAATAAATGAGATAAAGATAACCCCAAATATATCATACTAATTCATATTCATTCCTAATATAAATGGGGTGAACATAGACAACATATAAAATTGAAATATTAAAAACATTACTTAATTAATAAACAAAATCAAATACCATGCTGAATAATATAGTGAATTGTATAAAAATAGAACATCCATAGTAAAACTGATCATAAAACACATAATAGAATATATTAATTGATATAATAATATATTAAACTTAAAAAATCATAAAATTCAGCAAATAATAAATAAATATATGAAAATAAAATAATCAATCATTGAAAATTCTTGAGATAAATACCCCTTTTAAATTTGATATTAATTTTTAAAATTCCCCTAAATTAAAAATGAAAACATTTTATTTTAAGAAAAATAGTTAAATTTATAAAATATTCATAAAATTTTTAGGTTTCATGATGGTGGAAAAATCCAATCACACCACATAAGTTAAAAAACATTCCTTTCATCAAAAAGTCATAAATTACCTTGTTTGGAAAAAAGGAAAAAAGATTTCATTCCACAAATTCTATAAATAGTTAAAAATCATTTAAAAGAATTTAAAATATTATAGGATAATAATAAAATCCATTTTGAATACAATTTTACAAATCATTATCATATAATATAATATCCCCCAGTGGAGACATAAACAAAATCATTCACGATTGATGATGAGATGGGGAATTAAACCCTTACCATAGGTCTGATTACATTCGTACATGTCCAAAAAACCTATATAATAAATATAGGTTTGTTATAAATCTTTAATATAAAAATAATTATTTATATAATATTATATATTAACTTCTTATAATTTATTATTAAATGTTAGTTAACAATCTTCAGTTATTTTCAATATTTATGCTATTAATTACCTAGTTTTTTTAGAATGTTTGGTCTTTTTAGAAGTTGTTCCTATTAATTAAATCATGATTTAATTATATAATACTTTTAAACAATAATTTAAATATCATATTTGTTCAATACATATGTATTTATAATAATCCACAAAATTTTGGAGATAGGAAATGAAATTCACTGTTTACGGAGACGGTAGACCATACGTATGCATGAATGATTATTCTATTTCTTTGTTGTATTTAAAGAATGAAACATATATTATTTATATTATATTTTTTGTGTAATATTTATTTCATAAATTTCACTTATTATTATTAAAAAAATCCATTATTCATTCCATTTTATGTGTGCATGAATCATATTTTATTTTATAATCATAGAATAATAAGAAATAAAGGAGTGGGAAAGAAATAAAACTAAAGTGATCGATGAAGAATGTTAATTCATTTATGTGTTACTAAATTTTTTTTATACCAAAATCCATTCTTAGCTTGATATTTTCCCAAAGATAATATTCTTGGATGAATATAGAAAATTTTTGAGATTCTTTTATCATATTTTGGTCGACATATAGAGCTTAAGGTGGTGTGAGGAAGTGAGGGAGGAGGTTCTATTCTATTATAGATGTTGGGGTACTTTTGAAAACTATAAATCTATTAAATAAATATAAATTGATTTTATATTAAAAAGGATCAACGGTTAGTTATTTAAAGAAATAGGATTATTATGGGTATAAATATATTCATACAATTATAATTAAACAATTTTTTTTATTATTTAAAACTTATATTTTTTATTTAACACCTGTTTAACCTTTTTATTTCTTACCATAATATCATTTAATTTACACTTTGAGGGTTAATATAATTACTATAAAATTAGAAACTATAAATAAATAAGTAATTTATGATATTTTAGGACTTATAAAAATATTTTTTTTCTAAATCTCATATTTTTATAAATTTTATATCATTCAATAAACTAATATTTGTTTAAAAACATCAATAGTGTCTATTTTGACACTATTCATTACATAACTTTTCAAAAGCATCATAACAACAAAATATAATAGAACGAATACTTCTAAAAAATCAATAAAATGTAAAAATATTCTAAATAATATTTTTATGACATTAATAACAAAAAATTATATTTATTTTAATATTTATAATATTATTTATTTGATACGTTCATTAATTAAATTTTTTTTCATCATTAGAATGAATGCATTATTTTAATTATTTCATCCCCAAAAATTTTAAATAAACTATAATGATGAATATAAATATTTTATATTTAAAATTAATATTTATAGTCTAATATATCCACTAAATAACAACATATGAAAAATATTATACTTATTAAGAAAAAGAGTCTGACATAATAGACATCCCTTAGAATAAAATACTATAAAAGGCTTAAAGTTATCTATGTGGCTCTAAGAGGCTATAAAATTGTCCCAATGATTATTTTGGTCAAAAAATAATCCAATTAAAATATGAAAACTATTTGGGTAATTTATGGGATTTATAATATTATTTGCACCCATAATTACTTAAATTACCATTAACACTAATAATTAAAATATTAATAAATTTATTATTCATATAACCAAAAATTAATAAAACCTGTTTACATAATTTGGAACCACTAATTCAGAATAGATAATATGTTTATCAATATTCAAAACATATAATTTTCTGAAACTAATTTGATATTAATCACATTGATTGAACAAGAATAAGTTTTTTAATGTAAAAAACACCAAAAGATTTAAATATTTTTATATATAAATTCAATGTGAAATTGATTCCAAGGACAAAAAATGGATTAAATCATAAAAATAATATACTTATACATTTAAACTAATTAAAATTTTAATTTAACACAATAAATTATTTCAATGAAAATAAGGTCCTTTAAATTAAAATTTAATATTTTTCAGTATTCCTCAAAACATGAAACTTATAGAAAAAATACAAAAAATTATAAATTAAGTAAATTTTTTATATTATAATTCAAAATAATAAGTTTATTTTTTTATAATATAATTTATAAAATTATAAAAAATTGGATTTAAAATAGGCTCTCCATCAAAAAGTGGTAAAACTGCCTTTATAAAAATATAGGTTTAAATATGTAATATTCCATTTGTTCTAATATTATGCCTATAAAATATATTTTTTGAATAATAAAAAGATTTTATTCAATATATAATATAAACATTTCATTAATATTATGAAAAAATTGTAATTAATTTATGTTTTTAAGATAAAACAACCTTCTGATCAAAAAAAATTTCTTCATAAAATCATGTCCTATATATTCATTTCATTCTGATATTCATTTATAATTAATTTTTAACCAATTAATTCAGTCATATAGTTTCATAATTTAGTAAATAATATTTGTAACTACCAATTAAATGTCTATGTTATATTATATTAAATAATTATATTTTAATGATATATTATTGTTCAGTAATACTCAGTCAATATTGTATTGCAAGACAACTCATTATTGTGTGTAGCATATGCTAAACATGGTGATGCGTATAAAGAAATATATAATCAAAATTAAATTTGTTTAAAAATGATAATATTGTAATGTATAAGGGTGTTACACTCTCTAGACCTTAATGAAATTGTGTTCTCTTAATTTTAACATTATCTAGATAGTCTAGGGATAGATATTTGAAAACAAAAAATTGTTGAAAACTCCACATCGTAAATAGGGTTATTAAAATATCCTATTAATAATAGTGAAATGTAAATGTTAGTGTCACTACAAAACTAGACTTTCAAATAAGACACCACTAGTGAATACATGTAACACCCCATGATTTTATGAGAAGGATTCTTTTAAATTTATATGATGTCTTGTGTTGTATGCTAAATCAAGATTATCTTGCACTATACGCAACACCGTATTAGCTTGTAGTATACGCAACACTATTCTTGGATCGTGTTACAAAAAATTACATGTTCGTTTGATAGAAGTTATTCTACGCAACATTGAGTGTATATATATATTCAATGTATAAATGAAATATGGTTGGATTCTATTATACACAACAACAAAGGAATCTTGCACTACACGCAACCCTGAATTGGCTTGCTTTACACATAATCGCGAAATTCCACTATAGCATGTGTTGTAGGCAATATCGAGTTTCACTAAACAATGATATGTTATTAAAATATTATATAAACTAGCCTTTAGGAATAATGATACCCACTTTCTGAAATTTTATAAATTTTATCTTTCAAAATGGAATTCATTTTTGGATTTGGAATATCGAAATTAACCTAGGGTGAATTTTTGGTATTTTTCCGAAAACATTCAATTTTTTGATGAATAGTGAAAACACTAGGTTACTATTTAAAAACCGACTTTTTATTTAAATAATTATTTATTTTATTTAAATTTATCTTAGGCTAAAATTAATACATAATACCTAAATAAGTTCAATGTAATTCATTTTAGTCATTTTATAATATAAAAATTTTATTGAACTTTTCACTATCTTTTACCCACCTCCTAGGAGAATTTGAAGATTTACATAAAACATAATTTTAACGCTTCTGTGAGTGTAATTTTGAAAATCCGAGAGACACGGTTAATATCAATGAGTAAAATGTGGTTCAATAAGATAAAAATAATTTTTGGTGAATTGTAACTTTTTACTTTTATTTACCATGGTTAAAAGTAAATAGGGTAAATAAGGGTAAAAATGATATTATTATTACCCTAAAACATATCCTAATTCTATTGGATAAGTCTAATTAGACCAAAAAAACCTTAAGAATAAATTATTACCCTTAATTCCCACTTGCATTATATTAGGACACTTATTATTATTTTATTTAAAGAAGAGTTAAAATAGTTACAATCAATGCTTAATAACTAAAACATTTTTAATATATGGTTATACATAAGATAAATTAGACTAGAAATATTTATTATAAAGATAAAAATATTTCCTACATAATTATATTTTATTTATAATTTTTAGACATTAAATAATTTAATTTATTTATGACATAATGATGATGCAATAATTACCTTATTAATGAAATATTAACATAATTGATGTTATAAATACCCAAATAAATGTAATTTGAGACTTTTTTTGAATTCCACTAATTTTCTAGGATAATACGACAATTTATTATTGTTTCAATTATCTTTTTTCGAACTAATCATGCTGTTATGATTTTCACAAAAATCAATTACCAAATAGTGTCAATATTGACATGAAATTGTTTTTAAAACAAATATTATATTATTAATTTTTATTCTATTCCTAAAAATCTATGGTTCAACCAAATGACTAAGATAAGGATATATATATTATTAATGAACCACTTGGGGTACTCTTGTCTTTATATAGTATGTTTATTAATCATATAGTGTAAGAAAACAAGAAGAAATTGTAAAAGTAAAATTGTTTAACTAAGAGTTAAATCTAAATGATAATGTTAAAATAGTAACCTAAACTTTTCTAAAACGTATTGGTTGAGAGTATTTAGACCCATCCCCACTTTAGCTTTCAAATAAGTCACTTTGAATCCATTATAAACCAAATATTACTTTATTATAAAATAATTTTTTATGTTTTTCTTATAGTTCCCCTCTCCTCACTTATAAAAGGGCACATCCTCCCCCTTCTCTTCACACAATTCTGAGCCTTCGAGCTCATCCAAACCCTGAAAATTTCCCTTATAAACTTCCCTAGAAAAATTTTTGAGGTTCTGGTCTCCTCAAAATACCAACCCTAGATCCTTAATAGGAAGCATAAAAGAGGTGTGTCGAAGAAGAGGTAATCTCTTCTACCGATTCTTTCAAGTTTTCTTTCTTCTTCAACTTATTCTTCATTAGTTTAATTATAAATTAATAACATCAGTATCACTAATATAATTATATGTTATTATAAATCTGAAACAACCCCAATTCAACTTGTATTCATCCTAGGGAATACAAAATCATTGCGTGTGCTTACGTACGGAATACCGTCTCCACACCGTGGTGTAATCTGTTTTTCAACCACCACCTTACTTGGATGGGTATAATGGAGTAAAGAATAACTATATATAGTTATTATAACATCATACTGATTCTGAGATATTATATCATCCACTCCATTCCAATTTAATAAATATGGGAATGATATCATCGCTCATGCGTACGTACGGATTACCGTCTCCACGACGCGATGAGATTCATTCTCCATGTTAACCATTCAAGAATGATTATAAAGTATATATAATGAATAATAATGATATATATTACATGATAAAGATAATGTATATATTTATATATGTATATATATTTATTTATTTCACCTACTTACTTCCATTCAAGTCAATAGGGAAAGGAGAACAGTGTCCATGTGTACGTACGACCTACCATCTCCATAAACGGTGTATTTCATTTCATTTATCTTACTAATATATATATATATATACAGAATATATATGATATATAAATCATTATTTAAATTCTATAGGTAATTAAATCATGATATAAGTAATAATAATATCAAGAACAACAAGTCCAAACATGTACGATAAATAAAACGATTTTTCCCAAAACGCTGCATTAAAATGTAATTTACAAAAGAACAGGTAATATAAAGTCATAAGTAAACCATATATGATATCATAAAATGAATATGATTCTGTAATAATTCAATGAAATTTTTTAAATCATTATACAGGAGGTTCAAATACGTACAAAGAATATCAGACCTAAGGTAAGGGATAACTTTTCCAATCTCATTTTTATCCGAGATTATTTATTCGTAAGTATTTACTGGGATTATATTTATCATCCATGTCCCTATTTTATAAAAACGGTTTAATGTATGTTTAAATTCCTTTTTAAAAATTTTTGAATTTTTACTACATGGTATGTAAGGAATCTTTCTTATTTTTACATTATGAGGTACTTTTTTGACTTTTCCGGCAAAAGTATGAGAAGAATGTTTTTTAAACTTATATGGAATGAACAGATTTTTAAAGTGTTATAACACCTTATTTTCATGATGCTTACTCTATATGATTTCATGAATATTATCAAAAAAATCCTTTTCTTTTAAAATTTCATGGCATTTTGTGAAAATAAGATGATTTTTAAGAAGAAAGGATATTTTCCTCAAGAATTATTTTCATGTGTTTTATCAAAACCATTTTCCATCTAAGATGACAATATTTCATATGTGTATGTTTCAAGTATAATGTCCCTATTATTTAAATGGTGTGTTTTTTCTTATGATGAAATTATATACATTTGTTTTATATGAATTATGTAATGATGGGATGATGTTTATGAAACCCATTTTATTCTTTGGGTTATGATGAATGATTTATGATTGTTTTGTGTCACACATAAGAATGGTTTCATTATGATATGGGTGGGACCTATATCTTCGTCCAATGAATTGGGTAAATATTCATATCTCATGAGTTATACATGGCTTTAATGGTAAGTTAATCCGGTTCAGTGATACAAGACTGGAACGAGTAGTGAACTCGATTCAGAAAGGGACTTTGTCCACTAAAATGGTCTTGGCAGCAATGCCTTGGTTACTATAGAAATCATATCATGTGCTTAATGGTTTTCCACAATTACTAGTTTTATTCCAATGCTATTTTATCATTATTGGTGTTATTTTATGATATATTCCTTATGTACTTCCAAGATTTACATCTTTGCTCAAGATTTTTATGTTTAGATTTTATGTTCATGTTTTTTTTGCATTCAAATGTTTATGGATTCTATTATGTTCTCTATGTTTACCCTTAAGGAGCATTTGAGCTCACCCTTTTTATATTTTATTTTCCCCAGGATATAAATAAAGGATTTAGGTAAGAAAAAAATGGGGAAGATCTTTATGGGAGATATTGAAGATCTTTCACCATGATTATAAGATTATTTTTCTGAGTTTCCAAAGACACTAAACTATTATGGTCCTTGTGTGTTTTTTTTGTTATGTATTAAGTATTCTTCCAAAGTAATGTAATATAAATGTACTTCAATCTTGGGTCTCTATAGTTGGTATCAAAGGAAAAGGATGAAGGAATGTATCTGATCCATGGGAACTCTCACATGTGAGCATTGGACGAAGCATAGATCTCTGCCCAAGGGCCTCATGACGAAATGGCTGCCCCTGGGGATGGTGGTGTGTGCCACCCAGGGTGTGTATCTTCCCATGGAGTGACCTGATAGGTATCAATTATAGTCCACTAGAAGTAATTCCAAACCGCTATAGTTGGTATTAGAGAAATGGTTTAGTCAACCTTTGGAAACTTGGATGCGGGAACTTCAGTGAGATCCCTAGAGATATTTCTAAGGTATGTCTAGGGATGTCCCTAAGGTTAAGTATTAGTATAGGTTATAGTCCTAGGATTATTGTAACGATATTATAATTATACCTAGTATGTTAGATATTGAAGGTAATCCCCCTTTATTATGTTGTTTTCCCTAGTGTGATTTTTTCCTCTCACATTATTCTTTTTGGGTTTTTTATGGTGGATAGAACCCGAAGGAACTGTGTGGATCAATGTAATGGGAAATGAAATGATTTTCCTTCTGAAAAAACCAATGTGATGGTATATGGATTGAAAAATCTTATTTCTATACTTACACAAGATATGAATCATTCTGGTCTTCTAAATGAGCAGAGAAGGGAACAATATTCTATTGAGTCCTTCATGAGGCAACGTCCACCTTCTTTCAATGGGTCTTCTGATAAACTTTTTGAGGAACAATGGATCAGTACCATTGAAAAGATATTTTCCATACTTCACTATTCAGAACATGAAAAATTCATATTATCTATTTTCCGTTTAGAAAGTGAAGCAGACCAGTGGTGGACCCGAATTAAGAATACAAGGCCCCAAGATGAAATTGCATCCATGGATTGAAAAGAGTTCAAAAACATGTTTTTCAAAAAGTACTTCCCTTCTATTCTTCGAAAAAAATATGGAAATGGATTTACTTGAGATTAAGAAAAAGGATTATGAATCTGTTGGTGTATACGAAGATAATTTTACAAGGCTTTCAAGCTATGCATCTGGCTTTATCATCCAACCTGAAAGTAAAGTTGATCAATTCTTCAGTGTCTTAAAACCAATTCTTCGAAGGAAATTATCTATAAGAAACTTCAGTACCTATGAAGAAATTGTGAGTTGTGCTATCAAGGTTGAACTGGAAGTTTTTGTTACATATCCATCTCATCGTTTTGATAAGAAAAGAGAGATGGAGTAAAAGAAAAATCTCCGAACAATGGTGAAAAGAAGGTGAATGTTTATTTATTTTCATTGTGTGGAAAGAAGCAGAGTAGAGATTGTCTAAAAGTTACTAGAAAATGTTTCAAGTGTGGAAAAGAAGGTCGTCACGTAGCTGAGTTCCTAAGTAATGGTAAAAAGGTTTCTAATGACGTGAATAGAGAAAATATTACAGAGAACGCTCCACAAACACATCAATTCTTCAAGTGTAAGGAAATGGGGAATTATTCTAACCAATGCCCTAATCGAAGGGTTAATGATGATCGACGTGAGCAAACTCCTAAGGAAAAGGACAAAGGGAATCCACATGATATCACTATTGGCGTTGTTGAGTATGACAACGATGTAGTGGAATGATTATGTGTTTATGTAACAGGATTCCAAAATAATGTTATGGAATCTAATTTATAGTACTGTGGAATATTAAATTATCTATGTATTGGTTTATTATGGTTTTCAATAATTATATGGTACCGCTAACCATGAAAAGTGATTGAAATATTTTTGGAAAGCAGATGGTAAGCGCATATTGAAGGGATAAAGAGAAAATGAAATGTTTGATAGTATTCTTGATCTCATGACTGATATAAGGAAAATGTGATATTATGATTTGAGTATATAGATATTTTGGGATTTTGGTATGTGGAAAGAGTTAAATTTTGAAAGCACTCATGTTTTCACTAATGTTCTATGGTAATTCATGTTTCATAATAATACATGATTAAGGTATTCACAAGTTTGGAATGTGACCAACAAGATATATTTTATGATATATGGGGGATAAATGATGGTATTAATGTGCTTGTTATGTGACCTTTCAAGTAATTGTTTTCTTTATTAAATGATATTGGAAATATGTATTTTGGATAAGCCTAATGATTGGAATGAATTAAGTTATACATAAGATAGTATTGTTTAAGGCTAGATATTTTTTCGATATTGTTCTAAGAATGTTATAATAGAGTAGTTCTAGAAAAAGGGAAAACCTACAGGACAGGTGACAACCTGTCATGTCGGCCAAGGATGCAGGAATCGAACCCATAACCGAAGTGCGACAGACATTTATCACCTACCTTTGGCCTACAGTAAGTCCATGGTAAGTAGAAACTAGTTTTATTTTATTAATCGCTATGATAGATGAAGTATAAGTCCATTTTAGCAACCATAAACGATTAATCTCTATATATACGGACTTATGTATATTTAATAAATTGTGATAAACTTATTGCGATAGAAACAGATGGAATGACCTATCATTCTATCGCATGATCTGCTAACACTTCACGAATGAGAAATTCAACTTCATTTATTTAAGAGATGAAGTAGAAGTTTTTCAAGGCACAAAAAACAGTAACATTGTACCAAAATCAAGTAAGTATTTCTTTTAAAATTAGGGAAATGATTTTGAAAACCAAAAATGATTGTCCAAGTTCCCTCATATCTGATGAATTAGATAGTACCTTAAATAATCACAAATTTATGTCTTTGTGATTGTTGACATTTTCATAGCCTTGTTCTTTACCACTCTCCATCAGAACATGATTTTTTGATTTCTCTTCCATATAAATATTTTCACATATGTTCTATTATGTGGAAACACAGTGATTACTTAATTTGGGTAACCCTTAAATTTCATAATTTAATTTTCAATGTAATGTTTTGTAAGTCCTCTTTACGATGTGGGTTTCTATTAAAGAAACTTTCAAATAGTTACCCATTTATAACCCAGAAAAATTTCAAGGGTGAAATTCATTTTAAGGGGGTAAAATGTAACACCGCGAGATTTTATGAGAAGTATTCTTTTTAATTTATTTGATTCCTTGTGTTGTATTCTAAACCAATATTATCTTGCACTATATGCAACACTGTATTAGCTTGTAGTATACGCAACACTATTCTTGGATCATGTTACACAAAATTTCATGTTCATTTGATAGAAGTTATTCTAAACAACATTGACTGTAAATATATTTATATATATTCAATTTATAAATGAAATATGGTTGGATTCAATTATACACAACAAAAAAAGGAATCTTGCACTACACTCAACCCTAACTTGGCATTCTTTATATGCAATCACGACCTTCCATGATAGTGTGTGTTGAATGCAATACCTAGTTTCACTAAAAAACGATATGTTATTAAAATATTATACAAACTAGCCATTATGAATATTAAAACCATCTTTTTGAAAATTTATAAATTTTATCTTTCAAAATGGACTTCATTTTTGGATTTGGAATATCAAAATTATCCTAGTTTACTATTTAAAAACAGATTTTTTATTTAAATAATTATTTATTTTAATTAAATTTATTTTAGGGAAAAATTAATACATAAAACCAATATAATTTCAATGTAATTCATTTTATTCATCTTATAATATAAAAATTTTATTGAACTTGTCACCGTTTTTTACCAACCTTTTAGGAGAATTTGAAAATTTACATAAAACATAATTTTACCACATCTGTGAGTGTAATTTCAAAAATCTGAGGGACACGGTTAATATCAAGGAGTAAAATTTTGTTAAATAAGATAAAAAATAATTTTTGGTGAATAGTAACTTTTTACTTTTATTTACCACGGTTAAAAGTAAATAGGGTAATTAATGGTTTAAATGAAATTATTATTACCCTAACACCTGTCATAATTCTATTGGATAAGTTTAATTAGACCAAAACCAACCTTAGGAATAAAATATTAGCCTTTAGGTCCACTTGGATTAGATTAGGACAATTATTATTATTTTATTTAAAGAAGAGTTAAAATAGTTAAAATCAAAGTTTAATAACTAAAACATTTTTAATATATGGTTATAAATAAGATAAATTCGACTAAAAATATTAATTATAATGATAAATATATTTCCAACATATTTATATTTTATTTATAATTGTTATACATTAAATAATTTAATTTATTTATGACACAATGATGATGCAATAATTACCTTATTAATGAAATATTAACATAATTGATGTTATAAATACCCAAATAAATGTAATTTGAGACATTTATGAATTAAACTAATTTTTTAGGTTAATATTACATGTTATTATTGTTTCAATTAACTTTTTTCAAACTAATCATGCTATTATAATTTTCACAAAAATCAATTACCAAATAGTGTCAAAATTGACATGAAATACTTTTTTAAAAACATATTATATTTTTAATTGTTATTCTATTCTTAAAATTATAAGGATCATAAAAATGACTTAGATAAGGATATATATATTAATAATGAACCACTTGGTGTTCTTTTGTCTTGTTATAGTACGTTTATTAATCATATAGTGTAAGAAAACAAGAAGACACGGTAAAAGTTAAATTATTTAACTTAGAGTTAAATCTAAATGATAAGGTTAAAATGGTAACCTAAACTTGTCTAAAACCTATTGGTTGAGATTATTTCGACCCATACCCACTTTAGATTCTAAATAACTCACTTTGGAGCCATTATAAACCGAATATGACTTAATTATAAAATAATTTTTTATGTTTTTACTAAAGTTCCCCTGTCCTCCCTTATAAACGGGAACCTCCTCCCCCTTCTCTTCACACAATTCTGAGCCTTCAATCTCGGAAAAACCCCGACCATTTCCATTATCAACATACCTAGAAACATTATAGAGGTTATTTTCTCCTCAAAATACCAACTCTAGTGCCCTAAGAGGAAGCTTAAAAGAGGTGTGTTGAAGAAGAGGTAATCTCTTCTACCGATTCTTTCAAGTTTTATTTCTTCTTCAACTTCTTATTATTTTGTTTTTCATTATAAATTAATAACATAATTATCACTAATATACTTATATGTTATTATAAATATGAAAAAACCCCAATTCACATTCTATCCATCCTACGGAAAATGAAATCACTGTGCGTGCGTACGTATAGAATACCATCTCCAAGCCGTGGTGTAATCTGTTTTTCCACCACCGCATTACTTGGATGGGTATAATGGTGTAAATAATAACTATATATAGTTATTATAACATCATAATTATTCTGAGATATTATATTATCTACTCAAATTCAATTAAATAATTATGCGAACGATATCATCTCTCGTGCGTACATATGGATTACCGTCTCCACGACGCAATGATATTCATTCTCCATGTTAACCCTTCAAGAATGATTATAAAGTCTATATAATTAATAGTAATGAAATATATTAAATTATAAAGCTAATTTATTTATTTATAAATATATATATTTCATCTACTTACTTCCATTCAAGTCAATAAGGAAAGGAAAACAGTGTTCATGCGTACGTACGGCCTACCGTCTCCATGAATGGTGTATTTCATTTTATTTATATATATTATATATATATATATACTGAATATATATGATATATAAATAATTATTTACATTCTATATGTAAGTAAATAATGATATAATTAATAATAATATCAAGAACAACAAGTCCAAACATATACGATAAATAAAACTATTTTACCCAAAACGCTTCTTTAATGTGTGATTTACAAAAAAACGATTAATATAAAGTGATAAGAAAACCATATATGAATTAATAACAATGAATATAACTCTTTAACAATTCAATGATATTATTTAAATCATTATATATGAGGTTTAGATACGTACAATGTATATCAGACCTAATGTAACAGATAACATTTCCAATCTCATTTTTATCTGAGATTGTTTATTTGTAAGTATTTACTGGGGTTATATTTATCATCCATGTCCCCATTTTATAAAAACATTCATGTATGTTTAAAGTCATTTTTCCCATTTTTGACTTTTTACTACATGGTATGTAAGAAATCATTCTTTTGTTTACACTACGAGGTACTTTTTTGACTTTTCCGGTAAATGTACGAGAAGAATTTTTTTTTTAACTTATATAGCATGAATAGATTTTTATGGGTTCACAATGCCTTATTTTCATGAATCATACTCTACAATATTTCATGAATATTTTCAACAAAATACTTTTCTTTTAAAATTTCATGGCATTTTGTGAAAAGAAGATGATTTTTAAGAAGAAAGGATATTTTCCTCAAGATTTATTTTCATGTGTTTTATCAAAACCATTTTCCATATAAGATGACATTATTTGAAATGTGTATGTTTCAAGTATAATGTCTCTATTATTTACATGGTTTTATTTTTCTTATGATGAAATGATATCCATTTGTTTTATATGTATTATGTAATGATGGGATGATGTTTATTAAACCCATTTTATTCTTTGGGTTATGATGAATAATTTATGATTGTTTTGTGGAAAAAATAAGAATGTTTTCATTATTAGATGGGTGGGACCTATATATACCTTAAATGCATTGGGTAAAAATTTATATCTCATTAGATAGACATGGCTGGAATGGTAAGTTAATCAGGTTCAGTGATATAGGATTGGAACGAGGAGTGAACTCGATTCTGAAAGGGACTTTGTCCACTAGGATGGTCTTGGCAGCAATGCCTTGGCTACTATGGAAATCATATCATGTTATTAATGGTTCTTCACAATTACATGTTTTATTCCCATGATATTTCATCATGATTGATGTTATTTTATTATATATTCCTTACTTACTTCTAAGATTTTTGTCTATGCTCAATATTTTGATGTTTATATTTTATGTTCATGTTTTTTTAGGCATTCAAATATTTATAGATTGTTTTATGTTCTATATGTTTACCCTTACTGAGCATTTGAGCTCACCCTTTTTATGTTTTCTTTTCCCTAGGATATAAAGAATGGTTTTAGGTAAGAAAACAAAAGGGGAACATCTTTATGGGAGATGTTGAAAATCTTTCACCATGATTTGAAGATTATTATTTCGAGTTTCCAAAGACCCTAAACTATTAGAGTCCTTGTGTGTGTGTTTTTGTTATGTATTAATTATTCCACAAAATTAATGTAATTTCCATGTACATCAAGATTGGGTCTCTTCAATACATATGAGTGGAAGGGAAATATAACAATCATGTTTTAATGGATAATGATATAGAATGTGTTCAAGTGAAAGTTTTTGACCACATAGCCATAAACTAGTGTTGCAGAAAAGCTCATTGATATCATAAAAAATGATGATAACATGAAAAAACAATTCAACACACTTTTCCCAATTATTTCAAAAATTTGTAACTTTTTAAAGAAAAACATTTCTTTGTACCATTCAACATATTATTTCCAATCCTTAATGAAAAATTATTGTAGTACATTCCTCATATATTCCATAATTTTTATTACTATTACATAATTGATAAAATAATAAAAATAAATAATTATTTAAACCCAACATCAAAAAAATAATCATTACTCTCTATTTGTGGTAATATCATAATCTTGACTCTAATCCGTTAGAATCTTTTGTAATATATTCCTTCATCACGTGAATTTTTTTTATTATGTCCCATATCCTTATAATGGAACCACTACACATTGAATTTTTCATTCTTTCTCTTACAATCATGAACATTGTGGACTTTTTCTCAACCGTTATAAAAAACGCTATTTCCCTTTATGCATGTACCAGGGTGTTTCTTTCCATAATTATAAAATGTTAGAAAATATTTCATTCCCTTATTCCATTTATACAACTATTGACCTGTCATCCTCTTCCATTCATGTTTTCCTTTGAATCTATGGGGCTTGTATAATTCTTTACCCGTCTCATAATCATATGATATTCTGTCATTTTATGATGAGGATTCTTGGTAGAACATTTAACATCAAAATACTATCCTTTGACCATAAAAGATAGGATCTTTCATACCCTTTAGATTATTTTAATTTGTTAGGTTCACATAACATCAACTAGGAACCAAATAAAAATGACTAAATAAATTAAATTATTTCATACCATTATAAAACATAAGGTATAATCCTAAGATAAGAAAAATAAATAACTGAAATTGGAAAAAAAATTAAAGCTAATATAATAATAACAATCATGTTTTCATTGGGGAAATTTTTACATTTAAATAATTCCTAATGGTTTGTAAATAAAATATAAATTATCCTAAGCATATCTATTAGTAGTGTCAAATTGGGTGCACCGTAAGGCCCATTTTTGTGTATTAGGTTACATCGAGTCAGACCTGGTGTACCTTGTCTATGTTCTTACCCCTAGTTACATCTATTCTATATCCACATCCACTTGTAGTATTCATATTTGGATGTATTTCTTGGAAGACTCGCATTATATATACCACCCCAAAATTCTACGATACCCTTCAATGCTAATACTCAACTCTATCATTGCGTTATGTTCCCTAATTTATGTTTTCTAAATCTAGTTTCCAAGGATTCTACTTAACTTTCTATGATACTGACTATAACAACCCCAAACCTATAATCCTACAGATGGTGGATTACATTAATACCTTTACATAGATAAATGATTCAAATCCCAAAGGGATGATCAGTTTATCAGTTAGGGAGTCCATATTACATACTTTAAATTCATATTACAATATAAAACATAAAATTCACAAAGAATTTTGGTGAGCATGCCATTAATTCCCTTAGTGTAACCCTGCATTCAAACTAAAAAAACATCTTCACATCTCAGGGGAAAATAAATCATAAGAAATGGGTGATCCCAAATGCTCATTAAGGGTAAGTGTACAATGAAAGATATGAGTAAATATGGAAAAAATAATATTACATGGTTAATAACTAAAACAAAATACATTTAAATAATCACATGTGCTATAGAAATTAATAATGAATATTCTATTAGATGATTCAACACATGTAATATCGATAAATAGTATCATAATTACATAATTACAAATGGAGGGCATCTAAAACATACCATCGAGGCCTTGACCATGGAATCTGAAAATGAACGGTTAAGGCCACTTCTAAATCCATTTATGAAAATAAATGGGTAGTACCTCAGCTATGTCCATATCTAGAATCTCTCATGAGATTTATAGACGCATCGAGGGGCTATATAAGGACCCAACCATCACTTAATAAGTCCATTTTATTCTTTATTTGAATGAAGTTAACATAAACAACAAATAAATATGCAATATAAATAACTGTCCTCAACTAGTAAACATTATGATAATACTTTCCCAGTGATATGGTAAATGTTTTCAAAATAGAACATCAATAGTCAAAAATGATCATAAACCATATAATAAAATGTATTAAATTATATAACAATAGATAAATCATAGAAAATAATAAAATTCAATAAATGATATTAACATGGATGAAAATTATATAATTAAATCATAAAAAAATCATGACAGAAATACACATTTTAACATTGAAATTATTTATTCAAAAATCCACACAATTATATATGAAAAATTTTAATTTTAAAATAATATTCTAAACATATAAATGAGTATTCAAAAATTAATGGGTCATGATATAGGAAAAATTGTCTCACATTTCATAAGATAACAAAACATTATTTCCATCAAAAAGTCATAAAGTGCCTCGTTTTGTAAATGACAAAAAGATTCATTTCAAAACTTTTTATAAAATGTAAAACATGGGTTAGATAAGATTAAAAAATTTATAGGGTAATATTAAAATCCTTTTTTAAATCTTGTTTAGAAATCATTTTCATAGAAGATAATATTTCCTAGTGGAGACTTAAACAGAAGAAACCTCGATTAATGATGAGATTGTGAATTAAACCCTTCCATTTTGTCCAATTTTCTATATACATGTATAAAAATCTGTTATAATAGTTATAGGTTTTTTATAAATCGTTAATATAACCATATTAATATATATAATACCATATATTAACTTTTTATAATTTCTTATGACCTATTTGTTAACAATCATCAATTATTTTTTGTGTTTTGGGTTGTAATTGCCCAATTTTTTGAGTAAGTTTTGAATTTATACTTATGGTTCCTATTAATTATATAATGATTTCATTATATATATAATTTAAACAATGATTAAAATATCATATACATTCAATACTAATCTATTTATAATAATTCTTAATATTTGTAGATAGGTAATGAAATGCACCATTCATAGAGATGATAGGTCATATTTAAGCATCAATGATACTTCCATTTCGTTGTCATATTTAAAAGATTAAATATAAATTACGTATAAAATAATTATAATGTAATATTTATTTCATACATGTAACATATTATTATTTTAATCACCCTTTATACATTCCATGTATTGTGTTAATGAATGGCGTTGCTTTACTGAGGTGGTAGTCCACACTTCCACAAACGTTGTTATTTTCTTTATAAAAATATAAATTATAAGGGTATGTGTTAAAAAATATTATAATTAGAATAAAAACATAATAAATATATTATAACATATATAAATAGAGTTTCTATCATAATTATCAACTAGAAAAGGAGGTAAACAAAAAACAAAAAATCATCATTCCTTAGGGTGGTAGTTTACCATACATGAAAAGTAAAATCATTAACTATTTGATGGAAGTGTTTATGGGTGTAGGGAGAAACATTAATATAATAATATATCAGTATATTTACTACACTATTGTTGTTATATAATAATGTAATAATAATAAATGATGAAGTGGGGAAAGAAATAAATCTAAAGTGATTATTGAATAGTGTTGCCTCTTATTTGGGTAATTCCTTTTGATTTATACTAAATTCCTTTCTTGGATTTAGTTATTCCAAAATAAAGGATTCTAGGATGAGGGGAGGAAAATTGGAAGCTTATTTTGTAAGGTTTTGGTTGATCTATAAGGCTTAAGGTGGTGTGAGGAATTAAGGGAGGAGGTTCCATTTTATAATGAAGGTGGGTTACTTATAGAAACTATGTGACTTTTAAATTAAATTAAAGTCATTTTATATTTTAAATGTATCCAAAGTGATTAATTTGAAATATGGGATGCTTATGGGTCTAAATAAATTATTAAATTGAAATTATAATTTTTTTGAATATTTTTTAATCCTTATATTGTAGATTTAACCTTTGTTTATGCTTTTTAATAATTACCTTGACATCTTCCAATTTACACATTGAGGGTTAATATAATGACTAGAAAATTCCAAAAGGAAAATAAATGAGTCATTTCTGAGATTTTAGGACTTATACCAATAATTTTTCCATAGATTATATTTTTATGAATTTTATACTATTTAATAAAATAATATTTATTTGAAAACATCATTTGTGTCAATTTTGACAATATTCATTCCATGGAATTTTACAAATATCATAAAAACAATATAAAATTGAACAAATACTTAGAAAACATCACTAACATGTCAAATTAATTTAAAAAAATTTGTATGACTTTAAATATATAAAATTATACTTATTTTAATATTTTAATTATTATTTATTTCATATTTTATTAAATTAAATATTTCTGACATCATCATTATGAATGCATTCATTTTAATTATTTATTCCATAAAAAAATTTAAAAAAATATATTGATAATTATAAATTTTTTATTTTCTTATTAATTTTTATAATAAAATATTTCCTCTAAATGATCATATATGAAAAATAAAATACATATTAAAAACATGATTGTGACATATTGAACTTCCCTTAGAATAAAATACTAAAACAGATTAATGTCATCCTAGTGGCTCAAAAAGCCCATAAAATAGACCCATGTGTGATTTTGGTTGATATAGACACATCCAATGAAATTAAGATAAGTTTTAGGGTAATTTATGGCCTTTATAATATTTTTTACCCATAATTACCTGATTTACACTTAATTGTGGCAATTAAAATATTATTAAATTCTCACCTTCTATGTATAAAAATAAAATAAACCTATTTCAACAATTTGATTCCACTTATGAAAAAAATGGAATATATTTTTAAATATTCAAGACACATAAGTCACAATAATTAATTTAAATTCAATCATGTTGAAAGAATGAGAAAATATATTTACAAAGTAAAAAACATCAATAGATTGATTTTTATATATATATTCAATGTAAAATTAATTATTATAACCTAAATTTGATTAAATTATAAAAAATAATATATTTATACTTTAAATTCAATCAAAAATATAATTTAATGTAATAAATTATTTTGATAAAAAAATGATGTTTTCAGTTCAAAGTTACTATTTTTTATTATTCGTCGAAACATAAAGCGTATTATAAAAATACATAAAATCCAACAAGGTAAATTTTTATATTAATATTTGAAATAATTATTTTATTTTTTCAAATATAATATATACTATTTCCAAAAATTGGATTTAAAATAGGTTTTCCTCCAAAAGGTGGTAAAACTTCCTTTATAAAATTTGAGGTTTTCATATGTAATATCGTGTTTGTTACTATATTATGTCTATCAAAAATATTGGATGGAAATAAAAAATATGAAATTGAATATATAAAATATATATTTCATTAAATTATTTCACTAATAGTAATTAATTTAATTTATTAAGATATAAAAACTTTTTGATTATAATAATAGGTCTTCATATAAATATTTCTTATATATTTAGTTAGTTTCTATATTTATTTCTAATTAATTTTTAACCAATAAATATACCAATATATTTTCATAAGTTATCTAATTATATTCATAACTTCCAAATTAAAGGCTAGGTTATATAATATTAAATAATAATATTTTAATAATACATTTTTGGATGTTAAAACTTAACCTTACGTGTAATGCATGCCGACTCATTATCATGTGAAGAGTAATCATAGAATGGTTTTTTGTATAAAGAATACTATCATCAAAATTATATTTATTCACAAATGAAAATACTAAAAATTATTAGTGTGTTACACAACCAACCCAATAAAACTATAGAGCTTGGAAATTGAGGTTGTTATAGGCCATTGATCAATAATATCAATCTTTGGCGAGTCCACCAATATAACATCACTTAAAATCATACGACCAATGAATGATACCTTTTCTTTCCAAAATTCACACTTGGTAAATTTGGAATATGTATTCTCCTTGATTAAAATAATTAACACAATCTTTAAATTTTCTTCATTCCCTTTGAAGATATTATAAGATTTTTGAATATCATCTATAAATTCTACAGAAAACTGGTCAATGTAATATATATAGACTCTATTTTTTAATTCAACGAATGTTGTTCGAGAATTGGTAAGTCAAAATGGATGTACTATATATTAATAATTACTTACCATGTATGGAATTCTCTCTTTGGTATATCCTACTTATTTAACCTTAGTTGATGATATCCATATCACAGATTAATATTTTAAAAATATTGATCTCCACATAATTTTTCAAATAGATCATTGATACAGGGTGCAATAATCTTATTCTTAATAGTAATATTATTAGGTTGTTGATAATAAATGAAACAACACATTGACCATATTTTTTATTTAATAATAGAAAATCAGAACCCCAGGGAGAATCACTATGCTAAATGAATTCCTTATTTATATTCTCTTGGAATTTCTTCTTCAATTCCTACAACTCAACCATCAAAATTCTAAATGGAATCTTTGAAATAAGTATACCACCATTTATAATTTCTATTGAAAAATTAACATCATGATTCAAGGGAATACATGGATATTTTTCTAGAAATATATCAAACAACTCTCTTAAAATAGAAATATCCTCAATGTTGAGTTACTCCCCAACCATTTGATATAAATATTCCATATGAATAGGTTGTAAAACCCATATGATATAATTAATTTACATTGTGAGTTCAACTTCATCCTTTAACAGATATACTATAATATATTGATTTAAAGTATCAAATGTAACTTTTTTCATTTCAATTAATATAGACTATATATTGATAGATCCAATCCTTGAACAAAATTACATTAAATTCAACTAGAGTTATAATAATAAGATTTTAATTAAGTACATTCCCACAAAAATACATCATTGAGTGGTTTTAAACTTGATATGTGATCATCATACTATTATAAGTTTTCATTTCAAACTCGACATATATTCATTGAGGTGATAATGTGATATCCTTTAAAATTTCATCAGATATGAAAGTGTGGTTTTATCCTAGATCAATGAAAAAAATTCACATCTAGAATGGATGATAAGTTTACCTTTCAACAAATCACATAAAACTACCACTCCAGTTATAGTAATTCTATATGCTTGAACATATTCCAATGGTTTCTTCTAGGGTTTGTTCCCTTGAATCATTAGTCATAATTTTTAATAATGAATAATATATTTAGATTTGAATAAGTTGATAATAGTGGTTTCTATATTTTACAAGCATTCAATATCAAAATGAACCTTATAACCATACTTTTAATAAATTCATATGTTTGTCAATCATTTACCAATATATTTCTGTACACATTTTTTACACCATTAAAATAGATATACTCAACTCTTCTTCTTTGAAATATTACTTTTTCTCTTAGTGCATATCCAAAAAAATATTCTATTAATTTCAATTTAATATATATGATCCAAAAAATTATTTTACTTGTTAATTTCACTGGATACTATATCATATATGATGATATTTTTTGGTAAACTAGTGACTATTAATGAATTAGATTAATCCCATAAATAGATAGTCAATATTTCTTTCCGAATTATTTATGTAATTGGTATAATTTGTGGATAATATTATAAATTTAGCCTCATACTCAGGCAAACCTTCTTTTTCATTTTTATTTAAGTGAGGAAATTCCTCTCAATTTCAGCTCGTGTTTCTCAAGGGAAATATTTATCAAATAAAATCACCATAAAAGTTCATTATTCCACAGTTTATATTTATTAAACCTCTTTAGTGTTTTTGATCAATAACCACTATTGATTTGTATCTCCTCTCATATAATAAACTACTAGAATAATATTTTCACTTTCTTTACTACCCAAATCCAAGAATATCTCTTTGAGATACTTAATTCATCATTCAGACACAAATTGAATTATAATTCCAATAAAAATTTTATGCCTCTATCACATTATGTAATCTAACATAGGTTAAGCACAATGTAGAAAAATAGGTTTCTCTATACGGGAAACATTATTCATCATTACTTGTGTCAGATTATCTAATATTATTATGATCTTCTCATTTTCAACACTAGTTGTATTGTCTTGCTTCATTGTATAATCCCTACATTGATTATGGGTGTTTATTCCCTTTCTAATATTATCTTTTATCACAAAATAATTTCCGACACTGGGTTACCTCATAATCATCATGAATATTGATCCATAAAACAAAAATACCTATAATGGTAATGGTTATCAAATATTATATGTTATTTTTTAATAATCTTGTTAGATATGTGGTTTTAAAATCTAGTTATAAAGGATTCTACTAAACATTATCTGTTACCAACTATAGAAACCAAAATCTAGTCACCTATATTTATTTAATACTTCATTACATAGGTAAAAGTTTTTTGGGATCACAGCATGAATGATTGATTAGTTTAGTAGTCTGGGAAAACTAGATATATACATGATTCCAATATTTCCTTTGAAATATATAAAAACATAGCACTAGAAGTATTCTTGAATCCTTGATATTATTCCTAAAAACATTATTCATTAATAGTGGAATTTAAAACAAATAAAGGGTGAGATCATATACTTTGTAAGGGTTTTGTATAGTGGAATATATCATGAGTAATTAATGCACAATCAATATGGAAAGGTAAATAACTGTAAACTGATCCCCTTTAATCAAAAACATGATCATGAAATTCATCAATTGATAATATCAATCCATAAATCTCATGGATAATAATAACTAAATTATACGTTATGGAATTTATTAATGTTGGATGAAAATATTTCAAACATCAGGATATTTTTACACTCATGCACTTTTTCCAATATAATTCTATTAATTTGTAGGTATACACCCAAAATGCATATAATATGTTTGGAAAACTATTTTGTCTCATCATACCTACAAATTTATAAAGGTTTTATCTATAACTGGAATCCACCCATTAGTATATGTTCAATGCACTCCTTATTTATTGGATGATCAATTTAATTCATAAACAATTTTCCTTATCAACAAATATATGTATTGAGTAATGAATACGAAATGTGAATATTTTATTAATTAATCAAATAAAATTAATTGTAAAACACTGTATATAGAAATGGTTTTTGGTTTATAAAATAATCATATCAATGATACAAAGAATATAGATATTGAAGATAAATTCTATGTTCAATGAAAAATGATCATAATAAAGTGAATTTTCCAAGAGAAATTTAATGACCAAAAAATGGAAAAGATATTAAAGATAAACATCAATTAATTATAAATATTGGTTTTGGAAGAAAATAAGTCCATTTTCCAAAATAAATAAAATGAATTAAATACGTTTAAATAATATTTCATTAATGATTTTTATCTATAAACCCATTAAAAACATGTAGAATAAGATAAATATGGTAAAACATTTATTGTAGTGGGAAAATATGTTAATTATTTAGAAGTTAAAAAGAAACATTCTTTTTGAATTTTTTGTCATAGATTGAACCACACAGGCCCTCTTAGTTAGTGTAATGATGAATGTGACACCCAAAGCCTACCTCTAATTATCCCTATGTTGAAGACTAGTGTTGAGTAGTCAAATATCACATATGGGTGGAATTAGCATATGATATATATAGATAAATACACTTATCCCAAAACCTATACAATGTGTAAGGAATGTAAATAATAGATACCATGTATTAATGTGTACAACTAATTCCACATAAAATCATTACATATGTATGGTAAAACAAAAAGGTTCAAATAAAAAACCACTAAAAATATAAAAGAGACATACCCACTTTTGAGAAGGGGAATACTATCAAGATGAAACTCCTAGAACTGACACTAATCTATCTAGAATAACTATGCCCTACCTACTCCTAGTACTACCTAGACCCCATCAATAGTTATGTCATCATCATAATACATCACACGAATATGAATATCCCTTGTAGGGTTGATTATAAACATACCAATTAGGACACCGCAAAATCACCAAACATAAACAATAAAAGAGAGTTGTCTCAAAATAATGGATAAAAAATGATAGAAATAATAAAGGATTGACCAATAGTCTCAAATAATGGTCACAAACACACTCCCAACCATGGATTCCTCTCGAGGCTTTAAGGTAATGCTTGTTTGAGAGAACTCACATGTTGGGGCTTTCTAGCACTTATGGAGCTAATCCAAGAGACCATAGCCATTGGACCTCTACATAAATAGTATCACAATAGAACTCAAAATATGTTGATAAAATGTTATGGGATAACACCCAAGTACTATAAGGGATACCTAATCTTACATGGAGTAATCCACTAGGATGGGGATCACAGGCCCATAAAGTCAATAATGGGATAACTGGCCTAACATTTAGAATGATGGTAGAAGATAACACATTAGGCCACATGGTGGGATATCTAAATTTACCCATAAATAACCCCTGGAGGGGGCCAATAAACATATACTTAAGATTGTATGCCTCATTTTACATATATAGGGTTGGACCAAGGGAATGTACCCTATAGATACTCATTAATACTAGGGAGAACAGGGGCATCAAATTAACCTGGAAGGAGTAAACAATTTGTATATAAAATCCAAGGTGTTTCATATGTAGGCCAGACATTCCCAAGTATATTTATGTTCCCATTTACTATGACACATTCTAATATACTCTATTCATTCCCATGTATAATGGTCATTCTCATATACACTGTTCGTTCTCGTGTACTCTGGTCAGGCACATGTACATTTACCATGTATGTACCCACTATCCATATTCATTCCCATATACCCCTTGGGTGCATGCCATATTTTTATCATTGGGTAACATAGCACGTGGATAGACTAAAAAACATGTTATATTTATCTTTATGCATAACCCTAGACAATATAGAATGGGGTCCAAACATTGTGTGTTATTCCAAACTACACATCAAGTATGTTGGGTTTCCAGATAAATTATATCAATTTCATGTGTCTTCAACTACACCACATCAACCTATGGATTATCCAAGAATCATGACTAAAGAACTAAGATCTATAAATGACCTATCCTGATCTGTCCTTGGTGGATATATTTCATCCACCCATCTCTTCAGAAGTTGTATCGTGTTACAACACAACACCAAAACTCCATCATTACAGAAAAAATATATCGATCCAACTTCAATCTTTCATCATCATAATCATTATCATCACACCATGATCACGCATTCAATATATAATTTGAACCTATGGAGAAGATAATTTCCATCAAATATAGATTGTGCAATGATCAATTTTTGAGTATTGTTGAACTACCAGTCAAATGGAACCCCAATTTTGAATTTTCAAGAATGAAGTGAGAAAATATCAAAGCACAATAGTGAGAAATGAACATCATCCACTATTTAGGTTATCCCTGATCCATTTTTAGAGCTAATTAATATCTCATAATAAGAAACAAGTATTTACAAGTCATTATCTATTCTCCATTTTATAAGGAAGACAAATCATCAAAAGTGAACCAAACATCAATCTGTGAGTTAATTTATTAATGAATTATTTCACATTCAATAATGATATTATCAAAATATTTATTCATCCAACAAAACAAATGTATTATCTTGATATTGGATCAATCACTAACAAATAATGAATCTTGCATCATTTTCATTGTTAGGATCCATGAACTCCATTGATGAAGTCAATCTCATTGGAAACCCCACTATTGATCTTGGATCCCATTGTCGATCACCAAAATCCCCTCCCAAGTACAGTTTAATATATAGGGTTTTCTGAATAATGATGGAATTTATCCATACCAATGTTTAAATAAAGGAGGAATTTTGTTATATCCATTTAACATGATTTTTAATTTATTTTATTTATTTACTCATTGATTAATCCAGCCATGACTACACTTGAAATAAAAAACCAATGAACACAATGGTTATGTTTCCTCTAGGGAAATACCAGCATTATGGATTTAATGGAGGTATCATATTTCTCATTTTTGACACCATTCAAGAGATAAAAAATTATGTTATAAATATTATTCCCTTACTATATAATATATTTATTGTTTTTATTATAAAAATAATTATTCACCATGGGCCCTAGAATCCTACTCTGACTCCACACCTACCTCCATAAATATTATTTTAAATATTCCAAAGTGTTACATGAAAAAATAGTAACATTAAATTCTCCAAACATCAAGGGTTTTCATCCCAAAAATAACAAAATATACTCAAAAAGGTAAGTGTACTGAGCTCACATTATGTTCTCCTACCCTCATGAGCTCTACCGGAGACCCTCATTCTACCGTTGGATACACACGAGGAGAATTTTTCTCCTATAAAGGGTCCTCTCCCATGGATCCTAAATCACTATCATTTACTCTATGAAGATATCTCCATCCTTGAAGTCCATATCCCACCATTTGATATCATGTAATGGGCCATAAACCTCTCTCCTCAGTAGACAAACATAAAAGACATAATGTTTCTAATCTAATTACGGTGTTAGGGCTATGTGGTATGTTACCTCACTAACTGTATGTAGTATCTGGAAAGGATCAATGAATCTCAAAGATAACTTTCTACCATATCCAAATCAATGCAATAATTATCAAGGTGAAACCATTAAGAATACATATTATCAATTATTGAACTCTAAAGGCATCTTTAATTATTCCTTAAAAGAATTATGATGGATCTTGGTAGTATTTATCCTCTCCTGGATGATCTTCCACTTCCCTATATTAAATCACACTAACTCTCGGCCCATGATTTCTAACACGTTTGGATCATTCTAGCATAGTGTTGACCTATGATTTCTCCTATATAGGGACTTTAATGGTTTCATATTGATTGTAGAGTGGTAACAATTATTATACACAAACTTTACTAAGGAAAGTTGATCCTATCTTCCATGGCCAAAGTCCAACATTAAATATGAAATAATCTCCTCTAGAACCTTAATGGTTCATTGAACTATGAAATATGTATGGGAGTGGAACAAAGTGCTCTGAAAAAATTGACTCTCAATGGCCTCCTGTAATACTCTCTATAATCATACCATGAATTGATCATCACATTCTGATAATAAAATTGATGGAAATATTTGAATATGAATTATCTCCTTCATGTAAATGCATTATAGGATGTCTATTGATTTCAAATCTATGATAGGTTGCAAGGGGACAATATTTATGTATCAGATTATGATCACCCAAATGGTTTCATAACCTCAAGTTTACCATATATTTTGTTTCATAAAGTCCCTGGAGAAACCATCTCGCTTCTACTTATAAACCACAAAGGGTTGATACAAACCCACTAGAATACTGTGCTCAACCATCACCTACTGGAAATTGAGGCATCGATAGATAAACATAGCTACGCACCTCTTAATCCCTAGCCACCATTACTAAAAAAGGACCTATTACATATTTCGTACTTTTGGAAGTACTAAAAATTGGAATTTATAAAAATATATCTCTACCTACCACTACTAGAAAAAAAGGTATTTGTGATGGGTCATTTGTGACAGTATCCCGTCGCAAATGGCTTTTTGCGACGGGGTCCCGTCGCAAATAGCATGTTGCTGAAAATGGTGTCGCAACAACAATTATTTGCGACGGGCCCGTCGCTAAAGCCTTTTTTTGCGACATGGATTTTCCCGGTCGCAAATAGTACTACGTATATTTGTAAAAACTTTTCAAATAGTAATGGCGACGAGCCCCGTCGCAAATACCTGTTGCGACGGGCCCGCCACAAATAGTTTTTGCGACAGGACCCGTCACAAAAACTATTTAAAAAAAATAAAAAACTATTAATAAATTATTTTAACTCATATAATAATAATACTATTTGCGACGGACATAGTATCCCATCTCAAATACTATAAAAAATAAAAATAAATTATTAATAAATTATTTTAATTAATATAATAATAATCCAATTATAATTCAAAAATAAAAAATAATAAAATATTAATAAATGATTTTAATTAATATAATAATAGAATTATAATTCAAAAATAAAAATAATAAATTATTAATAAATTTTTTTAACTAATATAATAATAATAGAATTATAATTCAAAAACAAAAAATAATAGAATATTAATAAATGATTTAATTAATATAATAATATTAGAATTGTAATTCATAATTAAAACAAATATTAATAAGTTATTTTAATTAATATAAAAATAATAGAATTATTTTACATTCAAATATTAAAATAATTCAAGTATTACAAAAAAAAATATAATTAAATTATAATATTATAAAATATAAATAATATTAATATTTATATTAATATTGTTATTTCAAAATATAATATTATTAATATTTTATAATGAGATAGAAGCTACGAATAGAAAAAAAATCATATTTTGATTTCACAAATTTTATATCGTAAAAACAAACTCTAATCTGAAGTAGGGGGAGGCGGGGAGGGGGGATCTGCAGATGGTGGTGGAGGAAACTCCATCCCTAAAGCATGAGTGAGTCGGCACATGTACTCCATCTGCTCCTGATGTTGCTGCTGCCACCGACTCGTCTGCTCCTCATATAGCTGCTGCTGGCATCGACGCTCCTCATCATGCTGCAGACGCATCTGCTCCTGCTCCTGTCGGAGACTCTCTATCAGTGCAGTCTGAGATCGCAACTGATCCTCTTACTGTGTAGCAGAAAAAGATGCACGAGCTCCTCTAGAGCTGGACGCTGACATCGCAGCACTGCCATAATAATCTCCGGGAGTCAGTCGAGAGCTGATACCAACTACCCGGCCCTTCTCGAAGGCATACTGGGTGGCCTGCATCCATGCCGCCTCATCAAACTGACGGCCAGTGGTCTGATCTGATGACTCGGCCTGACTCTCAGGCCGGGCCTGTGACGCTGCGGCCCCATATGACTCCTGTAGTTTCAATTTAAAATTAAAATTGTGAATATATTATATGCAGTTAATTTTTAAACTTGAAAACAAATAATACTGACCACGATGTGATGCTGACGATCACCACTGAGCTCCCCAGTAGCAGGATCCCTATACATCCTCTGATATACGTCGTACTCCGTAATATCGGGGTGCTCGACAGCCTATAAGAATAAAAAATAAACTGTTAATATTTATAGTTATATAAAATATTTATAAATAATGTACGTACCAGATGTTGTCTATGAGTACTGAAAGAAAGACTCCCAGCTCGATGAGTCACCTCCTGTCTCCCCCGATTCTGCCTCCCCACCGATGATCTCCTCTAAAAGGCACCACTCAACCAGTGCGCACATAATTGATCCCATACATGGGATGAAATGTACTCTGGTCGGTGTGCTCTACATGACTCATCAAAATCTGACACCCCTACTTTCTTCATTGCATCTTTTCTTAAATTGTGCAAAAACTGACGAAGGCGATCACGCATGGCCACCTCTCATGCCTCGTGGCTGGCGTCACGCATGGTATCCTCGATCGGATACCATAAACCCTACAAATAAATCAAAATATCAAGTTAGAAATGAAATAATTTTCAAAATAAAAATTATTTATTTACGTACGTACCAACCAATGGCCGAACATGGCCTGCTGCACATCAATGAGAATCTGCTCCCATGTGGTCCATGACTGAGAGAAATAGTTGCGCAAAATAGCGCTTCCCTGTCCGACTGCTATATGCGGAAAACTGTAAAAATAATAAACATTTATTATGTGAATATATTAATGAAATCTTAGTCAAATCCATAGGTTATCACACAGGTAATCACACCTCCGTGTGCGTGGATCAAACCCAAGACGTGGATGTCACTCGGGGAAGGGGTCAGGAATCATCAATCGTGCAAGACCGCACCCCCTCCGCGTACTCCCTGGAGCGCCTGCAGGCTGAGGGTCATCTGCCAGCAACTCATCCGCATCGAAAGACAGGTCATCATCCGCCAACTCACGAAATGTAGCGTCGTCCATCTGAAACAGAAAATGTTAATGTTGTTAGCAAATAATTGATAATTACTATTATATATACATATATACATATTATGATTGTATATAAATCCCATGGAATTCTATCAGTGTTCATCTTCATCATCATCTTCATATATGTCAATGTCATCTTCATATTCCGCCTCAACATCATCGATATCCATTCGAGTTACAGTTGCTTCATCTCTTACCATTTCAAATTCATATGTGACATCATTAACATCATCTTCATCACCGAATCTTAAATGTGGGGTGCCGTCATCGATACTCATGTCTCTTTGTAAAAAAGATTGATTTTGAGTACTCTCTTGAAAAACTTCAATTCTTTGCACATCAGTGAAAGCACATTCACTTTTACTAAACTGATTGTCTCGAATTTTGATTTTTATTACACTCCACCAATCAGTCAAGTCTCTTGATGTAGCACAGTACTTTGCGTAATAAACTTGATGTGCCTGTTGAGCCAATAAGAATGGTTCATTTACTGCGAGACCACTTTTACATTTAATATCGATGATTCCATGAGTATGATGAACACGCATGCCTCTCTCTGTATCCAACCACCGACATTTGAACATGGTTATGTATTGTTGTCCAAGATAACAGAGTTCAATGATTTCATCAAGTATTCCATAAAAGTCAACTTCATTTTCTCGATGCTGAGATCCTCTCAAACTAACTCCATTGTTCATTGTTTTTTTCGATTCCCCATATTCATGTGTGTGAAATCGAAATCCATTCACCACATATGCATTATAAGTTTTAACAAGTTTGGAAGGTGGGTTACTCAATACGCACAGCCGTTTGCCAATTTTAGCAGCATGTCGAGACACCTGAAAATTTGTGAAATAATTATCAATATAGAAAACAATACATTGAATGAGTTGCTAAAAGATAAAGAATTTATGTTACCAGTTTTTGAAACCACTGAGAGAAATTTTTCAGTCGACGTTCTTCGAGAGCAGCTGCTGTAATTTGTGGAATTCGTTTCTTGATATGATTATCATACAACCTATAAAAACCAAAGTTATTTACTGTAACAGAAATTATAGAATAAGTGATATAAACACTTACAGTACAACTGATGTCATCTCTTCACAGTTGAGCAGAACATATGTATGAGCTCTATGATGTTCATCATCTGAAATCCAGTGTTCACAAACTCCACCAAAACCTAGCTCTGGCTAGTTGAAAACAGTTAATTGATTGTCTATTTCATCAATATTCCTCTCGTTCCGTCCCATTCGGTTGTGTTTTGAAGGATACTCAGATTCAAAATAATGGGAGCAGAAAAAAGATATTTCCTCTTGAAAATAAGCTTCTACAATAGATCCTTCAACAGATGCTTTGTTACGTACTTTTCTTTTCAATTTTTGCATGCATCTTTCAAATGGGTACATCCATTGAAACTGTACTGGACCTCCACATTTGTCTTCATATGGAAAATGTAACATCAAATGTTCCATTGAGTCAAAGAAAGATTGCGGAAATATTTTTTCCAGTTTACATATAATTACAACAACATCTTTTTCAAGTTTGCCTACAGCATCATAATCTGCTGTAGCCTCACAAATTTCCCGAAAAAAATAAGACATGTCTGTTATGGAATCCCAAATCACAGAATTCAACAGACCTCTTAATCCAATGGGTAGAAGTCTTTCCATTATAATATGACAATAATGACTTTTTAATCCAGTAATATGACCATTCTTTACACATCTTCCCAAATTGGAAGCACAGCCATCTGGAAGTCTCAAATCTGCAATCCACTGACAAAATAATAAACGGTTTTCTTTAGACAGTGTATAAGATGCTTTTGGTTTCAGTAACCTTTCTGTTCTGACATTCTCAAACAGTTCCAATTCTGAACGCCTGCAAATTTGGGCAAGATCTAAACGTGCATTTACATTGTCTTTTCTCTTTCCTGGCATATCCAAAACTGTATGAAACAAATTATAAAAACAGTTCTTCTCAATATGCATGACATCTAACATGTGTCGGACCAACAAATCAGACCAATATGGAAAATCCCAAAATATGCTACGTTTAATCCAATTGTGTTCTTTCCCAAAACCATAAATTTTCTGTTGGTTTATTGTGGGACCAAAAATGATGGGAGGTAATGAAAATACAACTGATTTTAACTCCGAACCTGATAAAATTTTTGGAGATCCATCCCTTTCAACTGTTCCTTTTCTGAAATGATATCTGTTTCTACGAAAAGGATGATCAGTTGGAAGAAATATTCGATGACAGTCAAAATAACAAGGTTTCTTTCCATGAATGAGCATAAATGCTTTATTCTCTCCCATACAGTAAGGACATGATTTCTGACCATGTGTACTCCAACCAGATAACATCCCATAAGACGGGAAGTCACTAATTGTCCACATCAATGCTGCTCTCAGTATGAAATTCTGTTTCGTTGCAACATCATATGTACTGACATCAGTAATCCACAATAAATTTAATTCATCAATCAATGGTTTCAAATAAACATCAATATTTTTTTCGGATGTCCTGGAATTAGTAAAGTCAAAAAGATATATGGCTCCTTCATCAACATCCATGGAGGTAAATTGTACGGAGTTAAAAAAAATAGGCCAACATGAATATTGACTACCATAAGATCCAAACGGACAGAAACCATCAGTGTAAAGGCCCAGTCGAACATTTCCAGCTTCCAAAGAAAAGGATGGATGCACTCTATCAAAATGTTTCCATGAATCACCATCGGCTGGATGATTCAAGATTTTATCGGTTGAGATATTCTCTTTATGCCATGACATCATTGTCGCTGTATTCCTAGACATGAATAAATGCTGAAGTCTGGATGTAAGCATAAAATATCTCAACTGTTTTACAGGAATCAAACCAGACTTCCCATGTTGTCCTTCTTTATATCTCAGTTTCCCACATGTGGGACAACTATCCAACGACTCATTTTCCCCAGAATATAAAATGAAGTCATTTGAACATGCATGAATCTTCTGACAAGTAAGTCCCAAATTTTGAACCAGCCTCTTACTCTCATAGTAATTTGCAGGCAAAACATTTCCTTCGGGTAACAGTGTTTTAAGCAAAGAAAATATCTGGTCAAAACAGGTGTTTGAAATTCCGTTATCTGATTTGATAGCCATAAATTTTTCAACTGCTTCTAATTTGCTCATCTTGCAGCCATGATATAATGCATCCTCATCAAACCTCAACAACTCATAAAATTTAGACGGTGCCAACTCAGGATTTGAATCTATATCAGCCGGAGTTTCTGTATGTTGAACAGATGAACCTACAACATCATGTACTAAATCTTGAAATCGGGATGGATCTGGAATCAAGTTAGTATCACCTGCTCTGGAACTACGTTCACCATGTTGATACCAAAAAACATAATCTGGTTGAAAACAAAAACACAAGAGATGTTCCCCCACTTTTTCAAACGTGTCAAACGTTCTCAATGCACATTTTCTGCAAGGGCTTTTTATTTTTCTTCTGAAATTTTTTTTGGATTTTATGCCGCAAATGATAAAAATGTCTCCACACCCTCTACATATACTGGATTTAAACCAGAACCGTTTGGATTCCTATGTTGATTTATCCATATGAGGTCACCTAATAATGACTGTTGACGACAACGTTGTTCCATATTTTTATTATTTTCATAGTACTAATATTATTGGTAATTATTACTAATTATTGGTAATTATTACTAATTATTACTAATTATTACTAATTATTGGTAATTATTACTAATTATTGGTAATTAATACTAATTATTGGTAATTATTAGTAATTATTACTAACTATTAATAATTATTACTAATTATTGGTAATTGTTACTAATTATTGGTAATTATTCCTAATTATTACTAATTATTACTAATTATTACTATTTATTGCTATTTACCGGTAATTATTGGTAATTATTGGTAATTATTCCTAATTATTGTTAATTATTACTAATTATTGGTAATTATTACTAATTATTGGTAATTATTCCTAATTATTGTTAATTATTACTAATTATTCCTAATTATTGGTAATTATTACTAATTATTACTAATTATTACTATTTATCGGTAATTATTGGTAATTATTGGTAATTATTGGTAATTATTACTAATTATTGGTAATTATTACTAATTATTGGTAATTATTGGTAATTATTACTAATTATTGTTAATTATTACTAATTATTATCAATTATTACAAATTATTGTTAATTATTACTAATTATTACTAATTATTGGTAATTATTACTAATTATTGGTAATTATTCCTAATTATTGGTAATTATTACTAATTATTACTAATTATTACTATTTACCGGTAATTGTTGGTAATTATTGGTAATTATTGGTAATTATTGGTAATTATTACTAATTATTGGTAATTATTACTAATAATTGGTAATTATTACTAATTATTGGTAATTATTACTAATTATTACTAATTATTGGTAATTATTACTAATTATTACTAATTATTACTAATTATTGGTAATTATTACTAATTATTGGTAATTATTACTTATTATTACTAATTATTGGTAATTATTACTAATTATTGGTAATTGTTACTAATTATTTGTAATTATTACTAATTATTGGTAATTATTACTAATTATTGTTAATTATTTGTAATTATTACTAATTATTGGTAATTATTACTAATTATTGTTAATTATTACTAATTATTGTTAATTATTACTAATTATTGTTAATTATTACTAATTATTACTAATTATTACTCATTATTACTAATTATTACTAACTATTGGTAATTATTACTAATTATTGGTAATTATTACTAATTATTGTCAATTATTACTAATTATTGTCAATTATTGCTAATTATTGTCAATTATTACTAATTATTGACAATTATTACTAATTATTGTTAATTATTACTAATTATTGTTAATTATTGGTAATTATTACTAATTATTGGTAATTATTCCTAATTATTGCTAATTATTACTAATTATTACTAATTATAGGTCATTATTACTAATTATTGGTAATTATTACTAATTATTGGTAATTATTACTAATTATTGGTAATTATTACTAATTATTGGTAATTATTACTAATTATTGGTAATTATTACTAATTATTGGTAATTATTACTAATTATTGTTAATTATTACTAATTATTGTTAATTATTACTAATTATTTTTAATTATTACTAATTAATATTAATTATTACTAATTATTGGTAATTATTACTAATTATTGGTAATTATTACTAATTATTGTTAATTATTACTAATTATTGTTAATTATTACTAATTATTGTTAATTATTACTAATTATTACTAATTATTACCCATTATTACTAATTATTACTAATTATTGGTAATTATTACTAATTATTGGTAATTATTACTAATTATTGGTAATTATTACTAATTATTGTCAATTATTACTAATTATTGTCAATTATTACTAATTATTGTTAATTATTACTAATTATTGTTAATTATTAGTAATTATTACTAATTATTGGTAATTATTACTAATTATTGGTAATTATTCCTAATTATTGCTAATTATTCATAATTATTGCTAATTATTACTAATTATTACTAATTATTGGTAATTATTACTAATTATTGGTAATTATTACTAATTATTGGTAATTATTACTAATTATTGGTAATTATTACTAATTATTGTTAATTATTACTAATTATTGTTAATTATTACTAATTATTGTTAATTATTACAAATTAATATTAATTATTACTAATTATTGTTAATTATTACTAATTATTGGTAATTATTACTAATTATTGGTAATTATTACTAATTACTGTTAATTATTACTAATTATTGGTAATTATTCCTAATTATTACTAATTATTACTAATTATTACTAATTATTACTAATTATTACTATTTACCGGTAATTATTGGTAATTATTGGTAATTATTCCTAATTATTGGTAATTATTACTAATTATTGGTAATTATTACTAATTATTGGTAATTATTACTAATTATTACTAATTATTACTAATTAATGGTAATTATTACTAATTATTACTAATTATTGGTAATTAATACTAATTATTACTAATTATTGGTAATTATCGGTAATTATTGCTAATCATTAGTAATTATTAGTAATTATTATTAATTATTACTAATTATTGGTAATTAATACTAATTATTACTAATTATTGGTAATTATCGGTAATTATTGCTAATCATTAGTAATTATTAGTAATTATTATTAATTATTACTAATTATTGGTAATTATTGGTAATTATTACTAATTATTGGTAATTATTACTAATTATTGGTAATTATTACTAATTAATGTTAATTATTACTAATTAATGTTAATTATTACTAATTATTAGTAATTATTACTAATTATTACTAATTATTACTAATTATTGGTAAGTATTACTAATTATTGGTAATTATTAGTAATTAACTCTAATTATTACTAATTATTGGTAATTATTACGAATTATTGGTAATTATTACTAATTATTGGTAATTATTATTAATTATTACTAATTATTGTCAATTATTACTAATTAATACTAATTATTACTAATTATTACTACTTTTTGGTAATTATTACTAATTATTAGTAATTATTACTAATTATTAGTAATTATTAGTTATTATTACAAATTATTGGTAATTATTCCTAATTATTACTAATTATTACTATTTATTACTATTTAAAGGTAATTATTGGTAATTATTCCTAGTTATTGGTAATTATTACTATTTATTGTTAAGTATTACTAATTATTGGTAATTATTACTAATTATTACTAATTATTACAAATTATTACGAATTATTGGTAATTATTACTAATTATTGGTAATTATTACTAATTATTGGTAATTATTGGTAATTATTCCTAATTATTGGTAATTATTCTTAATTATTGTTAATTATTCCTAATTATTGGTAATTATTTCTAATTATTGGTAATTATCGGTAATTATGAGTAATTATTGGCAATTATTACTAATTTTTGGTAATTATTACAAATTATTCCTAATTATTACTAATTATTCGTAATTATCGGTAATTATGGGTAATTATTGGTAATTATTACTAATTATGGGTAATTATTACAAATTATTCCTAATTATTACTAATTATCGGTAATTATCGGTAATTATAGGTAATTATTCCTAATTATTGGTAATTATTGGTAATTATTACTAATTATTGATAATTATTCCTAATTATTGGTAATTATTCCTAATTATTGCTAATTATTGGTAATTATTACTAATTATTGGTAATTATATGAATAATTGCCAATAATTATGAATAATAACATTATTACATTATTAGTATATTTTATTATTAATATTAAAATAATATAATTTTCTATATTATATACAATTCTCCTTTCATCTGTGTGTTTTCTGTCTCCACATACAAATAATACATATGGAGACAGAAAACACACAGATGAAAAGAGAATTGTATAAATAATATAAAAAATTATATTATTTTAATATTAATAATAAAATATACTAATAATGTAATAATGCTATTATTCCTAATTATTGGTATTTATTACTAATTATTAATATTTATTCTTAATTATTAAAAATTATTACTAATTATTCCTAGTTACTATTAACTATGAACAATACTAATAATTTAAATTTATTAAGTAACAAAACAATGTAAACATAATTAAATTACAACTAGTTAAGAATAATTGAAACTAATAAAAGATTTAAAATAAATATTAAATTAAAATGAATATAAATACCTTGAAAATTGATCTGAGGTTGATCTCTGATCGTTCTTGAAAACTTCAAAATCAACTCCGATGAAAAAAATTAAACTTGAGAAACGCTCAACTCTAGAACTAGAATTTTGAGAGAGAAAGAAGATCGAGTTTGAGAATGAATTGAAAAAAATGGATGCGGGTATTTATAGGTTAGATTAGTTGCGACTGGTCCATTTGCGATGGGCTACCCGTCGCAAATAATATTATTTGCGACGGTGCCCGTCGCAAATACCTTAGCCATCATTTATTACGGTCAACGGTTAAATAGTTATTTGCGACGGGACCCGTCGCAAATAACCACCTGTCGACATACTATTTGCGACGGGGGAATATGCCCGTCGCAAATACCTTTTACCGCCGCCGGTTATTTGCGACGGGCAATAATCGCCCGTCGCAAATATGTTTCCCGCGATTTGGCGCGTAAACGCGCCAGTTGTTTTGCGACGGGGAAAGCAATCCCGTCACAAAAGGCTACTTATTTGCGACGGGCAAATACCCCCGTCGCAAATAAGTTTTTAACGGGGCTATTTGCGACATGATTTATCCCCGTCGCAAATACCCATTTTTCCCGTAGTGTACTCTCATAGTTTCAATGGTTCCATCTTCTATTATCAGAAAAAGATTTTGTTCTCCCCAACATCATAAAATCCTGCAAGAGCATGTCCAGGGGATATCAAGCTACACGAGGTCTCGTAATCAATATATAAAAACTGATACTCCCTAACAAAATGACGAAATAGAGGGGTAACAACAATTGATTGGAGGTAAGATTCACCATCCTCATCTACAAATGAAAACTGAAATGAGGCTAACATCTCCCTCACTTCACTCAAAATGGCGATCAATGTATCATGCTATGAGAATCCACTACCACATTCCCCTTTCATGGAGTATATACTATATCAATGTCCTAATCATATGGTATCTCCAAGAATAAACTCTATTTAATGTTAATATATTTCTATGAAATGATATACTTTATACTCTTTTTATTATAATATATGATAAATCAATCTCCAATAAGGTATTGTCACCACATCATCATGGATGAGTCCACTACTACCAGCTCTAGATTTTGGGTCATGTAGTTCTTATCATGAAGTATTGTCTATTGGTATCGATACACAATTACATCTTTACTCTATATCATAACACATCCAAGCCCTTTTTTGAAGTAATCATAAAACACCACATACTCAACACCCTCCTTTGGAATTATACAGGCGGGGGAACTCATCATCCTCTAAAACTCTTGACAAGTATAATGAAGTGTCTCTATGCATAAAAAGGAATCCCATTTTAGTTAAAATCAATAAATCCTGCCAAATGTTAGGTGATATTGGAAATGAATCACTGATAGTATCTTGTCAACCCACGAAAGCCCTCCACCTCATTCTTTCTCCTAAGTGGATCCCAATAAATGCTTTGTTCTCTCCCATACAGTAAGGACATGATTTCTGACCATGTGTACTCCAGCCAGATAACATCCCATAAGCCGGGAAGTCACTAATTGTCCACATCAATGCAGCTCTCAGTATGAAATTCTGTTTCATTGCAACATCATATGTACTGACACCAGTACTCCACAATAAATTTAAGTCATCAATCAATGGTTTCAAATAAACATCAATATTTTTCTTCGGATGTCCTGGAATTAGTAAAGTCAAAAAGATATATGGCTCCTTCATCAACATCCATGGAGGTAAATTATACGGAGTTAAAAAAATAGTCCAACATGAATATTGACTACCATAAGATCCAAACGGACAGAAACCATCAGTGTAAAGGCCCAGTCGAACATTTCTAGCTTCCAAAGAAAAGGATGGATGCACTCTATCAAAATGTTTCCATGAATCACCATCGGCTGGATGATTCAAGATTTTATCAGTTGAAATATTCTCTTTATGCCATGACATCATTGTCGTTGTATTCCTAGACATGAATAAATGCTGAAGTCTAGATGTAAGCGGAAAATATCTCAACTGTTTTACAGGAATCAAACCAGACTTCCCGTGTTGTCCTTCTTTATATCTCAGTTTCCCACATGTGGGACAACTATCCAACGACTCATTTTCCCCAGAATATAAAATGCAGTCATTTGAACATGCATGAATCTTCTGACAAGTAAGTCCCAAATTTCGAACCAGCCTCTTACTCTCATAGTAATTTGCAGGCAAAACATTTCCTTCGAGTAACAGTGTTTTCAGCAAAGAAAATATCTGGTCAAAACAGGTGTTTGACATTCCGTTATCTGATTTGATAGCCATAAATTTTGCAACTGCTTCTAATTTGCTCATCTTGCAGCCAGGATATAATGCATCCTCAGCAGACCTCAACAACTCATAAAATTCAGACGGTGCCAACTCAGGATTTGAAGCTATATCAGCCGGAGTTTCTGTATGTTGAACAGATGAACCTGCAACATCATGTACTAAATATTGAAATCGGGATGGATCTGGAATCAAGTTAGTATCACCTGCTCTGGAACTACGTTCACCGTGTTGATACCAAAAAACATAATCTGGTTGAAAACCAAAACGCAAGAGATGTTCCCCTACTTTGTCAAACGTGTCAAACGTTCTCAATGCACATTTTCTGCAAGGGCATTTTATTTTTCCTTCTGAAAATTTTTTTGGATTTGATGCCGCAAATGATAAAAAAGTCTCCACACCCTCTACATATACTGGATTTAAACCAGAACCGTTTGAATTCCTACGCTGATTTATCCATATGAGGTCACCTAATAATGACTGTTGACGACCACGTTGTTCCATATTTTTCTATAAAATATAAAAGCATTACTTGTTTTGAATAATTTGTTAGAAAAAACACTCAAGCTAGGATAATTATAGAGTTTACATCATACATGACTGACACAAACTTTTTATTGAGATAGACCTAAAAATTGACCATTTAAGAATTAAATATGTTGAGAATAAAGCAAAACCTGTTACAAATATTAATAATTTTAATATTATATAAATTTTTTATTATTTTCATAGTACTAATATTATTGGTAATTATTACTAATTATTGGTAATTATTACTAATTATTACTAATTATTACTAATTATTACTAATTATTGGTAATTATTACTAATTATTGGTAATTAATACTAATTATTGGTAATTATTAGTAATTATTACTAACTATTAATAATTATTACTAATTATTGGTAATTGTTACTAATTATTGGTAATTATTCCTAATTATTACTAATTATTACTAATTATTACTATTTACCGGTAATTATTGGTAATTATTGGTAATTATTCCTAATTATTGTTAATTATTACTAATTATTGGTAATTATTACTAATTATTGGTAATTATTTCTAATTATTGGTAATTATTACTAATTATTACAAATTATTACTATTTATCGGTAATTATTGGTAATTATTGGTAATTATTACTATTTATTGTTAATTATTACTAATTATTGTCAATTATTACAAATTATTGTTAATTATTACTAATTATTACTAATTATTGGTAATTATTACTAATTATTGGTAATTATTCCTAATTATTGGTAATTATTACTAATTATTACTAATTATTACTATTTACCGGTAATTATTGGTAATTATTGGTAATTATTGGTAATTATTACTAATTATTGGTAATTATTACTAATAATTGGTAATTATTACTAATAATTGGTAATTATTACTAATAATTGGTAATTATTACTAATTAATACTAATTATTGGTAATTATTACTAATTATTACTAATTATTGGTAATTATTACTAATTATTGGTAATTATTACTAATTATTACTAATTATTGGTAATTATTACTAATTATTGGTAATTATTACTAATTATTTGTAATTATTACTAATTATTGGTAATTATTACTAATTATTGTTAATTATTACTAATTATTGTTAATTATTACTAATTATTGTTAATTATTACTAATTATTGTTAATTATTACTAATTATTACTCATTATTACTCATTATTACTAATTATTACTAACTATTGGTAATTATTACTAATTATTGGTAATTATTACTAATTATTGTCAATTATTACTAATTATTGTCAATTATTGCTAATTATTGTCAATTATTACTAATTATTGACAATTATTACTAATTATTGGTAATTATTACTAATTATTGTTAATTATTGGTAATTATTACTAATTATTGGTAATTATTCCTAATTATTGCCAATTATTACTAATTATTACTAATTATTGGTCATTATTATTAATTATTGGTAATTATTACTAATTATTGGTAATTATTACTAATTATTGGTAATTATTACTAATTATTGGTAATTATTACTAATTATTGGTAATTATTACTAATTATTGGTAATTATTACTAATTATTGGTAATTATTACTAATTATTGTTAATTATTACTAATTATTGTTAATTATTACTAATTATTGTTAATTATTACTAATTATTATTAATTATTACTAATTATTGGTAATTATTACTAATTATTGGTAATTATTACTAATTATTGTTAATTATTAATAATTATTGTTAATTATTACTAATTATTGTTAATTATTACTAATTATTACTAATTATTACTCATTATTACTAATTATTACTAATTATTGGTAATTATTACTAATTATTGGTAATTATTACTAATTATTGGTAATTATTACTAATTATTGTCAATTATTACGAATTATTGTCAATTATTACTAATTATTGTTAATTATTACTAATTATTGTTAATTATTGGTAATTATTACTAATTATTGGTAATTATTACTAATTATTGGTAATTATTCCTAATTATTGCTAATTATTCATAATTATTACTAATTATTACTAATTATTACTAATTATTGGTAATTATTACTAATTATTGGTAATTATTACTAATTATTGGTAATTATAACTAATTATTGGTAATTATTACTAATTATTGTCAATTATTACTAATTATTGTTAATTATTACTAATTATTGTTAATTATTACTAATTAATATTAATTATTACTAATTATTGGTAATTATTAGTAATTATTGGTAATTATTACTAATTATTGGTAATTATTACTAATTATTGGTAATTATTACTAATTATTGGTAATTATTACTAATTATTGGTAATTATTACTAATTATTGGTAATTATTACTAATTATTGTTAATTATTACTAATCATTGTCAATTATTACGAATTATTGTTAATTATTACTAATTATTACTAATTATTGGTAATTATTACTAATTATTGGTAATTATTCCTAATTATTACTAATTATTACTAATTATTACTAATTATTACTAATTATTACTATTTACCGGTAATTATTGGTAATTATTGGTAATTATTCCTAATTATTGGTAATTATTACTAATTATTGGTAATTATTACTAATTATTGGTAATTATTACTAATTAGTACTAATTATTACTAATTAATGGTAATTATTACTAATTATTACTAATTATTGGTAATTAGTACTAATTATTACTAATTATTGGTAATTATCGGTAATTATTGCTAATCATTGGTAATTATTAGTAATTATTATTAATTATTACTAATTATTGGTAATTATTTGTAATTATTACTAATTATTGGTAATTGTTACTAATTATTGGTAATTATTACTAATTAATGTTAATTATTACTAATTAATGTTAATTATTACTAATTATTAGTAATTATTACTAATTATTACTAATTATTGGTAAGTATTACTAATTATTGGTAATTATTAGTAATTATTACTAATTATTACTAATTATTGGTAATTATTACGAATTATTGGTAATTATTACTAATTATTGGTAATTATTATTAATTATTACTTATTATTGGCAATTATTACTAATTATTACTAATTATTACTAATTTTTGGTAATTATTACCAATTATTAGTAATTATTACTAATTATTAGTAATTATTAGTAATTATTACTAATTATTGGTAATTATTCCTAATTATTACTAATTATTACTATTTATTACTATTTACCGGTAATTATTGGTAATTATTCCTAATTATTGGTAATTATTACTATTTATTGTTAAGTATTACTAATTATTGGTAATTATTACTAATTATTACTAATTATTACTAATTATTGGTAATTATTACTAATTATTGGTAATTATTACCAATTATTGGTAATTATTGGTAATTATTCCTAATTATTGGTAATTATTCTTAATTATTGTTAATTATTCCTAATTATTGGTAATTATTTCTAATTATTGGTAATTATCGGTAATTATGAGTAATTATTGGTAATTATTACTAATTTTTGGTAATTATTACAAATTATTCCTAATTATTACTAATTATTCCTAATTATCGGTAATTATGGGTAATTATTGGTAATTATTACTAATTATGGGTAATTATTACAAATTATTCCTAATTATTACTAATTATCGGTAATTATCGGTAATTATAGGTAATTATTCCTAATTATTGGTAATTATTGGTAATTATTACTAATTATTGATAATTATTCCTAATTATTGGTAATTATATGAATAATTACCAATAATTATGAATAATAACATTATTACATTATTATTACATTTTATTATTAATATTAAAATAATATAATTTTCTATATTATATACAATTCTCCTTTCATCTGTGTGTTTTCTGTCTCCACATACAAATAATACATATGGAGAAAGAAAACACACAGATGAAAAGAGAATTGTATAAATAATATAAAAAATTATATTATTTTAATATTAATAATAAAATATACTAATAATGTAATAATGCTATTATTCCTAATTATTGGTATTTATTACTAATTATTAATATTTATTCTTAATTATTAAAAATTATTACTAATTATTCCTAGTTACCATTAACTATGAACAATACTAATAATTTAAATTTATTAAGTAACAAAACAATGTAAATATAATTAAATTACAACTAGTTAAGAATAATTGAAACTAATAAAAGATTTAAAATAAATATTAAATTAAAATGAATATAAATACCTTGAAAATTGATCTGAGGTTGATCTCTGATTGTTCTTGAAAACTTCAAAATCAACTCCGAAGAAAAAAATTAAACTTGAGAAACGCTCAACTCTAAAACTAGAATTTTGAGAGAGAAAGAAGATCGAGTTTGAGAATGAATTGAAAAAAACGGATGGAGGTATTTATAGGTTAGATTAGTTGCGACGGGTCCATTTGCGATGGGCTACCCGTCGCAAATAACTTAGCCATCATTTATTACGGTCAACGGTTAAATAGTTATTTGTGACGGGACCCGTCGCAAATAACCACCTGTCGACATACTATTTGCGACGGGGGAATATGCCCGTCGCAAATACCTTTTACCGCCGCCGGTTATTTGCGACGGGCAATAATCGCCCGTCGCAAATATGTTTCCCGCGATTTGGCGCGTAAACGCGCCAGTTGTTTTGCGACGGGGAAAGCAATCCCGTCACAAAAGGCTACTTATTTGCGACGGGAAAATACCCCCGTCGCAAATAAGTTTTTAACGGGGCTATTTGCGACAGGATTTATCCCCGTCGCAAATACCCATTTTTTCCGTAGTGTACTCTCATAGTTTCAATGGTTCCATCTTCTATTATCAGAAAAAGATTTTGTTCTCCCCAACATCATAAAATCCTGCAAGAGCATGTCCAGGGGATATCAAGCTACACGAGGTCTCGTAATCAATATATAAAAACTGATACTCCCTAACAAAATGACGAAATAGAGGGGTAACAACAATTGATTGGAGGTAAGATTCACCATCCTCATCTACAAATGAAAACTGAAATGAGGCTAACATCTCCCTCACTTCACTCAAAAATGGCGATCAATGTATCATGCTATGAGAATCCACTACCACATTCCCCTTTCATGGAGTATATACTATATCAATGTCCTAATCATATGGTATCTCCAAGAATAAACTCTATTTAATGTTAATATATTTCTATGAAATGATATACTTTATACTCTTTTTATTATAATATATGATAAATCAATCTCCAATAAGGTATTGTCACCACATCATCATGGATGAGTCCACTACTACCAGCTCTAGATTTTGGGTCATGTAGTTCTTATCATGAAGTATTGTCTATTGGTATCTATACACAATTACATCTTTACTCTATATCATAACACATCCAAGCCCTTTTTTGAAGTAATCATAAAACACCACATACTCAACACCCTCCTTTGGAATTATACAGGCGGGGGAACTCATCATCCTCTAAAACTCTTGAAAAGTATAATGAAGTGTCTCTATGCATAAAAAGGAATCCCATTTTAGTTAAAATCAATAAATCCTGCCAAATGTTAGGTGATATTGGAAACGAATCTCTGATAGTATCTTGTCAACCCACGAAAGCCCTCCACCTCATTCTTTCTCCTAAGTGGATCCCAATAAAGCATTGCCTCAGCCTTTGTTGGGTATATTAATTAAATATCATCAAATATAAAATATCCCAACAATTGGTACTCTCAAATACAAAACTAATAATATGATAACTTTCCATAAATATGGTTCTCTCAGAGAACGTCCAGGACCATCATCATGTGTCTTGTGTGATCCTCCTCAAACACCAAGAACACAAGGATCTCGTTGATAAAGTGTACCCTGAACCTATCCAATAAGGGCAGAAACATCTAGTTTATGAGTCTCATGATCACTTAGGGTGTGTTTATCACACTGAAGGGCATTAGTAAATACTAATAGTGACATTAGAGACATCATATTTTTGTCTTTGGTATATCCTCCTATAAACATGAATCGGGTGATAGCTCGACTTGAGGTCAATCATCAAGAACCACCTCACCCATTTAAACTATTCAAAGAGGTCATTGATTATTATAAGTGAATATTTATTTTTTATGTTCACCTAACTATTGTTCTAGTAATCCAAACAAAACCTCAAGCTCTCATCTTACTTTATGATGAACAATATTATGGCCAATTAGGGAGGCATATTTGGTCTAACAAATCCCTCCATGTGAAAATCCATTTAATGTATTAAATGATTTTCAAATTATATTAGGCCCATAAAATATTATAGTATAGATATCAAAGAATTATCTTGGTGATTTTATATGAAAAATTATATCTCTAAATGGAGAGGCATGCCCAATACGTCCTCAAGATAGATGTCCCCATACTCCACCACTATAACTAGAAATCAAAAACTCATAATGTTCACTAATCGAATAGTAATACTAGCCAAAATTTAAGTATTTAGTTTTATCCTCCTTTGTATGAGGTCATGTTGCTATGCCTGGACATATTTCTCACCAATGATGGAAAACCTCATCGCATAAAATCATATATGATTCATCATCTAACTAAAATAGTAAATATGTGAATGAATTATGGATACTAAGTCCATATCTAGAAGGAAATCATGCAGACTTATCACAGCCATAAAAATATCCCATAATAATTTCTAACCTATAAGGGTTAGTTTATACTATTAAAAGAAGTGAGTGATTAAATAATCTCCCATGGTAGGTGTCTTTAAATGCAAGGGTTGAGCCAAATGCTCCATTGGAATTTATAGACATTGAACAAGGGATGTGAAAAGGAAAGAGTGGATCATTATTATATCTATAAATATGGAATCTAATGTAGATAAGATATAGATCATACCTTGAATCATCCATAGAGATTATAGGTCATAATAATCTAATTGATGCATTTTTCTTCATCGCTGACCACAAAATCCATGAGCAGGGCATAGACAACATACAGGTTGTAGTGGAAAAAAATCAAAGCATCAGCCACCTCGCACTTCTCTCCCAAATCCTCTTCCAAATCTACCACCCTATAGACCCCCTACCCTAGTAGTTTTCTCTATCTAGGTTGTCCATCAACAATATCCCTATTTTCCACATGTTAGTCCATAAATTCCCATGGGATATGTCTTTTCCCATTGGGAGAATATTATCACCTCTCCCTCGACTGATTGGAACCATACTATGTGCCCTAGATGATACCCCATTCTATCCTAATCCTATCTAAAAAAAATCTTCTAGATCCCAATGATAATTGTGGACAACCAATTTTTGAAGTCTTGTCTCTATGGTACCCACAGCCAGCACCAACTCCCCACGACTGGTCATCCATAAATCACTCCACCACCAAGGAAAGGTCTAGCACCCCATAATTATAAGGAATACAAAGAGATACTAATCCTTCCAATATATATTAGTGATTATCATGGTCAAATGACTTTTCTAAAATTTATGCATTGTGAACCATTTCTATGAAGTACTGTGATAGATTAGTGAACATGAACTCATACTATACTTTTGATATCTACCGTGATATATATATAGAAGCTCTTGGATACATACTTCCATCAACATTTATGGGTGAAAATACTCTATAAAAAGGTTCTAAAACTCTACCCAAAGTGAGATTCATTTGATCATGCATCATAGTAACCAAAATCCGCCATCAATCTATGTATTTAGGGAGAATCCATTCATCCATGGCCTCCATTTGATCGGTAGTGGTCTTAATTGGGGAGAAAAGATGCTAGTCTACCTGAAGCTAGAACTATGTAGCATGGACGTCTAGATCACCCCAAAACCCGAGGGATCTCTTTATCTCGTACATGTAAAGTGTTCTAAACTGAAAATTTTCATTTTACTATACTATCAAGACAACCATCTACTCAATGGGTGGAGGAATATTTTATAAACAACCTTGAGGTTTCCCCTACTACACAGAAACCAATATTGTGGCATCATCTCTAGGCTGGTTATCATCATGATATTATTGTAGAAACCAAGTAAACTATAACCATGAATTTTCCCTTAAATGGTTATGATACACCATGTTAAAATGTCATATCAAGGGAGATAACTTCATAAGGACATGGTAACCACAAATCATTCCCATATCATGCATGTACTAATGATTTCCCTTCAACCAGCTCCTATAAAAACTGATTCAATAGGAATGTTATTAGAGTCATGTTGAATGGATATATAAGTCATTGCATCATCACTAGGTCACTATGATGGAGATATGAACTTGAGACACATCAACCCAGCAGTTCTAGTTCCCTAACCAAATATAAAATCTAGAATATCTCAAAACTTTGGTTCTATGTTGACTGCTCTAATACTACTATGTGACGACCTAAACCACTGGGGATCACCTTGATAGAATCAAGCTAAGCGTGACACCACAATCCCTCCTCCATAGGCCATGTTATATAAACTAGCATGGAGTAGGAAAATATTACACATAAGAGGCCTTAAACCCAAACACCAATGTATAAACACAAAACTAAAAATACAAAAATAAAACATAAGGGAAGAAAGTGATTGATACCAAGTATTGTTGCATCTATATAATCCCATATCATACTACAACACATGTATGGGAACAAAAAAATGTCTGAATACAGTACCACCATTAACTATAAGAGTACAACCTATAAGGGATAATTTGACTACTTTAATGATGAAAATAATGTAAATGACTATGGTACATCTATCATAACTATAATCCACCTTCTTCTAGTCCAAATAGGACTTCATCAAATTGTGTTTCAATTTTATAACAAAAGGCACATAAAAAATTCTATATTGTGGTGAGTATAAGCATACTCAACAGGACACCATAAAACCAGCAAACAAAAAAGAATCAAAGAGAGTCAACTGTAAATAAATGATATTAACAGGCCAGATATACTTATGGATTGATACCAAGTCCTACAGTAAAGTTACAACCACAATACGAGCCAAGGAGTTCACTTGATGTTTTAGGATAATGTTCTTCTGAGAGGAATATCTCCTCAGGTCTTGCTAAAATTGTTGGAACTCATCCAAGAAGCTATGCCTATCGGTCATTGCTCAAAAATGTATACATAAAAACCCAGAAGATATTGAAATATAGATAGCTTTGGATATAATTATAGATGATCATACCCTGATCCACATAATGGGATACCGTACTCTATCCATAACTCACATATAGAGTTGATCTCATGTTATATTTTTATTATTGTATTCCTCACTATACTCTAATTTGTATAGACCAAGGGAACATACCCTATTGATAATAATCAATTCTAAAGTGAACCGGGGCTTCAACCTACCTTAGAAGGAGTACATGTAGTGTGTATAAAATAAACTGTGTGTGCTAGATAGAACAGATGTTCCTGAGGCAATTATTGTTCATTTATATTATCTAGAACATTCCCATGTTATATGGTCATTCAGATGTACACTATCCATGTTCATGTACGTTGTATATTCCCAAATAATATGGTTGTGCCTGTGTTCTTTGGTCATGTGTGTTCCCACTTGTCATGTCCATGCATGTGTACACCAAGTTTATAGGATATGTTTCCAAAATCATGTCACATGGAATTTGGATAGGCCACATGGTGTAAAATATTTATCTCCATTTGAAACCCAAGTCACTACATAATGGTTTCCACACAACATGTGTTCTCCTAAACTACAAATAATGTATGTTAGTTTTTCACAAAAATTATAGTTTGTTCATACTTATTTTCTCACATTGCCCCCTTTTTGGATCCACTATGAAGCACACCTAAGAAATCAAATTTAGGAATTACTAAGCTTTTTCCATTATCGGTGGATTAATTCCATCCACTCATCCATTCAGAAGATGTCTCTCATTACACCACACTTTTGAAACACTGACCTACTGGATGAATTCCCATGATCCAAATAAAATATTCCATTATTAGTACTCCACCTCAATTATTCCATATATAATAAATCTTAACCTATAGAAATAATATGTTTCACTAATGTTTTATTGTTCAAAGATATATTTTTTATATTTTTCGAACCTCTAATTAAACCAAACACCAACGATGAACACTCAAAGAACGAAGAGAGAAAATCATGAATCAAAAGCATTATCAAAAGATTTTGGCCATTATTTAGGTTACCAATGATATATTAATAGGTGAAATTATTATCATTGAATAATAAAAAAGAATAAAAAATTATTACCAATTTATATTTCTAGAAGGATGATAAATCCTGAATCAAAAACCAAAACATCGATTCATGAATTAATTTTCTATGGAATTAATTAATGCTCAATTGGGAAAATTTGAAAAAGGTATTAATCCAAAAAAATAAAATCCCTACCTTGAGATTAGATTGGTTGATGAAAAAATGAATCTTTCATCCTTATCGTTGGTGGGATGCAAGAACTCTATTGATGAAGAAAAGATTCTTATAAACCTAATCATTGACCATTGATCTCATTATCATTCATTAATCTCCCCTCTATTTCCCTCTTTAATATATAGGAATATATAAATAGCCATTTTATTTGGATATAACCATAATAAAATACATGATGAATTAGGTTAGAACTATTTAACAACCAATTAATTAATTTATTAATTTATTCTTTTATAAATCCACCCAGAACTACTCTTAAACTAAACACCTAGCATGCACGAAGGTTTTATCATTCCTATACTAACACCCACATTCTATATTTAATGGTTTTCTAAAAATTATCATACAAGTCAACATTTAGAAGATAAACCATTATTTGAAAAAAAAACTATTTGTTTGTCGTATAATATATCTAATATTTTTATAATATCAATAAGGAGGCTCCACAGGACCAAATATCTCATGATAAATTCACACATAACTCTAAAAATATTCTTTAAAATATTCCAAAATGTTATAAAGAAAAATAGAGTCGATACATTTTGAAAAGAAATTAAAAAATTACCCTTTTGGAGAATATTAGAAAGATTCTTCTAAAACCTTTAAAAATCCAAGGAAAAATATAAAATTTCTTTAATAAACATATTTAGTAAATAAAGAGTTATTTTTTATATCTTTTTTAATATATGGATATGGAAGAAAAATATACCTGATCAAAATGAGAAATAAGATTGGATTTTCATTTAAACATTAATTTTCCTGGTTTAAGTGCCAGAGTTGAAAATCCGAAAGAAAATATGGAAACTCCTTAAATATAAAAATGATAAGAAATAAAATGTATTTTATTAATGATATATTATAACATACCTTCAATGAAAATATTAATAATCCCAAAAATTGATATTTTCAAATACATTTTCCCCTCTTTTGTAAGATTTTAATTGTAAACCCTTAAAAGATTAAAAATAAATCAAAAAATTATTTTCTATGAAAAAAATATTTTAATATAAATTACCTGAAATATTCTGTTAATACACCATATAAAATAAAATAGGTGCATCATAACAAATATGTATCAATGGAGTAGAAATTAAGATGAAATCCATTACCTGAAGTGCAACATGCCTCGTAACTAATTTGAAACTCTTGTATAAAAACTTTAGATTTATTATACTATTGTAAAATAACTGTTATAATATCATATATGATCCACTTATAACATTCAAATACACATTTATTAATAATTATTTATTAAAATCATTTGTTTTGTGTAAATGTTTCGTTTTTTATGTAAGTTTTAGTTCAATGGTTTTCACCCTTGTGTCTTGATCATGATTCCATGATATATAGAATTATTTTTATTATATAAATATCATCTATATTAATTATAGACTTATTTATAATCATATATGAAATTTGGACATGAAACATTGATCACATCACTTTGTGGAGGTGGTAGTCCACACATACGCATAAGGCGCATTATCATTTTTATCAAGTGAAATAATAAAAGGTTAAATGATATATTATATTTATAGGACAATAATTATTTCATAAATATATATATATATATATATATATATATATTTTCTCCTTATTTATAATTATCCATGTAAAATAATGATCCAAATTGAATTGCACTACTAAATGGAGATAGTAATTTATTTGTACGAATAAGATATTTTTTCACTTTTTATAGGATAGAAAAGAGATGTAAAATGTTTTCACAATAACCATTATAAAATATAAGTGTATTTATGATATGTATCCATTAATTTCCTATTTTTTTAATATATTTATAGGAATTATAAGTATAAATTAAATTAAAAGTACTCGTTGAGAATTATACCTCTTATTTTAGAGACCTCCATTGGATTATACCTTAATCCATAAAAGTATGATCATTTGGAAATACCATAAGATATAGGATGTGGTGAAGTAATATAAGATGTTATAATGGAACGTATTCCTAGATATATGTCTTATTATGTGTGTAGAATAGAGGATAGGTGGTATCATTTTATAAGGGAGTGAAATGGAACACAAATGATTTCCTAAATGGTTAAATAATATAAACCTATTAATCATTAAAAGTAGAACCAAGGAAAAAAAATTTATAACATGAGGTTTTATATGGTCTAAATAAACTTAAAAATCACAATTGGGTATTTTTAGGTAACATTTTATTCCATATCTCCATGTCAAACCACTTTTTATTTGTTTTAGCATTAACCGTGATAACAAAAAATTTACAATGATAACATAATTATAGAACCCAAATTAAATTTGGACTTCCAACTAAATATATTCTTAATGAATCAAAAAATTTAATCCATTTTATCATATTCAAATTTAGTGAAAGCAATAAATTAGTTTTAATATAATAATGTAAAACTCATAGATATCTGTTTTTAGAAAATACTTTATTTAAGTATGAAAACAAAATTCCTTTGAATCATGTAATAAGATGATTCACATGAATTTTTTTGTTTAAATAATAAAATATTATGGGTTTATACATTTATGTAATAAAAACATGAATTGAAGCTTCCATCCATTTGATTAAATTTGAAGACCCAATTTTTTTTAATTTAAATAAAATATAACTTATCTTCATAAAAGTCATTATTGGGTTTTAAAGATCCAAATAATGTTTTAAAATATAATATTTAACTATTTGTGAATATAATTTTTCAAACATAACCAATATAATAGGATAAAGTAATGTCTTATGGATATTTTAAATCTTTACCCCTTGTTTAACTGAATTTTACCACTTTTATCGAGGTGGGAAATATTTACTATGGTTTCGATTAATAATACACATAAATTAAGTTTAACATATTAAATCATATTAATCATTTTGAATCTAAATATATAATTTATTTTATCAAATTCAATTCATATAATTGGAAGAATCTAATTTAAAATTAAATACCCAAAATGCAATGGAAAGTAATTTTGCAAAAAAATGATGTCATAAGTATAAAAATATTTTTATACACAAATTTGGAATAATATTTATTTAAATGAAGTTAATTTTATTATTAAATGTAACATCCCAGGTAAATAAAGAATAAATAATTTTCATATTTATTAATATTTACGGATTAAATATTAATTTTAATTAAAAGGGGTTTCTACGTTCGATAGCGTACTCAGTACGCAACGATGAGTTTCTTTGAAAACTTACGTTGCAAACAAGTAAAAAAATAATATTATTTTAAATGTTAGTTAACGAGTAGCCGTTGTACTGGCGAGAATGGATAGAAATAACTAAAATATGATTATATATGTTTTTAAATGTTTTTACATTTACCCAATAAAAGATAAAGGCTTAAAATACAGAAAGAGTTCAATTTTAGGCATTTATACCCTAATTTTCACGAAAGGTCCACTTATCACCTTTTGACGGAGAACCGTCATTAAATATAGTTTTGATCGATCTTATAAATTCTATTGGACCAAATATAAATCTTCTTTAGAATCGGGACATCAAAATTTACTTTGTGTAAATTTTTGGTACCTTTCTGATAAAGTTCATTTTTTTAATGAATAGTGTAAAATGTTGTATTCTAATTCAAAACCTCTTTTTAATCTAATTTTTTTATATGATTAGATTATCATTTGAATTGGTTTTAAAGTGAAATTATAAAATATTTTTACCCTTAAATCCAATAGTGGTCGTTGGAATTAATTTCACTTTGAAATCGGACTTAAACTAGTGTCAATCTTTTGATACTTATTGATTCATAAAAACACGCTATTTGCTCTGACAGCGGGAATTAATTATTAAATTAATTAATTTGACTTATATGTTTTGAATTTTGTAAACTAGACTTCATTTTTGAATTCTTAATATCAAATATTTCTTAGGGTGAAGTTTTGGTAATTTTCTGAAAAACTTCAATTTTTGATGAATAGTGAAACCACTAAGTGGTACTTATAAAGACTGATTTTCCGTTTAAATGAAATTTTGCCATCATTGTGTTTTGAATTTCAAAACTCCGACATACATGGTTGTCATTAAGAAGTAAAATGTGGTTCAATGAGATTATAATAATTTTTTGGTGAATAGTAACTTATTAAGTTCTTAATCGCGATTAGTGGTAATTAGTGTAGTTTAAGGTAAAAATAATGCTTTAATAAAATAAGATGAGCTTGACACATGTCCTAACCTCATTGGTTGTGTCATGGCCGACCAAGACAAGCCATGGGTCAACTTAGGGACCCCATGGAGACACTTTGGTTGGGAAATAACATAAATAACTTTTTATTTAATGTAAAAGTAAAAATGACACAAACATGATATGTTTTACAAGAACAATTTTTACATGGGGATATAAAGATCATATTTTTGATTATAAATAGTAATTGGAAAGCTAAAAAGATTTCCTACATCATAGTATTTTTTTTATAATTTTTAGACATTAAATAAATTAAATTATTTATGACATAATAATGATGCAGCGATGACATCATTATTTGACGATTGAAATAAAATGGAACGATAATGTAATATCTATGAACTACACATGTCCAAAACCAATTGGATGAGTGGATTTATAAACCTTATCACCTTATCCACGAATTATATCAATGTGGGAACTTTTAAAACCGAAACACATTTTCAAATAAAGTAATATTTCTTTACTTTCCAAAAGTGCCCCTCCTCTCCTCTTATAAAAGGCCCCCACCTCTACCTCATTTCACACACTCCTCAAGCCTTTGGCTCGGCCAACCCCTGCCCATTTACTCTCTCCACATCCCTATCCTCATCCTAGAGGATTCCCTTTGGGCATAATCCTTTCAAAGGAAGCCTTTAGGCTCAAATCAAAAGGAGTTACACTTTTAAAGGTAATTCATTCTCTCATGTTCATTTGTTTTATTTTGCTTCTCGAACCCCCTAAACTCTTTTTATTTACATATTTTGTGACAAAACCAGTATCTTAAATATACTAGGATGTTTTTATAATATTTATTTGAGCTAAACTCTCACACAACTACATCAAATGGTTAAAGAACATACGGTTTCCATGGATGGCGAAATTCTGCCTCCCGAAACGATGATTGTTCAATACTCATTTAACACCTTCAAATGTGGACATTATGATGTCACTATTTTTATATATGATATATAATATGTTTATGTTTTCCTTAATCTTCTGTTTTTTTCATTTTGGTCATACCTTTATGGTTTCCATTATAGGTAAACACGATATCTTCATTTTAGGAAGTGCGGACTACCGCCCCCTGAAAGTGATTTGATTCGTTAATACCATATGTGGGATGTGTAAAGGATAAATTTAATGATATTATATATGTTATTATACTGGAATTATAATATACTCTTATATCATTATGATTCCATTCCATAAAATATGAAATAGAAATGGAAGTAGCGTTCATGAGTACGTACGGCTTACCGTCTCCATGAACGGTGCATTTCATTTCTTACCTCTAAATGTGATGTAATATTATAAATACATGTATATGATGAATATATATGATATATATGTTATCCAAATAATTAATATCATTCTGTATATAACGAACCTATGACCAAATTAACAACATGTAAGTGTAAGAAGTCTATTTTTGACTTAAGAACCAAATACCGACAAAATGAACATTATTAACTTAAATGATTACATGATGTTCATAACATGGTATAAAAGGAATAATGAACTTGAAAAAGATTCTTAAGCAAGTAGAGATTAACTCAAGTTTATTATTCAGGAGATTAAAGAACGGTTGGGTCAAGTCGGATACGAGGTAAGGGACTTCGTCTCAATCTCCTTTCATTGAGGCATATTTCGTTTTATACACAACTTTCTTTTATACGGTGTATAAACCCCTTTTACTTTTACTTTTATACAAAAGGAATCTTTTTCTACGAAGCGTTTTACAAAACGACAAAAAGGAATGTTTCTTTTAACGTACGCGGTGACAACGACCTTTTCCGCCACCGCGAGTATTATTTGGTCTTTGGCTTTCTCAATAAGCCGTAATGTTTTTAGAATAAAATAAATACCATATACTCTTTTATGTATTTTGGTATTGAAAATGGTTTTGAAAAAGGATTCTATTATTTCAATATATTTATGATATATTGTGATTGAAATATGGAAATGTTATCATTCCTTTATATTGGTTTTATGTTTTATGATTTTATACTGGTACTTGGACATTTTAACGGGTGGTTACGTTATAAACCATATGACGGGTGGTGCTGTGAATACCAGGATGGGTGGTTACGTTATAAGCTCCAATGCATTGGGTATGGAAGTCGGCCGTATGGCTATTCCATTAAGTATGTACGGAAATTGGTCGTATGGCTGTTCCATTAAGTGATATGTGTGGAAGTCGACCGTATGGTTATTCCACTTAAGTATGTTTATGTCCCAAGTTACCTTTATATATGTTATGTGTTCTTTATATGGGTTTTATGGTAATACTTTGGTTACAAAAAGGTAAGTAATGATACTTTATTCAGTGAAGAGTTTTTACTACTTCATGAAGGTGAAGGTATTACATTGATAGAGTATATATGGTTTATTTGATGTTTGAAAAACTAACAGTTTTCATTCTTTCTGTATCCCTTACTGAGCTTTTTATGCTCACCCCAAGATTTTTTTGAAATGTTTTCACAGGACTTAATGTGGAATAAGGTCAAGGATGTGATCAAGGGAATGTCATTCTATATAAAACATGGAACTAGACATGTTTCTTTTAAGGGTTTTTTTATTATGGAAACTTAGTAGTAGTGACTACTTTGTAATCTTTTGAGATGTAATAGTTATGTTCTAATTCTCTAAAACCCTAAACCTGAAAAGATTCTCAACAAGAATTATTCATTTAATTCAATATTAAGTAAGGTTTAAGGCCGAGGCCTTATAGTTGGTATCAAAGGTCGGTTTAGACAAATTTAGGAGTTAGAAAAGTGTTAAATTATAATATGATTGAAATGATATATCATTTACGGATTACCATGTTGCTTCGCCTAAGATATTTCTGTGTTCAGAATGGTTTTCCGCAGAGGAAACAAAGCAGCTATATTGGGACGACATCAGGAGGAAGATAACCTTCCAAATCAGCAACCTGAGATGGTCGGAATCGGAACTGAATAGTTTGTTGCAGTGATGGAACAGTTGACTCAGACTATAAATGGTGGTGGTATCCATGCACGAGATCAACCAGATCAACCGCAGAGTAACATGTCAGTGGTGGAACATTTCATGAGGCAACATCCCCCATCATTCAGAGGATCATCTGACCCTGTGCAAGCTGAAGGGTGGATTAAAGCACTGGAGAAGATTTTTGATGTCATGGGGTGTTCAGAACATCAAAAGGTTAGTCTTGCTGTTTACCGTTTTGAAGGTGAAGCTGATCAGTGGTGGTCGATGGTGAAAAATATAAGGGATAGTGATGAGATTGAGGATCTTCACTGGGACGAATTCAAAGGTATGTTTAATGAGAAATATTTTCCTAAGGTGGTTCGTCTTAGGATGGAAAAACAGTTCCTAGAATTGAGGCAGGAGGATGATTCAGTGGCTGCTTATGAAGAAAAGTTCACTCGATTGGCAAGGTATGCTCCAAACTTCATACGAGATCTTGATAGTAAAATCAATCTTTTTTACTTAGGATTAAAGCCAAAATATCTAAGGGCTTTAGATTTTCGTGAGTTCAAAAGTTATGAAAAACTTGTTCGATGTGCGGAGAAGGTGGAAATGGAGTTTGCTGATGATCAAGTGTTCTATGACAAACAAGAGAATAAGAGGTCTTGTTGGCAGGCAAAGGGGAAGAATTCATCAAAGAAGCAAGGAGGTAAGAAAACCAAATACCCATCCTGTGAGAAGTGTGGTAAAATGCATCATGGAGAATGTTTATCCAAGTCTGGCAAGTGCTTTCGGTGTGGTAAGTCTGGTCATATTGCTTGTAACTGTAAGGAAGATGATCAAGTAGGAAATGAAAAGCCAATGGTAAGATGTTTTAAGTGTAATGAAATGGGTCATTATGAAAACGAGTGTCCAACGAAGAACTCAACTGGGGGAATGCAACCAGACTAAAAGCAGAAAGGGGTGGTGAAATCCGTTGTAACAACTTCAGCAGATGTTGGGCCATCGAATGAAGTGGTATCAGCTCCAGGGAGCTCAGTATTTTTCAAAGATTGACTTGAGGTCGGGGTACCATCAGTTGAAAGTAAAATAAGCAGACGTTCCGAAGACTGCGTTCCGTACTAGATATGGCCATTATGGATTTGTAGTTATGCCTTTTGGGTTAACCAATGCACCTTCTGTATTCATGGACCTTATAAATAAAATTTTCCATGAGTTCTTGGATAAGTTTGTGTTTGTGTTTTGAGGTTTGGGAAGAGGTTATGTGTGCCTTGTGATTCACAGTTGAAGAATGAGTTGTTATGTGAGGCTCATAGTTCCCCGTTTTCAGTTCATCCTGGAAGTACTAAGATGTACAGAGATCTGTGGGAGTATTACCGGTGGGATGGAATGAAAAGAGACATTGCTGATTTTACTGTGAAGTGTTTGACATGTCAACAGGTTAAAGCAGAGCGGCAGTTACCGAAAGGTATGCTTCAGCATTTACCAGTGCCAGAGTGGAAATGGGAGAATATATCCATGGACTTTGTTGTTGGATTACCGAAGACATCTCGAGGTAATAAGGCAATCTGGGTTATTGTTGATCTCTTGACCAAATCTGCTCATTTCCTTTCTATACGAGATACTTTCTATCTTGATCAACTTTCCAGTTTGTATCTTAAAGAGATATTCAGGTTACATGGAGTTCCTCTCTCCATTGTATCGGATCGTGATCCCAGGTTTACTTCTAACTTTTGGAAAGGCCTTCAGATGTCGTTGGGTACGGAATTAAATTTTAGTACAGATTTTCATCCTCAATCAGATGGGCAGTCAGAACGAACAATTTAGAACTTGGAGGATATGCTACGAGATTTTTCGATGGATTATCAGGGAAGTTGGGACCAACAAATTTCTTTGGTTGAGTTTTCTTATAATAACAGTTTTCATTCCAGTATACAGATGGCACCATTTGAGGCATTATATGGGAAGTAGTGTCTAACTACAGCATTTTGGAATGAAGTGGGTGAAAGGAAGTTGATGGGACCAGAATTGGTAGAAGAGATGGCAGAAAAAGTTCAGCTGATTCAGAAACACATGAGAACAGCTCAGAGCAGGCAGAAGAGTTATGCGGATAACCGGAGGAAGGATCTATCTTTCGAGGCAGGTGATCATGTTTTTCTCAAGGTTTCTCCTTGGAAAAGTGTGATGAGATTTGGTAAGAAAGGAAAGCTGAGTCTAAGGTTTATTGGACCATATGAAATTCTGGAGAGAGTTAGATCAGTTGCATACCGGGTGGCTTTACCTCCGAGTTTATCTCAGGTACACAATGTTTTTCATGTTTCAATGTTGAGAAAGTATATTCCAGATCCATCTCATGTTTTGAGTCCAGAGGTAGTTCAGCTGGAAGAGAACCTATCTTATGAGGAACAACCGGTCCAGATTCTTGACCACAGGGAGCAGGTGTTAAGGAATAAGGTGATTCATCAGGTAAAGGTTTTGTGGAAAAACCATGTGATTGAAGAGGCAACGTGGGAATCTGAAAATTCTATGAGGGATAAATACCCCCACTTATTTTGATAAGTAAATAAAATTGCGAGGATGCAATTCCCAAAAGGGGGGAAGGATGTAAAATCCCAGGTAAATAAAGAATAAATAATTTTCATATTTATTAATATTTACGAATTAAATATTAATTTTAATTAAAAGGGGTTTCTACGTTCGATAGCGTACTCAGTACGCAACGATGAGTTTCTTTGAAAACTTACGTTGCACACAAGTAATAAAATAATATTATTTTAAATGTTAGTTAACGAGTAGTCGTTGTACTGGCGGGAATGGAAATAAATAACTAAAATATGATTATATATGTTTTTAAATGTTTTTACATTTACCCAATAAAATATAAAGGCTTAAAATACGGAAAGAGTTCAATTTTAGGCATTTATACCCTAATTTTCACGAAAGGTCCACTTATCACCTTTTGACGGAGAACCGTCATTAAATATAGTTTTGATCGATCTTATAAATTCTATTGGACCAAATATAACTCTTCTTTAGAATCGGGACATCAAAATTTACTTTGTGTAAATTTTTGGTACCTTTCTGATAAAGTTCATTTTTTTAATGAATAATGTAAAATGTTGTATTCTAATTCAAAACCTCTTTTTAATCTAATTTATTTATATGATTAGATTATCTTTTTAATTGGTTTTAAAGTGAAATTAGAAAATATTTTTACCATTAAATCCAATAGTGGTCGTTGGAATTAATTTCACTTTGAAATCGGACTTAAACTAGTGTCAATCTTTTGATACTTATTGATTCATAAAAACACGCTATTTGCTCTGACAGTGGGAATTAATTATTAAATTAATTAATGTGACTTATATGTTTTGAATTTTGTAAAATAGACTTCATTTTTGAATTCGTAATATCAAATATAGCTTAGGGTGAATTTTTGGTAATTTTATGAAAAACTTCAATTTTTGATGAATAGTGAAACCACTAAGTGGTACTTATAAAGACTGATTTTCCGTTTAAATGAAATTTTGCCATCACTGTGTTTTGAATTTCAAAATTCCGACATACATGGTTGTCATTAAGAAGTAAAATGTGGTTCAATAAGATTATAATAATTTTTTGGTGAATAGTAACTTATTAAGTTCTTAATTGCGATTAGTGGTAATTAGTGTAGTTTAAGGTAAAAATAATGCTTTAATAAAATAATATGAGATTGACACATGTCCTACCCTCATTGGTTGTGTCATGGTCGACCAAGACAAGCCATGGGTCAACTTAGGGACCCCATGGAGACACTTTGGTTGGTAAATGACATAAATAACTTTTTATTTAATGTAAAAGTAAAAATGACACAAACATGATATGTTTTACAAGAACAATTTTTACATGGGGTTATAAAGATCATATTTTTGATTATAAATAGTCATTGGAAATCTAAAAATATTTCCTACATCATAGTATTTGTTTGATAATTTTTAGACATTAAATAAATTAAATTATTTATGACATAATAATGATGCAGCGATGACATCATTATTTGACGATTTAAATAAAATGGAAAGATAATGTAATATCTATGAACTAAACATGTCCAAAACCAATTGGATGAGTGTATTTCGAACCCTTATCACCTTATCCACGAATTATATCAATGTGGGACCTTTTAAAACAGAAACACATTTTCAAATAAAGTAATATTTCTTTACTTTCCAAAAGTGACCCTCCTCTCCTCTTATAAAAGGCCCCCACCTCTACCTCATTTCACACACTCCTCAAGCCTTTGGCTCGGCCAAACCCTACCCATTTACTCTTTCCACATCCCTATCCTCATCCTAGAGGATTACCTTTGGGCATAATCCTTTCAAAGGAAGCCTTTAGTCTCAAATCAAAAGGAGTTACACTTTTAAAGGTAATTCATTCTCTCATGTTCATTTGTTTTATTTTGCTTCTCCAACCCCCTAAACTCTTTTTATTTACTTATTTTGTAACAACACCAGTATCTTCAATATACTAGGATGTAGTTATAATATTTATTTGAGCTACACTCTCACACAACTACATCAAATGGTTAAAGAACATACGGTTTCCGTGGATGGCGAAATTCTGCCTCCCGAAACGATGATTGTTCAATACTCATTTAACACCTTCAAATGTGGCCATTATGATGTCACTATTTTTATATATGATATATAATATGTTTATGTTTTCCTTAAGCTTCTGATTTTTTCATTTTTGGCATACCTTTATGGTTTTCATTATGGGTAAACACGATATCTTCATTTTAGGAAGTGCGGACTACCGCCCCCTGAAAGTGATTTGATTCGTTAATACCATATGTGGGATGTGTAAAGGATAAAGTTAATGATATTATATATGTTATTATACTGGAATTATAATATACTCTTATATCATTATGATTCCATTCCAGAAAATATGAAATAGAAATGGAAGTAGCGTTCATGCGTACGTACGGCTTACCGTCTCCATGAACGGTGCATTTCATTTCTTACCTCTAAATGTGATGTAATATTATAAATACATGTATATGATGAATATATATGATATATATGTTATCCAAATCATTAATATCATTCTGTATATAACGAACCTATGACCAAATTAACAATATGTAAGTGTAAGAAGTCTATTTTTGACTTAAGAACCAAATACCGACAAAATGAACATTATTAACTTAAATGATTACATGATGTTCATAACATGGTATAAAAGGAATAATGAACTTGAAAAATATTCTTAAGCAAGTAGAGATTAACTCAAGTTTATTATTCAGGATATTAAATAACGGTCGGGTCAAGTCGGATACGAGGTAAGGGACTTCGTCTCAATCTCCTTTCATTGAAGAATATTTCGTTTTATACACAACTTTCTTTTATACGGTGTATAAACCCCTTTTAATTTTACTTTTATACAAAAGTAATCTTTTTCTACGAAGCGTTTTACAAAACGACAAAAAGGAATGTTTCTTTTAACGTACGCGGCGACAACGACCTTTTCCGCCACCGCGAGTATTATTTGGTCTTTGGCTTTCTCAACAAGCCGTAATGTTTTTAGAATAAAATAAATACCATATACTCTTTTATGTATTTTGGTATTGAAAATGGTTTTGAAAAAGGATTCAATTATGTCAATATATTTATGATATATTGTGATTGAAATATGGAAATGTTATCATTCCTTTATATTGGTTTTATGTTTTATGATTTTATACTGGTACTTGGACATTTTAACGGGTGGTTGCGTTATAAACCATATGACGGGTGGTGCCGTGAATACCAAGACGAGTGGTTACGTTATAACCTCCAATGCATTGGTTATGGAAGTCGGCCGTATGGCTATTCCATTAAGTATGTATGGAAATTGGCCGTATGGCTATTCCATTAAGTGATATGTGTGGAAGTCGACCATATGGTTATTCCACTTAAGTATTTTTATGTCCCAAGTTACCTTTATATATGTTATGTGTTATTTATATGGGTTTTATGGTAATACTTTGGTTACAAAAAGGTAAGTAATGATACTTTATTCAGTGAAGAGTTTTTACTACTTCATGAAGGTGAAGGTATTACTTTGATAGAGTATATATGGTTTATTTGATGTTTGAAAAACTAACAGTTTTCATTCTTTCTGTATCCCTTACTGAGCTTTTTATGCTCACCCCAAGTTTTTTTTTGAAATGTTTTCACAGGACTTAATGTGGAATAAGTTCAAGGATGGGATCAAGGGAATGTCATTCTATATAAAACATGTAACTAGACATGTTTCTTTTAAGAGTTTTTTTTATTATGGAAACTTAGTAGAAGTGACTACTTTGTAATCTTTTGAGATGTAATAGTTATGTTCTAATTCTCTAAAACTCTAAACCTGAAAAGATTCTCAACGAGAATTATTCATTTAATTCAATATTAAGTAAGGTTTAAGGCTGGGGCCTTATATTAAAAATATAAGTTAATAAATTTTTCTTTTAAATAATTTTGAAACAAAATATAACTTCGTAAATTCTTGAAATAAATAAGCAGTTTCCAATGAAAATCATTATCTGTCAATATTTATTAAAAAGTCAAACTTTTCAAAAAATTATCAAAACAAATTTACAATAAATTTTAAAATTATGACTTTAATGATATATTTTTTATCAAATATAATTTCTAAATGAAAATTGTTTCATAATACAAAATATGTCTCAATAAAACAGATATTGAGGTTAAATCCCAATCCTTGAGTTCGACATTTCTCACAAGTTATGTTAACCTCATATATAATAAATTTAGATTTATTCTAATTCTATGACAGAACCATTGTGATATAATATATGATCCATGAATTACATTGCAATACCCTTTTATTAATAATTATGTATTGAAATCATCCTTTTCAGGAGTTAACTATTTCATTTTTATATAAATTTTTCATTACTATATTATTCACTTGCATCTTTCTGAGGATTTACTCGTATATAGAATGTTAATAATGATATATATATATATATATGTATAATATATATTCATTATATATGTATTTATATCAATATGTGAAAGGTGGACATGAAAAACAGATCACATTGCTTCATCAATGCACAATTGGAAATTAAAGAAATTGTGACGGGTCATTTGCAATGGGATCCCTTTGCTAATAGTCATTTGCGATGGGACCCCATTGAAAATGAAAATTTTTATATAATGGTGTTACAAATAGTCTTCTCTGATAAATAATAAAATTATTTTGCGACATGAGGGTTCTCCCTTCACTAATAAGGGAAAAAATTATTGAAAATAAAAATAATAATAAAATACAAATAATACCAATAGTAATAAAAATATTTGCAACAATATAAAAAACACAACATATAGAATATTAAAATATAAATTAATAAAAATATTAAATAAAATATGTAAATTTAAATGTTTTTCAAAAAAATATCCAAATCACAGAGGGGTGGGTTATCTAACAGAGGTCCTTGAGTGAACTTTATCCATAAACCCTGATTATGATGTCTCGTGTACTCTATCATCTTCTTGTACTAGTACTCCAACCATGGACACATCTCCTCCTCCTCCTGATGTTTCGGTCAATGGGGCACTTCCCATTCCCTATGCTTGCTCTCTATAAGCTCACCAAAAGTTCACAATTGTTCCTTATAATATGTATCATATGATGATGAATCTCCACGAGCACCCCTCAAGACATATGATTACATCACAACAGTACTAATATAACTCTCAAGCATCAATCAATAGCTGATACTGAAAACATGAAATTCCTCAAAGGCATATTGAGTCGGTTGCATCCATGTTGCATCATTAAATCCTACTTCACTAGTGGTCTGATCCTTAGTCTCAGCATGACTCTCATCCTATGTATGATAATTTGGGACCTTATATGACTCCTTTAATTGCAATTTAAAATTAAAACTATTAAAATATTACTTATAGTTAATTTTAAAACACAAAAAAATATAATGACTACAATATGATGCTGACGACCCCATGAAATATCTCTAGTGATAGGATCATCATACATCATCTTATAAACATTGAAATCTATAATATTGGAATTTTCTACTATCTGTATGAGTATAAAATATATATTTCACATTTAATGTTATATTAATTATTAAAAAAATTAGTTTACATATGTCGTTGATGGGTAAAAAATGTATGTCTACCAGCATGATGTGTCACCCCATGCCTCCCCATGATCTATTATACTAATGATACTCTCACCCAAAAACTAACTCACATCCAGTATGAACATAATCCATGTCTAACATGATATGAGATATAATATGGTTGGTGGGTGCAACAAGACTGATCAAAATTAGTGACTCCCTCTTTTTTCATATCTTACCTCCTAATATTTGGAAAAAAAATGATGTAAATGAACAATCAATAATATCTCTCATGCCTCTTAGATAGAGGGATTCTTGATATCATCGATTAGATACCAAAAACATTAAAAATAATTATTAATATCATGTTATTAATTAGATAAATCTATTAATAATTATTATTTATTTTATATAATCAAATGACCATACATGTGATGTCGAGCATCAATGGGAATCTAATTGCATGTCATCCCTACTCTAAAAAAATAATACCGCAATATAGTACTCCCCTATTTGACATCTATATGTGAAACGTTGTGAAAAAATAGAACATATAGTCAACAAACCAGTTTATAAATAAATTAAATAATATTAATGAAAACTAAATAAAACACACACTTGAACATACCTCTGTGTACATGGATCAAAATAAATACATGGACATCACTTGGGAATACGATTATGAGTCATCAATCTCATAAGGTCATGAATCCTCTATGTTTTCACTGAACTGCTATCATTTTAAGGTCTATATGATGTACCATCATAACCATCACCATGTAGTGTATCTATAACAACCGTGGATTAACATACATGGATATTACATCATTTCAGATGAATATACAACACATTATGGAAATACATACTGAAGGACCATAATAGTTTAGTGTATTTGGAAACATTGAACAAAATATTCTAATACTATGAAAGATCTTTAATATTTCTAACAAAGTTCTTCCTCTTTATAACATCTACTTAAAACCTTTCTTCAAAACCAATGTAAAAGAAACATAATAAATGAGTGATCTCAGATTCTCAATAAGGGGAAACATAGGAGATACATGAGAATAACATTGTCATATGGGTATGAGAAACCGAGAATAAAATTTTGAGATCATACCCATTATATCAAATATCTTATACATGATTCATGTAAAAAATATTGATCAGTCATAACTCATGATCATAACATTTTAAGGTAATATCCGCTTTATTTTTCGTATATCTTTTGACTTGTTATTCTTGATCCTCTTAAAAAAATCATGATTTAATTGTTATATATGGAAAAAAGGTTATAAATATCGTATATATTCATTATATATGTATCTATAATAACCTATCTAAGATATAATTATGAAATAGAATTCACCGTTCGTGGAAACGGTAGGTCGTACATACTCGTGAACGTTGATTCCATTTTGTTGTCACATTGAATGAAAGAAACTAAATAACCTGTATATATAAATATATATATTATTTATTTAAATTTATTATTTTATAAATATAATTTAATTTCAAAAAATAAATTCTTAATACATTCCATTTAAGGTGTGAACGAATCCAATCGGTTTAAGGAGGCGGTACTCTACACTTCTCCAAATGAAATTATTTTACTAACACAAAATGGAAATCATGACGTTATGTGTTATATAATATTACTAGAAACATAAATGAATAATTAATATTATATATAACATATATAAATACATTTTCAATCATAATTTTTAATCATTATATGTGATAAATGAAAAACGAACAACATCATTTTGTGAGATGTTAATTCACCGTATGCAAGAATGGTAACTTCCTTACCCATTAGATGGTAGTTTGTGTAAGTGAAAATCAAAACCTTGGAATAAAAACATATAATTATATTTATAATTGTGTATTTATTATATATTAGTGTAATGAAAATGATTTATGTGGTGGAGAAAGAAAAAAAATGAAAGGATCATTAGGAAGGTTGTTGCCTCCTCTTTTGGGAACCAAATTTTTCTTTGAACAAAAGAGATTCCACGGATGGACAAAGGCCCAAATAGAGTTATTTAAGGGGGAATGGAGGGTTTTTTGAGATTATTTTATCTGATTGTTTTTTGATAAAAACGTCTTGAGAGGCATGTATAAGTGGGAGGGGTGAGTGTCTTTTTATAGTGGAGGACGAGTGGCATTTCTGTAAATTTATTAAAAGGGAATTACACCCATGTTTTACCTATGAATAGTGGAACCAATTGTTGAAAAATTTATATTAAATTGAGGATAAGGTAGATATATGTATTAAAAATGGTGTTTTTTAAGTTCCTAGGTCATATTCTCTTAACTGTAAGTTTAGTTCCTTGTAAAGCTAATTTTCATCTTAATCATTAATATTAATTTTAAGCATTTTCATTAATATTTTTGGTCAAAAACCACGTTGAAATTATTATAAATTATAAATTATTATGATTAAAAATATTGAATACATTTTTAAAAATTCCAGTCAAATATTCTTTTGAAATTAATTTAAAATTAATCTTCCATACGGGTCAACAATGCAGGTTTCTAATGTAAAAATGTTCATATGTTTGCTATGTTTTTATATCTAATTTAAAATTTAATTGCAACCAATGACATAAATTAGACTAACTTATGTATAATTTATACAATTATAATTTAAATCCAATTATATATAAAATTTTTCCTTATAAATTAATTAGATGAAAAGGCAGTTTTGATTTAAAATTTTGTCTTTTTCACAATTCATTAAGAAATAAAACAAAATAGAAAAATACCAAACATTACCCATAAACTAATATTTTTATTTAAATATAAAAAAATAATTTTATTTTTATATATAATATTTATAAATGTTGCAATTTTTTATTTAAAATTAGTTCTCCATTAAATGGAGGTAAAACTACTTTTATACAAATATCGGTCTTTATGTGTAATAAGGGTTTGTTCCTTTCTTATGACTATCAAATATATTTGATGAATGAAAAAATTATTAGATTTAATATATAAAATATATATTTCAATAATATATTTCAACTATAGTAATTAATTCAATTTATTTGGATAAAATTTCTTGGTGATCATAAGATTAGTTTTTATAAAATCATTCTCTTAGTATTCATTTGTTTCTTATATCAGATTACAGTTATCTTGTAACCAATGAATTAAACCATGTACTTTCATAATTTAAATAATCATATTTAAAACCTTTTAATTAGAGTCTATGTTATATCTTATTATAATATATAATAATATTTTTAATAATATATTATTGTACGGTAAAACTCTTTCTTACGTGTAACACAAGTCGTCGAGGAAATTCAGTTTTGTGTGTAACAAAAGATAACCTCACTGCACTATGTAAAGTAAGAAAAACATTATGTCGTATGTAGTACATGATTCAATTGGTCTTGAAAAGAATTTAATACAAACATAGCTCTACAAAAAAACAATTTTCAGTGTCTGGTGAAATGAAAAATATCAATATGGATAAATTAATTCGATAAAATATTTAAAAAAATATCGAGGTGTTATAAAAGCTTCCTTCAACTCATGAAATATATCAGAAAAATTATCTTCTATCATATGAAAAATTGAATGACTATTGTCATAAAACAATAAAAAAATATGTATTTTACATCGATATATATTATATATGATTATAATCAGTGTTTAATTGTGTCAATCTTCATCTACATCCGCATATTCATATATAAAAGTGTTAATATCATTATATTATTCCTAAGTATGATAAATTTACATAAGAGTTTAATCTTCATCATCTCTTTTGATTTCAAATTCATTAGTTACATTAATAACACCATCTCCATCATCGTCTTGTAAATGTGGTGTGTCATCATCGATATTCATGAATCATTAGAGAAAAGATGGGTTTGAAGTTGTCTCTTAAAATTTTTTAATTATTTGAAATAAAATTGAACTACATTCACTTTGGTTAAAATAATTTTCATGATATTTATTTTTTGTTATTCTCCCCCAATCACTCAACTATCTTGAAGTGGTAAAATAATATTCATAATAAATTTTATGTTCTTTATGATCAAATAAAAATGGATCATTTACTTCAAGAAGGATTTAATATTTAATATCAATGATTACATGGAGTGGATGAACACACAAACCTATATCAGTATCCAACTAATGAAATTTAAAAATCATTATGTAATTCTATTCCATAAAATATAGTTCAATTATTTCTTCTAGTAAGGCATAAAAGTAAAACTCACTTTCTCTATGATGGGATCTTCTCAAGAAAACACCACTATTAATTGGTTCTTTTGAATTAACTTATGCATTTGATTGAAACCCCAAACCATTCACCATATATTAATTATAAGATTTTACCATTTTGGATGGTCGGTTACTCAATACCCACAATCTATTATCAATTTTATTAGCACGTTGAGGTGCCTTAAAATTGGAAAATGATTTTCAATATAACAATTAATAAATTGATTTTATATTTTAAGACATAAGAAATTTACATAACTAGTTTTGGAAACCAGTAGAAAACAATTATTTTACAGATGTTATTTAATAGGGGATACTATAATTCCCATAAATTTTTTCTTGATATTATTTTTATATGACCTAAAAATAATATAATATTATATTACATAAAATATATAGAATAAGTTATAGTAGCAGCCCCTGTAAAAATGGTTTCATTTCTTCAAAGTTGATAAAAACATATGAATGAGCCTTGTGATGTTCATCATCTAAATTCTATAATTAATGAAATCTACCAAATCCATGTTTCAACTGATTAAAAACTGATAAATGATTTCTTATTTAATCATCAATATTTCCCTCATTATGGCCCATTCTGTTATGTTAAGAGGGATATTAAAAGTGAAAATAATGAGAGTAGAAAAAATATATTTCATCATATAAATAATCATTTATGATTGACCCTTCAACTGATGATTTGTTAAATACCATTTTCTTTAATTTCTGCATGCATATCTCATATGGGTACTTTCATCAGAACTATACCATACCTCCACAATTTTATCCATATGGAAGATATATTATCATAAGTTTTATAGAATCAATGATATATAAAATAAATTTTCCTACCAATTTAAATAAAATTAAAATAACATTATGTGTTATTCTACTTAGTAAATTATGGTATATTTTTTCCCAAAAAATCACCAAATAAACATGATATTTTTGTTATTCCATCACAAATTATAGAATTAAACAAAGTTATAAATATAATTGGAAGTAGTATTTCCATTATAACATGACATTTATTACATTTTCATCAAGTAATATAACCATTTATGACACATTTATCCAAATTGGAAATCTATCCATCTAGAAGCCTCAAAAATAAAATCCACTGATATTATAATAATTATTTTCTATCGAAACTATATAATCCAAATTTGGATTCATTAATTTCTATGATTTGTTATTTTTAAATAGTTCAATTTCTATTCATCGATAGATTTTGGAAAGATCTAATCATGCCTTTATATTATCTTTGGCCTTACAAGGAGTGTCTAAAATTGTATAAAATAAATTATCCAAATAGTTATTGTCAATATGCATAACATCCAACATGGATGAACAGACAAATCAGACCAATATGGAGGATCCTAATAAATTCTCCATTTTATCCAATTGTGTTCTTTTCCAAATACATCTATTTTTTGTTTATTTATAGTGGTTCCAATGGTAATGGGAGGTAATTAAAATACAATAGATTTTGAATAAATATTAGATATCATTGTTGGAGGTCATTCTATTTCAATTGTGAATTTTCTGAAATGATATATACCCCTCTAAAAAGATTGATCGGTAAAAAGAAATATTTTATGGCAGATGAGAAAACATGTTTTTCATCCATTGAAGAGAATAAATACTTTTCTATCACTCATATAGTACAATAATGATTTTGGAACATGTGTTCTCTATCCATGAAAGTTGTCATATACTAGGAAGTCATTAATTGTCCATACTAATGAAACTTTATTATAATGTTTTCTGGAGTCAATATCATTTATACTGACACCATTACTCCTCAGTAAATTTATCTCATTAATCAATTGATTCAAATAAATATTGATTATATTTTTGGGATGAACTACAAAAAAAATGTCAAAAAGATATTTAGATCATTCATGGTAAATTTTACTTAGTGATAAATATGGTCCAACACAAATATTAAATAATATAAGTACTAAATGGATAAAAACCATCATTAGAATGACCTAATCACACATTTTTATCTTCTGATGCAATAGTTTGATGTACATGGTCAAAATGTTTCCATTAATCACCATCATAAGTAAGAATTATGCTTTTAGTGGTTGAAATGTTTATTTTTTTCCATGAAATCACTGACGCTATTATCCGAGTCTTAAATAAACACTCCAATCTACGTATAAGAGGGAAATAACACAATTGTTTTTTATTCAATCTGGACATCCCTAGTTGGTCATTTTCATATCTTTATTATCCACATGTAGGAAAAATTATTGAAGATTCATTTCCACCATAATATAAGATTAAATCTTTTGAAAAAATCATTAATATTCTAAAAACAATGACTCAAATTATGAACTTTCCTCTTTAACCCATACAAATTTATAGGAAAAACATTTCTTTTAGGTAAAATTTCATTGACCATATAGAATATTTGATCAAGATAATTATTTGGCATTCCATTACCTAATTTAATAGCCAAATTTTTTTCAACTGCTTCAAGTTTTCTTATATTTCTGTTATGATATAATTAAGAATCAATAGACTTCAACACCTAAAATTGAGATGTTTCAAACTTAATATTTATTTCAATATCATCTTTAGTTTTTTTCTTTCATTTTTTGAAAATATGGACCAACCACATCATGAACTATATTTTTAAATCATGCTGAATATGAATCCAAATTGTATGTATCTTCTTTGGAAGAGTGTTCACTGTTGGAACTATGGCCTTCTATGCATGAATTTAAGTATGGTTTGTGTTTGTTGAAAATCCTCAGTGGAAGTTCAGAATGTGAACCAGCAAAGTGATCATACAGTTCAAGCAGACAACAGTACTGAAGGTGGCACCATTTCCCAGTGTTTGCCAAATTTTTGGGCCTCAAAATTGGAAAATGAAGACATGGATTGTTGGTAAAATTAGGTGCGTGGAAAGAGGAAGTGGTGCGCGAAAAATAAGTGTTGTGCGCAAAAAATTGAGTTGTGTGTGAAAAAGAGCGGGATTCGCGAAATAGAGGATCGAGGTTTTTCGTGCAAATAGTGTTTCAGAATCAAAACGTCAAAAAACAGAAATGGTATGGGTTGCATGAAATATATGATGATGTTCACGAAAAATGATATTGGCGCAAAAGATTACATGCCAGATGAGAGGTTTTACGCGCCACAGACGATTTTGCGCGTGGGGGTCTCAGATGCCTATAAATATGAGGTGACCCCCTTCATTCCGCATGGTTGAAGACTTAGAGAAGATTCGAGGTCTGATGCGTGAAAAAGGATCATATAAAGGGCTTGCGCGAAATATTCTGGATTGCGCGGAAAATTCCGGGATGCACGGAAAAAGGAAGAGGTACGCGTAAATATTGGGGTTGCGCGTAAAGATTCAGTTGCGCGAAAACGGCTATTGTGGCGCAAAATATTTTTCCGCGCGAGAAAGGAAATTTTGAGCGTGATATGATGGTTTTCCACACAAAGGGTTGCTGTTGCGCGCAATAGGAAGGTTTTGCGCGCAAAGGGTTCGTGTTGCACACAATTGTCAGTGAAACTTTTCTGCACGTTCTGGTTATCCGCTTCAGTGGTTCTGTGCATTCTTGTGCATCAATTTCGTACTTGGATGCAAGCAGAGTGCCATGCTAAATAGAGACAAAGACTTCAATTCAAATATATTTAAGAGACCTTCAAGTCTATAAACTGAGTGGGACATCACCAAAGGCATTGAGCCCGTGGGAGTCAACGGGAGTGACCCGAGGGACGCAGTGAGCCATCCCTGAACTTTTGTAAAGGCAGTGAGCCTGGGACAGAGTGACTGTGCTCGAACCTTTGTAATCTACAGCTACTGAAGCATAGTGGATTTTGGTACGACCGAAAACCTGTCGGTGTATGCTGCTTGGATGTAGCCCTTAGTGGTGAACCAAGTAAAAAGTGTTGTGTCATCTTTTTGCATGTGAATGTTTGCTTTCTGATCCTTTTCATCATACAGGTTTAACAAGTTATTACCAACATGGGAACAAGATCCTTTACTTTAAAAGAAAAAGTTGTCACCCTGATTCACCCCTCCCCTCTCAGGGTGTCCCGGGGTCCTACAAGTGGTATCAGAGGGAGGTTGCTGGTGTTATATCTTTCCTTTGTCTTCATGGAGAATGTAGTCAACGCTAGGGGAATACCTCTCTTCGATGGAAGTAATTTTCAGATTTGGAAGATCATAATGAAATCTCATTTAAGATCCCTTGGAATGGAAGTACTCTTTGCTATTTTCCATGGAATACAGGTTACAGATCGAACAGGGCTTGCTATGACTGGTACAGAAAGGAAAGTTCTTGATGCAGATGCTAAAGCTCAGAATGCTATCACTACGGCTCTTTTCGATCGGATTTATGTAAAGGTGATGAGTTTCACCTCAGCAAAGTCTATGTAGGATAAACATGAAAACATTTATGAAGGAGACAACAAAGTAAAAGAGGAAAAACTTCAGGTTTTACACAACAGGTTTGATGATCTAAAGATGCATCCTAATGAGAATGCAGATTCATTCTTCAATCGAATTACTGAAGTAGTGGGCACAATTCGAGGTCTTGGAGAAGAAATCAAAGACATTGATATCGTAAAGAAAATCTTGAGAAAACTTCCTCCCATGTACAATGCAAAGGTGTTATCCCTTGAAGAAAGAGATATTTCTAAATTATCTCTTGATGTTCTGTTAAAAAGTTTAGTGGCATATGAGATGAGAGTCAAACCCGAAGATGCCACGACTCGCGTGAGCAAGGAAATGTCATTCAAAGCCATAGAAAAACTGAAAATTTCAGAAGGCAGTGGTGGTGAAGATGATGAGGGAAAAAAATTATTTCTCTCATCGCCAAGAAGATGAAGAAGGGAAAAGGTAAATTTATAGGTAAGCTACCTATTGCATGTTTTCATTGTGGAAGAGTTGGGAACATTGCCTCTCAGTGCCAAAGAAAGTTTGATGATGATGAGAGTGAAGCTGAAGACATCAAGAATCCTCGGAAAGGGTTTTTCAAAAAGGGTGACTTCAAATCTAGAAAGAAAATGCAGAGGAATAATTTTGTCTGTGAAGAAGACGATGATGATATTGAATTTTGTGAGGAAGAAGAACCAGAATTTAAAATCGGAAACCATGCTTCCATGATGGATACCATTGAAATATCAGAAACCTTAATCAATAAAGGAAGAGATAATTAGATTACTGTTATTGGTGATCCAAAGATTCAAATTAAGGATTCTTTCTCCTAGCTTGAGAATAAATGTAAGAGATGTAATAAGTGGATGGAAATGGTGGAAGAATCATCAGAATATGTTGATGAACTTGAAGCTGAAATTGAACAACTGGGAGAATTTGTGAAAGTACAGTCTAAAATCCTTGAAATAAATGATGATTTAGAAGATCTAAAGCTGAGAATTGAAGTGCAGGGAAAGGTCATCAATGACCTCACATCCAAACTAGAAGAAAAGTCCAAGACTGCTGAGGGTCTTGAAGAGGAAGTTGTTACTCTTAGGAGTAAACTTGAGACTTAATCAATTTCGAAAGCATCAAGGAAGAAAATATAGTTTGGAAGATTCTCAGATGTAGAATTACTGGCAAGATCCAAGTGTGGTTTAGATGGGGCTGGAAAAATCTTGTGTGATCAAAGAGCTTCTTTCATGAGAAAGAGTGGAATTGGCTATGAAGATGAGACATCAACTGCTGGAAATAAAGAGATCCAAAAGAAATACAAAATGAAGTTTGGACATGTTGAAACATTACCTGAAGTGTTGAAAAAGAAACCCCCAAACCAAACTAAAAGAGGAACTGACAATAATTCTCAAACATTCAGAAATGATAGGCATGTCAACTATTCTCCCAAGGATGATGGTATGAGGATAAATTCAAGTGATAAGACATTTCAACTCATAAAGTGTCAGTTCTGTGGCCATTTAGGGAATACCATGTCATATTGTGAAGAGGAAAGGAGATAATTGAATGGGGAAGATCTAGGGCATCAACAAGGGAGACTGACTTCATATCCTCCATCTTATAGAAGAAATAGTTTCTATGGATACTGTTTTCATTGTTCTAACTTTGGCCATAAAGCTTTGTATTGCAGGCAGAGGATCGATAAAAGAGATTCATACAACTCTCAGAAATAGGTCATTATTAATCCTCATGATGGTTTTGATCTCACAAATATATTTTCTCCTTTGGAAGAAGACTATGGGTATGAAGAATCTGACTATGTGGAAGAAATCATTAAAAGGTCGTCAATGTCTTACACTCAATCCAATATCTCTTGGGAAAAAAAGGAAGATCGAGAAATCAAATCTTGCAGAAGTTTCCTTCAAAACCACAAAGATCAGCAGCACCTGGATTCTTGATAGTGGATGCTCTTCACATATGACAGAAAATACTGATCTCTTGAAGAACATTGAAAAGAAGATTGATGGAACAGTATGGTTTGTTAATGACGATGCTTTGAAGATTAAAGGCAGTGGGAATACTGCTCTCGCCAATGGGGAGGTGAAAAAGACTGATGTTCGGTATGTGGACGGTCTACGCCACAATCTCCTCAGTGTAAGTCAACTCTGTGACTCAGGGCTCATAGTAACCTTCAACCAAAAAAGGTTGCACTATAAAAGGAAAAACTGGGAATTCTCTTATGAAAGGCTGTAGAACAGATGGAAACTTATATCAGGGTGGCAGCAAAGTGAACTCCTTCTATTTGTCTGTTGAAGAAGAAAACAATTTGTGGCATCGAAGGCTAGGGCACATTATCCTACAAGACATGGAGAAGATATCTAAGCTGAATATAGTCATGGATATTCCCATTCTAAAACATGAATGGGAAAAGTCTTGTGATTATTGTATTCGTGGGAAGCTGGTTTGTAGTTCATATCGGCCAAAGAAGAAAAGGGCATCACAACTTCTTGATCTCATTCATACAGACGTATGTGCACCAATAAATGTTGGTGGGACCCATGGAGAAAGGTACTTCGTCCTTTTCATTGATGATTATAGCATAATGGCTTGTGTAATGTTAATTCACATGAAGCGACAAGTACTTGATTTCATGAAAACTTATCAACGGATTGTCGAGAATGATATTGGACAGACAATAAAAGTCCTACGATCTTACAATGTAGGGGAATACACATCCATTGAATTTGAAAATTATCTAGAAAAGCATGGAATACAGCATGAGGTAGCTGCTGTGATAACTCCACAACAAAATGGAGTTGTTGAGCGTCGGAATGGACAGGTCAACAATATGGCCGAGACTATGTTGATTGAGAGTGGTATCTCTCACCATTACTGGAAGGAGGTTATTGAAGCTGCAGTGCACATTCAGAATCAAACAGGGCTCTATATGGGATAAATGAAGATAGAATATGAATTGTGGCATGGAAGGAAGCCTTTGTTTAAATACTTCCGCGTTTTCGGAAGAAAATGTTTCATCCATAATAAATAAGGAAACCAAGGAAATTTTGGTGACAATGCTGATGAAGGAATCTTTCTTGGATATCCAATTAACAGCAAATCTTACAAGTGTTTCAATAAACGCTTGGGGAGGATTGTGTAAATAAATTATGTTATGATCATTGAAGGAAAAACCCCAAATTCTTCAAATAGTACCTATGCTGATGAGATTGAATATGAGAATGAATGTGAACATGGAATAAATACAAATTCAAAAATAGAGGAATGTGTACAAAACACACAGGGGTCACATCATGTTGTTGACTCAGACGAAGAATCTGAAGAGGAAATCATGGATGGTGAGAATGCGAATGAACCTCACAAGAGAAATCGAAGAGTATAGATTGATCATTCTAACATAATTATAGACAGGAATGCACCCACACAAACAAAGAGGATGAGGAATAACACACTATCTGTATTTCTGTCAGTGGTGGAGCCATCCTCATTTGAAGAAGCTGCAAAGGATGAATCCTAGGTGAAATCCATGAATGAAGAGTTAGACCAGATTGACAAGAATCAAACATGGGATCTTGTCTAGAGACCCAAAGGTCACAATGTGATTGGAATAAAATGGATATTCAAGAAAAATTTTAATGAGCATGGAAGTGTTATCAGAAATAAGGCTCGACTGGTATGTAAAGGGCATTCTCAGATTGAAGGTGTTGATGTTGAATAAACCATTTCTCCAGTGGCTAGACAGGAGTCAATCAGGCTGTTCCTTGCCATGGATCTCCTAAGAGGATATAAAGTATATCAAATGGATGTCAAGACAGCATTATTAAATGGTGTACTCGAAGAAGAAGTCTACATTGAACAACCAGTGGGTTTTCTTCTTGGTGGTGATGAATCAAAGGTTTTAAAGCTAAAAAAAGAACTTCATGGATTGAAACAGGAACCACGGGTGTGGTACTCTAGACTGGATTCTTACCTCATGAAACTGGAATTAAAAGAGGAGGAGTTGATCACAATCTCTATGTGAATAATTCTTCAAAAGATCAGTTCATGGTTCTAGTTTATGTCGATGACATTATATTTGGTGGTAGTAGGCAGCAATCAGTGGATGAATTTTCCAATCATATGAAATCAGAATTTGAAATGTCAATGATTGGGGAGCTCACATATTTCTTGGGACTACAGGTGACTCAAAGGAAAGACTGCACATTTATCTCTTATGAAAAGTATGCAAGAGAGCTGTTGAAGAAGTTTAATATTCAAGACTCCAAACCAATGTCAACTCCTATTGCAATTGGAACCAAACTTGGAAAGCATGAGGATGGGACATCTGTAGATCCCACCATGTACAGGAGGATCATTGGGAGCCTACTATACCTGACAGTGACACGACCAGATATTTTTTTTGCCACATGTCTTGCAGGCCTCTTTCAGAGTAATCCAAAGGAGGAACATTTGGTTGCAGTAAAAAGAATCATGAGGTATATTCAAGGTACTCACAATTGTGGATTATACTTTGCTACAGGAAGGGAAAATGAATTATCAACATTTTCTGATGATGACTAGGCTGGTGATGTTGTGGACAGAAAGTCCACTAGTGGCGGAGCATTCTTTATTGGGAATAACTGTGTTGGCTGGTTGAGCAAGAAACAAGAAAATACTTCTCTTAGTACTGCTGATGCTGAGTATATATCTTCCACAAAGTCATTCACTCAACTGCTATGGATGAAGCGACAATTTAAAGATGTTGGTGATGAGGTAAAGCAACCAATGGTGATTTACAATGATAACAAGAGTGCAATTATCTTACAAAGAATCTTGTTCATCATTCTCGTACAAAACATATTGAAATTAGGTATCACATTATCAAAGAAAAAGTTGAGCAAGGGGTGATTAGAATACATCACGTGGGAACTAATGAGAAAGTAACTAATATCCTGACAAAGCCACTGTCAGCAGATGTGTTTGAAAAGCATCGGTTGAACCTCGGTGTTCAACCACCTCCTACTGCATAAAGAGGTTCTGAAATTCCCCTCTCCCCGATTATGATAAATGTTTTTATCTATTTATGGGTGTGATGCAGGTTTGTGGGGGAGATACTATCCAGGGGGAGTATTGGTTGAGCTGCACAATGAAAAAATTACAAGTTTTTGGGTTTATTGACATTGTGGGAGAAAGGAATAAATTCAGGCATGTTCAGTCATGTAATGAATTCAGTGTCATTGATAGGATTAGATGGATGAGAAGGAATTCATCGGTCATGTCATGATTCTTGGGTGTCATTGAGAATTCCAAAACACTGGAACCCAATTCAAGCTTCCTCTTTTGTTTTCTACACCGAGCATTGCTCACGTAGACTTAGAGTGTTGGCTGAGTTGATTCTTGCATTTTTTGTTTGCACATGGATGGGGATCTATTGAATTTATTTTCTGATTTCCAACAAACCCAATGACGGAGATTTTTGGAACCATGGTCTTCTATGCATGAATTGGAGTATGGTTTATGCAAGAAAAATTTGAGTTGGGTGTGAAAAAGAGCGGGATTCGCGAAATATATGATCGAGGTTTTTCACACAAATAGTGTTTCAGAATCAGAACGTCAAAAAACAGAAAAGGGATGGGCTGCACGAAATATCTGTTGTTGTGCGCGAAAAATGATATCGGCGTGAAAGATTACGTGCCAGATGAGAGGTTTTACGTGCCATATATGATTTTGCGCGCGGGGGTCTCAGATGCCTATAAATATGAGGTGACCCCCTTCATTTCGCACGGTTGCAGACTTAGAGAATATTTGAGGTCTGATGCGCGAAAAAGGATCGCGTAAAGGGCTTGTGAGAAATATTCTGGATTGCGTGGAAAATTTCGGGATTTCGGAAAAAGGAAGAGCTGTGCTTAAATATTGGGGTTGTGCATAAAGATATAGTTGTGCGAAAATGGGTGTTGTGCCGTGAAATATTTTTCAGAGCGAAAAAGGAAATTTTGCGCGCAATAGGATGGTTTTGTGCGCAAAGGGTTGGTGTTGCACATAATTGTCAATGAAGCTTGTCTGCACGTTCTGGTTATCCGCTTTAGTGGCTCTGTTCGTTCTTGTGCATCAATTTTGTACTTGGATGCTAGAAGAGTCTCATGCTAAGTAGAGACAAAGAATTCAATGCAAATCTATTGAAGAGACCTTCACACCTATAAACTGAGTGGGAATTCACCAAAGGCAGTGAGCCAGGGGGAGTCAACGGGAGTGACCTTAGGGACGCAATGATCCATCCCTGAAATTTTGTAAAGGCAGTGAGCCTGGGATTGAGTGATTGTTCCCAAACCTTTGTAATCTACAACTAGTGAAGCAAAGTGGATTTTGGTACGACCGAAAACCTGTCGTCATATGCTCCTTGGATGTAGCCCTTAGTGGTGAACCAAGTAAAATTTGTTGTGTCATCTTTCTACATGTGAATGTTTTCTTTCTGATCCTTTTCATCATACAGTTTTAACAAGTTCTTACCAATTTGGGAACAAGATCCTTCACTTTAAAAGAAAAAGTCATCACCCTGATTCACCCCTCCCCTCTCAGGGTGTCCCGGAGTCCTACAAGTGGTATCAAAGGGAGGTTTCTGGTGTTAGATATGTCCTTTTTCGTCATGGAGAACGCATTCAATGCTAGGGGAATACCTCTCTTCGATGTAAGTAATTTTCAGCTTTGGAAGAACAGAATGAAATCTCATTTAAGATCCCTTGGAATGAAAGTCCTCTTTTCTATTGTCTAAGGAATACAGGTTACTGATCCAACATGGCTTTCTATGACTGATACAGACAGGAAAGTTCTTGATGTAGATTCTAAAGCTCAGAATGTTATCACTGCGGCACTTTCCGATTAGATTTATCTAAAGGTGATGAGTTGCACCTTAGAAAAGTCTATGGGGGATAAACTTGAAAACATTTATGAAGGAGAAAACAAATTAAAGGAGACAAAAAATTAGGTTTTACACAACATGTTTTACGATCTAAATATGCATCCTAATGAGAATGAAGATTCATTCTTCAATTGAATTGTTGAAGTAGTGGGCGCAATTCGAGGTCTTGGAGAAGAAATCAATGACATTGATATCGTAAAGAAAATCTTGAGAAACTTCCTCCCATGTAAAATGAAAAGGTGTCAGCCCTTGAAGAAAGAGATCTTTCAAAATTATCTCCTGATGATCTGTTAACTAGTTTAGTGTCATATGAGATGAGAGTCAAACCCAAAGATGCCACGACTCGCATGAGCAGGGAAATGGAATTCAAAGCCATGGACAAACTGAAAATTTCAGAAGGTAGTGGTGGTGAAGATGATGAGGAAAATGAAATTCTTTCTCTCATCACCAATAAGCCGAAGAAGGGAAAAGGTAAATTTAGAGGTAAGCTACCTCTTTCATATTTTTATTATGGATGAGTTGGGCACATTGCCTCTCAGTGCCAGAGAAAGTTTGATGATGATGAGAGAGAAGATGAAGAAATTGAGAAGCCTCTGAAATGGTTTTTCAAAAAGGGTGACTTCAAATATTGAAAGAAAATGCATAGGAAGAGTTTTTTCTGTGAAGAAGATGTTGATGATGTTGAATTTTGTGAGGAAGAAGAACTACAATTTAAAACCGGAAACCATGCTTCCATGATGGCTACCACTGAAATATCAGAAACCACAATCAATAAAGGCAGAGATAATAAGATTACTGCTATTGGTGATCCAAAGATTCAAATTAAGGATGCTTTCTCCTACCTTGAGAATAAATGTTATATATTTAATAAGTGGAAGGAAATGGTGGAAGAATCATCATAATATGTTGATGAACTTGAAGATGAAATTGAACGACTAGGAGAATTTGTGAAAGTGCAGTCTAAAATCCTTGAAAGCAATGATGATTTAGTAGATCTAAAGCTGAGAATTGAAGATCAGGGAAAGGTCATCAATGACCTCACATCCAAACTAGGAGAAAAGTCCCAGACTGCTGAGGGTCTTGAAGAGGAAGTTATTACTCTTAGGAGTAAACTTGAGACTGAATCAATTTTGAAAGAATCAAGGAAGAAAATATAGTTTGGAAGATTCTCAGATGTAGAATTACTGGCAAGAGCCAAGTGTGGTTCAGATGGGGTTGGAAAAATCTTGAGTGATAAAAGACCTGCTTTCATGGGAAAGAGTGGAATTGGCTATGAAGCTGAGGCATCAAATGATGGAAATAAAGAAAGCCAAAAGAAAGAAAAAACGAAGGTTGGACATGTTGAAACATTGCCTGAAGTTCTGAAAAAGAAACCCCCAATACAAACTAAAAGAGGAACTAACAATTATCCTCAAACATTCAGAAATGATAGACAGTTAAACTATTCTCCCAAGGATGATGGTATGAAGAGAAATTCAAGTGAGAATACACTTCCTCTCCTGAAGTGTCAGTTTTGTGGCTATCTAGGGCATACCATGTCATATTGCGAAGAGGCAAGGAGCTACTTGAATGAGGAAGATCTGGGGCATCAACAAGGGAGACTGACTTAATATCATCCATCTTATAGAAGAAATAGTTTCTATGGAAACTATTTTCATTGTTCTAACTTTGGCCATAAAGCTATGTATTGCAGGAAGAGGTTCGATAAAAGAGATTCATACAACTCTTAGAAACATGTCATTATTAATCCTCCTGATGTTGTTGATCTCAAAAATAGGTTTTCTCCTCTGGAAGAAGACTATGGGTTTGACGAATCTGACTATGTGGAATAAATCAATAAAAGGTCGTCAATGTCTTACACTCAATCCAATATCTCTTGTAAAGAAAAAAGGATGATCGAGAAATCCAATCTTGCAGAAGTTTCCTTCAAAGCCACAAAGAGTAGCAGCACCTGGATTCTTGATAGTGGATTCTCTTCACATATGACAGAAAATTCTGATCTCTTGAATAATATTGAAAAGAAGGTTGATGGAACTGTAAAGTTTGGTAATGAGGGTTCTTTGAAGATTTAAGGCAGTGGGAATACTGCTCTCGCCAACGGGGAGTTGAAGAAGACTGAAGTTCCTTATGTGAATGGCCTACTCCACAATCTCCTAAGTGTAAGCCAACTCTGTGACTCAGGGCTCATAGTAACCTTCTACCAAAAAGGCTTCACTATAAAAGAAAAAACATGGAATTATCTTATGAAAGGCTATAGAAAAGATGGAAACTTATATCAGGTTGACAACAAAGTGAACTCATGCTATTTTTCTATTAAAGAAGAAAACAATTTTTGGCATCGATGGCTAGGTCACATTAACCAACAAGACATGGAGAATATATCTAAGCTGAAGATAGTCCTGGATATTCCCATTCTAAAATGTGAACGGGAAAAGTCTTGTGATGCTTGTATTCGTGGGAAGATGGATTGTAGTTCATATCGGCCAAAGATGAAAAGGTAATCACATCCTCTTGATCTCATTAATACAGACATATGTGCACCAATAAATGTTCCTGGAACCCATGGAGAAAGGTAATACGTCCTTCTCATTGATTATTATAGAAGAATGGTTTGTGTAACGATAATTCATAGGAAGTGACAAGTACTTGATTGCATGAAAACTTATCACCGGATTGCAGAGAATGATACTGGATGGACAATAAAAGTCCTGCGATCTGACAATGGAGGGGAATACACATCCATTGAATTTGAAAATTATCTAGAAAACATGGAATACAGCATGAGGTAGCGGTTGTAAGAACTCCACCAAAAAATGGAGTTGTTGAGCGTCGGAATCAACAGGTCAAAAATATGGCCAGGACTATGTTGATTGAGAGTGGTATCTCTCGTCATTACTGGATGGATTTTGTTGAAGCTGCAGTGCACATTCACAATCAAACAGGTCTCTATACGTGAAAAATGAAGACACCATACAAATTGTGGCATGGAAGGAAGCCCTCGTTGAAATACTTTCGTGTTTTCGGAAGCAAATGTTTTATCCAGAATAAAGAAGGAAACCAAGGAAAGTTTGGTGACAATGTTGATAAAGGAATCTTTATTGGATATACAATGAACATAAAAGCTTACAAGTGTTTCAATAAACTCTTGAGGAGGATTGTGGAATGAAATGATGTTATGATCATTGAAGGAAAACCTCAAATGCTTCAAATAGTACCTATGCTAATGAGATTGAAGATGAGAATGAATGTGAACATGGAATAAATGAAAATTCAGAAATATAGGAAGGTGTACAAAACACACAGGGGTCACATCATGATGTTGACTCAGATGAAGAATCTGAAGAGGAAATCATGGATGGTGATAATGCGACTGAACCTCACAAGAGAAATAGAAGAGCAGAAATTGATCCTTCTAACATAATTGGAGACAGGAATGCACACACAAAAACAAGGAGGATGAGGAATAACACACCATCTGCATTTCTGTCAGTGGTGGAGCCATCCTCATTTGAAGAAGTTGCAAATGATGAATCCTGGGTGAAATCCATGAATGAAGAGTTAGACAAGATTGGCAAGAATCAAACATGGGATCTTGTCCAGAGACCCAAAGGTCACAATGTGATTGGAACAAAATGGATATTCAAGAAAAATTTGATGAGAATGGAAGTGTTATGAGAAACAAGGCTCGACTGGTATGTAAAGGGTATTCTCAGATTTAAAGTGTTGATGTTGAAGAAACCTTTGCTCTAGTGGCTAGACTGGAGTCAATCAGGTTGTTACTTTCCATGGATCTCCAAAGAGGATATAAAGTATATCAAATGGATGTCAAGACAACATTCTTAAATGGTGTACTCAAAGAAGAAGTCTACATTGAACAACCAATGAGTTTTCTTCTTGGTGCTGATGAATCATAGGTTTGCAAGCTAAAGAAAGCACTTTATGGCTTGAAACAATCACCACGGGCATGGTACTCCATACTGGATTCTTTCCTCATGAAACTGGAATTCAAAATAGGAGGAGTTGATCACAATCTCAATGTGATAAATTATTCGAAAGATCAGTTCATGGTTCTAGTTTATGTCGATTACATTATATTTGGTGGTAGCAGGAAGCAATCACTGGATGAATTTTCCAATTATATGAAATCAGAATTTGAAATGTCAATGACTGGGGAGCTCACATATTTCTTGGGACTGCAGGTGACTCAAAGGAAAGACTGCACTTTTTTCTCTCAAGAAAAGTATGCAAGAGAGCTGCTGAAGAAGTTTAATATGAAAGACTCCAAACCAATGTCAACTCTGATTGCAATTGGAACCAAACATGGAAAACATGAGGATGGGACATCTGTAGATCTGACTATGTACATGAGGATCATTGGGAGCCTTCTGTATCTGACAGCGACACGACTAGATATTGTTTTTTCCACATGTCTTGCAACCCACTTTCAGAGTAACCCAAAGGAGGAACATATGGTAGTAGTAAAAAGAATCATGATGTATATTCAAGGTAATCACAATTGTAGATTATACTTCGCTGCATGAAGGGATAGTGAATTATCAGCATTTTCTAATGCTGACTGGGCTAGTGATGTTGTGGACAGAAAGTCCACCAGTGGTGGAGAATTATTTATTGGGAATAACTGTGTTGGCCGGTTGAGTAAGAAACAAGAAAGTACTTCTCTTAGTACTACTGAAGCTAAGTATATATCCTCCACAAAGGAATGCACTCAACTTCTATGGATGAAGCAACAATTAACAGATATTGGTGATTAGGTAAAGCAACCAATGGTGATTTACTGTGATAACAAGAGTGCAATTTATTGTACAAAGAATCTTGTTCATCATTCTCGTACAAAATATATAGAAATCAGGTATCACTTTATCAAAGAAAAAGTTGAGCAAGGGGTGATTAGAATGGATCCACTACTAGAAATTCGGGCTATAGCCACAGACCTATAGCCACGGTTTTATAGGTCCGTGGCTATAGCCTTTATTTTTCCACGGTTAAATTTTTTTTCTGTGGATAAATCTGTTTCATCATTTTTTTCTCCCGATCTTTTATCGGGCTCCTCCTCCTCCACGATCCACAGCCCTCCTCCTCCACCGATTCTCACACCGCGTAGCCCTCCTCCCCAACCACGTCTTCTCGTCCCCACAGCCCTCCTCTCCTCCTCCGATTCGCAGCCCTATCCCGCGCATCCCCCATCCCCGATGACATCTCCTCCTCCCCACATCCCTCCTCATCCTCCCCCGGTTCGTAGCCATATCCCTGCGCAGCCTCCTCCCCGACAGCGTATCCTTATCCCGACGATTACCCTTTCCTACGTGCTCCCCGACAACCTCCCCCTCATGCCGAACCTCCACCCTCGCTGGCATCACCTCCTCCTCAAGTCAGACCTCCTCTCTCACTAGCATCTCCCCTCTGATGTGTGACCCCGTCGACATCATCCCCTATCTAGCACGTGGCTTCCCCTTTGGTGAGATTTCTTGGATTTCCTTTTGGGGTTTTACTCATCTTGTCCAAACCCTAAGGGCTGAGGTATGATTTTTGTGCTTTATTGGATTCCAGGGGGTGCAGTTCATCCATCAGGGTGTACTCATCCATTTATGAGAGTTTCATTGCATCTGTGCATGTTTGATGTAGGTGTTTTCATGTTTTTTACTTTTAGATTGAAAAACATTAGTTCTTGAGTCGATTCAATTAACTTTAAAATATGTTTCAAACCTTTATTATACTTGTGGCTTGTTCATGGTAGTGTTTTCTTGTTGGTAGAATTTTCTAAAAATAGGTTTTGAGATTATTTTCCATTTATGCCTATGTGTATGCTTATCCAAATTGGGTAAGATAAACTGTCATTTTAGTTTAAATATTTAAGTTATATGATTAGGGTAGTTTTTTCCCAAAAATGTATTTTATTGAAATTTTTTGTCTGGTGTTGGGTTGTCTTGATGAAACATGTTGGTTTTCATGAAATACATTTTGGGTTAGTGGAAGGTACGTGTTGTTTTCCTTGAAAAATTGTTTGGGGAAAGACTACATGTGCCATGCCATTTGACACAGACACATCCATGGGTGATTGGAATGAATTCATGTATGAGACTTCAAATGATAATATTGTTGGAAGGGGTTCTTTTCTTGAAACTTTTTTTAAATAAAGGGATTCATTATCTTCTCCATATCCCTCCCATTATTAAAAGGTTCTATGACTTTGCAAATGGCTTGTGTAATTTTCAAAATTGGGTGGTAAGTGATGACCTCTTTGGTTTTTTATGAAGTGAATGGTTTCCTAATGGTAAAAATCCCATTTGGAACTTCTCACTTTAAAAATACTGTTTTACTTTAACATTATTTTTCTTAAATGTTTTCTTGGTATTTGAATCGTATTTTGATTACATTGTTTGAAATAATTTTATTTTAGGTTTTCATGGTGTTTTTGAGTCCTGGGTAATTATGGTAGGGTGTTGCGATTGGTTTCGAAGGCACGCACACATATTCCCAGGTATGGATATGTATGTATGTATATATATATATATATTGTGTGCATGATTCCTCATGGTATGGGGAACACATTCATAGGTTTAACAATATATATATATATATATATGGAAGTGTGTGAGTGTGAGTGGGCTGCTGGTTGAGTGATAATGGTTTGGATTGACCATCCTTTAAGGTAGGATTTCTCATGCACTTTACTTTTTAATTTACGATCTATTAGTTTCTTGATTTTTGAACCCTCCTATATTTATAAATATGAATGTATGAGCCTTGGATTAGATTTTTTGGTGTGAAATTAGTGTATTAATCCTTTTTTGTGATAACTTGAATTGTCTTGGTAAATAGCACACACTAAGTGTTTGGTTAAATTCCTGGTTGGATTTTGTGGGAAATTTAGGACGTAAAATGCATGGATTAGATTTATATATGTATTGGAAAGATACAAAATGGTATTTGGGTATCCTTTAATGGTTTTCCATTGTGTTTTTAATTTTTATAAAAAATATGAATGTTGGTTTTCTTCTCTAAAATTTGTTGGGCTCCTCCTCCCTTCTCCTCCGCGATACTGCGCGCGCGGATATCCTCCGGCCCCCGATACTCCCGAACCTTCGGCGGTGCCATCCTTTCTGATACGCGCGATCCCCACCGCCTTTCTCCAGTGTGCTCACGATCCCCACCCCATTTCTGCCCTACTCCCCGCTCGCAATCCCCACCACCTTCCTCCCGTGCGTTCACTACCATTCTACTCCGACAACGTGGCCACCCACCTTGGGATGATTCTCCTCCGATGATGCGATCACCCCACCTCCCAGCCGGCGTTCCTCTTCCTCTTGGTATGTTCGCTCACTCCTCTCTCAATCCCATGGTGATCTTCCTTACGCCTGGGAGTTTTGAATCTCATCATTTCACGACGTCGCAGATGACACATTTTACCCTTGTGCACAATCATTCCGTGGCTACGCGAAATGTGGAGACACTCGAAGATATCTCCCACAACCATCCTTTTACCAATTGAGTCCATGGTATTTCATTCCTAGATGCTTTAAAAATCTCTTACCAAGGAAATGATTTCATGGCGAATCCCCCTTTGGTAAAGCGATAGGATGATGGTGGTTATCTAGTTGAAGCGGACCCAGACGCCCTGAAACAGCGCGCACAACTATGAAAATTCTCAGTGCTGGGTCGTATCTCTTACCACAAAGGTAACTACCCTTGGCCCCTTACTGAACCTGACTCTCGTATTGCACACTGCTAGAATAATGGAAATTGGAAACTAATCCCCATAGGAAAATGATATTTTCACATACTGTTAAGATCACAAGATGATTTTGAAAGAGTTTGGAAGACTTGTAATCTCAGCCTCAAGTCGAGTTTACTTAAAATTTCAGAGTGGGACTCCACATTTAATCCGCACACACACAGAAACACTTTGGCACAAGTCTGGATCAAATTGCATGGACTTAACTAGTTTTTTGGCACCCAAAAATACTGAATGATATTGTCTCATGCATAGTAACCGCTCTTAAAATTGATCAAAGGACCTTACATGCTGACTTTGATCTATTCGACAGAGTAATGGTTGAAATAAACCTTGACTCAAAACTTCCCAACTCAATTAAATTCAATGCCAATGAATACAAAACTGAAGATATAGTGGAATATGAGAGAAAACCCCCATTTTGGGATCACTATAAAATCATAGGGCATACTATCTTCAACTGTAGGGTGATTAGGAAGCATGTAATACAACCATCTGAGAATGAATGGAAGGAAATGAGGATACCTAAAAAAGGCAAATCCCCCATGATAGACATGCCAAAAATATCCAAAAAGAAATATGAATTTTGGGTCAAAAAAACTCACACTTTGACTCACATAAGAGATAGTTCAGGAACCAAATGGGTGGATGAAGTGGAGGAAGAAGAAAACTCTATTAATGATCAAAACCTCTCAATTGAAATTAAAAACCTTTTACTAGACACTATTAGAGTATCAACCGAGCAGGAAAAGATTTCTAGCTATCAACATGACCTAGAAAAGCATAATCTCTAGCACCCAATCTTGGATGGAGGGAATTTTTCTACTAATGAACTGAAGAAACTAACCTATACTCCTAGTACTTCAATCCACAATAATCATGTTTGAACTAAAGAAAATGATGTGGCTGACACTCCATACTTAAGCACCAAGAAGACCCATATTACTTCCACACCTAAATTAGGTATGTAAAAGGAAAATCAGGAAACCCCCTAGTCTTCTAGCTCCATGGTAAAACCTGCCTCCATAGACGTAGAAGCTCGAGCAGGCTTGAAAAAGATTCCAACACCTGTTTTACATGAAAATTCAGTTTCGGTTCTCATACCCTAACATATGTAGGTTTTTAATGTTCCCCCGGAGCAGAAGTAGAATCTCTCTCAGAACTCTATCGAACAACAATCTACTCTAGATCCTATTATTCCAGGTACTTCTCCTCCTCTTTCTTATGCTACTAATAACTATTACATTCTGTCTAAAAAACTGTGTTACGATCAAAATGAATCTTCCTCTGATTTTTTCTCTAAGAATTTTGCTTCTCTACACTGATGCAACCTGACCACTACTATCCCATCCCATATTGCTAAAAAAAACAATGCATCTTTTATGAACAGTAGCCTGGTTTTAACTACAGGTGACTCCACAATGGGAATGTAGCATGAGACCAAATCACATGTCCATAATTCAACTCCAACTCCCGCGGCTCACACTGCCCACCTTAACAGGGTTGTTCATTCCATGACCCAAAATGCTGAGCACACTCCTTATGCTAACAAGAGATTTGAGCCTACTACTCATGAAAATCCACCCGCTGTTATGTCATCTGATAGGCAGGAGACTAAGGACTATCTGGAACAGAAGCATACTACCATGTTACTATCCAAAGTGAATAAAAAGTCTCCAGGGGGAGGGGCGTACGGCTGGGGGGAGGGGCGTCCGGCAGGGGGGAGGGGCGTCCGGCAGGGGGGGAGGGCTGTCCCGTAGGGGGGAGGGGCTGTCTAGCAGGGGGGGCTGTCCATCAGGGGGAGGGGTGTCCAGCAGGGGGGAGGGGTGTCCAGCAGGGGGGAGGGGTGTCCAGGCAGGGGGCGGGGCTGTCCAGCAGGGGGGTGGGGTGTCCAGCAGGGGGGAGGGGTGTCCAGGAAGGGGGTGGGGCTGTCCAGTAGGGGGGAGGGGTGTCCAGCAGGGGGGGAGGAGTGTCCAGCAGGGGGAGGTGTGTCCGGAAGGGGGGGGGAGTGTCCATTCGTGTCATTGCACGACCCCTTCATTTGGTTGTTTTATATTAAAATTCCCATACTGTGTCTGGTTATCTTGAACCATTTCATCTATGATTATAACCTTCTGATAGTTATTGCATGTAGAAGTATTGCTAGATCTCCTCTATCCGAGCAATGGATTCATGGTTTATCTGATCATCTCGGTCAGTGTATTTATGTCTGAACATCCCCCCTACCCGCAAAAACCCCCTTGCCGCCTTCGAATCAGCCCGCACAATCCCCCCAACACCTGCAACCAGCCCCTTTCCACCAGCATTCCAGCCTCCTCCCGCTCCCTTCACTCTTGGTCTGAAGATGTTGCCCCGCGGATGTCGCTGGATCGGGCCAACACGCTGCGGTCACGCTGCGCTCACGCCGCGGTCATGCCGCGGTCACGCCGCGGTCACGCTGCGGTCACGTCGCGGTCACGCCGCGGTCACTTTGCGGTCAGGCCGCGGTCACGCCGCGGTCATGCCACGGTCACGCCACGGTCACGCCGCAGTCACGCCGCAGTCACGCCGTGATTTGGCCCTGCTCCATCCACATCCAGCCCACACCAGCCCCCTTCCACCTTCATTTCAGCCCGCTGCCATTGGCATTCCAGCCCGCAACAGCCCCCCTACCACCTTCGAATCCGCCCGCACCATCCCCCCAACACCTGCAACCAGCCCCCTTCCACCAGCATTCCAGCCTCCTCCCGCTTCCTTCACTCCTAGCCAGAAGATGCTGCCCCACGGATGTCACTGGATCGGGTCAACACGCCGCGGTCACGCCGCGGTCACGCTGCGGTCACGCCGTGGTAATGCCGTGATTTGGCTCTGATCCAGCCCCATCCAGCCCACACCATCCCCCTTACACCTTCATTTCAGCCCGCTTCCACCGGCATTCCAGCCCGCAACAGCCCCCCCTGCCACCTTCATTTCAGCCCGCACCATCCCCCCAAAACCCACAACCAGCCCCCTTCCACCAGCATTCCAGCCTCCTTCTGATCCATTCTCTTCTGTATGAAAGATGCTGCCCCGCGGATGTCGCTGGATCGGGCCAACACGCTACGGTAAAGCCGCAGTCACTTCGCGGTCACACTGCGGTCACGCCGTGGTCACGCCGCGGTCACGCCGCAGTTACGCCGCGGTCACGCCGTGATTTGGCCCTACTCCAGGATGACACCCTGCGGCGGTTACTCCTCCTTAGAGAAACATTGAATGGTTATCTCTATAATTTTTCATATTTCCTCATTCTTAAACTATATCTCCTCTCAGCGCTGCCTCTCATCCATCTTTCCACAAAACGTGTATAGCAGGTGGGAAAAAGGCTCAATTCAACTGAAAACATTGGTTTGGAATTTTCTGGAATATTTTATTGTATATGTATCACATAATATTTGTTCAGTAATTTTTCTTTTTTCCTCATCCTCTTCACATGTTGTCTGAACCAGATCATCCTCATCCTTTGCACATGTCGTCTGAACCGGATCAGCCTGTTATGATGGAAATTCAATGTCTGCTTTTGGCAGTTTTAGATGAAATTCCTTCCATAATTCCCTCATCTCATATATCACTCATTGGGGGAGTATGATCACTGCCATGTTGAGGGGGTGGGTGCGGGGGGGGGGGTGTCCAGACAGGGAGGGTGTCCAGACAGGGGGGGGTGTCCAGACAGGGAGGGGGGGTGTCCAGACAAGGAGGGTGTCCAGACAGGGGGGAGGTGTGTCCAGATAGGGGGGGTGTCCAGATAGGGTGGTGTCCAGACAAGGGGGGTGTCCAGACAGGGGGGAGGTGTGTGCAGATAGGGGGGGTGTCCAGACATGGGGGAGGGGACTGGTAGTCTACACATACCCATATCATTTTATTTGAAACTAAGTGGAAGATGTTTCCCCACAGATGTCGCTGGACCAGGCCAACACGTTGTGGTCACCATGCGGTCACGCCGCGATCACGCCGCGGTCACGCCGCGGTCACGCCATGATTTGGCCCTACTCCAGGACGACACCATGTGGCGGTTACTCCTCCTTAGAGAAACATTGAATGGTTAGCTCTATAATTTTTCATATTTCCTCATTCCTAAACTATATCTCCTCTCAGCGCTGCCTCTCATCCATCTTTCCACAAAACGTGCATTGCAGGTGGTACAAAGGCTCAATTCAACTGAAAACATTGGTTTGGAATTGTCTGGCATATTTTATTGTACATGTATCACATAATATTTGTTTGGTAATTCTTCTTTTTCCTTATCCTCTTCACATGTTTTCCGAACCAGATCATCCTCATCCTCTGCACATGTCGTCTGAACCGAATCATCCTGTTGTGATGGAAATTCAATGTCTGCTTTTGGCTATTTTAGATGAAATTCCTTCCATAATTCCCTCATCTCATGTAGCACTCATTGGAAGAGGATGATCACTGCCAAGTTGAGTTATAAAGGATGCACACAATATGTTTGATGAAATTCCAAAGGGGCTGTTCTATTCTGAGGGCCTATTTCATGCTGGAGTTCCCACATTTCCCCCACAAGCTGGAAAAGGGAGGTCTGTTTGGGCCTATACAAACAAGGCTTGTTTGTTATGGACAAAGATGCAACTGGAGACCTGGTTTTCTTGAAGAGTTTCCATGAAGGGTCTTCACTGTATAGGAGACTAGCTCTGGTCTGTATTTGGTAGTTGCTTCCATGATGGTTCCCAGAACCTTTTGACTGAATTTCACACCAAACCAAGCCCTGCTAGTGACTCTTTTTCGATGCACTATAAAAATACCATGGCCAACCCAACAAAATCAAACCAACTATTCCAGGTCCATTTCCACTCTCACTAAAAAAATCCAAACTCAAGCCCTACTACAATTCCAAGCTCCCACTTCAACTTAGCCACTATGAACTCCTTCCCAGTCCCCCACCATTTTTCAATCCACCTAGGCAACGCATCCACAACTTGACCACCAATCAGGCCTACCCACCTCTCAAATTTTAAGCCTCCAACCCCACATTTTCCACCAGGAATCCCAATTTAAACCCATTCCAAACCTCACCCAATTATAACCAATTAAACCAGACCCCTTAAAATTTAAAGCCCTCATCTAAATTCCTGTTCCAACTCACTTATTTTAGACCCAATCAGCCCTGCCACTTCAGAAAAACAATAGCAGCCTACTTAAAATCCAGTCCAACTTAGTTTCCTTCATGCTTGCCCCCATGAGTCCACAGCCTCACCTCAACCAAATTATTAACCACCTGGACACCTGGAAGCCACAAGAGGAGAGAGAAGGTTTATATATTTTTTTGTAATATTTTATTCCATTGGAAGAGAATTTGTTGGATGCTACCACTTGTAATGAGGTACTTAATTTTGTCTCCCTCTTTCTTCCATTAAATATTAGACAGATCCTATGTAAAAAAAAATCATTCTCCACCTCCGGGGAAGGAACTCTCAGCTACCGTTCTTCTGTTCTTCTTCCTGCTGATGAATAAAATTCCCCAAGTATATTGGGAAAATTTTATTCATTTTTATTCATTTACCTCTTCTTACTTACTTCTGATTTCAGCAGCCGAATTCAGTCTTTTAGCAATAGCCCATAACATCCATCTGTTGTCTAGGGGGTCCAGTGGGGTGGGGGGGGGGGGGGGGGGTCTGTCTTGGGGTGTCCAATGTCTGGGGGGGGGCTGTCCTGGGGGGTCTGTCCATGGGGTGTTTATGGGGTCCAATGGGGGGGTCTGTCCTGGGGTGTCCAGGGTCTGGGGGGGGGGGCTGTCCTGGGGGGGTCTGGGTTTGGGGGGGGTAGGTTCTGGGGGGTGTCCATGGTCTGGGGGGCTGTCCAGGTTCTGGGGGGTGTCCTGGGTCTGGGGGGGGGTCTGTCCTGGGGTGGGGTCTGTCCTGGGGTGTCTAGGGTCAGGGGGAAGGGGGAAGGGGTGTCCAGCAGGGGGAGGGGTGTTCAGCAGGGGGAGGGGCTGTCCAGGCAGGGGGAGGGGTGTCCAGCATGGGGGAGGGGTGTCCAGGGGGGTGGTCCACGGGTGTCTAGGTTCTGGGGGGGGGTCTATCCTGGGGTGTCCAGGGGTAGGGGAAGGGGTGTCCAGGGTCTGGGGGGTCTATCCATGGGGTGTCTAGGGGGGTCCAGTGGGGGTGGGGGTCTGTCCTGGGGTGTCCAGGGTCTGGGGGGGGGGGGGGGTCTGTCCTGGGGGGTATGGGTTTGGGGGGGGGGTAGGTTCTGGGGGTGTCCATGGTCTGGGGGGGCTGTCCAGGTTCTGGGGGGTGTCCTGGGTCTAGGGGGGTTTATCCTGGGGTGTCCAGGGTCTGGGGGGGGGGGGGGGGTAGGACTGGAAGGGGCGTCCAGGGTCAGGGGGCATGAGGGTAGTGGGCAGGGGTGTCTAGTAGGGGGAGGGGTGTCCAGCAGGGGGAGGGGCTGTCCAGGCAGGGGGAGGGGTGTCCTTCATGGGGGAGGGGTGTCTAGGGGGGTGGTATAGGGGTGTCCAGGGTCTGGGGGGGTCTATCCTGGGGTGGGGTCTGTCCTGGGGTGTCCAGGGGCAGGGGGAAGGGGGTGTCCATGGTCTGGGGTGCTGTCCAGGTTCTGGGGGGTGTCCTGGGTTTGGGGGGGGGGTCTATCCTGTGGTGTCCAGGGTCTGGGGGGGGAGGCAGGACAAGAAGGGGTGTCCAGGGTCTGGGGGGGGTCTTTCTTGGGGTGGGGTCTGTCCTGGGGTGTCCAGAGTCAGGGGGCAGGGGGGGTAGTGGGTAGGGGTGTCCAGCAGGGGGAGGGGGTGTCCAACATGGGGAGGGGCTGTCCAGGCAGGGGAGGGGTGTCCAGCATAGGGGAGGGGTGTCCTGGGGGGTGGTCCAGGGGTGTCCCAGGGTCTGGGGGGGGTCTGTCTTGGGGTGGGGTCTGTCCTGGGGTGTCCAGGGGTAGGGGGCAGGGGTGTACAACAGGGGGAGGGGTGTCCAGCAGGGGGAGGGGCTGTCCAGGCAGGGGGAGGGGTGTCCAGCATGGGGGGAGGGGTGTCCAGGGGGGGGGTGGTCCAGGGGTGTCCAGGGTCTGGGGGGGGGTCTTTCCTAGGGTGGGGTCTGTCCTGGGGTGTCCAGGGTCAGGGGGCAGGGGGGAAGGGGGCAGGGGTGTCCATCTGTGGGAGGGGTGTCCATCAGGGGGAGGGGCTGTCCACGCATTGGGAGGGGTGTCCAGCACGGGGGAGGGGTGTCCAGGGGGGTGGTCCAGGGGTGTCCAGGGTCTGGGGGGGTTCTGTCCTGGGGTGGGGTCTATCATGGGGTGTCCAGGGTCAGGGGGCAGGGGGCAGGGGCAGGGTTGTCCAATAGGGGGAGGGGTGTCCAGCAGGGGGAGGGGCTGTCCAGGCAGGGGGGGGGTGTCCAACATGGGGGAGGGTTGTCCATGGGGGGTGGTCTAGGGGTGTCCAGGGTCTGGGGGGGGGTCTATCCTGGGGTGGGGTCTGTCCTGGGGTGTCCAGGGTTGGGGGGTAGGGGGCAGGGGGCAGGGGTGTCCAGCAGGGGGAGGGGTGTCCAGCAGGGGGAGGGGCTGTCCAGGCAGGGGGAGGGGTGTCCAGCATGGGGGAGGGTTGTCCAGGGGGGTGTTCCAGGGGTGTCCAGGGGTGGTGGTCCAAAGGGAGGGGTGTCCAGCAGTGGTGTCTATTGCTGGTATTCTTTTTTGGACTTCAACAGATTATGCAAGGACTCGGTGGGGGTGGATAGTGGGGGTGTAGTGGGGGGAGGGGGACCTGGGTGCAAGGGTTAGTGAGGGGTATGGGTGTAGGGGATCGGGGTGGATATAGGGCTGGGTGCAGGGGGATGGGGGTGGGGCTGGGGGCCTGGGTGAAGGGGGGTAGTGGGGGTGCGGGTGGGGGTGGATAGTTGGGGTGTAGTGGGGGGGGGGAGGGGGACCTGTGTGCAAGGGGTAGTGAGGGGGATGGGTGTAGGGGGGTGGGGGATGGATATAGGGCTGGGTGCAGGGGGGCATAGGTGCAGGGGGTAGTGGGGGTGAAGTGGCGGGGAGGGGGACCTAGTTGCAAGGGGTAGTGAGGGGGCTGGGTGCAAGGGGTAGTGAGGGGGCTGGGTATAGGGGGTGGGGGCTGGATATAGGGCTGGGTGCAGGGGGGTCTGCAGGGTGTCTGGGGGGTGTCTGGGGGGTGTCTAGGGTGTGTCCAGGAGGTGTCCAGGGGGTGTCTAGGGGGTGTCCAGGGGGTATTTTTTTTATGGATTTGGACACCCTATAGCCATAGTTTTAAACCGTGGCTATTAGTTCATTGACACGGTTCCTAACCATGGCTATAGACATAATTCCACGGTTCTAAACCGTGGTAATATATTCTGTCTGGCCTTTAGTATAGCCACGGTTGAAACCGTGGCTATAGGTATACAGCCACGGTTTGAACCGTGGCTATAGATTTAAAGCCACGGTTTGGAACCGTGGCTATAGGTCTAGGCCAATAGCCAAGCCAAACTTAGCCACGGTTCCTCGAACTGTGGCTATTACCTATAGCCACGGTTTGAGGGCCTATATCCACGGTTTAGAACCGTGGCTATAGCAGGAATTTCCAGTAGTGATCATGTGGGAACTGATAAGCAAGTAGTTGATATCTTGACGAAGCCACTGTCAGCAGCTGTGTTTGAAAATCATCAGTTGAACCTCGGTGTTCAACCACCTCCTACTGCATAAGGAGGTTCCGAAATTCCCTTCTCCTTGATTATGATAAATGTTTTCATCTGTTTATGGATGTGATACAGGTTTGTGGGGAAGATACTATCCAGTGGGAGTATTGGTTGAGCTGAAAAATGAAAAAATTACAAGTTTTTGGGTTTATTGACAATGGGGGAGAAAGGAATAAATTTAGGCATGTTCAGTCGTGTTACGAATTCAGTTTCATTGATATGATGATATGGATGAGATGGAATTCATCGTTCATGTCATTCTTCTTGGGTGTCATTGAGAATTACAAAACACTATAACCCAATTCAATCTTCCTCTCTTGTTTTCTACACCAAGCATTGCTCACGTTGACGTAGAGTGTTGGCTGAGTTGATTCTTGTGTTTTTGGTTTTCACATGGATGGGGATCTATTGAATTTATTTTCTGATTTCCAACAAACCCAAAGTGGGAGATTGTTGGAAACATGGTCTCCTATGCATGAATTGAAGTATGGTTTGTGTTTGTAGACAATCCTCACTGGAAGTTCAGAATGTGAACTAGCAAAGTGATCATACAGTTCAAGCAGACAACAGTACTGAAGGTGGCACCATTTCCCAGTGTTTGCCAAATTTTTGGGCCACAATATTGGAAAATGAAGACATGGATTGTTGGTAAAATGAGGTGTGTTCAAAGCGGAAGTGGTGCACGAAAAATAAGGGTTGTGTGTGAAAAATTTTAGTTGGGTGCGAAAAAGAGCGGGATTCGCGAAATAGAGGATCGAGCTTTTTTGTGCAAATAGTGTTTGAAAATTAGAACGTCAAAAAATGGAAAAGGCATGGGCTTCGCAAAATATTTGATGATGTGCGCAAAAAATGATATCAGCATGAAATATTATGCGCCAGATGATAGGGTTTATGTTCCATAGAGGATTTTGCGCACAGGGGTCTCAGACGCCTATAAATATGAGGTGACCCCCTTCATTCCGCACGGTTGAATACTTAGAGAAGATTCGAGGTCTGATGCGTGAAAAAGGATCGCGTAAAGGGCTTGCGTGAAATATTATGGACTGGGCGGAAAATTCCGGGATGCGCTGAAAAAGGAAGAGCTGTGCGTAAATATTGGGGTTGCGCGTAAAGATTCAGTGGCGCGAAAACGAGTGTTTTAGCACGAAATATTTTTCCGCGCAAAAAAGGAAATTTTGCATGCAATAGGATGGTTTTGCGCACAAAGGGTTGGTGTTTCACGCAATAGGAAGGTTTTGCGCGCAATGGGTTGGTGTTGTGCACAATTCTTAGCGAATCTTGTCTGCACGTTCTGGTTATCCGCTTCAGTGGTTCTATGCGTTCTTGTGCATCAATTTTGTAATTGGATGCAAGCAGAGTCTCATGCTATGTAGAGAAAAAAACTTAAATGCATATCTATTGAAGAGACATTAACGTCTATAAACAGAGTGGGACATCACCAAAGGCAGTGAGCCCAAGCGAGTCAATGGGAGTGACCCGAGGGATGCAGTGAGCAATCCCTGAACTTTTGTAAAGGCATTGAGCCTGGGATAGAGTGACTGTTCCAGAACCTTTGTAATCTACAGCTAGTGAAGCAGAGTGGATTTTGGTACGAACGACAACCTCTCGGCGTATGCTCTTTGGATGTAGCCCTTAGTGGTGAACCATGTAAAAAGTGTTGTGTTATCTTTTTTGCATGTGAATGTTTGCTTTCTGATCATTTTCATCATATAGGTTTAACAATTTCTTACCAACGTGGGAACAAGATCCTTCACATTAAAAGAAAAAGTTGTCACCCTGATTCACCCCTCCCCTCTCAGGGTGTCCCAGGGTCCTATAAGTGGTTTCAAAGGGAGGTTTCTTGTGTTTGATCTGTCATTTGTCGTCATGGAGAACACAGTCAAAGATAGGGGAATACCTCTCTTCGATGGAAGTAATTTTCAGATTCCGAAGAACATAATGAAATCTCATTTAAGATCCCTTGGAATGGAAGTCCTCTTTGCTACTGTCCAAGGAATAAAGGTAACTGATCCAACATGGCTTTCTATGACTGATACAGACAGGAATGTTCTTGATGCAGATTCTAAATCTCAGAATGCTATCACTATGGCTCTTTCCTATCAGATTTATCTAATGGTGATGAGTTGCACCTCAGAAAATTCTATGTGGGATAAAGTTGAAAACATTTATGAAGGATACAACAAAGTAAAGGAGGAATAACTTCAGGTTTTACACAACAGGTTTGACGATCTAAAGATGCACCCTAATGAGAGTGCAGATTCATTATTCAATCGAATTACTGAAGTAGTGGGCACAATTTGAGGTTTTGGAGAAGAAATCAAAGACATTGATTTCATAAAGAAAATCTTGAGAACACTGCATCCCATGTTCAATGCAAAGGTGTCATCCCTTCAAGAAGGAGATCTTTCAAAATTATCTCTTGATGATTTGTTATGTATTTTAGTGGCATATGAGATGAGAGTCAAACCTGAAGATTCCATGACTCGCATGAGCAATGAAATGGCATTCAAATCCAAGGGAAAACTGAAAATTTTAGAAGGCAGTGGTGGTGAAGATGATGAGGAAAAAGAAATTCTTTCTCTCGTCGCCAAGAATCTAAATAAGGGAAAAGGTAAATTTAGAGGTAAGCTACCTATTGCATGTTTTCGTTGTGGAAGAGTTGGGCACAATGCCTCTCAGTGCTAAAAAAAGTTTGATGATGATGAGAGAGAAGTTGAAGATATCGAGAAGCCTCGAAAAAGTTTTTTCAAAAACGGTGACTTCAAATCTGGAATGAAAATGTAGAGGAAGAGTTTTGTCTATGAAGAATATGATGATGATATTGAATTTTGCGAGGAAGAAGAACCAGAATTTAAAACCAGAAACCATGCTTCCATGATGGCTACCACTGAAATATTAGAAACCACAATAAATAAAGGTAGAGATAATCATATTACTGCTATTGGTGATCCAAAGATTCAAATTAAGGATGCTTTCTCCTCTCTTGAGAATAAATGTAAGAGATTTAATAAGTGGAAAGAAATGGTGGAATAATAATTAGAATATGTTGATTAACTTGAAGCTGAAGTTGAATGACTGGGAGAATTTGTGAATATACAGTCTAAAATCCTTGAAAGCAATGATGATGTAGTAGATCTAAAGCTGAGAATTGAAGATTAGGTAAAGGTCATCAATGACATCACATCGAAACTAGAAGAAAAGTCCAAGACTGTTGAGGTTCTTGAAGAGGAAGTTGTTACTCTTAGGAGTAAACATGAGACTGAATCAATTTCGAAAGAATCAAGGAAGAAAATAAAGCTTGGGAGATTCTCAGATGCAGAATTACTAGCAAGAGCCAAGTGTGGTTCAGATGGGGTTGGAAAAATCTTGAGTGATCAAAGACCTGCTTTCATGGGAAATAGTGGAATTGGCTATGAAGATGAGACATCAACTGCTTTAAATAGAGCCAAAAGAAAGAAAAAACGAAGGCTGTACATATTGAAACATTTCCTAAAGTGCTGAAAAAGAAACCCCTAATCCAAACTAAAAGAGGAACTGAAAATTATCCTCAAAAATTAAGAAATTATAGGCAGTTCAACTATTCTCCCAAGGATGATGGTATGAGGAGAAATACAAGTGAGAATACATTTCGTCTCATGAAGTGTCCATTCTGTGGCTATCTAGGGCATACCATATCATATTGCGAAGAGGCAAGGAGATACTTGAATGGGGAAGATCTAGGGCATCAACAAGGGATACTGACTTCATATCCTTCATCTTATAGAAGAAATAGTTTCTATGGATACTATTTTCATTGTTCTAACTTTTTACATAAAGCTATGTATTGCAGGCATAGGTTCGATAAAATAGATTCATAAAACTCTTAGAAACGGGTCATTATTAATCCTCCTGATGGTGTTGATCTCACAAATAGGTTTACTCCTCTGGAAAAAGAATATGGGTATGACGAATCTGACTATGTGGAATAAATCATTAAAAGGTTGTCAATGTCTTACAGTCAATCCAATATCTCTTGGAAATAAAAAAGGAAGATCGAGAAATTCAATCTTGTAGAAGTTTCCTTCAAAGCCACAAAGAGCAGCATCACCTGGATTCTTGATAGTGGATGCTCTTCACATATGACAGGAAATGATGATCTCTTGAAAAACATTGAAAAGAAGGTTGATGGAACAATATGGTTTGGTAATGATGGTGATTTGAAGATTAAAGGAAGTGGGAATACTACTCTCTCCAACGGGGAGTTGAAGAAGACTGAAGTTTTGTATGTGGACGGTCTATGCCACAATATTCTCTATGTAAGTCAACTCTGTGACTCAGTGCTCATAGTAACCATCAACCAAAAAGGCTGCACTATACAGGGAAAAACAGGGAATTCTCTTATGAAAGGTTGCAGAACAGATGGAAACTTATATCAGGTTGACAGCAAAGTGAACTCCTGCTATTTTTCTGTTGAAGAAGAAAAAAATTTGTGGCATCGAAGGTTGGGGCACATTAACCAAAAAGACAAGGAGAAGATATCTAAGCTGAATATAGTCATGGATATTCTCATTCTAAAACGTGAATGGGAAAAGTCATGTGATTCCTGTATTTTTGGGAAGCTGGTTTGTAGTTCATATTGGCCAAAGAAGAAAAGGGAATCATATCTTCTTGATCTCATTCATACAAAGGTATTTTCACCAATAAATGTTGCTGGAACCCATGGAGAAAGTTACTTTGTCCTTTTCATTGATGATTATAGCAGAATGGCTTGTGTAATGATAATTCACAGAATGTGACAAGTACTTGATTGCATGAAAAATCATCACCGGATTTCTGAGAATGATACTGGATGGACAATAAAAGTCCTGTGATCTAACAATGGAGGGGAATACACATCCATTGAATTTGAAAATTATCTATAAAAACATGGAATAAATCATGAGGTAGCTGTTGTGAGAATACACAACTAAATGGATTTTTTGACTGTCAGAATCGACAGGTCAACAATATGGCCAGGACTGTGTTGATTGAGAGTGGTATCTCTCACCATTACTAGAAGGAGTCTGTTGAAGCTGTAGTGCATATTCAGAATCGAACAGGGCTCTATATGGGAGAAACGAAGTCACCAGAAGAATTGTGGCATAGAAGGAAGGCTTTGTGGATATACTTTCGTGTTTTTGGAAGAAAATGTTTCATCCAGAATAAAGAAGGAAGCCAAGGAATGTTTGGTGACAATGCTGATGAAGGCATCTTTCTTGGATATCCAATGAACATTAAATCTTACAAGTGTTTCAATAAACGCTTGGGGAGGATTTTGGAAAGCAGTGATGTTGAGATCATTGAAGGAAAAAACCCAAATACTTCAAATTAAACCTATGCTGATGAGATTGAAGATTAGAATGATTGTGAACATGGAATAAATACAAATTCAGAAATAGAGGAAGGTGTACAAAACACATAGGGGTCACATCTTGATGTTGACTCAGATGAAGAATCTGAAGAGGAAATCTTGGATGGTGAGAATGTGACTAAACCTCACAAGATAAATCGAAGAGTAGAGATTGATCATTCTAACATAATTGGAGATAGGAATGCACCCACACAAACAAGGAGGATGAGGAATAACACACCATCTGCATTTCTGTCAGTGGTGGAGCCATCCTCATTTGAAGAAGCTGCAAAGGATGAATCCTGGGTGAAATCCATGAATGAAGAGTTAGACCAGATTGACAAGAATCAAACATGGGATCTTTTCCAGCAACCCAAAGTTCACAATGTGATTGGAACAAAATGGATATTCAATAAAAAGTTTGATGAGCAAGGAAGTGTTATCAGAAACAAGGCTCGACTAGTATGTAAATGGTATTCTCAGATTGAAGGTGTGGATGTTGAAGAAACATTTGCTTCAGTGGCTAGACTGGAGTCAATCAGGCTATTCCTTGCCATGGATCTCCAAAGAGGATATAAATAATATCAAATGGATGTCAAGAAAACATTTTTAAATGGTGTACTAGATGAAGAAGTCTACATTGAACAACCAGTAGGTTTTCTTCTTGGTGTTCATGAATCAAAGGTTTGCAAGCTAAATAAAGAACTTTATGGCTTGAAATAGGCACCAAGGGCGTGGTACTCCAGACTGGATTCTTACCTCATGAAACTGGAATTCAAAAGAGGAGGAGTTTCTCGCAATCTCTATGTGAAGAATTCTTCGAAAGACCAGTTCATTTTTCTAGTTTATGTCGGTGACATTATATTTGGTGGTAGCAGGTGGGAATCAGTGGATGAATTTTCCAATCATATGAAATCAGAATTTGAAATGTCAATGATTGGGGAGATCACATATTTCTTGGGACTACATGTGACTCAAAGGAAAGACTGCACTTTTATCTCTCAGGAAAAGTATGCAAGAGAGATTCTGATGAAGTTTAATATGCAAGAATCAAAACCAATGTCAAGTCTGATTGCAATTGGAACCAAACTTGGAAAGTATGAGGATGGGACATTTGTAGATCCCACCAGGTACATGAGGATCATTGGGAGCCTACTATACCTGATAGCGACATGACCAGATATTATTTTTTCCACATTTCTTGGAGCCCGCTTTTAGAGTAATCCAAATGAGGAACATATGGAAGCAGTAAAAAGAATCATGAGGTATATTCAAGGTACTCACAATTGTGGATTATACTTTTCTGCAATAAGGGATAGTGAATTATCATCATTTTCTGATGCTGACTGGGCTGGTGAATTTATGGACAGAAAGTCCACCAGTGGTGGAGCATTATTTATTGGGAATAACTGTTTCGGCTGGTTGAGCAAGAAATAAGAAAGTACTTCTCTTAGTACTGCTGAAGCTAAGTATATATCCGCCACAAAGGCATGCAATCAACTGCTATAGATGAAGCAACAATTAACAGATATTGGTGATGAGGTAAAGCAACCAATTTTGATTTACTGTGATAACAAGAGTGCAATAGATCTTAAAAAGAATCATGTTCAGCATTCTCGTACAAAACATATTGAAAACAGGTAACACCTTATCAAAGAAAAAGTTGAGCAAGGAGTGATTAGAATGAATCATGTGGGAACTAATGAGCAAGTAGCTAATATCCTGACTAAGCCACTGTCAGAAGCTGTGTTTGAAAAGCATCAGTTGAACCACGGTGTTCAACCACCTCCTACTACATAAAGAGGTTCTGAAATTCCCCTCTCCCCAATTGTGATAAATGTTTTTATCTATTTATGGATGTGATGCAGGTTTGTGGGGGAGATACTATCTAGGGGGAGTATTGGTTGATCTGAAAAATGAACAAATTACAAGTTTTTGGGTTTATTGACAATGGGGGAGAAAGGAATAAATTTAGGCATGTTCAGTCATGTAATGAATTCAGTGTCAGTTATAGGATGAGATGGATGAGAAGGAATTTATCAGTCATGTCATGCTTCTTGGGTGTCATTGAGAATTCCAAAATACTAGAACCCAATTCAAGCATCCTCTCTTGTTTTCTACACTGAGCATTACTCACGTAGACCTAGAGTGTTTTCTGAGTTGATTCTTGCGTTTTTTTGGTTTTCACATGGATGGGTATCTATTGAATTTATTTTCTGATTAACAACAAACCCAAAGGGGAAGATTGTTGGAACCATGGTCTTCTTTTCATAAATTTGAGTATGGTTTGTGTTTGTTGAAAATACTTAGTGGAATTTCAGAATGTGAACCAGTAAAGTGATCATATAGTTCAAACCGACAACAGTACTGAAGGTGGCACTGTTTCCCAGTGTTTTCCAAATTTTTGGGCCTCATAATTGGAAAATGAAGATATGGATTGTTGGTAAAATGAGGTGCGTGCAAAGAGGAAGTGGTGCACGAAAAAGAAGGGTTGTGTGCGAAAAAATTGAGTTGGGTGCGAAAAAGAGCAGGATTCGCGAAATAGAGGATCGAGGTTTTTCGCACAAATAGTGTTTCAGAATCAGAACGTCAAAAAACAGAAAAGGCATGGGTTGCATGAAATATCTGATGATGTGCGTGAAAAATGATATCACCGTGAAAGATTACGTGCCAAATGAGAGGTTTTATGCGCCACAGAGGATTTTGCACGCGGGGGTCTCAGATGCCTATAAATAGGAGGTGACCCCCTTCATTCTGCACGGTTGAAGACCTAGAGAAGATTCGAGGTCTGATGCGCGAAAAAGTATCACGTAAAGGGCTTGCGCCAGATATTATGGATCAGGCAGAAAATTCTGAGATTTGCGGAAAAAGGAAGAGCTTTGCGTAAATATTGGGGTTGCGTGTAAAGATTTAGTGGCGCGAAAACGGGTGTTTTGGCATGAAATATTTTTCCGCGCAAAAAAGGAAATTTTTCATGCAATAGGATAGTTTTGCGCGCAAAGGGTTGGTGTTGCACGCAATAGGAAGGTTTTGCGCACAAAGGGTTGGTGTTGCGCACAATTCTTAGTGAATCTTGTTTGCACGTTATGGTTATCCGCTTCAGTGGTTCTGTGCATTCTTGTACATCAATTTTGTACTTGGATGCAAGCAGAGTCTCATTCTATGTAGAGACAAAGACTTTAATGCAAATCTATTGAAGATACCATCACGTCTATAAACTGAGTGGGACATCACCAAAGGCAGTGAGACCGGGGGAGTCAATGGGAGTTACCCGAGAGATGCAGTGAGCCATCCTTGAACTTTTGTAAAGGCAGTGATCCTGGGACAGAGTGACTATTCCAGAACCTTTGTAATCTACAGCTAGTGAAGCATAGTGGATTTTGGTACGACCGAAAACCTCTCGGCATATGCTCATTGGATGTAGCTCTTAGTGGTGAACCAAGTAAAAAGTGTTGTGTCATCTTTCTTTATGTGAATGTTTGCTTTCTGATCCTTTTCATCATACAGGTTTAACAAGTTCTTACCAATGTGGGAACAAGATCCTTCACTTTAAAAGAAAAATGTGTCACACTGATTCACCCCTCCCCTCTTAGGGTGTCCCGGGGTCCTACATTCACCATATTGAAACTAAAAAACATAATCTACTTGAAAAAAATGCAATAGATGACCCCCAACATTTTCAAATGTGTCAAACCTATTCAGATCAACTTTCTTATATAGAAAATTAATCATCCATTCTAAAATAAATTCTTTTTTCTTAATGAAAATAATAAAAAAAACCTTCAACACCGTCAATATAATGAGTATTTCTTCTAGACCTGTTTGGATTCATATGATGATTTATCAAACCACCAGCAAGTAATAATGATTGTTGTCAAATTCCTTTGTCCATATTTATTAAAAATATATATAATTAATTAATTAATTATGAATAATTTGATATAAGAAAAAGATGATCCAAAAAGGAGTATAAATTTAAAACATTGTAATTTACTTGTAAATATTGTCAATTTTTTCTATTTACTACTTATTTTTACTAATTACCATGTATTTTTAATAATAAGAATTAATTTTTACTAATTATAATGATTTAAGGTTCTTTATTTCTTATATCTACTAATTATTGATAAATTTTAACAAGTTTTTGAATTACTGGTAATTTTTAAAAATTATAGTGATTTAATTTTTTTTTACTAATTTATAGCCAATGTTTACTATTTTATCGCTAATTTTTACTTGTTAAAACTAAATATATCTAATTTACAATTATTATAACATGTACCCCTTCATCTACTCATGATGATGCTCTGACCATCGATGTGTCTCCACCTCCTCATATTGCTGCTTCCATTGATGTGTCATATCCTTCCTGCCCCGGTTCTGGCAACCTAATGAAAAATTTGGACATAGTTTTCACAAATTAGTCATTTATAATCACCTGAACTTGTAAATTTTATGATTTTATAAAAAGGGGTAAATCAAAGATTTTACAATATTCAGGTGATGAAACCAATTTATGCCAACCATATCCAAATTTATCATTACACCAATTTATGCCTACTATGTCTTATTATCTATTCATATATTTATCCTATTATGGATACTGTCATCGATGCATCACATCCTTCCTGCCCCAGTTTTGGAGACCTAATGAAAATTTTGGATATGAGTGGAACAAATTGGTTATTTTAATCAATTAAATATTGGAAATTATATGATTTAATGAAAAGGTTTATATAATATATTTTATAATATTTAGGTTATGAAACGAATTTATGCCAACTATGTTCAAATATTTCACTACACAGAGTTATGTCAACCAAGTCATTTCATCAACGCAACTTCTACTACCATCAGCACCTCACATCCTTTCTGTCGTAGTTCTGGAATCCTAAAGACAAATTTATAAATTGTTGGCATAAATTTGTCATTTCCAATATGTTGAAGATTTTAAAATCTGTGATTTACACCTTCTAGTAATTTATAATATATTTTTTTACTTAACATTAAATTATACTAATGAATAACAATAATTAGTGGTAATTAAAAATAAATACTTTTAATAATCATTAATTTTTTCAAAATTTAATATCAAGTAAAAAAATATATTATAAATTACTAAAAAGGTATAAATAATATATTATACAATCATCAGGTGACGAATCCAATTTATGACAATCATGTCCAAATTTTTCATTACACCGATTTATGTCAGCCCTTCACAAAATTTTCATTGCTCATCAACTTTAAATATGCAACCTATTTTATTAACAATTTTCTATTAATTTATACTAAAATATGTGAATTTCTACTATGTACCACTAAATACCACTAATTATTTATAAGTACCAATAATTATTACTGATTATTAGTAATAACCACGAGTTATTACTAATTACCACTAATTATTTCTAATTACCGCTAATTTTTACTTAAATATTGTGATTTACTATTAATTATCAGTAATTTTTGCTAATTATCCTTAATTTTTAATAATTATATTGATATATCACAATTTTTTATTGATTACACCTAATTTTTACTAGTTAACATTAATTTTTACTAATTGTATTGAATTACTGTTCTATTTTATTAATTTTTTCGTATTACTAGTAAATTTTGTTAATTTGATTGATTACTAATACTTTTTAGAAATTAACATGATTTGATGTTAATTATTAATAATTACTACAAATATTTAATAATTACAATGATTTATTTTTAGTTTTTACTAATTATTACAAATTTTCTCTAATTATAATGGTTTAACACTATTTTTTAATACTTTTTACTACCAATCGATAATTTTTACTAATTTTAGTCATTAAAAATAATTTCTATTATATATGTGTTTTTTATTATTTTTTTCTAATTATAATGTTTTACAAATAAATATTATTATCCACAGATTATTTTTACTATTTTTAGTCACTACCACTAATTTTATATATTTATAGTAAATATATCACTATTTATTAGTAACTATGGTTAATTATTACTACTTATACTGATTTAACATTCATTTTTAAAAATACTTACTAATTACAGCTAATGTTTATTGATGATGTTATATTCTAAAAATTATCATTATTTAACATTAATTTTTACAACTGACTACTAGGTTTTACTAATTATAATGGTGTAGAATTGATTTTTAGTAATTACAGTTATTTTTTTAATATGACTCTAAATTATTATTACTTACTACTAAGATCTCTAAATTATTATAATGTTTTTTTTAATTAATACGATTTTTTGAATATAAGTAATTACCATTAATAACTCAAACTCACTGATAATTAAAAATATATATTGGAAAATAACTCAACTAACTTTTTAATTAAAAACATTAATGCTAATTAAAAATAAATATTTTGAAATTTAAAATAACTACGAGTAATTATAAATAAATACCTATAATTATAAATAATTACTTCTATTTAACCCTAATTACTAAAAATTAACAATATTAAAAACCAATATAATATAAAATAAATAAATACAATTAAAAATAGTATATAAATACCATTAAAATGATGATTTTATACATTGCAAACCTCAAAATTTTCTTCCTTATAAAAATTTAAACTTTTAATTGAACTATTAAAGAGAAGAAGAGAAATGTTGAGAAGAGAAAAGATCAAATAGAGAATGAAGAGGAAAAAATAAGGGGATATATATAAGTTAGATTTGTAGTGGATGGATTATTTGTGATAGTACCTATTGTAAATAGTTCCCACAATATATAATCGAGGTGGCTGTTAGAAAGTCATTTGCAATGGTACCTATCGAAAAAACTCACTTTCCAACTGAGTATTTGCGGCAGGCATTAATGACTATCAAAAATAACTATAACTAATGAAGTTTATTTTTAATGGGACAATTATCCCATCGCAAAATAGTTTACATCACCAAAGGTATTTGTGATGATAACTATGTCCCATTGTGAATACCCTTTAGCACCTTATGGTGGAAACATACATCAAAAGTATTTATAACAAGTTATATGTACTATCACAAATAACATTTTATTTAATTTTATTTGTGATGGGATCTGAATACCATAACAAATAGTCCAATGGAATGTATTACTTGTGATACGTGATTGAATGATCTTAAATAGATCATTGCAACAAGTCATTCTTCCCATAGTGAGGTGGTACTTCACATGTACGCACGAGTGACGTAATCATTTTTTAGAATCCCATGATTAAAATGATTTTTGATGTATTATATTTTCTAGTACTAAATTACATAATAAATATCTGATATATTAGATAGATATATTTTTATAACTATCCAATAAATATTTTTATAAATAATTATTTACAATAATGTAAAGATATGATAAGTCATTCATACGCACAAGTGATGCTTTTTCCTTCCATAGGATGAAAAAAGGGTGGAAAATGGTGGTAACATAATCATAATAATATCTTAGTATATTTTTGATAATTTATTCATTATTTTAGGATCCATACAACATATTTAGAGGAATTATAAGATGAAATAAAATTGAAAGGACTTTGTTACGATTTATGACTCTTTGTTGAGAAACCTCCATTTTCTAATACCTAAAACCATGAAAGAATGGTATTATATAATGAAAAAGAAATCTCAAAAATTTGGTAATGAATCTAGGAATGTATTGTGGTAAGGGTTCAATGAGTTATAGGGATGATGATGTTTATAAAAGATAGTAGAGATGATATCCTTTTATAAAGGAGGGAAAGGACACACATAGAATTTCATAAAAGGCTAACTAATATAATCTTTATGGTGTGAATTGGAACTAAGTCACACAAAATTAAAATATGATATGTGATAGGGTCTAAATAAAATCAACCAATCACATCTGGTCATGTTTTGGTTAAATTTTAACCCTTATCTTCATGTTAAAACACTTTATACCAATTTTAACCTCAACAATAATAACCTATCATTTACCATGATAACATAATTCTATGGACAAAAATAAAAGTGGATTCTATTAAAATTGGGACATGATGATTCAAATTATTAATTCATTTCATCATATTCAATTTCAATTGGTGTAAGAATTTAATTTTCATATAATAATGTGATAATTATGGAGAATACTTTTTAAGAAATACACGATTTTATTAAAAAAATAAGTTTAACATGAGATTTAGTATTAATTTTTTTACAAATTTGTTTGTTAAATAATAAAAAATTTAATGTTTTTATAGTTTTCTTTTAATCCAATATTGAATTTAATCTACCAACCATTCCACTAAAATTCCATGACCCAAATATAGTTTTTAATTTTAATACCATATAACTTATCTTCACAAAAGTCAAACCTGGGTCCCATAATTCAAAATAATGTTTCAAAATTCATTATTTAACTCCTTATAAATTTCAATTTTTTTAAAAGAACACATCCAATAGGATAAATTAAAATTTTATTGAAATTTTAATTCATTTCCCCATGGTTTAACCCAATTTTACCTCTTTTATGGAGGTGAAATATATTTACTATGGTTACTCTTCATAATGACCAAATATTAAGATGAAATTATTAAAATATATTAATTAATTGGATTAAAAATACTGAATCCAATTTATCAAATTTAATTTAATGAATTTACATAATTTAATTTTATATTAAACCATAAAAATGCAACAAAAAGTGATTTTCTTGACAAAATATATCCTTAAGAATAAAAATGTTTCATACCAAAATAAATTATAATATTCATTACAATGACCTTATTTGGATTATTCATAATATAAATTAATTTATTTTACTTTTATATGATTTTAAAATAAAATATCACTTTTCAAATACTTGAAATGAAAAAAAGTTTTCAATGAATATAAATGTTATTCATTATTCATAAAGAAATTAAACTTTTTAGAAAATAATGAATATTTAATTCTAATTCAATTTAGATATTATGAATGAAAAAATTATATCATTACTATAAAATTAATTTTTTAAAATACTTTGAAATAAAATTTAGTATTTCCTCATAAAAATAGAAAACCCATTTTTGATGAAAATAAATTTTTGATGTATAAAATGAATTTTCTTAAAATTGAGTACATAGATTTTTTACATGAATAAAATAATTTTTAATCATATAAAACATTTATTAATATTTTTTTCATAATGTGGTTATTCATATTCATGATACTATTTTTTATGAATAGTTTGTAACTATATACTCTATTATGATTCATTTCAACTCAGGGTTGTCTGCATTGAAAGATATTAAATAAATTACATTTATTTAATGTGAAATACATTATAAAATCCTGGGGTTATATATATAAACCATGTCAAATTTGAAAATTTGGAGATATTTCATCCATCTTGTTTGTCTCAAGTTATAATTATTTTGGGAAATTATTTGTTTCAAACACTCATGGTATGTGAACATAGTGAATTTATAACAAATTAGATAATTGATCCATGTTTTAAAATCATTAACTACCACAATCAATTCCAAGTCATGGTTTAGATAATTGTTTTCCTTAATTCACAACTATTATGATCCATAAGCTACCACATTATCTTTCTTCAGGATGACATAACCTATTCCTGGTCTAGATGCATCATAATTAACTATATAACTTCTCCTTTGTTCTGTTAAAACAATAATTGGTGTCAAAGTTATCCATTCATTAAGCTAAAAATTGTTTTCTTACTATACACAATCCAATGTAATAGAATTCCATTTATCATGATTATTATCAAAGGATATGGGAATCATGATATTTATTAAATAAAGTGATGATATCAACCTGATAATCCTAAAAATATACGTATCTCAAACTCAGTTTTCAAAATATTCCAAGAGAAAAAATATTTTATATTAATAAATAATATTTATATGCCTTTATCATAAATTACATGGCCATGTATGAAAACATATTCTATCCATAAATAAAATTTTTATATTTTTTCATAAAACTAGTGCTCCCGTAATATTCCCAACCCAATCTTTCAATGCTATTCATGTTCTTTCTATGAAATATAATACACTAGAATTCCATTAGTAAATATTATAGTGAAGGGTTCAACATACCAATGAAAGGCATAAATGATTAATTCCATAAAGTACACTAGTGAATTTATAAGACCAAAGGCAATTGACACATATTTATAATGATTGTAACGAATCCTAATACCATTCTTTAGGATATCTTCTTTATTATCCTAGAGTTTTTGACACCCTGAGTAAAAATAAATATTATAAACCCATTAGTACCCATTAAACTTATCAAAAAATGGTTCATTTAAAGGTATTGGTTATTACTTATTTATGATAACCTATTTTATATTACAATAATTAACATAGAGTCATAACGCACCATATTCCTTGTTGAAAAAAAATAATTGGAACATCCCAAGGTGAGGTACTCAATCATTTGAACCCTTTAATACCCAATTATTCCAATTATATATTCAATTCCATTGGATATATTCAATAATATTGAAGTGAAATAGGATTTATCCCCAAAATTAGATCCATTAAAAATTACATTTTTCTTTCATGTGTCAAACCCGTGAAATCTTCAAGAAAAATACCCTGATATTGATCCACAATGGTGGGAAAATTTATAGTATTAATTAGTTTATTAGTACCAAAAGTGACTTCTGGTAATTGTTAAGAAATATTTACAATCATTAGTGTTAATGGTTGTTCTATTCTATCACTCACATCAAAATATTCTTTAAAAATATGTTTCATCCAATTAATAGTTGTAAAATTTTCTTTCCACACATAACCATAGATATGGGCCTTATAACGAAATAACTAGTCAATTCCTGTGATAAACTCAAAACTTACATGTACAAAATAGATAAGTACAAATCAAGTAGGGCATCAATGATTTTTATAGAACAATATATATATATTTAAATCCCCTCCACTCTCACTACCCAAGAGGTGTTGGGATACTCTTTATATATGGTATCATTTTAATATGAAACCCCATTTGATTAATGGAACAAGATGTAATAAATTATGGGGATACACCCGTATCAAACATAAATTACATGTTGGTTTAGTTATGTATAATGGTACCTCATATTTTTTATGTAGCTGATTAGTATTTTATGATCATCTAATTAGGAACATACACCTATATACATGCTATCCCGAATTCCTTCAATACCTATTATAGTTGAATTTCGTAATGAGTTATGGTGTTCCTAGAATCACCTTGGTTATATCAATTCTAAAGAAATTAAACATTCTGACATGATCATCCCATAAAATAAAAATATGTTTGACAAACATGAGGTATATTTCCAACAACCAAATTTATAGAAGTATTGAAATAATTGTAGCAATATATCATCTGGTTACAATAGCAACATGATTCGTGCAGTGTCATATAATATCACATTATTCGATCTAAGAAATCACATTATTAATATACCAGATTACTTTTTGGTTATTAAAAAATGTTAGTTGGTCTAGTGGTTTTATTCTATGAAGCTCTACCACCTTGTAATCAGGTGTCCCACTTCCTATTATTCCATAATTAGAGTTCCCACCGTCTCCTTTGTAGAAAATTGTACTTCCTCTAGTTGGATTCATAGTAATGTCCATTTTCATCATTGTTTATCTTTTAACTATCATTTTATAATAAAAAATATATAAGAAATATATCTTAGAATTAATTTCTAGTCAAAGTGAAAACTCAAATATTCATTCCTTGATGGGTTCAATAGAATCTACTTTTGGAGAGAAATGAACTATGTTCTTAAACATAGATTCAAACTCTACCACTAAATGATTTTTTCGGATTAATAAATCACTAATTATATTATCTATAATGTGTTCTAGTATAATTATTTGTTGAAAATTTTGTCACGACCCGACCCTACCCGGGCTCGAGCCGCAACTACCCCAGGCCCGCATCCATAGGCCAGGGGCTGGCGACCAGCGCCGAAGGCACAACAACTTGGGGAGGCCTTTTCCTAAGTACCTGTACACACACACGCATCAAACTCAATGCAAAAGTGCAAAGTAAAAAGGAAAAGAAAAGGGAAACTTCTATAAATAAACCACAGTGTGCATCGACCTCTAACAGTACAAACTACAGTGCTGAAAGGAAAAAGGGGCAAAACACACGCCCAACCGAAAAGTGCCACAACCCGGCAACAGGTAAACGAAAAGAAACAGCTGACGAGTCTGCCACCTGGAACCCGGCCACGACCACTGCACGCGGTCCAAGCTCCCAAGCTCTTATGATCCACTAAAGTCACGCTCCACCTGTCCGTCGTCTGTAAGGTCACACCAAGTGCGGGAAAAGCCCAAGCAGGGGTGAGTATAAAAATACTCAGTAGGATACCCCGAAGGCTCGAGGGAGAAACAAAGGAGGTACCGAAGGGTGAGTGGTAGAGCGAACAGAAAAGTAGAGGGGTACAATGGAGGGTGAAGTAGAGAGTCCAGCTCAACCCATCAAAAGAAAGGAAGTAGACTCGTCCAGGCACAAGGAGCTAGAAACGGTGATAAGGTGAACTTCCCGTCAAGTCTTCGTTGCCTATAGCAGGAGAGTAGACTCGTCCAACCACGAGAAGCTAGACACGGAAAGCACGTGGCATACCCCGCGCGTCTTCGCCTCACCTGGAAGGAGAGTAACCAAACCCAAGAAGTGGGTACCAGGAACAAGGTATATACATATCCTTATGATCTGCCAAGAAGCCCGAACAAACTCGTAAGGGGATCACCGTCCCATAGCTCAGCCCAAGAAAAGAGTCGCCAACAGTCCCAGACATAACCTCTATCGATGCCTAGCATCCCATACGTCTTCCCCGAACCGCAAGCCAAGGGGCGCAATCAACGAACTTTGATACTATCCACTTTGGGCGGCACTGACTCACCCGCACAGTTTTAGATCGCGTCGCTAGAACGCGTCTCAGTGGGGAAAGCGCCCCTCGTACTTGAGAGTTCTAGGGAAATCAAACCACGCCTCGTCACTGCCCTACAGTCGAGAGGTCTCCTCAAAGTCCAGGTAATCACAACACTAACCCGTACAACCAAGGGTCTCGCTCCGGTAATCACGGAGGTAAGCCACAGACTAGCCTAGTCGAGAGGGCTGAGTATGGAATGCTGACAGGTGTCCCACTGCCCGCCCTGCTGGAGGGTAATTCATAACCAGATATCAGGTGACCCACTTCCCAGCCCCGCTGGAGGGTAAACCTTAATACATCGTCAGGCGACCCACTACCCAGCCCTGCTAGAGGGTAAACCATATTCATATATCGGGTGACCCACTGCCCAAACCTGCTGGAGGGTAAACCCTAATACATCGTCAGGAAACCAACTGCCCAGCCCCGCTGGAGGGTAAACCATAATCAGATATCGGGTGACCCACTGCCCAGCCCCGCTGGAGGGTAAACCCTAACACATCATCAGGTGACCCACTGCCCTGCCCTGCTGGAGGGTAAACCAGATTACATCATCAGGCGACCCACTACCCAGCCCCGCTGGAGGGTAGACCTGGAATAAGTCGACAGGAGACCCACTGCCCAACCATGCTGGAGGGTAGACCTGGAACTAGACGACGGGCGACCCACTGCCCAACCCTGCTGGAGGGTAGGCCCTAAGAGGTCGTCGGGTGACCCACTTCCCAGTCTCTGCTGGAGGGTAGACCCTAAGTGCATCGGGCGACCCACTGCCCATCCACTGCTGGAGGGTAGACCATAAGAGTGTCGGGTGACCCACTGCCCAGTCTCTTCCGGAGGGTAGACCCTAGAATCCAATAAGTAACCCACTGCCCAGCCCCGCTGGAGTGTAAAACTCATAACTGCTCTGGCCACAACCACTGAAGGGTACAACACTAGCCAACTGAACACGGAGTGGGCATCACGTGACCACCCAACTACAGCAGAACTCACCCAAAGGGGTTCATCACCTGTTCCATCACTAGGTGCCACTGGCCCCGCTACCGGCCAATCCATCAAGGATGAAACCAGGGGGAGACCACTCAACCCGGCTGGTCAAACCAACGCACAAAGTCAGGGGAAATAAACTCCACCCTGCTAGCCAAACAAAAGAGCACAAAGGGACCCTCTACGCCGCGAGAGGTCCAAGTACGCCAAGAAGAACACGGAACGCATGTGGGGCCCACACGACATGTGTCCCCAAGTCAACCCCAACTGAGTGCACAAACGTCTCAGGTACAGACCACACGTACCTCCAAGCGCTTCCATATACTCCCAGAGTATACCTTGTTCCAGCCCATAGGCTATCGTGCACACGGCACCCAACGTCAACGCGAAGGCGTGACGTAACAACTCCACCTCAAAGGCCCAGGCACGACCAACCACGTCACCTCAAGCATTTACATCACTCACACGGGAGTGCACGCGATCACTCGCCAACGGTCCGCTACAAGCAAAATAGGGCGAACCACTACTAGAGCACCTTCTGTGCTTCCACATTCCTCAAGATCGCGCAAGAGGCTCTGTACAGCCCAAACGGATCACACCGTTGTAATCCGTGCGGAAAAACATGCGAGTTAGACTACTCGCTTGCCTGAAACGGTCAACAGGTGGAAAATGTACTATTCACCATGACCAACCCGCGTGGGGCCCATCCCAAAATCCCGAAACTGAACCAAAGGATCACGCCACTGCGATCCCCTCATAAAAACACACGGGATTGACTACTCAATCACCCAAAATGGCCACCCGATGAAAAAGGTACTATTCACTGTAGCCCGGTCGGGTGGGGCCCACACCACATCTCCGGAAGAGGTCGGGCGGACTGCGCCATCGCGATGCTCTCGGAAAAACACGTCAAAAGCACTACTCGCTTTAGTGCAACGAATATCCGGAGGAAAAGATGCATCCCGGCGCACCGCACACGAGCGTTGCCACTTGGGACCCGCATCCTGGTCCTGAAACCCAATGAACGGATCGCACCGTTGCGATCCTCCCGAAAAAGTACACGAAATGGACTACTCACTTGTCCGAAACGGTCTCCCGGTGATAAAGCTAGAAATCCTCGTCGACTCCTGAAACGGCCCTCACGGGCCCCGCACCACCGTGCTGAATTTGAGCGGGCGGATTGCACCATTTCAATCCCCTCGGAAAAACATCCAGAAACGACTGCTCGCAGGCCCCGAACAGACGTCCGAGGGAAAAGCCGCTAAAAGCTGCACCCAGCTCAAAAGACGGGTCGTGGGGCCCGCGCCACAACTTCGGCCTCAACGCCTGAAACCACCTTGGAAAGCTCCGCCTCGATGCCAGGGTCCCAACGCCACTGACGGCACTCAAAACGGACGTCGGACGCGTCCACGCCGCTCAAAACAAGAAACTCGGGAGAACCGCTCGTCCACTTAAGGATGCGTCGCACCTCAGCGACCCCTCGTTTCGGGAATTAAAAATTCCCAAAACCATCTGAAACAAATCCCCTCGACGCACGCTCCGCGCTGCCGCAGACGGCGAGCAAAACGGACGCCCGTAGCCCGAAATACGGGTGTCCGAAAACTAAAGGGCAGGGCCCCTTTGGCCGGACCGGCCCGGTCCGGCCGGTCCGCCCTGCCTGGGCCGGCCCGCGCCGGCCGTCCCGGTCCAGCCGAGCCGCGGGCCACCGCTCTGCGGCCCGCCTCCCTTTGACACCCGTGCACCGCGCGGGTTCTCCACCGACCGGCCAACTGGCCGGTCGTGACTTCCAACAGCGACCCGCGATAAGCGGGTCGCGGTCTGCCGCACGGGGCCGCGAGTCACGCGGCCCCCCTCTCGCTCTCGCCGGCGTCTTGCCGGCGCCACCGGCCGCCGCCGCCGCGCCCAGCGCCGCGCCTCCTTCTGAAGCCGCGGCCACCGCGCCGCCTGCCCGAAGCTGAAGCCGCCACCCTGCGCCGCCGGAAACCGCAAAACCACCCCCATCTTCGCCGGGCCGCTGCGGATGCCTCGGAGCTCCGATTTCACATCTGAAAGGTGCGTTGGAAAGCTCGGATCAAGCTCTACTAATATATGGGGTTTGTTCGAAGATCGGGCGGCAATTAGATGGTATAAATCGGGCTCAAAGAATGCGGGAATTTAAAAACGAAAACGAAATAAATCCTACCTCGTGGGGCTTTGCCCGACGCTTCCCACGCGATCCGCCCCGCACTGTTGCCTCGCCGGAGTTGGCTCGCCGGAGATCGCCTCACCGGAGCTCACCGGAATGGAGGATGGAAGAGGTGAGGGTTGTGAGGAAGAAGAAGAAGAGGAAGGAGGGGGGTGCGTGTTTAAATAAAAACACTTAAACACCCCGTCCGACACGCCCCTGACTCCGCTCCCGAAGCAGACAAAAAGGATGGCGTCCTTGAGGTAAACATGACCTCCCCAGAACAACGGTGGTCTCGGAATTTTAATCTGAGACCCCGTTCAAAAGTTATTAAACTTAGCGCCCGAGGCCGCCAAATTACGAAAACGCCCCTGGGGCCATTTTTCACAAACGGCCTGCGCCCGCGAAACCTATACCCCTCCTAGGGTAAACAGAACGCTCTGAACTCAACGGTGCCCTCGGTTTTCCAATCCGAGCCACCGTTTAAGAGATACTAGCGTTTCACCATTAAACCAATAAATAAATAAATTAATTTATCCGTTTAACCTTCCGAAAGCGAGCGAGGGGTCCAAACATCCTGTGTCGACCAGTTTTATGTCGCTCCTAGGGTAAAAACATCATTACAGACCCATCCATACACTCGGATCTCTGATCCGGAACTCCGTTTAGGAGTTATCCCATTTATTTAGCGTTTCCAGTGTGAACGCACTGAAAATTTAATTCCAGCCACTCCGGGGATCGAAATCGCATGCCGTCTGAAGGCACTGCTCTGGAATATTATCAAGAATATTCCGAAGTATTTCTCAGAAAAAACCGGGTTCTTAGATCATTCCCTCCTTCAAGATTTTCGTCCTCGAAAATCAAAACTAGGGAGCAACACAGGGTACTAAGCCCACACCTGGCTTTCCCATACCCTGAAGAACCCACACACAGCTCTGTGTCACCGCACACAGACCAAAGGATTGATCTGTTCATGCGAGGTCGGCCCTTGCCGATGTCGTGCACCCACTCCAAACTTTGGGGCTAGGGCAAGGCGGTAGGGTACCTCGCCATCCCTTTGCACGGTCTCAAACGACCTGAAGGCCCTCGGGGGTAGCTCACCTCCCCGAACGAACCTCTACGTCGCATGCCGCGACTGGAATCACCGCCCGCACCTAGAACAAGGCCTGGTGATTCCCTCCTTCAGAATATCCATATGGTGAAACACCCAAGGATATCTGGTCACGCTAGAGGCTCCACAGTCGATGCTCTCTTACACGCTCAAAAGGAAAAGGAGCCAACACCATCGACTAAAGGAAAAAGGTCTCACGCCTTTTTCCTTACCAACACAGGGTTACACCCGACGCTCTGGGTCACCCTGGTAACACCTCAAACAAGAAGCAGGGAGAAACGCCTTTCACATGTAGAGCCCAACAATTCTACTGCAAAAAGTAGAAGAGTCGCAAGGGGTACCTCTCACCATCCCATGCTCTGCAGGATCGTAGACATCCAAAGCTCGCGGTTACCCGCGTCCCAACCGTTAGCTCCCGGAGCCTGACGTGGACTGCCTAGCGGTGATGGGGAGATCTCATGACGTCGTCCCCCACTACCAGGGCCCACTCCTCTACTAGAACCACCTCTCTGGCCACTACTCCGATCACGGCGCTGCCTCTGCCATGGTGGGGTGCCTGCTGTCTGCCCGAAGCTCTCAGCAACCCGGGCCGGGCAGTCTCATGCCAAGTGACCTCGCCCGTCACAAGAATATCACCGGCGCTCTCTGGGCTGCCCGGGTGCCCTCCGACGCCACTGTGGTGTACGACCATGGCCCGGAATCCACTCACGGAAGGGAATCCTCAGCTGAGGCCCTGCGCCTTTTCGCCACAGTGGTATACGACCACGTCTCCGAAACTGGCAGTGGGAAGGCCACCTGCATCGAGGTCCTGTCCTCTGGCGCCTGCTAGCTATGGCAGACGTCCCGGCTCTATCGCGCCCACTGCCACTACCAACTGCAAAATATGACAGGAATCCCTTTGTCACCAACGCCTGCTCTAGCACCCCGACATATGTGGAAATACCCATGGGTACTGTGACAACACGAATCTCTCAGCGGAGACCCTACTCAAACTTCCGCGCTCAGAAGTTGTCGTCATGGACCAAGTCCGGGTAAAAGCATGCACGGTCTGCAAAACTAGTCGCGTACTCGGCCACCGTCATCCCTCCCTGCTGAAACTGTAGGAGCTCTTGAATCTGAACGGAGCTCAAGCAGGAGGGGAAAACTCCTCACGGAGCAACAACTGAAAGTCGTCCAATGAAAGTGAAAACTCGCCAAAAAACTGAGTCACCAGACTCCACCAACGCCAAGATACTCCATGAAAAAGGGTGGCTTCCAAAGCCACTATCTGATCTGTCGGCGTCTGCACAAGTGTGAAAAGGCTAACCACTGTCCCGATCCAAGCCTCTGCTGCCTGAGGGTCAGGCTCAACACCGAACCTCAGCGGTCCCTACCGCTGGAACTCACGGGGCGCGCTCAACCTATGATCAAGCTCAGCCTGCTCTGCTGAAACTGTCTACTGCTCAACAGGTGGGGGTGCAGGTACCGGCCCACCCGGAGAAAGGGGCTCTCATGATGGGTTCTAGAATGAGGCCTCAGAGCTCACAGGGTCGTCTTCACTAACCCAAACTGGTATCCTGGCTGGCTGTCCTTGTGTAGATATCCTGAAAATTATCAAGGAGTGTCGCGGTCGGATGAGCATATATGTATATACCACAACCACAATGATGGGGAGCTGACTCAAGAAGGACAGTCAAGACTCAGTCCTATGTGATGCACAAACAAATTTCCCTGCAACAAGTGTCTCAGCATGCCGAGTCGACAAGCGGGTTATCATGGTCCTGGTGAATGGATACGTCGGCCACCGCACCATCACTGGACTCTCTGGCCTGAGAGCTGCTCTCGAGACACGTTAACACTGTTTCCCTATATCCCAACAAATTCCTCTTTTAGGGACGTCCGCCCAACGTCCCAAGGAACGAACCACCTCTGATACCACTTTGTCACGACTCGACCCTACCCGGACTCGAGCCACAACTACCCCAGGCCCGCCTCCATAGGCCAGGGGATGGCGACCAGCGCCGAAGGCACAACAACTCGGGGAGGCCATTGCCTAAGTACCTGTACACATGCACACAGCAAACTCATTGCAAAAGTGCAGAGTAAAAAGGAAAAGCAAAGGGAAACTGCTATGAATAAACCACAGTGTGCATTGACCTCTAACAGTACAAAGTACAGTGCTGAAAGGAAAAAGGGGCAAAACACGCGCCCAACTGAAAAGTTCCACAACCCGGCAACTGGTAAACGAAAAGAAACAGCTGACGAGTCTGCCACCTGGAACCCGGCCACGACCACCACACGCGGTCCAAGCTCCCAAGCTCCTACGCTCCATTGAAGTCACGCTCCACCTGTCCGTCGTCTGCAAGGTCACACCAAGTGCGGGCAAAGCCCAAGTAGAGGTGAGTATAAAAATACTCAGTAGGATACCCCGGAGGCTCGAGGGATCAACAAAGGAGGTACTGAAGGGTGAGCGGTAGAGCGAACAGAAAAGTAGAGGGGTACAACCGAGGGTGCAGTAGAGAGTCCAGCTCAACCCAACAAAAGAAAGGAAGTAGACTCGTCTAGGCACAAGGAGCTGGAAACGGTGAGAAGGTGAACTTCCCGTTGAGTCTTCGCTGCCTATAGTAGGAGAGTAGACTCCTCCAACCACGAGAAGCTAGACATGGAAAGCACGTGGCATACCCCATGTGTCTTCGCCTCACCTGGAAGGAGAGTAACCAAACCCAAGAAGTGGGTACCAGGAACAAGGTATATACATATCCTTATGCTCTGCCAAGAAGCCCAAACAAACTCGTAAGGGGATCTCTGTCCCGTAGCTCAGCCCAAGAAAAGAGTGGCCAACAGTCCCGGACATAACCTCCATCGATGCCTAGCATCCCGTATGTCTGCCCCGAACCGCAAGCCAAGGGGATCAATCACCGCAATTTGATACTATCCGCTTTGGGAGGCACTGACTCGCCCGCATGGTTTTAGATCGCGTCATAAGAACACATCTCGTTGGGGAAAGCGCCCCTCGTACTTGAGAGTTCTAGGGAAATCAAACCACGCCTCGTCACAGCCCTACAGTCGAGAGGTCTCCTCAAAGTCCAGGTCATCACAACACTGACCCGTACAACCAAGGGTATCACTTCGGTAATCACGGAGGTAAGCCACAGACTAGCCTAGTCGAGAGTCCTGAGTCTGGAATGCCGACAGGTGTCCCACTGCCTAGCCCTGCTGGAGGGTAATTCATAACCAGATATCAGGTGACCCACTGCCCAGCCCCGCTGGAGGGTAAACCTTAATACATCATCAGGCGACCCACTACCTAGCCCTGCTGGAGGGTAAACCATATTCAGATATCGGGTGACCCACTACCCAGCCCTGCTGGAGGGTGAACCCTAATACATCGTCAGGCAACCCACGGACCAGCCCCGCTGGAGGGTAAACCATAATCAGATATCGGGTGACCCACTGCCCAGCCCCGCTGGAGGGTAAACCCTAACACATCATCAGGCGACCCACTGCCCAGCCCTGCTGGAGGGTAAACCAGATTACATCATTAGGCGAACCACTGCCCAGCCCCGCTGGAGGGTAGACCTGGAATAAGTTGACAGGCGACCCACTGCCCAGCCTTGCTGGAGGGTAGACCGGGAACTAGACGACGGGCGACCCACTGCCCAACCCTGCTGAAGGGTAGGCCCTAAGAGGTCGTCGGGTGACCCACTGCCTAGTATCTGCTGTAGGGTAGACCCTAAGTGCATCGGGCGACCCACTGCCCAGCCTCTGCTGGAGGGTAGACCCTAAAAGTGTCGGGTGACCCACTGCCCAGTCTCTGCCAGAGGGTAGACCCTAGAATCCGATGAGTAACCCACTACCTGTAACACCCCGAGATTTTATGAAAAATATTATTTTAATTTCATTAATGTCTTATGTTGTATTCTACACCAAGATTACCTTGCGCTATACGCAACACCGTATTAGCTTGCAGTATACGCAACACTATTCTTAGACCGTGTTACACACAATTTTGATAATAATTATTCTACGCAACATTGAGTATATATATATATATATTAAATGTATAAATGAAATATGGTTGGATTCTGTTATACGAAACAATGAAGGATTTTTTCACAACACACAACCCTGACTTGGCTTGCATTACACGCAATCGCGACCTTCCTCGATAGCGTGTGTTGTACGCAATATCGGGTTTTAATAAACAATGTTATATTATTATAATATTGTCATGAACTAGCCGTTATGAATATTATTAACTAAATTTTGAATTTTATAACATTATTATTCATCTTACACATTTCTAGAACATGTTATAAGAACAAAATAAATTTTTTGGGTAAAATAAGAATTTTTCAAAAAATGCAGTTTTGCCGCCTTTTGATGGCGCACCCACTTTAAATCTGGTTTTTGACATGTTTATAAGTTCAATTTGACAAAATAAAATTCTTCTATGGAATAAATAAATAAAAATCTACTTTGGATAAAATTTTCATATTATTCTGGTAACTTTCACATTTTAATGAATAGTAAAAACACGCTATATTTTAATTTAAAACAACTTTTTTCATCGTAATATCTTATGTGGTTAAATTATAATATTGAATGGTTTTAAAGTATAAATAGAATATATTTTTACCATTTAATATAATGTATGTCATTAGCATTGATTTTACCTTGAATTCGTAGGTTAAATCAATTCAATCTTTTGCAATGTTTTAAACAAAAACCCGTTTTTATTCGACAACGGGATTAATTTTAATTTAATTTCTGCAACTTCTGTGTTTTGAATTTTAAAAAATTGATTCCATATTTGGAATCATTGGGTCCAAATTATTTTAATAGGATACTTTTTATTTTTGAGAATTATGAATAGTAACTACGGTAAATTTTATTTACCATAGTTAAAGGTAAATCGGGTAATTAAGGGTAAATATAATATTTTAAAATTACCCTAACAAATGTCAAAATCCTATTGGATGACTAAAAAACGACCCATATCACCTAAGGGTCGGATTAGATTAATTTAATTAAATTTTGTCGATGAAAATAATTTAATTATTATTAAAACCAAAGAATGTGACAACATGTCACTTTCTTAAATATTATAAGTATAATAATTTTAATCTAGTGATAAACTTCATGAAACTTCGAACACGAATATTCTCCAGAAAGATAATACAATTATCTACATCATAGAAATTTATTTAGATTTTTTAGGGATTAAATAATTATCATTTATTATGATAGAAAGATGATGCAGTAATTGTCTTATTAATGAAATATTGAAAGAATTGATGTTATAAATGGACAAATAAATGTAATTTGAGACTTTTTATGACTTACAATAATTTTATAGGTTAATATGACATGTTATTGTTGATTAAAGTAACTTGGTTTGTACTTATCATTCTGTTATGAATTTAATAAAAATCATGTACCAAATAGTGTCAAAATTGACATAAAATAGTTTTTAAAACAAATATTATATTATTAATTGTTATTGTATTCCTAAAAATCTAAGGTTCATCCAAATTACTTAGATAAGATTATCTATATATTAATAATAAACAACTTGGGCTTCTTTTGGCTTGATATAGTAAGTTTATTAACCATATAGTGTAAGAAAACAAAAAGACACGGTAAAAGTTAAATTATTTAACTTAGAGTTAAATCTAATTGATAAGGTTAAAATAATAACCTAAACTTGTCTAAATCCTATTGGTTGATAGTATTTCGACCCATCCCCACTTTACCTTCAAAATAAGACCCTTTGGAACCATTATTAACCGATTTTGACTTTAATATAAAATAATATTTTGAGATATTCCTAAGGTGCCCCTCTCCTCCCTTATAAAAGGACACCTCCTCCCCCTCCTCCTCACACAAATTTGAGCACTAAAGCTCGGCCAACCCCTGCCATTTTATCCTCTCCACTTCCCTAGAATAATCCTAGAGGTTCTGGTCTTCTTCAAAGACCAATCTTAGTTCCCTATGTGGAGGATTCAAAGAGGCGTTCCAAAGAAGAGGAGGTTCAGACACTTACAAAGAAAGTCGGACCTATGGTAAGGGAAATATCACAATCTCATTTTTATCCAAGATTGTTTATACTTTGAAATTTACTGGGGTGTATTTTATCATCCACATCCATGTTCCCTCAATATGTAATATTATTTCCATCCACCTACAATTGTTTAAATCCAATTTTACCCTTCGGTGAGTTTTTAGTAAAAGATATGAAAGGAATCTTTTGTCGTTTTTCGTACGAGGTACTTTTTGACTTTTTCGAAAAAAGTACGAAGAATGTTTTTTTAACGGCATGAATGGATTTTTAAAACATTATTTCTAAGAAGCATCCTTTACAAGTTTTCAAGTTTATTTTTAATCAAATTATTTTAGTTTAAAATTGTATGACATGTTAAGAAAAGAAAAAGTTTTGAAGTAAAAAGGATATTTTCCTCAAGAATGTAGTTCAAGTGTTTTATCAAAATTATTTTCCATCTAAGATAATAAAGGGTTCTGTTTTTATCCCTATTGTTACATTGATTTGATTATGTTTTGATGGAATTGTTTTTATGAATTCCTTTATCTTATATGAATTGTTTTATGATGTCATGTTGTTTAAGAATCCCATTTTTATTACGTGGGTTACGCTATGATGTATGGTTTATGATTATGTGGCACACATAAGAAAGGATTCATTATAAGATGGGTGGGACCTATATCTCCCTCCAATTCATTGGGTAAAGATTTTATATCTCATGAGATAGACATGGCTGGAATGGTAGGTTATACCGGTTCAGTGAAACAGGACTGAAACGAGGGTTACTCGATTCAGAAAGGAACTTTGTCCACTAAGATAGTCTTGGCAATGAGTCTTGACTAACAAGAAATGATTCTCTATGATTATGTGTGAATGCCACAAAGTTTCATGTTTTAAGTTATGATTATTGTGAATACATTTCACTGCCATGAGTTATCCCATGTTATGAAATTATGATCTCTTTTGCAGGTTAAGATTTCCAAAAGTTATGTTCTTATGAATATGATGTGATTGATTTTTTCTTTTTTTTACCCTTACTGAGCATTTGAGCTCACCCTTTAATGTTTTCTTTTCCCCAGGATATAAAGAAAGGTTTTAGGTAAAAAAAGGGAAGATCTTTATGGGAGATATTGAAGATCTTTCACCACGATTAGAAGATTACGTTCCGAGTTTCCAAAGACACTAAACTATTACGATCCTTGTGTGTGTGTTTTTGTTATGTACTAAGTATTCCGCAAATGTAATGTAATGTCCATGTACGTCAAGATACGGGTCTCTACAGTTGGTATCAGAGGAAAGGTTTAGTCAACCTTTGGAAACTAGGATGCGGGAACTTTAGTGAGATCCCTAGAGATATTTATAAGGTATGTCTAGGGATGTCCCTAAGGATAAGTATACGTATAGGATATAGTCCTAGAACTATGGTAACGATGTTATATTAAACCAAAGATGTTAGATATTGAAGTTACTCCCCCTTTATTATGATTTTTTCCTCTTACACTATTCTTTTTGGGTATTAGAAAATGGATGGAAACAAGATGATTCACGATAATGGAGGATATGATGGACAATGGAATGATATTCTTCATAATGAAATGGGATTTGGAAGTCCAAACATCATTATTATGCCGAATCAGCAATCTCATAATATGATCAATAAAGTAAAATTTGGTAAGTTTCCTGACTCGGCTAATAAGAGAAAGATGGAGTTTCATGATGATCATAGAGGAAAGAAAGTTCAATTTCCCCTATGTAAATCATGTGGGAAGAGGCATCAAGGAGAATGTGTCAAAGGAACTGGAAGATGCTTTGGGTGTGGAAAATAAGGACACAAAGCAAGTAAATGCAAAGGAAAAGGTTCAGTTAACAACATGGATGAGGATAATGGTATTGCTACGACATCAACAATGGTTAAATGTTTTAAATGTGGAATGTACGGGCATTATGCAAACCAATTCCATAAGGGAAAGTCTCATGAAGATAATCAGTATGGTCGTATGGGAAGTATTTATGTGGATGATGAAGAAGAGACTACAAATGATATGTGAGATGAAAGAATTGTTGAAGCTTGGTCAATGGTTTAATAATGTAGTGGAATGATTATATGTTTATCATTTGTAATGTTGTATAAGTAATCTCATGGTACTGTGGAATAAAGAGACATGTAAGGATTGTTACATTGTTGTCTGATTAATGTTACCAGTATCCATAAAAGGTTATTCAGATATTTTTGGAATGTAGATGATATGCGCATAATGAAGGGATAAGGAGAAAATTAAATGTTTGATAGTATTCATGAGCTCATGACTGATATAAGGAGAAGGTTATATCATGGTTTCAGTATATAGAATTTTTGGATTTTGGTATGTGGAAAGAGTTAACTTTTGACAGCATTCATGTTTTCACTAAGGTTTAATGGGTATTCATTTTTTTTCAAGAGAATACATCATTAAGGTATTCACATGATTGGAATGTGACCAACAAGATATATGGGGGATAAATGATGGTATTCACATGCTTGGTTGGAGACATTTCAAGTAATCATTTTCTTTATTCTATGAGCTTGGACTGAAGTATTTTAGATAAGCCTAAAGATTGTAATGGATTATGTTAACCATAAGTTAGTAATGTTTAAGTATAGAACATTTTTTTGATATTATTTATGTGATATAGTTTTAGAAAAAGGACATCCTGCAGGACGGGCGACAGCCCATCGCTTCGGACAAGGCTGTGGGAATCGAACCCACAACCGAAGTGCGACTGGCCTTTATCGCCTACCAATAACCTACAGGAAGTCCCTGTTTAGTAGAAACTAGTTTTATTATATTAAGCAGTATGATATGTGATGTATAAGTTCATTTTAGGAACCATATATGATTAATATCACTATAGATGGACTTATGTATTTTTTGATAACTTTTCTAACCTTTTGTTTGAGACAGATGGAATGACCCATCATTCTATCACATGATCTGCTAACACATCACGAATGACAAATTCAACTTCACTTCTTTAAGAGATGAAGTGGAAATTGTCTAATGAACGACAAACGGTGAGACTATAACAAAATCAGAAAAGTATTTCTTCTAATTACAATTTCATCATCTTTAGGGAAATGATCTTGGAAACCAAAAATGTTGTCTTAGTGCTCTTATATCTGATGAATCAGATAGTACCTTAGATATTCACAAATTTATGTCTTTGTGATTTCTAGCTTTTCCATAGCCATGTTCTCTACCACTCTCCATCAGAACATGATGGTTAGATTTCTCTTCCATATCCATATTTTCACCTATGTGGAAACCCAGTGATTAGTTTATTTGGGTAACCTTTACGTTTCATACTTTTGTTTTTTAAAGATAAGTTTTGGTATTCCTTTTTACGATGTGGGTTTCTATCAAAGAAACTTTCAAATAGTAAACCATTTATAACCCCGGCGAATTTCGAGGGCAAAATTCATTTTAAGGGGGGTAGAATGTAACACCCCGAGATTTTATGAAAAATATTATTTTAATTTCATTAATGTCTTATGTTGTATTCTACACCAAGATTACCTTTCGCTATACGCAACACCGTATTAGCTTGCAGTATACGTAACACTATTCTTGGACCGTGTTACACACAATTTTGATAATAGTTATTCTACGCAACATTGAGTATATATATATATATATATTAAATGTATAAATGAAATATGGTTGGATTCTGTTATATGAAACAACGATGGATTCTTTCACAACACGCAACCCTGACTTGGCTTGCATTACACGCAATCGCGACCTTCCTCGATAGCGTGTGTTGTACGCAATACCGGTTTTAATAAACAATGTTATATTATTATAATATTGTCATGAACTAGCCGTTATGAATAGTATTAACTAAATTTTGAATTTTATAACATTATTATTCATCTTACACATTTCTAGAACATGTTATAAGAACAAAATAAATTTTTCGGGTAAAATAAGTATTTTTCAAAAAATGCAGTTTTGCCGCCTTTTGATGGCGCACCCACTTTAAATATTGTTTTTGACATGTTTATAAGTTCAATTTGACAAAATAAAATTCTTCTTTGGAATCAAGAAATAAAAATTTACTTTGGATAAAATTTTCATATTATTCTGGTAACTTTCACATTTTAATGAATAGTAAAAACACGCTATATTTTAATTTAAAACAACTTTTTTCATCGTAATATCTTATGTGATTAAATTATAATATTGAATGGTTTTAAAGTATAAATAGAATATATTTTTACCATTTAATATAATGTATGTCATTAGAATTTATTTTACCTTGAATTCGTAGGTTAAATCAATTCAATCTTTTGCAATGTTTTAAACAAAAACCCGTTTTTATTCGACAACGGGATTAATTTTAATTTAATTTCTGCAACTTCTGTGTTTTGAATTTTAAAAAATGGATTCCATATTTGGAATCAGTGAGTCCAAAATATGTTAATAGGATACTTTTTATTTTTGAGAATTATGAATAGTAACTACGGTAAATTTTATTTACCATAGTTAAAGGTAAATCGGGTAATTAAGGGTAAATATAATATTTTAAAATTACCCTAAAAAATGTCAAAATCCTATTGGATGACTAAAAAACGACCCATATCACCTAAGGGTCGGATTAGATTAATTTAATTAAATTTTGTCAATGAAAATAATTTAATTATTATTAAAACCAAAGAATGTGACAACATGTCACTTTCTTAAATCTTATAAGTATAATAATTTTAATCTAGTGATAAACTTCATGAAACTTAGAACATGAATAGTCTCCAGAAAGCTAATACAATTATCTACATCATAGAAATTTATTTAGAGTTTTTAGGGATTAAATAATTATCATTTATTATGACAGAAAGATGATGCAGTAATTGTCTTATTAATGAAATATTGACAGAATTGATGTTATAAATGCCCAAATAAATGTAATTTGAGACTTTTTATGACTTACACTAATTTTATAGGTTAATATGACATGTTATTGTTGATTTAAGTAACTTGTTTCGAACTTATCATTCTGTTATGAATTTAATAAAAATCATGTACCAAATAGTGTCAAAATTGACATAAAACAGTTTTTAAAACAAATATTATATTATTAATTGTTATTTTATTCCTAAAAATCTAAGGTTCGTCCAAATGACTTAGATAAGATTATATATGTTAATAATAAACAATTTGGGGTTCTTTTGGCTTGATATAGTAAGTTTATTAACCATATAGTGTAAGAAAACAAAAAGACACGGTAAAAGTTAAATTATTTAACTTAGAGTTAAATCTAATTGATAAGGTTAAAATAATAACCTAAACTTGTCTAAATCCTATTGGTTGATAGGATTTCGACCCATCCCCACTTTACCTTCGAAATAATACCCTTTGTAACCATTATAAACCGACTTTGACTTTAATATAAAATAATATTTTGAGATATTCCTAAGGTGCCCCTCTCCTCCCTTATAAAAGGACACCTCCTCCCCCTCCTCCTCACACAAATTTGAGCACTCAAGCTCGGCCAACCCCTGCCATTTTCTCCTCTCCACTTCCGTAGAATAATCATAGAGGTCCTGGTCTTCTTCAAAGACCAATCTTAGTTCCCTAAGTGGAGGATTCAAAGAGGTGTTCCAAAGAAGAGGAGGTTCAGACACTTACAAAGCAAGTCGGACCTAAGGTAAGGGAAATATCACAATCTCATTTTTATCCGAGATTGTTTATACTTTGAAATTTACTGGGGTGTATTTTATCATCCACATCCATGTTTCCTCAATATGTAATATTATTTCCATCCACCTACAATTGTTTAAATCCAATTTTACCCTTCGGTGAGTTTTTAGTAAAAGATATGAAAGGAATCTTTTGTCGTTTTTCGTACGAGGTACTTTTTGACTTTTTCGACAAAAGTACGAAGAATGTTTTTTTTAACGGCATGAATGGATTTTTAAAACATTATTTCTAAGAAGCATCCTTTACAAGTTTTCAAGTTTATTTTTAATCAAATTCTTTTAGTTTAAAATTGTATGACATGTTAAGAAAAGAAAAAGTTTTGAAGTAAAAAGGATATTTTCCTCAATAATGTAGTTCAAGTGTTTTATCAAAATTATTTTCCATCTAAGATAATAAAGGGTTCTGTTTTTATCCCTATTGTTACATTGATTTGATTATGTTTTGATGGAATTATTTTTATGAATTCCTTTATCTTATATGAATTGTTTTATGATGTCATGTTGTTTAAGAATCCCATTTTTATTACGTGGGTTACGCTATGATGTATGGTTTATGATTATGTGGCACACATAAGAAAGGATTAATTATAAGATGGGTGGGACTTATATCTCCCTCCAATACATTGGGTAAAGATTTTATATCTCATGAGATAGACATGGCTGGAATGGTAGGTTATACCGGTTCAGTGAAACAGGACTGAAACGAGGGTTACTCGATTCAGAAAGGGACTTTGTCCACTAAGATAGTCTTGGAAATGAGTCTTGACTAACAAGAAATGATTCTCTATGATTATGTGTGAATGCCACAAAGTTTCATGTTTTAAGTTATGATTATTGTGAATACATTTCACTGCCATGAGTTATCCCATGTTATGAAATTATGATCTCTTTTGCAGGTTAAGATTTCCAAAAGTTATGTTCTTATGAATATGATGTGATTGATTTTTTATTTTTTTTACCCTTACTGAGCATTTGAGCTCACCCTTTAATGTTTTCTTTTCCCCAGGATATAAAGAAAGGTTTTAGGTAAAAAAAGGGAAGATCTTTATGGGAGATATTGAAGATCTTTCACCACGATTAGAATATTATGTTCCGAGTTTCCAAAGACACTAAACTATTACGATACTTGTGTGTGTGTTTTTGTTATGTACTAAGTATTCCGAAAATGTAATGTAATGTCCATGTACGTCAAGATATGAGTCTCTACACTACCCACCCCCGCTAGAGGGTAAAACTCATAACTGCTCTGGCCACAACCACTGGTGAGTACAACACTGGCCAACTGAACACGGAGTGGGCATCACGCGACCACCCAACTCCAGCACAACTCACCCAAAGGGGTTCAGCACCTGTTCCATCACTAGGTGCCACTGGCCCTACTACTGGCCAATCCATCAAGGACGAAACCAGGGGGAGACCACTCAACCTGGCTGGTCAAACCAACGCACAAAGTCAGGGGAAATAAACTCCACCCTGCTAGCCAAACAAAAGAGCACAAAGGGACCCTCTACACCGCGAGAGGTACAAGTATGCCAAGCAGAACACGACACACACGTGGGGCCCACACGACGTGTGGCCTCAAGTCAACCCCAACTGAGCGCACAAACGTCTCAGGTACAAACCACCCATACCTCCAAGCGCTTCCGTATACTCCCAGAGTATACCTCGTTCCAGCCCATAGGCTATCATGCACACGGCACCCAACGTCAACGCGAAGGCGTGACGTAACAACTCCACCTCAAAGGCCCAGGCACGGCCAACCACGTCACCTCAAGCATTTACATCACTCACACGGGAGTGCACGCGATCACTCGCCAAAGGTCCGCTACAAGAAAAGTAGGGCGAACCACCACTAGAGCACCTTTCGTGCTTCCACATTCCTCAAGATCGTGCAAGAGGCTCCGTACAGACCAAACGGATCACACCGTTGTAATCCTTGCGGAAAAACACGCGAGTTAGACTACTCTCTCGCCCGAAACGGTCAACAGGTGGATAAGGTACTATCCACCATGACCAACCCACGTGGGGCCCATCCCAAAATCCCGAAACTGAACCAACGGATCACGCCACTGCGCTCCCCTCGGAAAAACACACGGGATTGACTACTCAATCACCCAAAACGGCCACCTAGTGAAAAAGGTACTATTCACTGTAGCCCGGTCGGGTGGGGCCCACACCACATCTCCAAAAGAGGTCGGGCGGACTGCGCCATCGCGATGCTCTCGGAAAAACACGTCGAAAGCACTACTCGCTTTAGTGCAACAGATATCCGGATGAAAAGATGCATCCCGACGCACCACACACGAGCGGTGCCACTTGGGACCCGCATCCCGGTCCCGAAACTCAACGAACGGATCGCACCGTTGTGATCCTCCCGAAAAAGTACACGAAATGGACTACTCACTTGTCCAAAACAGTCGCCCAGTGATAAAGCTGGAAATCACCGTCGACTCCTTAAACGGCCCTCGCGGGCCCCGCACCACCGTGCCGAATTTGAGCGGGCGGATTGCACCATTGCAATACCCTCGGAAAAACATCCAGAAACGACTGCTCATACACCTCGAACGAACATCCGAGGGAAAAGCCGCTAAAAGCTGCACGCAGCTCAAAAGGCGGGTCGTGGGGCCCGCTCCACAACTTCGGCCTCAACGCCTGAAACCACCTTGGAAAGCTCCGCCTCGATGCCAGGGTCCCAACGCCACTGACGGCACTCAAAACGGACGTCGGACGCGTCCGCGCCGCTCAAAACAAGAAACTCGGGGGAACCGCTCGTCCACTTAAGGATGCGTCGCGCCTCAGCGACCCCTCGTTTCGGGAAATAAAAATTCCCGAAACCATCTCAAACAAATCCCCTCGACGCACGCTCCGCGCTGCCGCAGACGGTGAGCAAAACGGACGCCCGTAGCCCGAAATACGGGTGTCCTAAAACTAAAGGGCAGAGCCCCTTGGGCAGGACCGGCCCGGTCTAGCCGAGCCACGGGCCGCCGTTCTGCGGCCCACCTCCCTTTGACACCCGGACGCCGCGCGGGTTCTCTACTGACCGACCAACTGGCCGGTCGTGACTTCCATCAGCGACCCGTGATAAGCGGGTCGCGGTCTGCCGCACGGGGCCGCGAGTCGCGCGGCCCCCCTCTCGCTCTCGCCGGCGTCCTGCCGGCGCCACCGGCCGCCACCGCCGCGCCTAGCGCCGCGCCGCCTTCCGAAGCCGCGGCCGCCGCGCCGCCTGCCCGGAGCCGAAGCCGCCGCCCTGCGCCGCCGGAAACCGGAAAACCACCCCCATCTTCGCCGGGCCGCTGCGGACGCCTCGGAGCTCCGATTTCACATCCGAAAGGTGCGTCGGAATGCTCGGATCAAGCTCTACTAATCTATGGGCTTTGTTCAAAAATCGGGCGGCAATTAATTGGTATAAATCGGGCTCAAAGAATGAAGGAATTTAAAAATGAAAACGAAATAAATCCTACCTCGTGGGGCTTTGCCCGACGCTTCCCGCACGATCCGCCCCGCGCCGTTTCCTCGCCGGAGCTCGCCTCGCCGGAGCTCGCCAGAATGGAGGAGGGAAGAGGTGAGGGTTGTGAGGAAGAAGAAGTAGAGGAAGGAGGGGGGGTGCGTGTTTAAATAAAAACACTTAAACACCCCGTCCGGCACGCCCCCAACTCCGCTCCCAAATCAGACAAAAAGGAGGGCGTCCTTGGGGTAAACATGACCTCCCGAGCACAACGGTGGTCTCAGAATTTTAATCCGAGACCCCGTTCAAAAGTTATTAAACTTAGCGCCCGAGGCCGCCAAATTACGAAAACGCCCCTGGGGCCATTTTTCACAAACGACCCGCGCCTGCGAAACCTATACCCCTACTAGGGTAAACGGCATGCTATTAACTCAACGGTGCCCTCAGTTTTCCAATCTGAGCCACCGTTTAAGAGATACTAGCGTTTCGCCATTAAACTAATAAATTAATTAATTAATTTATCCGTTTAACCTTCCGAAAGCAAGCGAGGGGTCCAAACATCCTGCGCCGACCAGTTTTATGTCACTCCTAGGGTAAACACCCTATTCCGGACCCATCCGTACACTCGAATCTCTGATCCAGAACTCCATTTAGGAGTTATCCTATATATTTAGCATTTCCAGTGTGAACGCACTGAAAATTTAATTCTGGCCACTCCGGGGCTCGGAATTGCACGCCGTCTAAAGGCACTGCTCTGGAATATTATCAAGAATATTCCAAAGTCTTTCTCAGCAAAAACCGGGTTCTTAAAAATTTATTCAAATCCCTCCCACATAAGTCCTTGTTCATATATAGCTTGGTAGTAAAATCCCACCATTGGCGTGCATGGTCCTCCAGTATATATACTACTAATCTCACTTTTTTCAAAAAAAATTATAAGGAAATAAAAAACATAGTTCATTATTTTAGTCCACACATCTTATATTTCAAGTTCTAAATCCCCCAAAAAGATTAATGGATTATATTTCTAAAATTTCATAGAATAATCCACCTGATGTGGTTCATCATTTCTATTTCCATTATAAATATCATGAAAAAATGAACAAATCTACTATAAATATATTATTTTACTTTTAGTTCAATTAAAACCACATTCTCTACAACCACATTTAAATGTTTCTAGATCATTTAATTGATTCCATTTCTTAAATGAGAGAAAAAAATTATTCCTTAATCACTTGAAACAAGAGGAATGTAATATGAAAAATCAACAAAAGAAAAAATCATTATTAGTAATTTATACTAATCATTAAATATTAAATTATAAAAGAAGTCTTATTGTGAAGTCTCATTACTATTTCATTTTATTATACAATCATCATCTAAACCCAAAATAAAAGATATTTCAGTACACCTCGAGGATTCTAAAATACATTTTTTACCTAGACCACTTTGGTAACATGAAGGTCAACACAAATAGGTTAGCTATTTTTTGTATTATATATATTTTTCTATATCCTTGATACTAGACCAATCTGATGGATTTACCAAGACAAATACCATTTTTAATATCCCCACCCAAACCACAATCATGGGTTGAGTCATTGGAGAATCTTACCATAGGAGGCATCCCCAATACACCAAATAATGGAAAAAAAATTCAAGGGGTTTTTGAGAAATTAATGGTGATTTTCTATTTATAAATAATAAAACATGTCAAAAAAAATATATAAACAACCGACCCAAATATATTATTCTTGAGTATAAATAATATAAGAAAACTGAAAAACCAATAAGCCAACAATTTCATATCAGTAGTGAAAAGATATAACTAGGCGACAGAAGAATACTAGTGGATTTCCCTATGAAAGAACACTTATGTGGAATCAATCCAACTAAACTATAAGAAACAATCTATGCTCCAACACTATCCCAATGAAATATAATCATGATTATCCACTAGATTTATAATATACCTTTCCAATACTTGTATCATGAATAAATACATACACATATTCACCAAAGTTCATATGTAAGTGGTGAATAATAATACCCAATAGGATTTCCCAAAGATACTTCCCAACTCATACTACAAGGATAAGAATATGTTATCTCATTGTTCAAAATATAATTTATAATAGTATTGGAACATCAAAAATATTTACCTATTTAAAAATACCAGCTTTAAAAAAAATAATTTTTCATTTATTACCCATTGGAATACCCAAAACACATTCATCAACTTACCTAGGAATTCATTTCAGGTTGCAATTCCATACTCATGAGTGGTTAATCATCTATCAACAAAGTCATCACTATGTGATCATTATCTATGTACCTCTATTTTGGAACAACACTCCTAAAGGGTGATGTACTATGAAAATATTAACACACACCACCCATTTATACCAATTTCTCAAACCAATTCATTCCACATAAATTCATTTTTTTCTTTTAAAAAATAAAATTTAATTTTTTTCTTTCACCAATGAAACCCATAATTTAAAAACCATAATTTAAAGGGGAATTAAAAAAAACTATTCAAATTAGCATGATTTCCAATACATAAAACAATAGGGTTTTCATTTATGAATTCATAAAATGTTTCGTTTGAAAATAAAATCACTAAATTAAATGAATACAAGACATTCTGTTCTATAAAATGAACAACTGAGAGAGAAGACACCTACCACTAAATATGTGATGAAAACAAATAAAGACACAATGAATCCTATAAAACTAGGCTCAAAACATTATACCCTTAATAGAACCAATCATGATCTCATCGAAACACATTGTAGATAATTTTTCTATCTATAAATAATCAGATATAACATTCTATGTTAGAATATATAATGAGATCTAAATAAAAAATTATGAAACATACAATTTCCTTTGATTTACGCTATCTAATGCACTTAGATCCACACAAACCAACTTATGGGTCAAAGGTAACTACCAAAAAACATTGGAGAGGATTAAATTATTAGATCCAAAGAGGATAGGTGAAAATTGACTGTTTTATGGGTTAAAAAAATGTTCAATTTTATTTATTAAAGAATTAATTATATGTGTGATGACTAGTATAGATGGTTTTGAAAACCATGTGCTAATTGTCCACATGCTACTTCCTCCATACCCCTCCATTGAATGGTTGGTTTTCATATCTTGTATAAGGTGGACCAATAATTTCCCCCTCTACATCCATTTACATTGTTCCTCTATGGAACCCGTATGGTTTGGAAAAAAATTGTCCAACCTCTTACCCTTATATGCTTATCGCACGGTTTACTAGGGAAAACCACACATTTTCCTCTAACTATTATCAAACCACTCACCCTTACCATCACATCCAAAACAAACTACAACTATATAAAAACTCCTGAAACACAACCCATGTATTATCAAAAATCATACTAAATAATAAAAATGGTATATTACTTGAAACCATCGGTGTTACATATCCACACATAGACACTAATTATCAACCATCATCATCACACATCATAACCAATGGCTCAAATTATACCTGATTCCCACACATCCCACATTCATCATGAATCATTTTAGATTCCCATTCCTCAACCAAAAAACTACTTTTTTTCAATTAACACATATGGATATCATTCACCAAAAACCATTATGAAAAAAAACTAGCACGCCCACATCATATTTCTAAATATCAATGGCTCCCTGATATACTCTAGAAACTTCATCTTAATAACATGTAATAGACTTGATTTGAAACTTCAAAATACTTTTCCTCTCAATGAAGTCACACTCACTTCTGGCCAATTCCACCACTACCTGACATCCTATCGACATTCACAACCGATATGTACAGATGAATCTCAACTACTGACTCCTACTACCACTCGTGGTTCGACCCCATATTCATGGGACATACCTAATCCATCACCCCAAACAGTGTGTATGTCTATCTAGAAAAATAATTCCAAATATCTCATATAGTTGATTTCTCAACACTGTTTTAGTGGTTAATTAGAATAGTCCCAAACACACCCATTATTTTCACACTATAAACACCTCGTCAACAACCCTCTTTGTGTTAGAAGCATCAATCCTTTTCTCTAAACACCCTAATAGGTATCTTAAAATCCCCACATATAGATACCTACAACTCTACTACCCATCTCAGATAATTACACTAATTAGCTGTGTATACTAACATCATTCAAGTTTTTCTATGATATTAATTCTTGGTTAGTTTCCTCTAAATATCAGGTCAACCTGAAGATATTCAATTATACCGTCATGGGATATTCTAAACCATTTTTCAAATATCACACCTTATATTTATCATATACCTCTATCATTGGTAAAAACTATTGTAGATTTATAAATATCATTCCATATTCCATAACATAAGTTTCTCCTTATACCATGTTTATAAACCCATTATCTTTGTTTCGACTCAACATATAAGGAAAGAAGTTCTCAAATATCCTCACCTCAAAATCCTACTAATTCATCCCCTCAATTTTATATTCCCATAAATATACATTACACTAACATTTTTTTGTCTCATGGGCATATATAAATGTAGCTTTAGCCTCTAACAAGGTAGAGTATTCACCTAATCAAAGATCCTCTCTATTGTCTAAAGATAATATTTTAAAACATGGGGTCCACCCTATATATGAAATAAAGGAGAATGTTCAGAATAGAACTTCTATTTCATGTATTCCATGGAAGTATTAGCTCCTTGTTCTTCCCAATCGATGCTCTACTTATCCCATATAAGTATTTTCCCAGGACAATTTCCAAACCACTACCTCATCATCTCTATATATTATGGATTTTCATCCAATAGTATTTATAGAACATGGGGTGAAATGAAAATAAGGTTCCTTAGCACTATGGTGAGGATTTCATGTCAGTATGAATGGAAATTTAATTTATAGTGTAAGTATTCAATATAAAAAATAAATTGTGTATCTGAAAAAGAAAATTTTAAAAAACACATTATAGGATTAAAAATAAGTTATAAATGAAACAATAATGCATTAAATTTGTTAATTTTTAATAAAATATAAAAAATATAAAAACAAATAAGTTGGTAAAAAAGAAAATAAAAATTATAATACAAATAAGAAAATTAATAAATAAATGTAGGTTTCTCAACTCTAAAGAAGGGTGCGAGTATGGAGGGTATTTGATTAATTTTTTCTAGTATAAGTGTTGAATAGAGGGGGATAGAGATCACACAATATTTTAGGAGGTTTAAAAAAAATAAATGAAAAACATGTTGGTTCTTGTAGTGAGAGATGTTAACATGCTATTGGAGACATTGCATGAACTAATGGCATGCAATTTTATATGTTGCTTACCAAGGGCATGAAGTGGCACAAAAATCCATGGTGTAGTTTATATATCCATGGAACACACCATGGTGAACCCTTAACAAATATGGTCATGTCTACCTAAAAACCTATACCAAAATATCTTTCTCACCACCCCCCTCTGAGGCCTCATTTAGTGCATACCCCAATGGCACCATGTATCTTCCATTTTAAATTTCAATTAAAGATTGTTTAGGTGGAATCTTGTAGAAAAGTGAAAACCATTATTAATATATATATATATATATATATATATATATATATATATATATAACAATTTAGATATAGAAAATAAGTAATGTTGTAGTAGGTAGTGCATCACACTCGCTTATACACAGCCCTACCCATAGCAAAATCCCACATCATCAGGGCCTTAAGGCCCCACCTACCCCTTTATAGTATTATGTACCACACACGCCACATGCACACATAATACACATGATTATAACACTTTGAACCAGATACCTAGTTTTATATAGTATAATTACTACAGGAAGATATATGGGAATAAACCATATAGGTTATTGTTAATACTATAAACAAACAAACCACATTCCCTTCTAAAACCAGATTTACAGTCATAGGAAGGATCATACAAGTCAAGTGAGTCACACATTCCTATACGGATGATTAATTACATCCACTTAACTATAAATCCAATAGTCCAAAATATAAATCAATAACATCAAATACCAATTTTTCCATTTCAATAACTCAATCATAATCATAAAACCAAAACAACAATCCCAATTACCCTAGAAACTTGGATCTTAGATTATACATTTGATGGCTAGGCACAAAGCATGAAATTTTTTCAATTTTATGAAACATCCCTAAAATTAAATCTACTATATCCCAACTATAGAATAAAACATTCTTAATACTATTAATATAAATTGGATTTGATACAAATTTTAAACATCCCAACCATGATCAGTCAACAGTAACCAAACCTAATCACTAATAGACCTCAGGAATTCCTCCCAATATACTAGAGGAAACAAACCAGTAGTGAGGGTATAATAGGTAATATTGTGGATACTGTAACCTATCAATTTAAATACTATTTAAAACAATACAAAAATAGTTGAAGGTGTAATAAACTGAACGAAATATCACATAAAAACATAAAAATCTATAATATACTACAAAATCTGAAAAAGGCACATCTTTATTATTATATAAGATTGGTATAGGTCAAACATAATATTCATGGGGTTATAAAAATTTACAAGTGTAAAAGTAACCCAAATAAATTTCCATCTTAACATTGAGGAACCACCAAGCCCATCATCAAATCCACAACATCCATATCATGCACCATCAACACCCCCATCTATTAGACTACAAACACTGATCCCTTTATTTAATATATTTATTTATAAATAAGGTTTTAATGTATCTTAGAGGTCCAATATAGGGTGTGAATATGAATAGGGTAAGTCAACACTAATTGGGTCCTGAGATAATATCTTTAGGCATAAATTTGCATGAAAAAAATGAAATAGGTGACAAAAAATGCTATATACACAAGTATATACACACCATGATCAACTATCCATGGTGATATTTTTAACTAATATATCAAATGTTAGAGTGGGATACCCATGGTTTAGGAATGTGGAAGCTCCCAAAATCGATAAATTAATTTCAATTCACTTGATGTTACCTGAAAACCCATAATGATATAAGATTCCTAAGTTTCACATGATGCCTTTAAGATAAATCATCATATCATATCATAAGTAAAATATTCATGTAAACCCTTGAACAATAATAATGTCAATTTCCCTATGAAACCAACTACTAGATTTTGGATTAACATATGAATAGTTTCCATATACAGTGATCACCCACTCCCATCCAATGGTCTTAATCACCACACATGTCTTGTAACCGGCTATGATGTATTACTCCTCTGAGAAAATTATCAACACCATTACCCCTATGTATCTCAATATAAATAGGATACCTCCACAAACTAGGTCTAAAAACCACCTCAGGGAGCATTCCCTATTTTAAGACAACCCCAAAGGCCTATTTCACCATGATTATTTAAAATATCCAATAATTTATAAACATAACTCGATGAAACTCTATTAATAACTATGGTAAATTTCAAAACCATCTAAGTCACCTAATCAAACCATGCCATCCCATTTCCACACAATCCCCACTAATCAGGTTCCCAAGTAACAACCTTGAGCTAAACATTATTATTAACGTTAATTTTTACACATAGTGAATTTTCATACACTATCTGAATATATAAAGTGAGAATAAAATACATAATTTACCATATGAGACTACCCATAAGTATCTCACATGAACAACTAAAACCTCATTTTTTTCTATTATTAGTTAGATATACATTATCACTCATTCTCAATTATCACATGATTATAAAGAATGCATATAACACATTAAAAGGATAGGAATCACCTACATAGATATAGAAGGACTCCAACCGTCGAATATATAGATATGATTCAACTCCAAAGTGTGAATTAAAACAAATCTATCCAAACCCATAAAATCAGGTATTCTCAATTATAGATGAATAATTAGTGGTAAAAATAGAAAAAAACTCTCAAATACAATTATCCTTACCCAAGGAAACCTCACTATATTTAACATCAAAAATAAAGGGCAACCAATGAGACAGAGATCTCGAGAGGGAGGAAAGAATGAGAGGGATAAAGTTAAAGTGTGATCTTCCTACTACTATCTGAAATGAGGCTAATCCCTCATTTAAATATTAATATAAAATAACCAATTAATTTTAAAAAAAACTAAAAACATTGTACATAAATATGTGACCCCTCACTTATAAAGTAATTCCCACTATCAAGACAAGCCTGGGACATGATTCTGCATTATCATGGGGTTTCATACCTCCCCATTGTTTAAAAAACCCCCAATATCATTTCTTGATTCACATTATGTAATTAACCTCCCCCTCATTGTACAAAGAGTCTCACTATAACCCTAATCGGGGTGAAATCTTCTACGTAGCAGTATGATCTATAACTAACCCAAAATTTTAATCTTACACAAAGAATTTTTATTCAGACACAACACTCTTCATAAATTAATAGACCATGTTTTGGTTTTATCTTATAAATATACAAAAATTATTCTTAATATATTCTATGTTATTTATACATGAAACCCAACCATTATGAATTTCCTTATATTATGGCATAGTCATTGACAATTCCCTAAACATTTAATCATAGGGAACTAATCATCACACTATAGTTTCCATCGACTATGGTGTGACCAATAATATACACAAAAATTTAATCTGATGTTGATCCTCACCATTCCATGATTCCATTCATTTTGATGTGGTTTCCCCCTACTAGATCATTTTATCCCCAAACTCAAGAAACCCATTTGAGACTTGATTTCATGCCAATTTAGACACCTAGAGATTGTCCAAATACACATGGTCAACTCATGATTTTGGATAAATTACCTAACCTAAATACCCATGATATTATTTTATTCTATTTACACCTAAAATCATACTGTTGAAATGGAAATATATACATATATTTTTATTTCCCCCCATAGGAGAACAAAAAATAATTTTAATTATATTTAAAAGAATCATTATTTCACTACTCCCACAAAATAATGTAGTTTTAGACAAGGTTTTCTATAATCTCTCAAATCTTTGATTATCCTAATTTTTATCTTATTATGGTAACTTCAAGGGGTGAGTTGAAGTTATTACTAAATTATAAAAATATGCCTCATTAGGTTGTAGTTCATAATATTGATTACTTTAAACTAAACATTGTGAATAAATATAAACAATTACATGGAAAATTAACAATTCATAAGATTCAAAGTACTATCAGAACTATAAAATCTATGTGGATTGAGAAGAATATAAATAGTCAAATAGTATTCATAAAAATATGATATAGTTCCATATAAAAAATTTTAATCCCCTAAAAACATTATTAATGAAATTATTTTTGGGTTCATATAATCTCTTTTAATTCAATACAGTGATAGTATCATTCTTCGATACATTTAAACTATGTTCCTAAACCGAACCTATTTGATATAAAAGATCAGAACTGGAAAATCATATTCATGTACCTATTTAATCAAATATTCAGAGAACATGATCAAACCCTAAATATTATTCAATAATGAATATTTTCATCACTATGTCATTTTCCCCTGGAATTTTTTGATCATATATATTCAAAATTAAAATGAATACAATAATAAACAAAGTTCTTTTCTAATAAATCAACATAGAATTTAAGCACTTAAATCACTAAGAAAATAAAATATCTCTATTATAGGGTTCATAGTTATCTCTAGAATATCAACATATAATATTTTTATCATTCTAGTATATGGTACTCGTAGTCTTGGACCTCTATTTATATTTTCTAACCATAGTAAAAAATTTGTAATTTATAGGGTGACAATTGACCCTCTAACTATTTTGGACTTCCCTCAACATTATATTATATTTATACGTTTATTAGGTTATTCATTGATATATTTATAAATGTGAATTGTTTTTAACATAGTAATGTGTATGTTAAAATTATATAAAAATGTACTTAAATTAAATTCATGTTATCTTAAGTAAAATATATTGTGTTGTATTTTGATTTATCAAAACTAGTTTTTGGAAGATTTCTTCTTGGAAAATTTCATAATAATCTCCCCCTTTTGGATTATCCTAACACACATTAAAAATGATAATTTTTAAAGAAACAAAACTATAAAACTCACCATAATTCTAGAAATAAATTCCCCTTATGCCCCCACATAAAATATTAAAGTATTTTTGAAATTTAATATACCATAATTTTCACCCCCTTAGTGAATTTTAAAAATTAATTCGGATACTTAAATAATTATAATAAAAATTATAAGAGAAAAATAAATGAGGAATAAAAATTTTATTAATTTATAATGGAAAATAAAATAGTGAAATTAAATATTTATGATTTTTTTTGATTCCACAAACCATTTATCAATATTTATCAATATATTTTATTGATCTTTTATTTTCCGTTAGACTAATTCATTCTCATTGTGAATTTTTTGAATCAATAACTCTTGGTCCTAAATATATAAATTCATATTATTCATATTGTTGAATTTATAAAAATAATCATCTTTTATAGTTATAAAATCTAACTTAATATAAAAATGTTGATCTATTACCTCTTTTTAACATTGAAGAGATTGAGAATCCTTGACCGGATTATTTTTAATGGTTAGTCTTGTACAGTTTAAAAGTTAAATAGAAATGAAATTATTCAAATTTCTCATGCATGAATTCTATCAAGTAATTCCTTCTTAATTATTTGATAAATTTATAGAGACTTTAAGTTTGGTAAAGTGATTAAGATAAACTTCATTACCATCTATAATATTTATTGAATCATTATCCAAAACAAATTGATTAACCCTTTGAAAAACTTTCTAGGAATATTTTGATCTTTCAAACCTATTTTCAGTAATATCCAATCGAATTTTCTTAGGTTGATACTTCATCCCAATAATAACTTCATCAAAACCATTTATTAACTGATTAACTTATTATTTATCCTCCCTATTTTTTCTTGATCCTACCAAATTTTTATTTTCTAGACTTCATTATATCTTGGAACTTGTCTCTTTAAAAGATTAATATAAATATTATAAATATTAATATTTCCATATCTTTTAAAACGCCTTAAATATAAATTTCATCTTCTAATATTTTTCAGTTAATGAACATCGAGATATTGAATCAGAAGATGTAGTATTCTCTAATGATGTGGAGACTAAAAATTCATGAGGCATATCTTTTTTTATGTAACATATATCCTAATTGGTAGTTTTGTGTCCTTATATTTTTATCTTTACCAAGGTATATGTTGTTAAATATATTCCTAAGTGGAATGCAAATCACCATTTTTTGTCTTTCATTAACATTTTCTTATTGGAATATCTAAGAAGATAGGATTATTTTCAGACAAAAATTCTTCCTAACTAGCCTCTCTAATTGAAATCTTGGATAATAAGTTTCTAGGGTAATTAGACTCAAAATACATATTCTTTTGTTTCTCAATCTCTATATGTTTCTCTTCATCAATTCTTAATGTTTTAGCTTCCATTTTCCTAATTCCAAAATAAGATTTATTCTTTTCATAGTGAACTATATTTATTTCTTATTATTAACTCTTTTTTACTACTTTTAAACCGATAATTGGATGCTAATTTATCTTCTTTAAATTCATCGATTTCCAAAATACAATCTTTCTTATTATTTAAAAACTGAACAGGAAATTTATTATCCTCCTTCCACTTTTTCATTTGTTCTATTGACTTCTTTTATGACTTGATTTTTCTTAACTTTTTTATTTATGGAGTTATTTATTTTTCAATAGGAATTATATTACATAGAATTAAATTCTAGCCTCATCATGGTTACTAATTTAATGTAATATTCCATTATCCTTAATAGAGTTGTGAAATACATTATTCTATCCCTATATGGCTATTTTAATTACAATCACATTTAGAAGAAATTAATATGAAATAATATTTTATTTACCTAAATCAATTCATATAAACTCAATATAACCCCACACGAACCAGATTATACTGATTTCCTCATTACAACAAGTAAATCAAATTCAAAAACATATTAATTTTTAAATGTTTCTTTGTCACCCTTCCTCAGAATTAGAAACCTTATACACAGTAAAAACTATCAAATATTATGGTTCAAGGTGTACCATCTTTGGAATGTATTAATTTACACAAATACGACATTAAATATATTTTATCCTTTATAAAATATTCTAAAAAATATGTTATTTTATTTGATATAATGAGTGGATAACCCTATAGAGATAGTCCAATAGCTTCCATAAATTTATTCAAAGTCAAAAAAAATTCTTGTTCCTAGAAAACAAAATTAACTCTTTTATATCCTCTATTATTTTCAAAATATTTCATTGAATATAATTTTTTTAAAATAAAGGATAATATATAAAAAAATTCTTTATTGGTAGATTAATTTTTTCTCTCATTTGATCATAAATATCTTGTTTGAGTAGAGACACGTACTTGTCATACCAATTAATATTTATCAATTTTCATGTACAATATCCTATGGTTTTATGTATACAAATAATCCCATTTTATTAATTTAAATATGGATGAAAAAATATAATGTTATTAATATATATTTTAAAAAATAACTATTAAAAGGATGTGGTGTTAATGGTACCATATATAAGAAATCTTGATAAACATATGTCACTGATCATGAAATGATGGATTATATAATCATAGAAAAATAAGAAAATACTCTATAAATATCTTTTTAAATTAAAATAATTAATTTCAAAAAAATATGGTCACTTATTTTGTTTGAACTTTTAAATTAAATAGAAAAGAGAAAATAGAAAATAGAAAATGAACTTCTAGATTTCTTGTTTTTAAATAGAAAGGGATTTTGAATTAAATTTTTTTTTTATGATATCATCTAATATAAAAATCTGTTATAATATTTTTAAAATTATTATTCAATAATAATTTATTGGATTAATTATCATATCCAATTTTATAGTCTTATATAAAATAATGTGTAGTTGAAGTAAAATTTATAGCAATTCAATATAATAAATTTTCTAACATTACTTTACAAGTTTTTCTATATAAGGATAATAACTACATAATCCTAATATTGTAACATAAATGTGATCATTGCCATATTATATTCTATATATATATATATAAATTTCAAAATAAAATGGTTTGGTAAATATATTAGTAAACTGATATTTAAATATGATAAATTCATGAATAATATCTACTTTCTATGGATGATTCTATAGGAATTAGTGTATTACATATATTTATATTTCACATGATTTATGTGATTAATTTTTAGATAAATAAATATCATTGTTTCATAAATAATAATATTTTGAGTAAAAATCATTATTAAATTACTGAGGTTGTTTTGCATCTACAAAAATTGGGTGCAATAACATCCAGATATTTTATATTCTATTCATTAGTAGGTATTGTTATTTAATATTACTTATTGTTGGTCCAAGAATCTAAATCCTCACATAAGATTTGACATGTTCCAAAATTACTTTTCAAATCCATTTTGTAACCACTAAATTATACATCTAAATAACTATTTTGAATAAAAAATGATTTATAATTATATAACATTACATGTTATGAAGACCCCTTAAGATGATTATAGATCTATTTAACTATCTTAATATTGTAATTTTTAATTATCTCAAACTCCAACACAATAAAATAGTGTAAAATATATGTTTATCCAACTGTAATGTAATATAAAATTTCAATCATCAGTATATAATGTTTTTTTCTTATAGTTTTCTTGATTCGTCAATATCAAGTTTATAAGAGGTATTTATTGGAGTACTAATACATGAATATTTATAAAAAAACATCTAAAAATATGAGAAATATATGTAATTTGAGTATAATTATTCATTAAATATTCTATTCTATTCAGAAGATAATAAATATCTTATTTTGAATCATCATATTCCTCTCGAATTTACTTTATATAAGTCCTTAAAAATTATATTAAAGTTAAATTTTGGTGTATCTAAAAATAATTTCATCAATATAGATTTTTATGATTATAATGTCCTTAAAAAACATCCTGATAAAAATAATGGGATCATCCATTTATTTGAAAAAAAAATATCAAGTAAAAAATAGATAATATATCATAATTGGCCCTTAGAGATTGTTTATATTGGTAAAGTTACTTGGTTTGTTTATAAACATCTTCTAAGATATTCAATTATTCAAAAAATATTAATGTATTTAACATTAAATTTCCACTGAACATATGCATTAGGGAAATAAGTATTTATATCCATTTGAAATAATATAATGTTTATATAAGTGGTGAAGACTAATATAATTTGAATAAATTAAATTCAACCCATCAGAGAGAAATACTATTTGTTTTTATTCCCTATTCTTGATTATAAAATTTAGAAAAAAGACTGGCCATATTCTAAAAAGTTGTGGTTGAATTGGATTCAGACTCTCTAATGTTGAGATGCTTAGATTATCTTTAATAAAAACATATTCAATTTTCAAAATATATTGTTAAGGAAAATATTGAGACATTATCTATTACCAATTTTTTTCCATTTATGGAATCATTAATAGGGTATGAATTTATGTTTTATAAACAGATAAAAATTTCCCCCTTTATGAAATAGTAGTTTAGAAGATAATTATTTCCAAAATAATTGTAAAAATCATATATTTAGTGTGTAATAGAAAATAAATATTTAATAATATAAATGGAACTTTCGTAATTATAAAAATTAAAATTATAAGTAGAATATTAATAGTACAAAAGAATATATATCAATATGATGGAGTTATGGATAAAATTCAACAAGATCCTAAATATATTATTAGAGGAATAATATTTATGTTCATATCTTATAAACCTCTTCACTTTTATTCCAAATTATTAGGATGACCTCTCCAAAAATATTTAGCACCATGTTCTGGAATACAACATATACGATAAAAAATATCATAAGAATCAAGTAATATCACTTTAATTATTTCAATTAATATTGTACGCACATGCTATTACCCTATATATTATTTAATTATAAACTCTAGTGAAACTGAATCTTTACCCCTATGATTTATTTGATTACATGGGATTAGATGTAGAATTATTACAATAAGAAACTAAGATATTTTAAAATAATAATACACAAAACAAAATAACATAAATCATAATGAAAACTATAAAAAAATATAATTCTCACATAGGTAATGATCATCCCAATATTGATGGAACATTTGATTTTCTGTATTTTATCAACTGTTCCTTGGAGTTTTGTTCCCCTATTTAAAATCTGTTGTTGAAATGTTTTTTAAAATCCATAATGAGGTATTTGGGATAACAACTATCACTGTTAAAATTTTAGACTTTATTTTCCATTATCCTCCATTTATATATAGATCAGGTAATTCATTAAGATGTTCTAAATCAGGGAAGGTTTTAAATATATTAATTTAAATTTATTATTTTTCAAAAAATGAGTTAAATAAAACTTATTTTTTCTCAAGTAGAATATGAAGTGTGATGTGATTTATTAAAACAAGGATATTCAATATTTCATTTTATAAAATGGATATTCATTGGTAAATGTGAAATTATCTTAACTCCACACTACCCATTTCTTTATTGACCCATCTAAAAACAATTTCATCATATTTATTACACAATCTTCATTTACATCTTACTCAATCATATTTTCATAGGTACTAAAATTTAGATTATATATCTATATTTATATTTAATGATGAATCCTAAACTTAGAGTACTTAATTATTATTTTATCACTAGCTTGTATTACTACGGAATATGTTATTAATCTCATTGATATATCTGATGGGTTTAGGAGGGATGAAACTAAATGTAAACATGGTATAAGACAACACCAAAACCCAAAAACATCCAATATTTTTCTATAAATTATAATTGAATAATAAAAGTAATAAATAAATAGGGTACCTTACACCTTGATGATCTATAATTCCCTATATTTATATGAGGTTTAGATCACTAAGGGGGATTAATAGGTTTCTCTCTCATAGGATATCTGTAAATTTCATGAATCGATTGATGCTTTGTAAGAATCTCTCTAAAGACATGGTCATATAGAACCATGAGTTTAAAGGTAGTAGAAAACTAAAAGATAATAATAATATTGGTTTTCAAGAGTTATAACGTGAGTAATGACTCTCATACTCATCAACATTCCTTATTAAGGATTATACCACTTATAAAAGGATTACATTACTAAATTTTTTTCCAATTTTTATGAGAAATTTCTCAAACATCCATCAATATTTCAGTTCCATGAAGTATATTTATTTAATTAATAATTGATCTATGTAATGACTAAATAAATTTTCAAGCTATTCAAACTCCTCATTATTGTTATCTAATGATAAATAATCGATCAAGATAGCATTTACAATGGATTATCAAGTGAATAAATAAATTATCTCAAATTGTTAATGAAAATTCCCACCCCCATGGAATGATAACCCTTATTAAATCCTGTTGTATTCCAATACACACCATGGAATGTTCTAAGCCATTCTATTGTAGTTATGTCCTTTAGTTCATATTTCATGAAATTTCTCACTTTTAAAAAAGCATTAAATACTATGTACAATTTAACCTTATATCATACCATATGTAACAAGATGTGAATATATATCCAAAACTCCATAAATATATATTCTATTTTTTTAGAAAAATATAACATTAATTTTTGGCATATGTAACAACTTATGTAACAAACTATAAAAATATATTGATAACTTCTTTTGGAAATCTTCTAAAACACTTTTGTGGTAGATCTGAATTTTTCATAAGCTCGACCTCAATTGAGAAACAAAAAGTGTGACACCATGGGACTTTATATTGTTTTCAATAATTATTAATTCTTTAACCCTTAGATAAAATCAAATAGTAGGACCTAGAAAATGATCAATGCTACTCAAGATAAAAATGGATTTGGAATGATTTTTATCAAACACATGTATCTTTATACAAGTGTCTACCAACTATATAATATAAATTTATGAATAATAATATAATCTATTTGTCTATGAAATCATTTATCCATTGGAAATTTATTATTTAAATCCCATACTGGAACTTAAATGGTCATGATTCTTCGAGGATAAACGAACTAGGTTCATGAATACATCACATGTCATTTATCTAAGTGGATGATCATATCATGTGTCCCTCATCCAGGTAGATAATAACATCACATGCACCATAACATGGTATATAAATACACTCCCTCATTCTATCATAATTTTGGGACAAAATTTTATAGTCTTAAAACAATATGAAATATCTTATCTAATTCAAGATTTAACTAATGACATGATCAACAACATATCCAACCATCCCCTAATTAGTTAAGCCTTGATGTTTTCATAAGAAAGGTATCAAAGTATAAATTTTATCAAACTAATTGTATTTCCTTCCAAGGTTACGGGGATTCAATATGAAACATGCACCCCAAGAATATAAATATATAATGTCTAATAATCCATGTGGTGTACTTGGTAGATCACCCAGCATTGAAAACTCATTTTGTGCCTTATGAGTATATTCTGTATATCTATCAAAACTGTACAATTGAAAACATTATCATGTTTCTATAAGTTTTAATAGTTCATAACCAACATTGGTAAGGGATAACTCAAATTCATACTTTGTTTGGCCAATTATCATTACAGTGGAAGTAATATATGTAGCCAACAAGAAAAAATGATAATGTATGATTTCATTTCATATAACATGATATATTTTATATTATTAAACTCCATTAAAAATAATATCAAAACCATACATAAGAATCCATCTAATCATATCCCACATAATATCCCACCATAAATTCCATATTCTCACTATAATATTTAGGTTTTTTTCAACTCATTAATCATCAATTAAATTTCTACCACATCTCTATATGACCATATGATAAAACCCTCCCACTACCTATATTGAAGGACATTGAATTATTATTTATTAGATAAATTACTCTTTAATGGGGCAGACATGGAAAAAGTACATAGATTGATACCGCAGATTACATGGACATATTTCCCAAAGGCATAAAACCCTTTTTACATTTTTCATTAACCTATTTATACTAAAAAAACCCCCAACATAGCTTTAGTATGTGTTCCTAGCTCACAACATGATGCTTTGGTGAGATTTTACTTTCCACACACAAATCCATATGGGAAAAAATATAGTGGTCTAACATCATTATCCCTCCCTGTATGTGTTTTTTTCAGATCCTCCTAATTACTTCTATCACTTTGTTCTATCTTCTTTGAGGTAGCTCCATTATAGTAGAACTATCATACTTTGATTTCCTAGAGGCCCAGTGGTCCGGAAACCTAATACAACACGTGAAATCTAAATTTGGTTGAATATTTAGAAATAATTTAGTGACCTTATATTGTAGAAACTACATTACTCACATGGCTACTGTACTACTATGGTCCCTCTATAATTGTTTACCTAGATTTTATCCTAGGATTCATGTTTGATTATGGGGAGTCTATGCCTCTTAGATATGTATCCAACTATAATAAAACCCTCCCAATTAACTATTAAATGGGTAAAATTTATAAATAAAAAATTCTATAATTATAATATTTATGAAACATAATAATAATGTTAAACTCTTTGAATATAGTATTTAAAGTTTTTAGCTCATGGATACCTTTTGATAACCCCACCAGACCGTATCCTTTATAACTTACTGAAGGGTGGAAAAAAGTATTGAAATGGATATCATGATATGATATCTAGGACATGGGAGAAACACTACACCTAGAAAACCATACCTAAATGTATATCCTCTAAACTCACTCATAAAAGAACTATTAGAAGATAAATATAGAAATAACTCCATGTCACAAAAACAACAAAAGTTTTACATGGGTTAGAATTTCATCATAATCCATGGGGGAATATTGAAACTCATTTATTAAAGAAAGAAGATGTTTATTTTTATTTCTTTATCATATATTTCACATGTTATATGCCCTATAAAATATGGTGGACTATACTCGATGATTTCAATAGTGACCTTCATCTCATATTTATGAGATGATTCCCACCTTTCCAAATCTCCATGAGAAATCTCTCCATTTTTTCAATGACTTACATTGCCTCATATATTATAACTATTTAATAGTTTTATCTACTAATACATTAAAAATATGAATATTTTTCATTTAAATGTTTCTAAAAACCACACACCTCTATGATAAGTTATCAATGGTATCTTTTTTCTTGTGCCTTCCAGCCGTATCGTCTAATTGTATCGCCTGACTGAACTATTCAACTCGCATCATCAGTATGCATCATCTGATAACATCATATATCATATAGTTCTTAATATCTTCTAGCCGACTAACATTTGGGAATCCTATACCCTATCCATTCCCACTCCACCATCATCATTAAAACGATCAGAAATCATGTCATCATATTTACTTCTTTTGATGAAACTAAAAACTTAGTCGAAAAATGTTTTTTATAGTCGATCCTAACAATATACCACTAGAGGATCATTTTTAAATATTCACTACCAATTACTCTATTAGATTACGTATGATTCATTCATATCTTGAATATTCCATTACTGTTATCATGGATCCCTATCATATAGTTTTTTCATCCCATACTGACTATTGTGCACCACTGCCTCCACACATCCTAGACTATGCCATTTTCTATCATGTCTACTAGATTTAAATTACCTTATATATTTTTATATTCCACACTTTTTCCTCTAACAATATAAAATTTATGTTATAATCTTGTTTAATTTTATTTTTACTTGAAAGAAACATTGGGTTTTTATTTAAGTGAATGGATCTTTGTGAGTCACAAAAAGGGATCTCATCACCTTTATTTTATTATATATCCTCCAACAGCCCTATAATCCAAATAAACTCCTCCCTAGATTTCTCCGGTGCAATGTAATCTATTTGTTTCTTGAGATTATGACTTACTATTGATATTTTAATCACTACATAACTTTTATTCCTCAAAAAGTGAACACATAATCAGTTATTCTTTTCTGGGGTCTTCCTCTCCACTAATGTAAAAGTCTAAAAACCCTTGAAAAGGATAATATATTTAATAGAAAAGGTTCATGTTTTTTGAACCCATTAAGTGAAAAAGCAATCCATTTAATAGCTTACAAGTGTTCTATTCTAGGTGTTTTCACGTATCTTCTAACAACATCCACAACTTGGGTAATATCTAAATGAGAATAAACAATGTAATATATTAAGATCCAAAAACAGATTCATATTTAATGTTCACTATTTACAAAAACATATCCTCTATTCATGATTCCTCCTATATTATCATTGTGAATTGGCTAACTAGAGGTGTCGTCTAGGGTTTTCTTCTTTCCCATGATAAAGTGTTCCATCTTATTTCAGAAATAATCTAACTGGATCAGGTATAATGTACTTGAACTTAAGTCTCCCACTATGTTCATCCCCAAAATCAAATTTCTAGATCAAGATCCTTCAAATCGACGATTATGACCATTTTAACCTTCTGTTTATTGATTCATCACGTTTCAAATCCTATGAATAATATATCATCAACATTGAGAGGTAATATGATGAAAATATAATTAAAAAAATCCTTCGAGTAATAGAGATGGTCAAAACATCTCCAAATTAACTCTCACTCTATCTTAAATTTGTTGAATTTTTTATACTAATTCCTTAGTGCTGGCTTTAAATTTTAAAGAGTCTAGTTTATCATGCACAATAGATTATAGTTTTTATGATTTTAGAAACTAATAATCTTCTCCATATATATTTCCTAATTTAAATCCCAATAAAAAAAATTACATTATATACCACTAATTCCATGGAAACCATACTAATCACCATCTGAATAGTTGTATATTTAACAACTGATAAGAAAATATATATGAAATTCATACCTTCTATTAATTTAAACCACTTAAAAATATACTAGGGTTGTACATACATACACCATATCCTTCCACCATCAACTAATAAACACATTTATATTGATAGAATTTCTTCAAGGTAGGTCTCTCCATTAGCTCCCATGTTCCGAAAACATGGAAGGAATAGATCTCATCCTATAAAGATAACTCCCCAAAATTCAAACCTTTAAAACTTCTAGCCTCTTCCCATGTATTTATATCTCCATAATTTATTAGAAGTAAGTGTTATAGATCACTACCATACCTATGAACATTAAAACTACCCTGGTATATCTCTATAACCATTTATCTGGTTGTTCTCCTATGGAAACTATAATTTATAGAGATTTATCTTTTGGATTTTTTCTCAAGATTCAGTAATTATACCCAAAACCCCATGAAATAATCCCTAAGAATTCTCATAATCCTTACCCATTAAACAATCATTTTTTTCATCCCATCTATAACTCTATTATGTTCTATATTTCTTTATGTGGTTATCGCAAACTATATTTCTTTCAACTAGTTGAACCTTCAAAATTCACCCTCCTCTGCTCCCCACCATTATCAAAATATAAGAACTTAATATTATATCTGGTATCATTTTCCACTATGGATCTCCATCTAATGAATATTCTCTATTGGATGAAGAAGACCCACACATTCTATTTTTCATCATCAGTCAAATGAACTTACTACATTGATCATCAAAGTGAATAAATATGTGATGGTATCCATACATGTTTATGCACTAACATTAACTTCCAATTATATGGAAACATACCTTCCATTTGAAAGGACACATTTCATTGATTCCTTAAAATTTATTCCTTCCATATTTTATAATTTTTTTGGCCTTTATCAACTATTTAGCATTATGTAATTTCATCCCTTTCTCACTAACATGGCATAGAAATCCATCTCATAACTTCACAGAAGTTAGTTGTATTTCATGAATCACACCACTTTATACTCTTATTATGTATAATTTTCTTTCCATTAGTACTCTTTCTACAACCATAGGGCTATATAAAATATTACCAAATCTATATAAAAATTTTGTTCAAGAACCAACATCATCTTAATATCCAGTGTAAATTTTGTTCTCTATTAACCGTAGGATATTCCACAATCCATGAAAACTCAACAAACTTATACACCTTATATGTATAGAACGGTGTCCCATACCAACTATCATGAATTTTTTATCGTCATAAAAATGTAATCTACTCAATCGTATGGAATTTATTAATTCATACATCCTTCGTTAGAAATTGAGTAAAATTAAGCTTCACACTCTATCACCCAATACTAAAGTGAATAGAGGAACTTAGAAGTAAGCCACTCCAATATTCTAAAAGGTATTTTTTAGATCAACTTCTAAAAGTATTTCTTATAAAGTAAACCCTACACAAATTTCAAACCATAATAATGTGAACTTATGATTATTCCAACACATAGACCAAAATTTTTCTGAATTTCTCCTACTTTAGTTCCTCCCTCCATTACCTTTATTATGAACCTTCCATGTTATGTATCATTATCCTCTTTCTGTGCTATAGGAATTTATAAAACATGTTTAGATATTATTTTGATAGATATACTAATTAAATACTATGTCTCAGATGTCCAGAAACACATAGTAATACTTCCTACTCAAGTAACTCACAATAATGACTGTCCCATCCTAATATTTAAGAAGTTAATATGGTGATAATAGTTCTTATTCTAGATCTTATAATTTAACCTAAATTTACTCCAAATGACTTCTTTTCCTTTTAAATTTTTTATTATTATTAGAAGAAAAAATTCCATTGATATCCTCATGCAAAAACAATATTAACTATCAAGAATTGTTTTCCCATCATGAGCTTCTAATATATACCAGAAGGGGCCATCATAAGTTATGATGTGGTCTTCATGTATTAGATATTAAAAGCCATATTTTGGGATAATCAGATCTGTATCAACCATAATGATTTTTTTTCTAGCTTCTACTAGTCTTCTATTTTTATCGCTTTTGGATTAGTACCCATCAATAGAAGATCAAGATCCTTCTATAGTAGGCAGTCCTCCATATTTATTTTTTTGACATAAAATCCATTACATTGATCTTATCTACCTAAAAAATACTCTAATCCATTTATTATCTTGTAGAAATGGTTTACTCATAACATCTTTGGGTTTACGTAATATATATATTTGGATCTTCTTAATTATATTCCCCTACAAGTCAAAGGGAAGAGTGATACTACTAAACCAATCATGGAAACATCTTTACTAGGAATTTATTGTTTGTAACACTCTAACTAAGATATAATAAAACATTATTTCTTCGTGTCTAAAATATAATAAACCAAAAAAATGGTATCCATAGAAACATACAAATAGAGGAAATAAATTGTTAGAATTGAGCCCATACGATGATGTATGAAACATAGAAGACACACTACACCCAAATATCCTTGTCACAATGTAAAACCTCCATACACATACATAAAATAACTATAATAAAAAAATACATAAATAAAACAAAAGAAAAATAAGAACATCAATTTTGTGTGGTTCAAAATTTTGTCCCAATCCATGGGGAAACACCTCAAATATTTTATTCATGTAGACAAAAGTGGAATATAATTAATTTCACACATGGACTACAAGTGATAAAACCTTATAAATAAATAATAATCAGTTGTATGCTTCCATTATATTCTACCGTATGATATTAATTTGATGAATTCTACCTTTACTAATCCCTATGGAAAATTCCTTCATTCTGTCAAGGAACTACACAACCTCAACTCTTTCACCTGGTAAATAGTTTTTTCAATTGATATATATGTAGGATGACTCTCCCACTTTTTATAATTTCCAAAAAGCCAGAATAACTCCTTAAAAAGCGATGAAGGGTAACTTTTGAATGTTCCTTCCAATTATACCATATAATCATATCTCTTTATTACACTATCAGACTTGTCTCATCCAGTAGTATCATCTCATGAAATCATCTATCTTTTAGGTCTCTATAACATCTAGGTGACCACATTTTTGGAATACTAGAACTGATTCACTATCTCTCTACCATCACCATCCAAACCATTTAAAATTAGATCATAATATTTATTCATTTTTTATGAAGAAAAAACTTATTTGGAAAAATATATATATATTCAAGTCTAACACAAACTTATTTAATTCACAACATCAAATGTTACAATGATAATAAATTATTTTTCTTATATATAACACTTTATAATTTCATCATCATCATAATTCTTGGAATCATTCATTAAAATTTTTCTTGAAGATAAATTTGGTAAAAAAATTAACTCTTTATATTAATTATTATTTAGTAACATTTCCTAAACTCTATTATGATATAAAGTTTTATTCATTTTCTATCATAACTATAAGAACCAGGACCTTCTTCTCAGGTATGTTTTTCTTTTTCATGGAGTTTTTGAGAAAAGATGTGTTTCTAGAAATTTTTAAAGTACACGCCATGTACTCTCTTGCCGCGCAAGGCCGTGTGCTGGCCGTGTCCGAGCCACACACATGGCCATATAGGGTTGATGTGGAGGCCACATAAAGAGGAGTACGAGAAATCCTAGTACACTCCGTGTACTTTGTTTTTTCATTAAACGCATCGGGGTTGCGTTTAACTGCCAGAATAGGATTCTTCCCCAGCTTCTTCGACTGAGAGCTTCCCGTAAGGCCGAGAATATCCTCCGAGCCCCCAAGCCTCTGTTCGTTCTCTGAATCGACTGTCGTCGATTGTGTTGGAACCAAAATGGTAATCTCTTCCTTCTTATAGAGCAATGTTTTCCAATTCCCCATCTTTTGTAAGTTATCGTGGGTTGAAATTTTTTTTGAATTTTTATAGATCTACAAGTTATAAGGAGTTTTAGGCCTCATGGTTCAGGTATATCGACCTCCTAGAATCAAGGTAGGTTGTTTGTGCCTTTTTGTTCAAAGTCGTTGAGTTTTATGTGAAAATTCCACCAATACCCTTGAATGGGGTATTGCGTGTTTTCGGTTTTTCCCATGTTGTTTTTTCTTTCCTTGCTTGTATGCTTGTATAAAGGTAATTTGGTGATGTATGATGATAATTTCTATGCTTGGATGATTTTTCCCTGCCTTGTTCTGTTTACAACCTTTTGGTTTTTTTAGCCTATGGGCCGTTATAACTATTTTTCATTCCATGTGACCGTAGGATGAAGTGTTGTTCCCTGACTTGCTTGTTACGTTGTAGACTGGTTAGCCAATTAGCTCTATAGGTTTACTTTTTCCATATAGCATTATTATTCACTGACTAGAAACCTAGTGTTATAGACTATAATGGGATAGACCGAGTGTGCTTTCTCAAAGAGTCTTGGACTATATAGACTATAGGGGATGGACCAAGTGAGATTTCCAGTGAGTCTTGGATATTATACTATACAAGAGGATAAACTGAGTGATCTTCCTCTAATATTCTTGAGCTTTATAGACTATATGGGGATAGACTGAGTGAGATTCCTCAGAGTGTCTTTATCTTGTTTGAATTTCCATAAAAAATCCAGGCTATAGGAGGAATTGACCGAGAGATCTTCCTCAGAGAGTATGTGATAAACCTGATTCTATAAGAGGAATTGACCAAGGGAGCTTCCTCAGAGAGTCTCTAGACCTTGGGGCTATAAGGGGAATTGACCGTAAGATCTTCCTCATAGAGTCCATGACTACCCTAGAATATAAATGGAATCGACTGAGTGTGCTTCCTCAAAGATTCATATTAATTCATATGAAAAAACCAGAGAGGTTTGGTTGAGTGTGCTGCCCAGAGGGTTGTAGGTATTTCTTGGATAGGATCATAGGGGATGGATGAGATTACTTCCCAGAGGGTTTCCTATTTTTAGTTAGTTTTTTTCTTCCTAGTTTCTTGTTTGACCTACAGATTGTTTACTGTTGTCTATTATCTTGTTATTGTTTATTATTTACTGCTTACTATACTTTACCTTCCATATACACAATGACTATTAGGAATAGATCTTCAGGTGGTTGCCTACTAGTATTTAGTCTCACACCCTATTTGGGGCATGATTTTGGGCCCAAACAGATTATGTTGTTGCATGTATAAATAAGGTAATGTTCCCTTCTACTTCAGGTACATGACTTGCTGTGGAGATGGAGAGCATGGGACCAAGCTATGGCTTTTTATATTGAGG